>JAJHSJ010000003.1:27747176-27841451 GCA_021015155.1 Magnolia officinalis | reverse complement strand
TATACAGAGTTGGTAAGCCTTGAAAGGATAACTTGCGACTCAAATAAAAGCCTACCAAAGTGGGGTCTTTATATTTTATACTTGGTCCATATGATCGTCAATCCAAGTCGTTGATATAGAGGGAAACATCCAACTACGACTACCCAAGATGTTTTTTCACGCGATGGACACCAAAATTAATGGTTACGAGCTGATTTGTCAATTGGACCACTTTTATGATGATCTAATGGCTGAAAATTGACATGTATGGTTAATTTATGATAATTAGGCCTGGTATAAAATTTTACATAAAACGGAACCATGTGATTTGGAATTCAGGGGTATAGGTTAATGGCATTTTCGTAAATATTTTTGATCTAAGAGTTTTGTGAAATATAATGATTCCACATGGCTATATGCCCATTTCTAAACTATTCTTACAAAGGAAGTTACATCTAAATCATTATGAATAAAGAGTTATTCACCGATTTAGTCAAATGAAGGTACATATATCTAACCACATGATCAACGGTCGGATGAATTGATTTATAAATGAAGATCATTTTAATGGTCAGATTCATGTTAGAGAATAGATGTAGGGTTAGGAAAGCTAAATTGGTATTGTACGCATGTACATATTAAGTCAAACTTCATAGTAACACTCGAGAACTTTCAATACTCGGGTATTGAAAAGTTCAGAGTGTTACTTGGTATCCTTATTTAAAGTGTTGTAGACTCGTTTATTTCATCTATCAATCAATCAACAAGTTTCTTTCATATATTTTAAAATTATTTCTATTTCTTTTCCTCGTGGATTCGAGAAGTATCTGTGAGGAGTCCAGAGAAGATCTGTGGATTTGAAGTAGTTATCCTTGAGGAAGACGGTGATCGAGCTCATCACGTTCATCCCTACATCAATATGCCAATGTCATTTTTAATCTAACTTATGTTATGAACTACAGTAGGCCAAATATTGCCTTTACAGTGAGTAAACTAAGTAGATATACCAATAATCCAATTCAAATACATTGAAATGTATTTATAGGGTCTTTATGTATCTTAAAAAGAACTTAAAATCTTAATGTAGATTGGAATTTTGGGTCAAAGGATTCAAGTCTATTGGTGGATTTATATTCACCATAGCAAGTGGAGTTGTTTCATAAAATCTAAAAAATAAACTTATATAATACACTCCATTAGGAATATGAACTAGTTACTTTGTAGCAGTAGGTGAGAAATGGATTAAAAATCTGTTAGTAAATATATCCTTCTAGGTAAAACCGATATCACCTATGTCTATTTACTATGATAGTTCATAGGTTATTGGAAGAGCTAATAACAAGTGTTATGAAGAAATATTCAAAAAATTTATCTGAAGTATGGTTGTGTAAGACAAGTATTGAAAAATGTTGTTATAACTCTAGACTTTATAAAATTTGATGAGAACATAGAAAATCCATTGATCAAAGGCCTAATTAGGGAGAAAGTTTGAAAAACATAGAGGGAGATGGGACATAAGCTCATAAAAGAATAAGTCGCTGAAAATAGTAACTCAACCTAGGGATTGGAGATCTTAAGAATAAGGTTAAATGGGAAAAATAAATTTTCATATGATTTCTTGTTGAAGTATATTACATGAACTTAAGAGAAAATTCATTTATCTAAGTCTCTCTTTATTGTGTTAGTAATGCGAACATCTGTAACAGATTAAGATTGGGTGAATCCCTTAATAAGTTTATAGCCTACAAGGTAAGGTGATAGTTATTATAGAGACATTTTTCATGAACTCACCTATATGAGTGTAAAAGTAGGGATGCTTCTTATGAGAATTGGCCTAATTCTCTAAGGCACTCTTGGAACCTGGATATTGCACATTGACGCGAAATACAAGTCTGAACACCCTTTAAATTCTTAGCTACTATATGTGTCTAATATACAATATACACTTAAGAAGTTTAGTTCAAGACATAGTTCAATATTTCTTCGATCTAGTCCAAATACATTTCACTAAATAAGGTTCAAGACAATTAGTCACCTTCATTTATGCACAACAATATTTTGTTACATCCAGAGTTTTTGCTTTGAAATAAGTGGGGGATTGTTGAAGTATTTCAAACGAAAAAATAAAATAATTTCATTTTTTTCTAATTAACATCTTTTAATTTAAATTCAAAAATCAAAATTCACTGTTAACGAATAACCATTTTTACCGTCTCTCCTTTAGCTTAATCTAGCCCAATAATAATTAGATTATTTCTATTATAAGAAATGTGTCACAAAATAGTTGACTCATTAATTGGAATCAGAAACACTTAATCCTTGAACGAGATTCCGTTGAGCTGTCTATATAAGAGACATCGACAAGGTATTTTTAGTACAACACAAAACACAAAAAAAAAAAAGAAAACAAATTGTTTTCTCTCTCCTCTGTGGTGGGCATATGAATATATTCTAAAGTAGTGTTAGATGTTGGGTTTATTCACGATTTATAAACACCAGGGGAAATCATACTGGACATTATATCTTGGAGGTAGCGCGTTAGGAAACCTGATGTGTTTGTTGAATTAATTGAGGAACACGAACTATCTCAAAGAGAGTGAAATCATCTGGCTTCGTCATAACATCGATCAATACTCAATTTTGATTATGCTAAAGAGGTGTAGAGTTCTAGTAATTGTTGATTCATAATAATTTCTAGTAACATATGCACAAAGCTCCATCATGATGATCATGATGTGACTCTACAAAAGTCAACATAATCCAACGGTCAAGTTGTCTCCACCTCTTGAATTGGTAGGTTTATAGTTTTTCTTTTCTCATTATTTTATATGGTGCTGCCCATGATGGTTGAATCAGCCTAATTTTTGGGCTCCTCAAATTTTGGACGACCGAGCATTACCACCGTTGCATTTACCTACATACATGAGGCTCTATTCTGTTTAGGCAATGTTATACATTTTAGTTTATAAATTTTTGGGGTCTTAGATCATTGACTTGGTGAATGCATTCATGGATGAACTGTCCCACAATATCTATTCAGCCACACAATCCTAATGCTTCTGGCATTCACTTGCAAATGTATGGCTTAGAAGAAATGCATTGATCATCCAGATTTAATGGATAATAAAAAAAAGGATTAGATAGCAAGAAGTTTTCGAATTGGAGGATTTTAGGGTATGTCCTCTGCACAGGAGGGGTACCAAATAATGGTTAGGATAACCCAATCACCATCCTCACGTGCAAGAATGATATGGAATTTCCACATTAGTCACTAGTAGAATAGTCCAGGACAACATTTCCTCACTCGTGATTCAAGGTCTACGAATAAGGCATTGAGAAAATTCCTCACTCGTGATTCAGGGTCTACAAATAAGGCATTGAGAAAATAGTTTTTTTTTTTTTTTTGTTTCTTTCTTTCTTTTAGGAGGAGATCATACCTTCCAAGTTTGGGTACTCCCCTTCCTTTCACGGAAATACCCCTCCTTTCACGGAACAAATTGGGTACTCCCCCTGCCACCGGCCAATGGTGGATAGTCGGTGGTCTGTGGGCCCCACCATGATGTATGATTTTCATCCATGCCATTCATATATTTTTCCAGATCATTTTATGGTATGAGACCAAAAATGATGGTATATCCAAATCTCAAGTGTACCACATTACAGGAAACAGTGCTGAATGAGCGTTGACCATTAAAAAACTTTTTAGGGGCCCACTGTGATGCTTGTGAGAAATCCTCCCCATCTAAGTTCATTCATAGGGTCACAAAGACCTGGATGAAGAGGAAAAACAAATTCATAATGATCCAAAACTTCTGTAACTCCTAAAAGGGTTTTTAATGGTAGACGTCCAATTCCCCAATGCCTTTTACAGTGTGGTCCACTTAATAGTTAGATCTATCTTACTTTTCGTCTCAAGCCTTAATATGAGTTCTCCAAATAGATGGACGGTTTGGATATAACACATACCTCATAAAAGGACCCATAAAAAGCGGTGGGGATTACAACAGAAAAAAATAATAAAAACAAAAAGTCAGGAAGCTATGGCTACGGATTATAACCGTAGCCATAACCGCAGCCCATGCTTTTTAGATATGTCCTTTGCTATGTAGGTCTTTCAATTGGATCGAAAAAGGTCCAGAACTATCCAGCGAGTTTGCCTAAAAAATTTTGGAATTTTTGATTCAGTTATAGCTACGAATTATAGCTGTAGCGATAACTGTAGTCGTAAAAGTCTATGAAATTTTTTTTCCTATTGCGGTTGATGCTAGATCGGCTACGGTACCTATTGCTACGCTTATAATCCATAGCCATAGGTCCATGGTAATTAGTCGACATTAGTTATCGATACTATCGATCATGTCTCGATATTATCGATGACTTATGCTCGATACTATCGAGCATATCTCGATAATATCGACAATTCATCCATTTTTCGAGTTTTGTTGCTAGACAATTTGGCATTCATCTTCGATATTATCGAGTTATGGTCGATATTATCGATAATCTATGGCTACGGTTATAATCCGTAGCCATAGGTCTGCGGTCATTTTCTCCTCACTTTTCCCCACAAGTACTATTACTTTATCAACTTTCTTCTTCACACCTGATGCAAAAATAAATAAATAAAAAAAAACAAAACAAAAATTTAAATAATAATAATTATAAAAAAAAAAAAAAACAAAGCATTAGGACACCATAGAGAATGTAACCTTAAAAGGCAATGTTTTGCCCGTCTGAACTTCATGGGCAACATCTTCCTACAACATAAGAAGGCTCAAATTATGAAAGGAGCAAGTATCAATAGGATTTTTGTCCTATTCCAGAGTAGGATGGTGCAGTGATGAGAATGCAATCAGACCAATATTTGAATTACAATATAATATATTTTATAATATAACTCATGTAATCTGAAGTCTGGCTCAGTTTCTAACTTCCATCTGTCTGGCTTCAATAAATGCCCAATGTGATAAATGTTGCTTTGGTTGCTTTGGTAGTTCACATGGTTGGAGTTGGTTATAAAGAGTGCTCTATGTAGAAACCTCTGCCATGTACTTCCTAAAAGCCAACCCAAATTCTTAGGAGAAGACTAAGATAATAATGGTGATGATGATGCATTTGTAAATTCATACACATATACAAACATACATACTTATAGAAATATATAGATATGCATATGCACATATAGATACAGATACAGGCATGTGGTTTTGATTGTATATGGCGATCACACAATGCTATTCTTGAGATTCCGAAAAAGTCCATCTTTTTCATAGCCAACAATCATAGCCACCTAAGACTTATCACTTGTCATGAAAGAGAAAAAACCCTCAATTTATTTTTAAAATTGCAATAAACCCAAGACATCATTTCAGTAGCAATAGTGTAGGATACGATGTAAAGTAAAAACCCACTACACCTCGTGAATCAATGTAATTTCAAAATGAAATTACGCATGCATATAGGACTGATTTAGATAGTGGACTCAATCCAATTCCAAACAACACATTCCATACAATTCCATTGCGAAATTCTTCTAAAAAATGGATGAACATGTTTTATAATAAACAAACATCACTGTTGGGCCTAATATGGTTTCAACAGTGGAAATCATTATGCCCACTATTTCCCGTGGTATAATTCACTTGATCTTTTGATATGCTTCAATTTGGGGCTCAACCCTTTAAATTAGATGGAAAAACGGATGGACGACGTGGATATACTACATATATTCAATGTGGGCCCAACTGAGTTTACTCAGTACGATGAGAGCGTACTGACTAACTCAGTACGCAATCCGATTACGCTTGCTACTCAGCGAGGCAAACTAGAAATTGAGCGGGGCAAACTGGAAATTGAGCGGGGCAAACATGAAATTGAGCGGGGCAAACATGAAATTCAGCGGGGGCGAATGGAAAATGAGCGGGGCAACTAGAAATTCAGCGGGGCAAACATGAAATTCAGCAGGACAAACTGAAAATGAGTGAGGCAAACATGAAATTCAGCGGGCAAACTAGAAATTGAGCAGGGGCAAATTGAAAATTCAGTTGGGCAAACATGAAATTGTGTAGTTATATATTATATATATATAATATATATATATATATATATATATATATATAGTATATATATATATATATAATATATATAAAACTGAAAATTCAACGAGGGTAACATGAATTTCAATGAATTTGGAATGCATTGAACTACCCTAACACATAATTGAAATGCAATTGAAACTAGCCTAACATGAATTTCAATAAACTTGAAATGCGATTGAACTAGCCAATCATCAAAATTAAGGTAATTACTCGAGGAATTCAACTAATCATGAATCGGGAATGTCGACGCAACTCGAGCTATTTGCCTAGAAATTGAGTAGGGTAAGCATGAAATTCAGTGGGGCAACCTGGAAATTTAGTGGGCAAACCGAAAATGAGCGGGGCAAGCATGAAATTCAGCGAGGTAAACTAGAAAATCAGTGGGGCAAACCTAACAGATAATTTCATGGCTTGAGCCCAAAAAACTAAACGTATCCAATGTTCAAATGGACCACACCACATGAAAATTTTGAATTAAACTTCTCATGTTTGTAAGAAGAAACCGGGCATCAATTTAGCATGGACTGTCTAATTGTCTGTACGTATTCTTAAGGAACCAAGTATTCCTGCAAGAGAGACCAGCAACCAGAAAAGAAAATTGAAGAACGTTGCACAGATTAAGCAGTTTAATGCACATTGAGCAGTTAACCACATTAAACATTTGCAGAAGATACGAAATACACAGCTCAATAGAAGATCAGTTCATTAATTATATGATTACACTCATCACAAGAGGTGGGAAGTAGTGGATCATGTGACTTTGTACAACACCAAAGCTGAACTTGATGCTAGTTGAAAGTCTATCCATGGTTGAGTCTCACATGACATTTGTAAATTTGGGTCCACCTCCTTACTCAAAATTAGTGCCTACTTGTATCGCTGATACATCCTATTGAAGATATTGTTCGTTGATGTGTTGACAAATAAATATCAAACAAGGAACTGTATAGTTGCACAATTAGAACATCTGAAATTCAAAGGAATGACAAAAGCAAATGATTACTAATCATTGTACTTTTTTCCATATTACTTGTCAACATTTGTATCATTCCATTTTATTCATACAATTAATCATCAATGTGTCCACTTGTTGAGCGAGGCAAACAAGAAATTGAACTGTGGTCATCCACTTGTTCCAGCTGAATTACCTAAAAAATGTTCTTTGGGCAATTTATTCTTTAAGAAAATATTTTTGACACCATCTATGATAAATTCCACTAATTACTAATCCTTACAATTGCAGCTGCATTGAATCACGGAGACATGGATGATTTTCTTACGTTGAGAATGATTCTCTGTGGAATTCCTCTTGATGAACCGTATTTGAAAGCTCACTTGTCAGTGCTAATGAGAGAAAAAATTGAAAAGTCTCAAGGGAGGAAGGCTTCATGCCAGTGAGTGCTACTATTTTATGGGAACTGCAAATCCGACTGGAATGCTAAAAGCTATTGAAGTTTGTGTTAATCTGTTTGTAACTTTTTTGCTATATTACTCTGTTTATGTGATTCCTCTGCTTGTTTTAAACTAATGTGATATGTTTGCATTTGTTACCTAGTTAACATTTTCATGCTTTATTTCTCATTAAAATACCGAGAGAATGGGCAAATCTTGGGAAATATATTAGTATACAAGGCTCCTGGACTACACTTTGGAGATATCTATGTTGTCACTGCGACTTACATCGGGGATTTGATAACTGTTGTTGGAAATTCTAAATATGCTATTTTCTCTCCAACCAAAGGGTCGCGATCATTGGCAGATGAGATGGCAAATAGTGATTTTGATGGGGACATGTATTGGAATTACTTAACTAGCACATGAAATTTCTAAGTTAGATTCATGTACAAGTAGGGAAAAAGATTTTGCATCATTTAAAAGGTATACTTGATCATGATATTTTTATGTGTGCTAAAGAATATAAACTCTTTTTTTTGTTCACAAATAGTGATTAGGTCGGCCAATTTATATAGATGTGATAACAAACAAACATCATTGTTGGGCCCACTATGGTTTCAACGGTGGAAATCATTATGCCCACTATTTCCCGTGGTATGATCCACTTGATCTTTTGATATGCTTCAATTTGGGGCTAAACCGCTAAAAGTAGATGGAAGAACGGATGGACGGCGTGGATATACTACATATATGATGTTTTATTTGTAATACATCTGAGTTTACTTAGTACAATGGGAGCGTACTGATTAACTGAGTACGCAATCCGATTACGCTTGCTACGCCCCACAATGATGTTTTATTTGTAATACATCATGTTCATCAGATTATGTATACACTAAAACCCGATATGTGAGAGGGAACCTAGACATTAAAGGAGGAACCTAGATATTGAATGACACAAGCATGAAATTTAGCGGGGGAAACAGAAAATTCAGCGGAAAAAACTAAAAAATAAGCAGGGCAAACATGAAATTCAGCGGGGCAAACTATGAATTTAGCAGGGCAAACTAAAAAATCAATGGAGCAACCTAGAAAATCAGTGAGGGAAACATGAAATTGAGCGAGGCAAACTAGAAATTCTGCGGGGGAAACATTAAATTGAGCGGGGCAAACTAGAAATTTAGCGGGGCAAACTAGAAATTCAGCGGGGCAAACTTGAATTTCAGCGAGGGAAACTTGAATTTGAGCAGGGCAAACTTGAAATTCAGCGGGGCAAACTTGAATTTGAGCGGGGTAAACTAGAAATTCAGCGGGGAAACTTGCATTTGAACGGGGCAAACTATAAAATATTTTTCCAGTTGTGGACCCCACCTTTTATCCAGTTGTTTTTATAAAAGAATACAAACTTTATTTTGCAACTTAGACCTGCTCGTACGGACAGTGAATTTGAGGACAAAAATACCCCTCCTTTCACGAAAACGGATTGGGTACTCTGCTTGCCACCAGCCAATGGCGGATGGTCGGTGGTCTGTGGGCCCCACCATGATGTATGTTTTTCATCCATGTCGTCCATATATTTTTTTCAAATCATTTTATGGTATGAGACCAAAAATGAGATATATCCACATCTTAAATGTACCACATTACAGGAAACAGTGTTGAATGAGCGTCGACCATTAAAAACTTTTAGGGGACCCACTGTGATGTTTGTGAGAAATCCTCCCCGTCTAAGTTCTTTCATAGGGTCACAAAGACCTGGATGAAGAGGAAAAACAAATTTCATAATGATCCAAAACTTCTATAACCCCTAAAAGGGTTTCAATGGTAGACGTTCAATTCCCCACTGCCTTTTACAGTGTGGTCCACTTGATAGTTAGATCTATCTTATTTTTGGTCTCAAGCCATAATATGATCTCTCCAAATAGATGGACGGTTTGGATATAATACAAACCTCATGATGAGACCCACAAAAGCAATAACAGCAAAAAAAAAAAAAAAAAAAAAAAAAACACACAGACGGCCGCGGATACTGTCGCAAAGGTGGTGTGAAGATTGGATCCAAATTACTTGTCTTCCTTTTTTAGCAACCAGCCAAGAAAAACATACCTAAATAAGACTTTTATTTCACTACTAAACTATGGAAGTGTCCCAAAAGAATATTTTATGGATCTTCTGTGGAATGCTTTGAATGATGCTTGAAATGTTCGTTCCAATAAGCACATTGCATTAAGAGGTATGTTTTCTACTTAAGACTTATTAGATGTGTTATTGAAAGCAAGATGAAATGCACTTGTTCATCCACTTGTTTCAGCTGAATAACCTAAAAATTATTCTTTGGGCAATTTGTTCTTTAAAAATATATTTTTGACACCTTCTATGATAAATTCCACTAATTACTAGTCCTTACAATTGCAACTGCATTGAATCACGGAGACATGGATGATTTTCTTGTGTTGAGAATGATTCTCTGCGGAATTCCTCTTGATAAACCGTATTTGAAAACTCACTTGTCATTGCTAATGAGAGAAGAATTGAAAAGTCTCAAGGGAAGAAGGCTTCATGCACAAGTCTTTGGAGAATGTTATTGGAAATTCTAAATATGCACAAGTCTTTCTCAATATCATTGATTTTGGCACTTGATTTTTTCATGTCATTCAATTGGTGGACATGAACATGTTATTTCATTAACAAGTACATGAGTTCCTCACTATATTAGTAAAATATTAAGTTTCCTCGTATGTCTTAGCTAAAAAATGCCCAATTGTTCTTTACTCAAGTGTATTATTTAGGAATCTTTTTTCTTTGAAAGGATTTCACAAGAATTGAGCAGGGCAACAACAAACTGAAAATGAGCGGGGCAAGCATGAAATTGAGTGGGCAAACTGGAAATTGAGCAGGGCAAGCATGAAATTGAGCGGGGCAAACTGGAAATTGAGCGAGGGAAACCTGAAATTGAGCGGGGCAAACTGGAAATTGAGCGGGGTAAACATGAAATTCAGCGGGGTAAACATGAAATTGAGCGGAACAAGCATGAAATTGAGCGGTGCAAACTGGAAATTCAGCAGGGCAAGCATGAAATTGAGCGGGGTAAACTAGAAATTGAGCGGGGGAATCTTATGTGTAGGTCTACAATCATTACTCGAAATGAATTATCGATACTATCTATCATGTCTCGATATTATCGATGACTTATGCTCAATATTATCGAACTATGGTCGATATTATCGATAATATAAGCTACGGTTATAATCCGTAGCCATAGGTCTACAGTCATTTTCACATTTCCTTTCCTACTATTTCTTTATCAACTTACTTCCTCACACCTGATGCAAAAATAAATAAATAAATAAAAAGAAGAGAGAGTTCCATACCCTTACTCTAATTTCTGAATATCAATAAAATGTCCATTATCTTCTTTTTAAAAAAAGGGCACATATACACCGATGAAAACCACATTTTTTTTTCAACTTTTGGATCCTTTTTATCTTCTCATGTTTGGACTTCAACTCTCAGAAAACATCATCACTTGGGAAATCTTCTGATAAACAAAGAATTGTTGAAATGGAAAGAGAAACTGAAAAACATTAGAAATAGATGAGGGCAACGAGAAAGTAACACAGAAAAAAAAAAACGGAGAGAGGAGAAGAAGATAGAAAAGGAACTGACAAGGTCCTTCATTCTCTTGGCAAGGTTTTGCATTCTCCAGTGAAGTTCACGCAATCGCATCAAGAATAGATCTGTCAATTTGGGATTAAGGTTTGCCATGATCACTATAAACTACTAAATGACAGAAATACTTTTTCAAGTTACTCGACTTGTCCCACACTTGGTCATATTTGCAAACCCACTTGATGAGCCTTTTGTGTTTTCCTTTAAAAACTCGATGGAAATGAGTTTCTCGTGGAGGCCACACAAAATCCAATCAACTCAATTCGATGAGTTTTAAAACCATGCTTCATCTTGAGCCTCTCAAAATGTTGTTGTGTAGTCCTAACCTAGTAAGCCTGCACATTGGAGAGTCACTAGAACTTTTCGGCTAAGACATTTTCCCCATGAAATGGTCAAATTATTAGAACAAGGTCTCTTGAAGAAACAAATACAAGCAAAATGCAGATTTCCTTACAATAACAAATAAACAAATGAATGAAATAGGAGGGAAAAAAATCTCACATTTTGAACAAACTCTATAAGCATTCAGGCAATATCCTCAATGATGAAAATAATCATATAAAAAAAAAAAAAAAAAGATGTGAATGTACATTTACCTGGTTGGCAATTCAGTACTTGTCGAAATCATGACATTGCTAGAGATTAAGACATCTTTAAGAAACAAATACAATTAGGCAACCAAACCATACATCGTACACTAGCTAATAGGACGTGCATGACCACATTAAACAAGCTTGAATTTAAAACATTAGTTATTGAAAACAAAATGGAAACATAAAATGCACTTTGGATGCTCTTCAACTGCTTCCTTCTTTTCCATTCTCTTTTGCATTGGAATTTGGTTTCTTTTTGTGGTTGTGCTTTTTCTATTTTTCAATTTGGTTGGTTCTTTTTGTAGTTTTCTTCTTTCACTCAAAATGGTTACTTCGTCCTCATGTTCTTTTTGGCTTTTGAATTATGTTTATAGTTTCTCTTTCTTGAAATCAATGGCGTTTCACAATCAACAGCTACCCTTCCTCAGCACTATGAAATGAATCCAAATGGACTTTGCACATTCTTCAACGGTGTTAAACGAACTAAATGAAGTGAAGGACTAGGGCACTCTTACTAGATTGAAGCTCCCATATGCACAAGGTATTACATTGCTTGCACACACTCCACACTAGAGTAGAATCGTGGATGACTTGAGCCACTTTATGTGGATAGGAGTTAGAACTCAAGTTTCCACAAGTATCTGATGTGGGATTAAACTCAATAAACATAAGAATAAAAGGTTAATAAAAGGTTGAGTTTGTATTCTCAACACCAACTCCATTGAATCTTCTCTAAAATAATAGGGAATAGTGCAACTCAAAACCATCGAGCCACCAAACCATCATGCGTGTGCAAAATACTCTCAAAGACAAAGGGAAATATTGCACAATAACTAAGTGAACTAACTTAGCTGAGTTTATGGGAATACACACACAATGACATGTGAAGGCAAAAGTGGAATACTACACAATAGGTGAGTGAACTACACCTTCAACAAATAACAAAGACCTAATAAAGGAAGAAGCAACCAACAGAGAAGGAAAACTCCACCTTCAACAAATAACAAAGACCACTTGGGTGTGTTGCATTTGTCGAGCAAACTAGAAATTCAACGGGGCAAATATGAAATTAAGCGGGGCAAACATGAAATTAAGCGGGGCAAACATGAAATTCAGTGAGGCAAGCTAGAAATTCAGTGGGGGAAACATGAAATTCTGTAGGGGAAACATGAAATTCAGCAGGGGAAACATGAAATTGAGCTGGGCAAACATGAATTTCAGCGGGGCAAACGTGAAATTGAGCGGGGCAAAATAGAAAATCAGCGGGGTAAACATGAAATTGAACGGGGCAAACTAGAAAATCAGCGGGGCAAACTGAAAATTGAGCGGGGCAAACATAAAATTGAGCAGGGTAAACTAGAAATTGAGTGGGGCAAATTGAAAATTCATCGGGGCAAACATGAAATTGAGCGGGACAAACTTGAATTTCAGTGGGGCAAACTAGATAATCGAGCAGGGCAAACTAGATAATTGAGCGGGGCAAACTAGATATTCAGTGGGCAAATTGATGATTCAGCGGGGGACACTAGAAAAACAGCGGGACAAACTGAAAATTGAGCGGGGCAAACTGAAAATTGAGCGGGGCAAACATGAAATTCAGTGGGGTAAGCTAAAAATTGAGTGAGGCAAACTAAAAATTCATCGGGGCAAACATGAAATTGAGCAGGGCGAACTTGAAATTGAGCGGGGCCAACACGAAATTGAGCGGGGCAAACATGAATTTTAGTGGGAGAAACATGAAATTCAATGGGGCAAGCATGAATTTCAACGGGAGAAACATGAAATTCAACGGGGCAAGCATGAATCTCAGCGGGGCAAACTAGAAATTCAGCGGGGCAAACTGCAAATTGAGCGGAGGAAACACGAAATTCAGCGAGGCAAACATAAAATTCAGCGGGGCAAATTAGAAAATCAGCGATGCAAATATGAAATTAAGAGGGGCAAACTAGAAAATCAGCAGGGCAAACTTAACTAATAATTTTATAACTTGAGCCCAAAAATCTAAACATATCCAATGTTCAAATGGACCACACCACATGATAATTTTGAATTAAACTTCTACTGTTGATCATTTCTTAGGGGCCACGGAAGTTTTAGATTAAGCTTATAATTGTGTTTTCTATTAATCCATGTCTATTTGATCTTATGAATAGGTTTGATAACAAACAAACATCACCATTGGGCCTTTTGTGGTTTCAATGGTGGAAATCATTATCCACACTGTTTCCCGTGGTATGATCCACTTTGATCTTTTCATATACTTCAATTTAGGGCTCAACCCCTTAAATTAGATATATAAACGGATGAACGAATGGATAAACTACATACATTCAATGTGGGGCCGACAGAGTTTAAAATATACCTGTGGTGCGTGCTTTCTTCACTGGACCCACCATTTTCGAAGAGGGTGTGATTGCTGATGTGTAGGGAGGATGCACTCCAATGCTGTTAAGAAACTGGCAGTGAAAGCAGCAGTGAAACCAGTGGTGGAAAGGGATGAAAGCAACGGAAGCCACAGTGGAAAGGGAAGGAAAGGGGGTGAAAGCAACGGTAGTGAAAGCAGTAGTGGAAAAGAAGATGAAAAGAAAACAGTGGAAAGGGAGAGGAAAAGTAGACAACAGTGAAAAGGAGGGGTATTTTCGTCCTGAAATTTGGTCTCCGCACGTGCAGGTCTAAGTTGCAAAACAAAGTTTGTCTTCTTTCATAAAAACAGCTGGATAAAAGGTGGGGTCCATAGTCCTAAATTTCTCTTTTTTTTTTCATACACACGCACACACACCCCCACACACTCACGCTGGTGGAATTTCACCACCTATGGGTACTCGAACCCTTGACCGAGAGTTGACACTCTTGAGACTCGCACTATGTAGATGCCTTAGTCCTAAAATAAATGTAGCCCACTCAATTAGTCACTAATAGAATAGTCAGGGATAGCATTTACGTCTCCCTAGTCTTCCTTTACACGGCTAGTCTACAAGCACCTTTATTTTCCACATCTAGAGCTAGCTACATGTAGGGTAATTTCCAACTGTATGACCCATATATGGCCCACCAACCGTTTTAAGCCCACTTGCTATTTACCTCCCAAGAATAAGCCCCAGCTGTACGGCCCCATTTCTCAGGTCGAAAATGCCCCTGCTTTTCCTTCCGGAAGCGGATCGCCTGGTGCTCGAAGACGAGCACTGATGCTCCTCGAACTCCGAGTTGTACGAACGGTTCAAAAGATATCAAAGTCACATGGGCCCCACAGTTATGTATTTATTATATCCACAACGTTCATCCATATTTCGAGATCATTTCGGAGCATTTTTAAAAAAAAAATCATATCCAAAGATCAACTGGACCACACCACATAGCCGCGGGAAAATTGATTTTCATGGTTAAAAATTTTGTAGGGCTCACCATAACATTTATTTTCCATCCAATCTATTCATAAGGTCACAAAGACCTGGATGAAGAGGAAAACTAAATTTCATAATGATCCAAAACTTCTGTGACCCCTAAAAGGGTTTCAATGGTAAACGTTCAATCCTCCACTGTTTTTTACAATGTGATCCACTTGATAGCTAGATCTATCTTATTTTTCGTCTCAAGCCTTAATTTGAGTTCATTAAATAGATGGACGGTTTGGATATAACACATACCTCATAATGGGACCCACAAAAAGTGATGGGGATTACAACAGGAAAAAAAAAACAGCCAGCGAGTCGGGGTCGATCGGGTTGGGACCCGGTCGACCAGGTCAGTGGCTACGGATTATAACCGTAGCCATAACCGTAACGATGGTAATTACTATGGTTATAATCCGTAGCCATTGACCCAATCGACCAGGTCAGTGGCTACGGATTATAACCGTAGTCATAACCGTAGCAGTGGTAATTATTATGGTTATAATCCGTAGCCATTGACCCGGTCCAAACCCGGTCGACCCCAACTCGCTAACTTTTTTTTTCCCCTGTTGTAATCTCCACTGCTTTTTATGGGTCCCATTATGAGGTATGTGTTATATCCAAACCGTCCATCTATTTGGCGAACTCGTATTTAGGCTTGAGACAAAAAATAAGATAGATCTAGCTATCAAGTGGACCACACTGTAAAAGGCAATGCATGATTGAACGTCTACCATTGAAACACTTTTAGGGTCACAGAAGTTTTGGATCATCATAAAATTTGTTTTTCCTCTTCATCCAGGTCTTTGTGACCTTATGTGGATGGAAAATAAATATTATGGTGACCGTGAAATGAAGGGGATTGACCATGAAATGCATGGAAATGACCGTGAAGTGAAGGGGAATCGCCAGGATTGACTGTGAAGTGAAGGGAATTGACCGTGAAATGCATGGAAATGACCGTGAATGCAAACGGAATTGCCTGAAATGACTGTGAAATGGATGGAAATGACCGTGAAGTGAAGCGAATTGACCGTGAAATGCGTGGAAATGACCATGAAGTGAAGGGAATTGACCATGAAATGCATGGAAATGATCGTGAATGCAAACGAGATCGCCAGAATTGACCGTGAAATGCATGGAAATGACTGTGAAGTGAAGCGAATTGACCATGAAATGCATTGAATTGACCATGAAGTAAAGGGAATTGACCATGAAATGTATGGAATTGACTGTGAAGTGAAGGGAAATCTCCAGAATTGACCGTAAATGAATGGAAATGACCGTGAAATGCGTGAAAATGACCGTGAAGTGAAGGGAATTAACCATGAAATGCATGGAAATGACCGTGAATCCAAAACGGAATCGTCGAAATTGACCTTGAAATGCATGGAAATGACCGTGAAGTCAAGCGAATTGACCGTGAAATGCGTGGAAACGACCGTGTAGTGAAGGGAATTGACTGTGAAATGCATCAAAATGACCGTGAATGCAAACAGAATTGCCGGAAATGACCGTGAAATGCATGGTCGTGAAGTGAAGCGAATTGACCGTGAAATGCATGGAAATGACCGTGAATGCAAACGGAATTGCCGGAAATGACCATGAAATGCATGAAAATGACTGTGAAGTGAAGCGAATTGACCTTGAAATGCGTGGAAATGACCGTAAAGTGAAGGGAAATGACCGTGAAATGCATGGAAATAACCGTGAATGCAAACAGTATCGCTGGAACTGACTGTGAAATGCGTGGAAATGACCGTGAAGTGAAGCGAATTGACCGCGAAATGCATTGAATTGACCGTGAAATGCATTGAATTGACCGTGAAATAAAGGGAATTGACCGTGAAATGTATGGAATTGACCGTGAAGTGAAGTGAAATCACTGGAATTGACATGAAATGAATGGAAATGACCGTGAAGTGAAGCGAATTGACCGTGAAATGCATTGAATTGACTGTGAAGTGAAGGGAATTGACTGTGAAGTGAAGGGAATTGACCATGAAGTGCATGGAATTGACCATGAAGTGAAGGGAATTGACCGTGAAATGAATTGAATTGACCGTGAAGTGAAGGGGAATCGCTGGAATTGACCGTGAAATGCATGGATTTGACTGTGAAATGAAGGGAATTGACCATGAAATGCACGGAATTGACTAAGAAGTAAAGGGAATTGACCGTGAAATAAATTGAATTAACCATGAAATAAAGGAAAATCGTCGGAATTGACCGTAAAATGCATGGAATTGACCGTGAAATGCACGGAATTGACCGTGAAGGGAAGGGAATTGACCATGAAGTGAAGAGGAATCGCCGGGATTGACCGTGAAATGCATGGAATTGATCGCGAAGTAAATGAAATGAATGAAATTGACCGCGAACTGAATGAAATGGATTTTCGACCATCGACCTGATGGAATCTTGGAAAATAACCAGGTTAGTTGGCTAAAGTAGATTCTCCTACCCAAAATCATATAGGGTACGTCAAGTAACTAATTTTAGTTTAGAAGATATTCTTGTTAAATGAATAAAGAAAAAAATGAAAAAAAGAGAGAAAAAAAATCATATGCTTATATATACATATTTATATAAATATGTATTAGAGAAGAATGTACGTAGAATAAAGTTTTATATGTAGAAAAAAAAAAAAAGTGCATCATAAAACAACCTGACCTGTTGACCCCAACTCGCTGTCTCATTACTTACCTATTTTTCAATGAATACGATTATCGCTACGGATATAATCCGTAGCCATAGGAGACTGCAGCTTCAAAAATTGCTTTTTTGAACAGCAGTAGTATTTTCGTAATGTGAAAAGGCTGTCCGTACATACAGGATTATTCTTGGGAGGTAAAAAGCAAGTAGCTTAAAAAGGTTGGTGGGTCATAAATGGGTCGTACAGTTGGAAATTTCTCCTACATGCATCCTCCCTTTCACATTTTTATGTCAATTCATCAGAGGGTTGGTCAAAGAAGGTTTTTCCATGAGCTTTTCTAAGCCATCCACCACACACGTGTTGTTACATAGAGGTGCAAATTCCAAGAAATTCATCCAGCGCCCACTGTTTAAATGGGACTGGGACTGCTGGTGGAACACCATGCATGGACCGTAGGGCCCATATGATGTGTGTTTTATCTATCCCCATCTATGTTTTCATCTCATTTTAGGGCATTAGTTCAAAAAATGAGGGATATCCAAATCTCAGGTGGACCGCATCACAGAAAGAGTGGTGACTGACCGTGCCAGCTTGGTGGCTAGTGGTCGGTGCTATGTAGACCCCACCATGATGTATGTCTTTTATTCATGCTGTGCATCCATTTTTAAAGATAATTTTAGGGCTTGATCAAAAAACGATGTAGTTTTAAATCTTAGGTGGACCACACCATGGGAAAACAGTAGTGATTGAATGTCCAAAATTAAAAAGCTTCGTAGGACCTACTGTAATGGTTATTTTACATCTAACCGGTTGATTAGTCATACAGACTTGGATGAAGGGAAAAAATGTATATCATCTTGATCCAAAACTTTTGTGCCCCCGTTAAGTTTTTAGTGGTGGTCGTTCAATCAACACTGTGCAGTCCGTTCGAGATTTGTATCAACCTCATTTATTAGCTCATACTATAAAATGATATGTAAGAATGGGTGGACAGCATGGATGAAACACATACATCATGGTGGGGCCCACATAGCACCGATCACTAGCCATTGGCTAGTGGCAGGGGAGTAACCAATCCCTTCCTACAATAACTCTGTTTCCTAGGGTATAGCCCACCTGAGATTTAGATCGGTCTCTTTTTCGAGATCATGCCTAAAATTACTGGAAAAATGGATGGACGGTGTGGATAAAAGAACATTCATGGTGGGCCAACATGCACACAGTACCGACGCAATCTGAGTCCGATATGGCGTTGAAGCTGCTTTTTAAGGTCGTCTCGCAGCTTCCATAGCGAAGCAAAGATACTGCACCATGACAAGTATAATTCTCTTCTTCTCCTTTCTACCCTGTATTTGCTTGCTCGTTACAGCTTCAACAAACTCTATAACTCCAATCCAACCACTTACAGACGGACAAATACTTTATTCACCCAACAATTATTTCCAACTCAAATTTTTCAATTCCTCGGAATCCAAAAATCGCTATGTAGGGATATGGTGTTGCACAGACAATTCAGCCATGAACAGATTCGTATGGGTCGCCAACAGAGAGAAGCCACTTACAGATTTCGGGGGAGTTTTTGCCATCCAAAATGGCGGAGGTCTGGTTGTTCTGGATGGGATGAAGAAAGCAGTCTGGTCGTCAAACACTTCATATGTGATGAATAATTCTTCAGTTGCAGAGCTGTTGGATTCTGGAAATCTTGTGTTGAGAGAAGTGAATTCAGTAAGAGTCATTTGGCAGAGCTTCGATCATCCGTCCGATACACTTATCTCAGGGATGAAGGTCGGAATCAACCTGCGAACAGGAGAAACGTGGACGCTGAGATCGTGGAGAAATGATAGTGATCCAGCACCCGGTAGCTTTACATTTGGGATCGATCCTCAATCACTAAATCAGTTCTTCATATGGCGGAGATCCATTCCATACTGGAGAGGCATCTTCTGGAACGGGACTGCATTTATTTGGCCTCTGTTCAATTCTTTCAACTACAAAATCATCAGCAGTCAAGATGAGGTCTATTTTACTATCCTCTCTCGTACTGCTATTGATTCATATAGCTTTCTGGTGATGAAACCAGATGGTAATCTTGAATATCCCGGTGCATTCCTTGGAGTAGGGTCCACACGAAAGGATCAGTGTAGAGTTTCTGGTGGTGGCTGCGGAATGTATAGTAGCTGCAACGAAAATGGTATGCCACAATGTAAGTGCTTGCCAGGGTTTGAGCCCTCTTCACCTCACAATTGGAGATCTGGAGACTGGACAGATGGGTGCAGAAGGAGGACTCCAGCGTCATGCCGTGATCTGAGTGAGTTCATACTTTTGAAAAGGGTGAAACTCACTCCTGCAGATTATGACGAACATTACTTCGGTAACTGCGGACCGTCTTGGGTACTTAATCGCTGCTACAGTGCATATGCCTTCAAAAATGGGAGCAGCGAGGATGATAGTGGTACTTGTTACTACTGGTCTGAAGACAATTTGAAGGGAATTGTAGAGAATGATGACGAAGAAGGATCGGAATGGTGGGACCTTTACTTAGGGCTGCCATCTTCTGAGTTTGGTGGTAAGTTTTGGCAAGTTAAAATCCAGCCACCGCACATCGATAGCCACTGCCCAAGCATAAGCCATTCATTTTCCGTAAATGAGATGAAGAGGCAGGATCCGCTACCAAATGTTTCTAGGACAAGCACAAAAATGGCTGTGATTCTTTCTTGACATCCAATCAATCCATTTGTTCTCTTTGCTGCGTGATTGAGATGCGGATGCCCATCATTAAAACCCTTCCAGATTGTGTAGGCCCATCATGTTTTGTATATGCCACTCATTTCATTCAGAAAAAAAGCGGATGAGCATGATGAATGAATACCCTAAAAATCAGGCCATTCTGAAACTCAGGTCAGGAATTCACTACGTGTTTTTAGAGGTTATCGGCATAATTTTATAAGGCGTGCTCCACCTGAGTTTTGGACTGTCCTGATTTTTGTAATCCAGGGATAATATGAGGGGGCATACATGATGAACAGATTAGAAATCATGAAAACATCACACATAGGTTTGTAGGTTATGCTTATTCTACAAACGTTTGTAGTGGATCCAACCTCATTAATTATTAGTTTCTTTTGGATCAATCACTATGCATCCGGTTGAATGCATAATTCAGATCTCATCACACCCCGGTACATAGCTCAAGTGGTAGACTGAGTGAAGATAATCTTGTTTCACTAACAAGCTAACCCGCAAATGGTGGAGAGGCATGGTTACTCCTGCAATGAGATTCAACCTTGCTAAAAGCTCGAGACAATTCTTTGTTTAGATTCAATGTTTAAACCTAAGAATCATTTTTATTTTTGAGTATCTAATTGTAATTTTAAATTTTTGTCCTACTCTCCTTTGACTTGGCTGTGGTTCCCCATTTTACAGAGCTTAATAGGACTGGGAGACAATGCGGAAACTGCGGCACCAACATCATTCCTTACCCTTTAAGCACTGGACCTGGTTGTGGTGATCCAACATATAGTAGCATTCACTGCAACACCGACACTGGTCAACTTCGCTTCCAAGCACGCGATGGCTTTTCTTATGAAATTAGCAGATTCAACCCTGAAAGTAAGAAGTTGGTGATCCAACCAGAAGGCATCGATCTTTGTTGGGCAAACAGTTCGAAAAGAAGTGATATACATCTGAATAGTAGCCTACCATTTTATGTGACCAACAACAACACTATTCTTTTGCTAAATTGTTCAACTTCCAAACACTTACCACCTTTGAATTGCAGCTCTTCTAGCCAGTGCCGTAGGTACATAGAGGATGGCAGAGCACCCTGTTTTGATCCACAGAGGTGCTGTAGTTATACTGTTGGGGATTTTCCATGGACATCTCACACAATTGGAGTTTCAAGTACTGGGTGTAGTGCTTATGCAAGCATTTTTAATTGGGATGGCAAAGACCTACAGGATAAAGGTTCAGAGGGAATTGAAATTGGCTGGAGAGATCCACCAGAACCAGTGTGTTATTCCGTAAAGGACTGTCGGGCTTGGCCAAACTCAACGTGCTCGCCTGATAAGGCAGAAGTTGGAAGGAAAAGGTGCTTCTGCAATGCAAACTTCTTCTGGGATGGATCACTGATGAGCTGCATGCTTGGTGAGTACTTGTATTTGTGCGAGGAATAATAGCAAACCAATGCTAATGCAACGGCTTTGTTATAGATGCACCAAATCATTAATCTTGATCATCTTTATATAAATTAATGTTACTTGAACGAGTTTTTTTTTTTTTTTTTGATTGAGGAAGCATCTTATCGACACTTAATGTGAATAGTACAAGGTAGTAACGGCCATCTGATCACAATTAGAAAGATAAAGATGAGTGGGATCCAAAACCTACTTGGGATGTGCCCATACTACTTGTGTCCCATTCATCCCGCTTGTTTTATAAATGATTAGAAAGCAGTGAACAGCATATAGTTACAGGATAGTTCCTCTTCTAAAGTACACTGACTCAATGAAATGTCCCTTGTTTTTTGCTCCTTTAGATGGTGGTGGTGATAGGCAACCAACAAATTCATCCGATAAGAAGGAAGCATTGCCGCATCCATCCCATAACAAGGCAGAATTGCTGCTAATTGTCACGATAACTGTTGTTGTTGGAATTCTTATGTTGGGGGCATCCATCTATTGTTTGTGGAAGAGGAAGGACAAGATAAAAGGTAAATGAGAAACTGATCTGTCCTGAGATGGGTGATTGTTTTATAGACGTCTTTCAAGATTCTTATTATTGATGTAGAGCGGGTCGCGGACAATTACATGGCAAAGATGGATCAGAAAAGGCCCGGTCGGCGACAGAAGTGATCTGGACCATCAGACCTTAAATCAGGCGTATCTTGCAATCCGGGATGAGTTAGCCGACGAAAAATATATGATTTTGGGGTAGAACGAGCTACTTTAGCCAACCAACCCAGCTACGCCGGGTTGCGACGCTCGGAATTGCGAGAAACCCCTGATTTGATGGTCGTTTCCCTGTTTCAATTTCGTTTTTACTATAAATAGTAAGTTTTAGTTTGCTTATAACTCTTCATCCGTCGGGCTTTAGGAGTTGCGCCCAACGTGAAAAGAGCTTAGAATAATTAGGAGAACGGGTTGGTGAAGCCAAATAGGACACTTACTATTTTTGGCCGAAAACCTTGCGCACTAGTAGACATCACGACCGTCTATAAATAGTAAGTTTACTATTTATAGTAAGTCGCGAATTCTAGGAGTCCTAGTTGTAGTTTGATTCTGATTTCTTTTCCATTGCTTAGTACCCTTATTTAAAGGGTTGTGAACTCGTTTTTATGGATTAATTAATCTATTTCGAATTATTTAGAATTTATTTCTATTTTCTGCTCTCTTTCTCGTGGATTCGAGAAGTCTCTGTGAGGAGTCCAGAGAAGTTCCGTGGATTCGGAATATTTATCCTCTTGAGGAAGACGGTGCTCGACCTCACGTCCTCCCCTGCGTCAATTATTTTGTTCAGGAAAGTGGAAGAACAGGCTGAACAGACCAATGCATCAATTAGGCACACACGTTCCAAGTGCCAATGGGTTTCTAGATGTACCTAAGAAGAGCAATGGCCTTGATGTACCACTTATAGATTTTGAAAGCATACATGCAGCTACAGACAACTTCTCGGAATCAAATAAACTTGGAAAAGGGGGTTTTGGAACTGTGTACCATGTAATCTTCTTTCTTAATTCTCAATTTTCTAAAAACTGAAAGTTCTGTTTCAGCATATCTTGGATGACAAGTGGAAGGAGGTTTGATGAATCCACATTCTCACCTATACAGGCATACACAATACACCAACCTGCTGCATGCACGGGACAGCAAAGTCATGAACCACCTGGGCAAGAGATCAGGCCCCTAGACTCACTACATGAGCCATATGAACAAAAAAGATAGGATGTTAAGAAAAAAGCTCTACAATCGATAGAAACCTGGGGCCTGTATGATGGGTGGAATGACCTCTTCTTGGGACCATGTCATCTACAAGATGGGTGCCAACTGACACAGCTTACATGTCCCCCATATGTGCTAGGTTTTGGCAACTGTCGAGATTTGTGCATGCTTGGAGAGAAAATTCATGAAATATTTGATGATTATGTTTTTTTTAGTAGCCATTTTCCCTTGCAATTCTCTTTAACTCTACACCAATATTTGAGGTGGCTGTTTTTTTTTTCTCTCGAAATATTACTAGGAATGTTTTGTATCTTTATTTTATGTACCTGTGTATGTGCTTTTAGGGTAAGCTTCCAGGGGGAGAAGAAATAGCAGTGAAAAGACTTTCAAAGCTTTCTGGGCAAGGCCTAGTGGAGTTCAAGAATGAGGTTATATTAATTGCGAAACTTCAGCATAGAAATCTCGTTAGGCTTTTGGGTTATTGCATTGAGGGAGATGAAAAACTGCTCATCTATGAGTACATGCCGAACAAAAGCTTGGACTTCATTCTATTTGGTTTGTTCCTACATCCAAAAATGCTATAATCGATAACACATTCATGTCATAATTTGCTTTACTCTGTTAAAACCTTGGCAGATCCAAATCGATGCACGTTGTTAGACTGGGAGAAGCGCTTCAACATCATTTTGGGAATCTCTCGAGGGCTCCTTTATCTTCATCAAGATTCTCGGTTGAGAATTATTCATAGAGATTTCAAAACTAGCAATATTCTGTTGGATGAGGAGATGAACCCCAAAATTTCAGACTTTGGAATGGCTAGAATTTTTGGGGGAAATCAAACTCAAGAAAATACTAATAGAGTGGTTGGAACATAGTGAGTACCACAATCCTTTCTATTCATTTCTTGAATTTTATTTTTATAGTGCTATAGCACAAAGTGCCTAATTATTTTTGTCTAATTGTGCAATGTAGTGGATATATGTCTCCTGAGTACGCTGCCGATGGGATTTTCTCTGTGAAATCTGATGTTTTCAGCTTTGGAATTGTACTACTCGAAATCATCAGCGGGAAGAAGAACGCAGGCTTTTATAACTATGAGCACTCTTTGAGTCTAAGTGGACATGTAAGTGTCAAGATGCATCATCCCTCCATTTCTTCTATGGATCACTTTTATTAACCGAAAAGTATTTCAGGCATGGCAATTGTGGATGGAACAAAAAGCACTGGATTTGGTGGATCCATCACTAAGCGAGACCTGTAATTCATGCACTGCTGTGAAGTGCGTCAATATAGGGCTTTTGTGCGTGCAAGAAAATGCAGCAGACCGACCGACCATGGCTTCCATTATCACGATGCTTGATAGTGAAACTGCAAGTCTTCCAACACCCAAACAACCTGCTTTCTACGTAAGAAGTGCCCACACTGCAAATTCTTCTAATGGGCCGCCGAATTGTTCCAAGAATGAGGTGACAAATTCCACAGTAGAAGGTAGATAAGGGCGAGAAGCAAAATCTAGCTTATTTTCCTAAGCTATGAGTCTTTCTAGCCATGGTATGATGTAGTACTCTCTGTTGGTCGATGACTTTTGCCTTGATTATGCCAATTCATTTCTTATATTAATAATGATACTATATATAATTATAAGAGTAGATTTAGACAATTTTATCCACATAATTATTCATGGGAATGTTGTGGAATTGGTGTAGAGCGGGTTGCGGACACTTTCATGGCCAAGATGGTTCAGAAAAGGCCCAGTCGACAATAGAAGTGATCCGGACCGTCAGAACTTAAAAAGGATGTATCTCGCAAACCGGAATGAGCTATCGGACATACCATATATGATTTTGGGGTAGGACGAGCTACTTTAGCAATAGCCAGGTTGTCCACGCCGAATTTTCAAAAGATCGACGGTCGAAATCATGTTTTAATTTCATTTTTACTATTTATAATAAGTTTTAGTTTGAGTATAACTTTCATCCAATGGAATTTAGGAGTTGCACCCCACATGAACCGTAATGTCCTATATTTTAGCTTGTTTGTTTAGAGTAAATGAAGTTTTTTTTAATGATAAATAACTATATATATAATTAATAAAATCTTAGATATAAAAAATAAGACGTGTATTCAAATATAATAAACGAATGCAATCATTAAAATATTAGCATGTATCCACCCAATCAACCCAACCGAACCCGCTTGGGTTGGGCTTGGGTTGAGAATTCCCAACCTGAGGTTGGGTTAGGGTTGAGGTACAAGAACCTTGGGTTGGGCTAGGGTTGAGCACCAACCCAACCCAACCCGCCCAACTTTCAACCCTAATGAATATAACCTATAACCCCTCTCCCCTCTCTTCCTGTGTGTAGTCTGCAACAATCTCCCTCCATAGCTATGTCCCTAACTCTCTCAACATGAGAAAGAAATATAAAACAGGTGAATCTGGGATTCTCAGCACATTAGGCAACATAGTGTTGATCATGTGCACCTTCTAAAAATATGTAGTTGATGTAGAGCGGGTTGCGGATAATTTCATGGCCAAGATGGACCATAAAAGGCCTGATCGGAGACGGAGATGATCCGGACCGTCAGAACTTAAAACGGACGTATCTTGCAAACCGGAATGAGTTATCGGATGTAAAATATGTGATTTTGGAGTAGACTTTAGCTGCGCAAGCCGGATTTGCGAAATACCATTAGATCGACGGTCGTTTACCCGTTTTAATTCTGTTTTTCCTATAAATAGTAAGTTTTACTTTGATTATAACTCTTCATCCGTTGGGCTTTAGGAGTTGTGCCCAACATGAAAAGTGCTTAGAATAATTAGGAGAACAATGTGGTGAAGCCAAATAGGACACTTACTATTTTTTGCCGAAAACCTTGCGCACTAGTCGACATCACAACTGTCTATAAATAGTAAGTTTACTATAAGCCGCGATTTCTAAGAGTTTTAGTTGTAGTTTGATTCCGAAATTTCTTCCATGGCTTAGTATCCCTATTTAAAGGGTTGTAGACTCGTTTATTTCATTCATCAATCAATCAAATTACGAGTTTTATAGAATTTATTTTCTATTTTCCTTGTTTTTTCCTCGTGGATTCGAGAAGTCTCTGCGGGGAGTCGAGAGAAGCTCCGGGAATTCAGAGTAGTTATCCTTGAGGAAGACATTGATCAACCTAATCACGTTAATCCCTGTCTCAGTAGTGCATGTAGCTCAACATCATGCCCCCCTCCCAAAATCTAGTCACACTCATTTTTAAAAATTTTGCACAAGTTGATTATACGCCATTATTAGTGTGGAGGGGGGCTTTTTCACTGTTGGTCAATAGACCTTTATATTTTTGTATTGACGATAATGACCTTGAATAACCTAATCTCACTTACTCAAGATACCCCATGGTGTGACCCACGGTAAAGGTCTGGCCGGCCATTATGTTTTTGAAAAATCCATCCTGTCCATCTTTTTTGTCATCTCATTTTAAGCCTTGAGCCCAAAAATAAGCTAGGTCCAAAATTCAAGTAGGCCAGGCATGAAGCAGTAGGAGGGAAATGCCTACCGTTCAAATCTTCCCGGGATCCACTATGTTGTCTCTGTACCATCCAAATTGGTCATAAGGTCATTCCCAGTGGGATGAACTGAAGATACAGAGATAATTATTCACTCCCCTAGTATAGGGTTGTGAAGTAGTAATAAACTCGGTAAGACCGAGGTCGAATCCACAGGGACTGAAACTTGTACGTAATCTGAAAGTAACTAGAACTAGAACTAGAATGAGATGAAATCTAAATTGAGTTGTAATTTGAGGAATAATTGTGAAATAATTAATCTAAAACTTAAAGAATTCAGGGAAAAGAAACTAGGGATTCAGAGGATCCACTTGTAGAGATCAGGGAGATCTTATGCCTGCTTCAAGAACTCAACTGGACTTAGAGTCCCATCTTCATCCAGTTGAAGGATGTAACCATGAAAATCAACTGAACTTCCTTTGATATAGTTTTCAAGAGATGAAAGGTGTATAAATTAGAATAAATTCCATCACCAAATCATGTCCAGGAGACAAAGTAAACAACAGAATTAAACTAATTGACAACCAATCAGATGATTATGAAGGTTAGGAAGGGTACCGACATCCAACCATGCCCAGGAGACGATGGTGAACAACAGGGCTTCCTGACGTCATAAACATCAAAAGGAAAAGGAAATACTCAAAGCCATCGCAGACCCATTGTAATTTCAGTCACAATAGACCATTAAAAACTAAAAATATTCTCATAATAATCAAACCAATATCAAATTCGGTTCATGAATTAAAATTGAATTAAAGGCAATGAATAGAATCCCCCATCTCACTACAAGCTTCACCTCTTAGCCCTAACTAAGAGGTTTAGCCACACATGATTGGGCTAATCATCTTGAAAGGAAAAAAACAAAAGAACTAAGCAACAAAATTGTAGTACTCTCCCTTTCTTCCCTGCTTCACGTCAGAGCTCCAAGCTCTCCAAGATAGCCTCCCAAGATCTGCCTTTCTCTCTCCTTTTTATACAGAAAGGAGGCTGTGTTTACGCAAGGAGAGGCGGTGAGAATTTTCGCACCAACCCCAGCGAGAACACACAAACTTCTTTAAGATCTTCGCACAACATGATCCATTCCGTTTAAATCCTGAGCGAGAACACACAAATTCATCAAGTTCCTCTTTAAATCCTGACCCTAAAAAGTGTGGTATAGATAATCCCTGTGATGGCCCACGAGATCTTCCTTGTTACCGTTTATCTTGTGCTCGAACATGCGGAAGCAATCCTTGGCTCTTCTTTGCAAGATTTTCATCCAGGTCCTGCCTAGCCGGACCGTTAAAACCTTATGGACAGTCCGGATCGAGCTTATGGGTCAAGATGGTGGCCCATAAGGTTTCGTCCGCAAGTTAGATTGCGAAACAGAGCCTTCGCAATGATCGCTATGATGATGGTGGGCCCCAAGTCACTATCGTTTTGAGAAATCCACTCCGTCCATTATGATCCTCTCGAAAAATCATTAGGAAAGGAATGGTTTTGTATTGATTTCAACGTGACCCACAGGAGTTCCTTTGCACCATCGATCATCCGTTTTAATGGCTAAAATCATCTTCCCGTTGTCTTCAGGGATTCTGCCACGTAGACGATGGTTACGCCTATACTCTGGAGTGAATGGACGGCTCAGATCAGTCAAAGGAGTGAGGGGTGGGGCCCACTGAGCGAAACCGACGGTGACAACGTCTCTTGCTGGACGTGTGAAAGAGAAGGGACGGGTCAGCCCCATGTTTGACCGGGCTGACTGTCCAGTGCACATCCAATGCACATATACACCATGTACACGTAATGTACACGTGTGGTACTTTGTGATGTATCTGCGAAATCTTCTCCATCCATCCGTTTTGACACACAATTTAAGGGGTTGAGGCCAAAATTGAAGTATATCCAGATATCAGGCTGGCCCCACTTAAGGATTCAAAGGGCTAATCTGTTCGTTGGGCCACTTCCGGAGGGATCTGAGGGCTGAAATTCGACGTGTATGGTTAATTTGTGAGCCCTTGGCCATGTATGAAGTTTCGAGTCGAATAAATGGTGGGAACCCTGTGATCTTGCATTCTGGACCAATTTCGGGTCTCTTTAACGTGAACGGCTTGATTTTCTCAGATCCCTGGCGTGTAAATCCATCGATCTTGATCCCCTGGGATCCCGTCCATGGCCTTGGTGAATTTGAGCATTAAATATTGGCTTTTAACACCTTTTTTTCAGTCCAAGCTCTTAAAGTCACCTTGCAACACAAACATGGGTAAAACAGGCCGTTAAATAGTATTATGTTCGTAAATGCACGCAATAACTAGGGTCAGATATGCAATAATTGACCCTCAACAATAATAGCCAGATCCAAAATTTCGTGGCCCATAGGTGGTCGTTCAGTACCAAATTTTGGATCTGCCTGATTTTTGGGGTCAACCCAACTGGTGGGACCAAGTGGATTTGTCAGAAACATCATGGTGGGGCCCGAGTGTTTGAAAGGTGGACATCCAATCTCCACTGTTTCCTACCATGTGACCCACTTGGAGTTCTAGATCTGCCTCATTTTTGTGTCCACCCCCTAACATGAACTAGGAAAATGGATGGATTGGTGGATTTCTCAAAAACATAATGGTGGGCCTCACTATTCTTTCAACAGCTGCATTCAATACCCACTCTTTCTTGTTGTGTTGTCCACTTTCGATTTTGGATATGACTCATTTTAGGCCCACCCTCTAAATGATTTGAAAAAATTAGTAGACGAGGTGGATTTATCATAAACATCATGGTGGGCCCCACGAATTTTTCAAGTTACCAACTGGGAGGGAAACAGAGACTCTCAGCGAAGTGTCCAACTGTTTCCTTCTGTGTGAGTTTTGCATCTTCCTAGCCTACCTCCTAATATGAACTGGAAAAATGGATAGACCGGTTGGTTTTCTCAAAAACATAATTGTGGTCCATGACTGTTTCAAAGGTGAGGTTATGGGCCACTCAAGTTTTAGATCTGACTAATTTTTAGGCCCACCGCCTAAAATGATACGGATAAACTAGTGGAATGGTTGAATTTATTACAAACTTAATCAAGGGTCTCACAAATTTTTCAATGGATGTTCCTGGAACATTTGGAAGGGAGAAAAGGAAACAGAGGGCGTGGATTACTGAGGTGACACTGCTGCCACAGACTCCGGTGGCCCACCATGATGTATGTGTTTTATTAACACTTTTTCATCCATTTTGTCAGCTCATTTCAGGGCATGAGCTCAAAATTGGAAAATATCTAAAGCTCAGCTATCACACCACAGGAAACTATGGGCATTCAATAACCACTGTTTTGTGCCGTGTGGCCCACTTATGGGGCGGAAATGCCTCATTTTTTAGCCCACTCACAAACATCACGGTTGACCCTACAAGTTTTTAAGGGATTGATTCAATGGTGAGCTTTTAATACCCACTGTTTCCTGTCGTGTGGCTCACAATCTGCCTCATTTTTTCATCCCATGTCCTAAAAATGATCTGGAAAAAAGTAGTGGACCGAATGTATTTGTCACAAACATCACGGTAAACTGCATCGATTATTCAAGGGAGGGGGATTTTATTTTGGGAGTTCAATACACTGTTTGGTGCATGTGGCCCACTTGAGTTTTGGGTCTGCCTCATCCTTTGGGCCATACCCTTAAAGGACACAGCAAAACTGCTGGACGGATGGATTTGCATTATTTCAACAGTGGGCGTCCAATGCCGATTGTTTCACACCAAGGCCCACTTTAGTTGTGAATTTCCTCTTCTTCCTTTTTTTTTTTTGGGCCACACCTTACACTGATCTGGCCAAAGTTATTTATAGAGTGGATTTTTCACAAACAACACAGTAGGCCCCACATGTTTTTAAAGGGAGAGATTGGATGACAGGCGTTCAATACCCACTTTTGGTGCTGTGTGGCCCACTTGAGTTGTAGATCTGCTTTATTTTTGGGGAGGCTACACCCTAAAATGATATAGCGAAAGTGGTAAAATGAAGTGGATATATCACAAATATCATGGTGGTTCCATGAATTTTTTAAGGGAGAGAGTTTCACGGTGGGCATTCAACACCCAGTGGTTAACGATGTGGTACCCACGTGAGTTTTGGATTTGCTTCAATTTTGGGCTCACACTGAAAATGATGTGGCAGAACTGGTGAGGGCGGATTTGTCACAAATTTCAAGGTGGCCCAACGAGTTTTTCGAAGGAGAGATATTCAATGGTGGGCATTCAGTACCCAATGTTTCCCGTCGTTTGGCTCACTTGAGTTTTGGATTTACATTATTTACGGGGTCATGTCCTAAAACATCCAGCAAAAATGGTGGATAGGATAGATTTGTTGCAAACACCGTGGTGGACGCGTGAGTTTTTAAGCGGACAAAGGATCAACTACGAGCGCTCATGCATGTCTTTTATTTACAGAGAAAGTAGCTGCACGACTTTGTGGGGCCCACCATGATTTATGTGTTTTATCTATAGTCTATCCATTTTGTCAGCTCATTATATAAACATGAATCTAAAAATTGAAGCAGATCCAAAGCTAAAGTGGACCACACCACAAGGACAGTGGGGATAATGATGCCCACCGTTTAAAAATTCCTTAACTCCACCGTGATGTAAGTGTTTTGTCATGCCATCCATCCATTTTGCCAGCTAATTTTAGGGCATGAGCCCAAAAAATGAGGCAGATCTGAAGCTCAAGTGCCACAACAGGGATCAGGATGCGCACCATCGAAACCTTAATAGGGCAGACGGTGATATGTGTTATGGATGCTATCCATTCATTTTGCCAGCTCATTTAAAAGCATAAGCCTGAAAATGCAGATCCAAAGCTCAAGTGGACCACACCTGTTGGAAATAATGGAGATAATGCCGCCCTACATTGAAACCTTCCTATAGCCCACATGGGCCATATAACCTGGTCATAAGGACCTGGACGAAGGACAGAGAAATTTAAGCTCAATCCAACGCACTTATGCTTATCCCGATAAGTTTTTGACAGGAAGGCTCAATCTATTTACACCCATTCTCGGCATCTTGACATGGGACGCGAATTGCGTCCTATCCCCTCCCGGACGGGCAGGGCTCTTTGGGACCCACCGTGATGTAATAATTTCATCCACGCTGTTGAGATTTTCTCTCAAATCATTTTAAGCTATGACACAAAAAAAGAATAGCCACGTAAAAGGCTTAAATGGACCACAAATTGGGGATTAAACGTTCACCATTAAAAACTTCTTAGGAGCTGGAGAAGTTTCGGATCAAGCTGATATTTATGTTTTCACTTCATCCATGTCTACATGACCTTATGAATAGGTTGTATAGTAAGAAAACATCACGGTGTCCCTTAAAAATGTTTCAACGGTGAGTTTCATATCATTGCAGCTTCCTTTGGTGTGGTCCACTGGAGCCGTGAACCTACTTCATTTTTTATCTCATACCTTAAAATGATTTGAGAGAAAATCTCAACGACGTGGATAAAAGTATTACATCACGGTGGATCCCAGAGGGCCCTGCCCAGCCAGATTACCGTCCCGGTGGGGGTAGGACGCAATCCGAGTCCCTTGACATGAAGCAATTAAAGGCCGCTAGCCACTGCATATCGACACCATGGGACCTTAAGTGGTATGAAACCTTCTCTCAACTGAGAGTATCTTCATCCTGCCCAGATGACGCAAGAGAGGACGTGAGGTCGAGCACCGTCTTCCTCAAGAGGATAACTATTCCGAATCCACGGAACTTCTCTGGACTCCTCACAGAGACTTTCTCGAATCCACGAGAAAATAGAGCAGAAATTCGAAATAAATTCTAATAAATTCGAAATAGATTAATGAATGCATAAAAATGAGTTCACAACCCTTTAAATAAGGGTACTAAGCAATGGGAAAGAAATCATAATCAAACTACAACTAAAACTCCAAGAATTCGCGACTTACTATAAATAGTAAACTTACTATTTATAGACGGTCGTGATGTCTACTAGTGCGCAAGGTTTTCGGCCAAAAATAGTAAGTGTCCTATTTGGCTTCACCAAACCATTCCCCTAATTATTCTAAGCTCTTTTCATGTTGGGAACAACTCCTAAAGCCCGACGGATGAAGAGTTATAGTCAAACTAAAAGTTACTATTTATAGTAAAAACGAAATTAAAATAGGGAAACAACTGTCGAATCAGAGGTTTCTCGCAATTCCGAGCGTCGCAACCCGACATAGCGGGTTGGTTGGCTAAAGTAGCTCGTTCTACCCCAAAATCATATATTTTACGTCGGCTAACTCATCCCGGATTGCCAGATACGCCTGATTGAAGGTCTGATGGTCCAGATCACTTCTGTCGCCGACCGGGCCTTTTCTGATCCATCTTTGCCATGTAATTGTCCACGACCCGCTCTACATCAGTCTCCTCCACTTCAAAAGAACTCGTCCTCGAGTTATCATTATGCGCTGGTTCATGATACTCATTCAGGTCCGCGACATTAAAAGTCCGTGAGATTGCCATATCATCTGGAAGATCAACAACATAAGCGTTGTCATTGATCTTTCGGATGATTGGTACCAGTCCAATCTTTTTATTCTTCAACTTGTTGTACGTTCCGGTCGAAAATCTTTCTTGGCGTAGATGGACCATTACTTGGTCGCCCACCTCGAACACTTTCTGTCGCCGATGCTTGTCCGCTTGCTCCTTTTACTTTTTGTTCGAGGCATGTAGCTTGTTCTGTACCTCAGCATAAATGCCCATGATTTTGTCTGTCATATGTTCTGCTGCAATGCTCATGCCTGAGAGCTTGGGCAGAAGGACCAAGTCTAGTGTGTGGCGAGATACTCGTCCGTAAATAACCTGGAACGGGGATTTTCCTGTCGAGCGGTTCACCATGTTGTTGAATGCAAACTCCGCTTGAAACAAGGCCAAATCCCACTGCTTCAGTTTTTCTTCTGAAATACATCGAAGGAGGTTTCCCAACGTGCGATTCACAACCTCAGTTTAACCGTCAGTCTGTGGGTGGTACGCGCTGCTGAACAGAAGGCGTGTATCGAATCGAGTCCACAAAGTCCGCCAAAAGTGGCTTATGAACGTCGTGTCAGGGTCGGAAGTAATAGTCTTGGGAACCCCGTGTAGCCGCACAATTTCTCTAAAGAATAGATTCACCACATGTGTTGCATCGAGAGTCTTCTTACATGGAATAAAGTGCGCCATCTTGGAAAAACGATCTTCTACCACGAACACTGAATCCATGCCGAGTTGTGTTCGTGGGAGACCAAGCATAAAGTCCATAGATAAATCCTCCAAAGGGCCGTCAGGCACAGTTAATAGGGTGTAAAGGCCCGTATTATGAGATTACCCCTTGGAAGTCTATCAAATATAACAGCGTTGGACTGCCTTTCCCACATCACGTACCAATTGCGGCCAGTAATACCATTCTTCCACAAGAGCTCGCGTCTTCTCTCGCCCAAGGTGTCCACTGAGAACACCTCCATGTAGCTCTTGGATTATCTGTTTCCTTAGCGAATTCTTTGGGATACATAATCGATTTCCCTTGAAAAGGAACCCGTCTTGTATATGTAAGTCACCGGGGTGACCTTCCTGACATCTAACCCATGCGTCCTTGAAGTCGTCGTCGTCGGCATAAATGTCTTTGAGGCAATCGAACCCGACAACTTCATTGCTCATAGTGACTAACAAAGTTGCACGGTGACTCAGTGCATCGGCTACTTTGTTCTGTTGCCCTGACTTATGCTTACTATTTATAGACGGTCGTGATGTCTACTAATGTGCAAGGTTTTTGGCCAAAAATAGTAAGTGTCCTATTTGGCTTCACCAAACCGTTCCCCTAATTATTCTAAGCTCTTTTCACGTTGGGCGCAACTCCAAAAGCCCGATGGATGAAGAGTTATAGTCAAACTAAAAGTTACTATTTATAGTAAAAACGAAATTGAAACAAGGAAACGACTGTCGAATAAGGGGTTTCTCACAATTCCGAGCGTCGCAACCCGGCATAGCGGGTTGGTTGGCTAAAGTAGCTCGTTCTACCCGAAAATCATATATTTTACGTTGGCTAACCCATCCCGGATTGCGAGATACGCCTGATTGAAGGTCTAATGGTCCAGATCACTTCTGTCGCCGACCGGGCCTTTTCTGATCCATCTTTGCCATGTAATTGTCCACAACCCGCTCTACATCAGTTTCGAGGTGGGTGGCCAAGTAGTGGTCCATCTACACAAAGAAATATTTTCAACCGGAACGTACAACAAGTTGAAGAATAAAAAGATTAGACCAGTACCAATCATCCGAAAGATCAATAACAACGCTTATGTTGTTGATCTTCTAGATGATATGCCGATCTCACGCACTTTCAATGTCGCGGACCTGACCAAGTATCATGAATTTAAACTGACGCAGGGGAGGACGTGAGGTCGAGCACCGTCTTCCTCAAGAGGATAACTATTCCGAATCCACGGAACTTCTTTGGACTCCTCACAGAGACTTTCTCGAATCCACGAGAAAATAGAGCAGAAAATATAAATAAATTCTAATAAATTTGAAATAGATTAATGAATGCATAAAAACGAGTTCACAACCCTTTAAATAAGGGTACTAAGCAATGGGAAAGAAATCATAATCAAACTACAACTAAAACTCCTAGAATTCGCGACTTACTATAAATAGTAAACTTACTATTTATAGACGGTCGTGATGTCTACTAGTGCGCAAGGTTTTCGGCCAAAAATAGTAAGTGTCCTATTTGGCTTCACCAAACCGTTCCCCTAATTATTCAAAGCTCTTTTCACGTTGGGCGCAACTCCTAAAGCCCGACGGATGAAGAGTTATAGTCAAACTAAAAGTTACTATTTATAGTAAAAACGAAATCGAAACAGGGAAACGACTGTCGAATCAGGGATTTCTATCAATTCCGAGCGTCGCAACCTGGCGTAGCGGGTTAGTTGGCTAAAGTAGCTCGTTCTACCCCAAAATCATATATTTTACATCGGCTAACTCATCCCAGATTGCGAGATACGCCTGATTGAAGGTCTCATGGTCCAGATCTCTTCTGTCGCCGACCGGGCCTTTTCTGATCCATCTTTGCCATGTAATTGTCCGCGACCCGCTCTACATCAGTCTCCTCCACTTCAAAAGAACTCGTCCTCGAGTTATCATTATGCGCTGGTTCATGATACTCAGTCAGGTCCGCGACATTGAAAGTCCATGAGATCGCCATATCATCTGGAAGATCAATAACATAAGCGTTGTCATTGATCTTTCGGATGATTGGTACCAGTCTAATCTTTTTATTCTTCAACTTATTGTCCGTTCCGGTCGAAAATCTTTCTTTACATAGATGGACCATTACTTGGTCGCCCACCTCGAACACTTTCTATCGCCGATGCTTGTCCGCTTGTCCTTGTACTTTTCGTTCAAGGCATGTAGCTTGTTCTGTACCTCCGCATGAATGCCCATGATTTTGTCTGTCATATGTTCTGCCGCAATACTCATGCATGAGAGCTTGGGCAGAGGGACCAAGTCTAGTGTGTGGCGAGGTACTCGTTCATAAAAAACTAGAACGGGGATTTCCCTGTCGAGCGGTTCACCATGTTGTTAAATGCAAACTCCGCTTGAGACAAGGCCAAATCTCACTACTTCGATTTTTCTCTTGAAATACATCGAAGGAGGTTTCCCAACGTGCGATTCACAACCTCAGTTTGACCGTTAGTCTGTGGTTGCTGAACTGAAGGCGTGTATCGAATCGAGTCCACAAAGTCCGCCAAAAGTGGCTTATGAACTTCGTGTCACGGTTGGAAGTAATAGTCTTGGGAACCCCATGTAGCCGCACAATTTCTCTGAAGAATAAATTCGCCACGTGTGTTGCATCGAGAGTCTTCTTACATGGAATAAAGTGCGCCATCTTGGAAAAACGATCTACTACCACGAACACCGAATCCATGCTGCGTTGTGTTCGTGGGAGACCAAGCACAAAGTCCATAAATAAATCCTCCCCAGGGCCGTCAGGCACGAGTAACGGGGAGTAAAGGCCCGTATTATGAGATTGTCCCTTGGAAGTCTGACAAATATAACAGCGTTGGACTGTCTTTCCCACATCACGTACCAATTGCGGCCAGTAATACCGTTCTTCCACAAGAGCTCGCGTCTTATCTCGCCCAAGGTGTCCACCGAGGCCACCTCCATGTAGCTCTTGGATTATCTGTTCCCTTAGCAAACTCTTTGGGATACATAGTCGATTTCTCTTGAAAAGGAACCCGTCTTGTATATGTAAGTCACCGGGGTGACCTTCCTGACATCTAACCCATGTGTCCTTGAAGTTGTCGTCGTCGGCATATATGTCTTTGAAGCGATCGAACCCAACAACTTCATTGCTCATAGTGACTAACAAAGTTGCACGGCAACTCAGCACATCGGTTACTTTATTCTGTTGCCCTGACTTATGCATACTATTTATAGACGATCGTGATGTCTACTAGTGCACAAGGTTTTCGACCAAAAATAGTAAGTGTCCTATTTGGATTCACCAAACCGTTCCCCCAATTATTCTAAGTTCTTTTCACGTTGGGCGCAACTCCTAAAGCCCGACGGATGAAGAGTTATAGTCAAACTAAAACTTACTATTTATAGTAAAAACGAAATTGAAACAGGGAAACGACTGTCGAATCAGGGGTTTCTCGCAATTTCGAGCGTCGCAACCCGACATAGCGGGTTGGTTGGCTAAAGTAGCTCGTTCTACCCCAAAATCATATATTTTACGTCGGCTAACTCATCCCGGATTGCGAGATACACCTGATTGAAGGTCTGATGGTCAAAATCACTTCTGTCGCCGACCGGGCCTTTTCGGATCCATCTTTGCCATGTAATTGTCCGCGACCCGCTCTACATCAGTCTCCTCCCCTTCAAAAGAACTCGTCCTCGAGTTATCATTATGCGCTGGTTCATGATACTCGGTCAGGTCCGCGACATTGAAAGTCCGTGAGATCGCTATATCATCTGGAAGATCAACAACATAAGTGTTATCATTGATCTTTCAGATGATTGGTACCCGTCCAATCTTTTTATTCTTCAACTTGTTTTATGTTCCGGTCGGAAATCTTTCTTTGCGTAGATGGACCATTACTTGGTCGCCCACCTCGAACACTTTCTGTCGCCGATGCTTGTCCGCTTGCTCCTTGTACTTTTTGTTCGAGGCATGTAGCTTGTTCTGTACTTCCGCATGAATGCCCATGATTTTGTCTGCCATATGTTCTGCTGCAATGCTCATGCCTGGGAGCTTAGGCAGAGGGACCAAGTCTATTGTGTGACGAGGTACTCGTCCGTAAATAACATGGAACAGGGATTTCCCTGTCGAGCGGCTCACCATGTTGTTGAATGCAAACTCCGCTTGAGACAAGGCTAAATCCCACTACTTCTATTTTTCTCATGAAATACATCGAAGGAGGTTTCCCAACGTGCGATTCACAACCTCAGTTTGACCGTCAGTCTGTGGGTGGTACGCGCTGCTGAACAGAAGGCGTGTATCGAATCGAGTCCACAAAGTCCGCCAAAAGTGGCTTATGAACTTCGTGTCAGGGTCGGAAGTAATAGTCTTGGGAACCCCGTGTAGCCGCACAATTTCTCTGAAGAATAGATTCGCCACGTGTGTTGCATCGAGAGTCTTCTTACATGAAATAAAGTGCGTCATCATTGATCTACTACCACGAACACCGAATCCATGCCGCGTTGTGTTCATGGGAGACCAAGCACAAAGTCCATAGATAAATCCTCCCAAGGGCCATCAAGCATGGGTAATGGGGTGTAGAGGCCCGTATTATGAGATTGCCCCTTAGAAGTCTGACAAATATAACAGCGTTGGACTGCCTTTCCCACATCACGTACCAATTACGGCCAGTAATACCGTTCTTCCACAAGAGCTCGCGTCTTGTCTAGCCCAAGGTGTCCTCTGAGGACACCTCCATGTAGCTCTTGGATTATCTGTTCCCTTAGCGAACTCTTTGGGATACATAGTCGATTTTCCTTGAAAAGGAACCCGTATTGTATATGTAAGTCACCGAGGTGACCTTCCTGTCATCTAACCCATGCGTCCTTGAAGTCGTCGTCGTCAGCATATATGTCTTTGAGGCGATCGAACCCGACAACTTCATTGCTCATAGTGACTAACAAAGTTGCACGACGACTCAGCTCATCGGCTACTTTGTTCTGTTGCCCTAACTTATGTTTTAGCACAAATGTGAATTCCTGCAAAAACGAGATCCATCTAGCATGCATACGGTTAATGTTAGCTTGACTATTAATAAATTTGAGGGCTTGATGGTCCATGTAAAGTAATAATTCCCTTTGAATCAAATAATGTCGTCAGTGTCGCAGTGTCTGAACCATCGCGTATAACTCGATCTCATATGTAGACCACTTCTTGCGTGCATCACTAAGTTTCTCACTGTAAAAGGCTACCAGCCTACCTTCTTGAGACAGAACTCCCCCAATCCCGACATATGAGGCATCACATTCGACTTCAAATAGTTTGTCGAAGTTGAGAAGTACAAGAACCAGGGTCGTGGATAATCTGCGCTTGATTTCGACAAAACTCCTGTCAGCTTCGTCAGTCCACTGAAACTCCCTTTCTTCATGCAATCTATGATCGGTGACACAATGGTACTAAAATTTTTCACGAACCGACGATAGAATGTCGTTAGTCCATGGAAACTTCACACTTCGTGAATATTTTTAGGAACCGGTCATTCTCTGATTGTCTTCACCTTTTTCTCATCCTCTCGAATGCCCGTGGATGTACCACAAAACCCAGAAACAATAGGCTATCTGACATGAAGCTACACTTTTTTAAATTGAGGTACAATTTATTTTCAGTGAGCACTTATAGGACCTTCTTGAGGTGCTCCATATGGGTGGTTTCGTCTTAACTGTATATCAAAATATCATCAAAATAAACCACAGCGAACCGCCCAATTAAAGGTTTCAGAACTTAGTTCATCAACCTCATGAATGTGTTAGGCGCATTAGAAAGACTGAAAGGCATGACCATCCATTCGTACAATCCTTCCTTAGTCTTAAAGGCTGTTTTCCACTCATTACCTGGCCGTATTCGAATCTGATGGTAGCCACTCCTTAAATACAATTTAGAGAATATTTTTACGCCCTCTAGCATATCCAACATATCATCCAACCGTGGTATAGGAAACCTGTATTTTATGGTGATCTTGTGACGGCCCGGCTGTCGACACACATGCGCCAACTCCCATCTTTCTTTGGAGTTAGCAGAGCTGGTACAGTACATGGGCTCATGCTTTCTCGAATAAGACCCTTACGGATCAATTCCTCCACTTGTCCATGCAGAATCTCGCACTCATTAGGGCTCATTTGATAATGAGGACGATTAGGTAAACTGGACCCAGGGACAAAGTCGATATGGTGTTGGATATCTCACATAAGGGGTAACCTATCGCGAAGGTCCTCGGGCCAGATTTCTTGAAATTCATGTAACAAGGGCCTTAGTCTTTCAGGGATGATGGTAGGCTCGAGTTCTTCCCCTTTCACAATTAATGCATAAGTATGTCCTGTTTCTTTGGATTCTTCCACGAAGTCCCGAATAGTTAAGAGAAAACGACCCTCCACTTTAGAAGTTTCAAGTGATCCTTCTGGATCCATAGGGGCCAATATGGTCTTCCGGCCGTCCTTGACGAAGATATATATGTTATCACGCCCTTTATGAGTGGCGTCACGGTCAGATTGTCAGGGTCGACCGAGTAGTATGTGACATGCTTCCATATCAACCACATCGCATACTACGCCATCCTTATAATGTTTGCCAATTGAAAAAGATATGGTGCACCGTTCAGTTACCTTTGTTTCGCTGTCCTTCTTGATCCAACCGATTGTATATGGAGAGGGATGACGCTCTGTTTTCAATTACAATTTTTCCACCATGCCCCTGGAGACGATGTTCTCGTTGCTTTCACTGTCAATGATCACGTCACAAACCTTTCGATTCACCGTACACCTAGTGCGGAAGATGTTATGCCGCTGTGGATGCACTTCTTTTCTTGGCGCATATAATAGTCGCCTCACGACGAGCGACTCGCCGTGATCTTGATGAACACAATCTGAATCATCTACCTCGTCCTCGGTGGTATGCTCCCGTTCTTTAATATCTGGATCTTCATAAGCGTTATCAGCACTACCATCATTAATGGCGAGGTTTGCCACTTTTCGCTGGGGACAAGTATTTGATAGGTGGCCGGGCTAGCCACAACGATAGCAGTTGTCGGGCCTTGGCCGAGCATAAGGGTTCGAAATTCTACCTGGACCAGCAGCAATCGAGATGCCCCTTTGGGGTCTAGCTTGCTCGCTTCTCTGATCTCAATTCTCAGACGTAGGAGGTTGAGTGCGTGCTCCTACAGACACCTTCCCCTTAGGCTGTGGAGCTCCCTGAGGTGGACCTGCCGCAATAATCCTTCCAGTAGGATAGGTCCGTGTGTTAGGACATTCAAGTTGTGTTTCTGCCTGAGTAGCCAAGTTGATCGCATCATTCATCGTCCAGACGGATTGCATCTGAACCCGATCCTGAATTGTCATTGCAATCCACCATTGAATCGGGCGACTTGCTGCGATTCAGTCTCGACCAAATCGTTACGCGCCGCCAAGCGGTAAAATTCTTCTGCGTACTCCCTCACCGACTGACTACCCTGTCGACAATTTTGGTATTGTTGGAATAATACCTGATCGTAATCGCTAGGGAGGAATCGTGCGCGTAGTAGCTGCTTCATCCGCTGCCATGTGCAGATTGGTACTTTCATCTGCCTGGTTCGTGTGAGTTGCAGTTGTTCCCACCAAGCCGACGCTCCTCCTTTCAACTTGTAGGCCACCAGCTTGACCTTCTTTGCTTCAGGGATGTCCATATAGTCAAAAAATCGCTCAACTTCAGAAAGCCAATAGAGGAAATCCTCAATGTGTAATTGGCCATTGAAGTTAGGAATATCAACCCATATCTTGAATTCTCGATCTACTCGATCGCCGCCTGGTCTGGGGTGTTAGAAGATTATGTCGTCGATCTCCTCCTCACTGGAGCCCCCGTCCTCAGGCATGACCCTTGGATGCACTGCCGGTATTATCCTGCGATCAGGGCGATTATGAGTCTCAGCAATTGGCGGTGGAGGATTACCACCAGGAACACGGAGTTGCGCTAGGGTTTCTGCCAAGAGATTCGCTATGCAGTCCATGGAAGCCTGCAGCCCTTGCATGGGTTGCTGATTCTCTTGTTGCGCTGCTTGGAAAGTTGCGGCGGTTAAAGGCAAATTCCCTAGAGCACCGCCTATGGGATTTTGCCCGACCCGTCGTCAGAAGTCATCGATCCGAGGAGAAACCTCGCTTTGATACCAAGCTGACGTAGGGGAGGACGTGAGGTCAAGCACCGTCTTCCTCAAGAGGATAACTATTCCGAATCCACGGAACTTCTCTGGACTCCTCACAGAGACTTTCTCGAATCCACGAGAAAATAGAGCAGAAAATAGAAATAAATTCTAATAAATTCGAAATAGATTAATGAATGCATAAAAATGAGTTCACAACCCTTTAAATAAGGGTACTAAGCAATGGGAAAGAAATCATAATCAAACTACAACTAAAACTCCTAGAATTCGCGACTTACTATAAATAGTAAACTTACTATTTATAGACGGTCGTGATGTCTACTAGTGCGCAAGGTTTTCGACCAAAAATAGTAAGTGTCCTATTTACCTTCACCAAACCGTTCCCCTAATTATTCTAAGCTCTTTTCACGTTGGGCGCAACTCCTACAGCCCGACAGATGAAGAGTTATAGTCAAACTAAAACTTACTATTTATAGTAAAAACGAAATTGAAACAGGGAAACGACTGTCGAATCAGGGTTTTCTCGCAATTTTGAGCACAGCAACCTGGCGTAGCGGGGTTGGTTGGCTAAAGTAGCTCGTTTTACCCCAAAATCATATATTTTACGTCGGCTAACTCATCCCGGATTGCCAGATACGCCTGATTGAAGGTCTGATGGTCCAGATCACTTCTGTCGCCGACCGGGCCTTTTCTGATCTATCTTTGCCATGTAATTGTCCGCGACCTGCTCTACATCAGTCTCCTCCACTTCAAAAGAACTTGTCCTCGAGTTATCATTATGCGCTGGTTCATGATACTCGGTCAGGTCCACGACATTGAAAGTCCGTAAGATCGCCATATCATCTAGAAGATCAACAACATAAGCGTTGTCATTGATCTTTCGGATGATTGGTACTGGTCTAATCTTTTTATTCTTCAACTTGTTGTACATTCCGGTCGAAAATCTTTCTTTACGTAGATGGACCATTACTTGGTCGCCCACCTCAAACACTTTCTGTCGTCGATGCTTGTCCGCTTGCTCCTTGTACTTTTCGTTCGAGGCATGTAGCTTGTTCTGTACCTCCGCATGAATGCCCATGATTTTGTCTGCCATATGTTCTCTGTAATGCTCATGCCTGGGAGCTTGTGCAGAGGGACCAAGTCTAGTGTGTGGCGAGGTACTCGTCCGTAAATAACCTGGAACGGGGATTTCCCTGTCGAGCAGTTCACCATGTTGTTGAATGCAAACTCCGCTTGAGACAAGGCCAAATCCCACTGCTTCGGTTTTTCTCCTGAAATAGATCAAAGGAGGTTTCCCAACGTGCGATTCACAACCTCAGTTTGACCGTCAGTCTGTGGGTGGTATGCGCTGCTGAACTGAAGGCGTGTATCGAATCGAGTCCATAAAATCCACCAAAAGTGACTTATGAACTTCGTGTCACGGTCAAAAGTAATAGTCATGGGAACCCCGTATAGCCGCACAATTTCTCTAAAGAATAGATTCGCCACGTGTGTTGCATCGAGAGTCTTCTTACATGGAATAAAGTGCGCCATCTTGGAAAAATGATCTACTACCACGAACACTGAATCCATGCCGCGTTGTGTTCGTGGGAGACCAAGCACAAAGTCCATAATAAATCCTCCCAAGGGCCGTCAGGTACGGGTAACGGGGTGTAGAGGCCCGTATTATAAGATTGCCCCTTCGAAGTCTGACAAATATAACAACGTTGGACTGCCTTTCCCACATCACGTACCAATTGCGGCCAGTAATACCATTCTTCCACAAGAGCTCGCGTCTTCTCTCGCCCAAGGTCTCCACTGAGGCCACCTCCATGTAGCTCTTGGATTATCTGTTCCCTTAGTGAACTCTTTGGGATACATAATCGATTTCCCTTGAAAAGGAACCCGTCTTGTATATGTAAGTCACCGGGGTGACCTTCCTGACATCTAACCCTGCGTCCTTGAAGTCGTCGTCGTCGGCATATATGTCTTTGAAGCGATCGAACCCGACAACTTCATTGCTCATAGTGACTAACAAAGTTGCATGGCGACTCAGCGCATCGGCTACTTTGTTCTGTTGCCCTGACTTATGCTTACTATTTATAGACAGTCGTGATGTCTACTAGTGTGCATGGTTTTCGGCCAAAAATAGTAAGTGTCCTATTTGGCTTCACCAAACCGTTCCCCTAATTATTCTAAGCTCTTTTCACATTTGGCGCAACTCCTAAAGCTCGACGGATGAAGAGTTATAGTCAAACTAAAACTTACTATTTATAGTAAAAACAAAATCGAAACAGGGAAACGACTGTCGAATCAGGGGTTTCTCGCAATTCCGAGCGTCACAACCCGACGTAGTGGGTTGGTTGGCTAAAGTAGCTCGTTCTACCCCAAAATCATATATTTTACGTCGGCTAACTCATCCCGGATTGGGAGATACGCCTGATTGAAGGTCTGATGGTCCAGATCACTTCTGTCGCCGACCAGGCCTTTTCTGATCCATCTTTGCCATGTAATTGTCCGCGACCCGCTCTACATCACCAGAGGAAAGATTTATCACGAATTTGACCATAATATTCTCGGTGAAGTTGTCGCTCACAGTCCTCTTAAAATGGTAGATCTTCCCAAAGACGTTCGAGAAACAACGTTTGAGAAGATTTTGAATATCTGAAGGTCAAACCAATGTCCAAGCAAACCCAGCCACCAATTGGGTCCAAGTCAAGAGAAATAGACACATTGGCTTGATCATGTCCCTCTCTTTGTACCTCAGTTAGAATTAAGAGATTGAGTGACCTAGAGAGGATATGGGTCGATAGCATATTTGTAACAAGTTTCAAATCCTACTCCGTTAGTTAAGAACTAAATGATCTAGACTAGGTCACCCAAATGAATGGTCATGATTAGTAAGGGATGTTCCTTTGATCAAGGCAGAAGAGCCCTATAAGGAAGCATCTACATATAAGAGCGGAGACCTAAGGCCCAACAACTTCAGACTTTTCAAAAAACTTCCTGGCTAGGAGATTTTGCATCTATCAAGGAAGCCATTTGAACTGGGAAGCCCTTGACTTAATGCCTCAAGGGGAAGCCCAAATGAATTGTCATGATCAACGAGCCCTTGACTTAATGCCATTTGAACTGGATCTATCAAGGAAGCCATTTGATCTACCAAGAACAACATAGGACAGAGGCGCTCAAGGGGCAACCATTGATCATGCCTCTTACCCATAATAGATACCAAAGGTTTGAGACACCAATGGAGCAACTTCCAACCGCACCTTACCCTGCAGTTGTTCCTAATGTGGCCTAGAACTCAAATGTTGAACAACAGCATAGAGTCCCAGGCCAAGAAAATCAACCAGGCTGGCAATGACTGCTCGGTCGAGACAATATTATTGAAAACATCCAGGAGTATGGGGTACAACTAAACAGCCGACGAATTATTCAGTTAACCTTTAGAAAACTATACCCTGAGTGGATAGACTGAAATTTTGAATTCTCTAGAGGTTTCAGGTTCCCGGGGTTCACCTTATTTTCAAGGGGACAATGAGACTTTTACCATAAAGCATATCGGCCGCTTCACCATGCAATATGGTGAGGCCTCCCATAACTACTTTTTAAAGCATAGGCTATTTGAAAATTCTTTCATGGGAATTGCCTTTACCTGATATATTAACCTATTAGCCGACTCAGTCTAGACCTAGATCAAGATGGAAGAAAATTTTCATATGCAGTTTTATCATATTGAGCCAGAAATATCTATAAGCAACCTTTGTAGGCTATGGAAATTGTCGGAGGAGTCGGCCAAACAATTTATTGCCTAATGATTCTGCCAGAAGCTAAATTCACCAGGTTAGTCTTATAAGGCATGGGTTTCGAGCTCCAAAAGAAGTTCAAAGGCATGTACTTTGGAGACCTATTCAAATTATTGACCAAGGCCACTAGGTACGAGCGAATCCTCTAAGAAGAGCAACAATGGATGATCTCGTCCAAGGGTATGTTTTATCATGAACCAAACTATGAGTTGGCCATGGTAGACATAATACCTGCATGACCAGGCTAGGACTATCACGCTTCCTATGAAGCAGCCATGGTCGAGATCGTCGAAACACGGTCGTGCAAATGTCCAGCCTTGAAAAAGGTTGAGTACATATCCTCTACCATGCAAACATTCACTGAGATGAATATCAAGCGCATGGACCTGAAGATTCACTTTGCCACTGCATCAGCATCCGCCGCTCTAGATGGAGATGATACCCATGTAGAGACAGAGGTTGGAGAGACAGAGGCTCCCACAGATGATGAGATCTGACCGCTACCGATCCTTCTTGGCACACCTGACTGGGTATGCACACGACGGCATCGGCACCATTTGGATCGGATTGGCTCCATTCTTTGAGGACTGATTCGAGTTGAGGAACGACTTGATCGATACAACAAACGATTGACGAGGAGTGAGGAGTGAATGTCCAGGATTGAACAGATGGTAGAGGCATTGCAGCGCACTATACAGCAGATTTTAGAGTTGATGACATGCCGACGTGATGTCTCGGCTCCCGAGATGTAGCACCTCACCATAGTCCAGCATTCTCTACATACATGCGTGTCTATGTGATGGCTAGGACATACGTATCTTTTTGCTGCCCTAACTTGTGTGTGTGTGTGTGTGTGTGTGCGCGACATTATATACATTTTCTTAGGATTTGTGCTACTTGTATAGTTTTGGATATTATTGCCCATGTTTGGGGCTATGTTTCTTTTTGGATGATGATAATTTTTTGGATATTCACGCCATTTTTTAGCCTTCTATTTGATACATATATACATGCGGTATGTTTTATTTGATACATATATACATGCGGTATGTTTTTTAGTTGTTTCTTACATGATTCTTGTCCTCAATTCTATTACTTCAAGATATGTATTTATCTTCCGAAATGTCTAAACTGTGATTGTTGCTCCAACTTCAATTATGTAGAGTAGCATTGCTTTATATAAACTGGCCATTTGCCAATGACTAACAAAAAGGGGGAGAACAATAATTCCCACCATTATGTGTGTATGTTTGTTTGATGATAATGGTGATGCAGGAAGATAGGGGATTAGCAGCTCAAGTAACAAATTATGTTCTTGTAAAAGTGTAATGTTTGAGTGGTATAATTGTGTAATTTTAAGTTGTACACATAATTTAGTTTTTTCCTACGTGTTTTTGTCACGTAATTGACAAAGGGAGAGATTGAAAGTGTCCTTGTTTGTCAATTAATGTGACGGTTGAGTCAAAGAGTCTAGTAAGCCTCATATGGAAGACTACAAGTTTGAAGACTAAACAAAGTGAAAATGTTCAAAGAATTTTAAAGGTAAACTAACCCTCGCATCCCATGAGAAAACACCCCAAGTAATAATCCCCTTAAAAGTGGTCTACTGTAACGCCCCGGTTTTCGAGACCCGAGTATGCCACTCTGATCTTGAAAACCCGGGTGTTAACTGCTAAGCGAAATGATAGTCAAAAATCAAAGTGTGATTAATGGAACCAAGCATAGTATAAATAAAACTCAAGCAGTAACAATATCCTGGGCCACTCAGCTGGGGCCCACATACAAAACCTCAAATTCCTAAATGAACTAAAATGATAACAAGCAAATAGTTTACTGATTTAATCCAAAATAAGTAGCCGTCTCCTGGTACGGCTCCTCGTTGTAAGGCTCCTCCTCGATTTCAGCCATCTCCGGGTCCACTGCAAGTCCATCCGTCCATGTATCCTCTATACGGTTGAACATTGATGAATGAGTGGTTAGCTTAGTGTGATCTCTCCTCAAGATTACACACCGCTGTCCTAAACAAGGAATAGCATGAAAACATACAGATAAGCCAAAACACAGTAGGTGCAGTTTTGTTAAGTGCATGGATGTATGGGATGCAATCATCGCTCCGGGGATGCTCATCCGTGAGAACAGTGGGCTTGTCACCCATGCAATCATCGAACCTGCGACACATCATCCAGTAGGAACAATACGTACATCACGTACGATAGCAATAGATTTTGGTATGTGACATGTATGCATGATTAGCCAGTCCATTTATTAATCCAATTACACTCAGCCATTTAAATAAGCTCAAAGGTCACTACGGGGAGCTCGTGGCCCAGCGTAGGCCTACGGCTCAGGCATAGTATCCCATGACTACCATCCCCGGACAATGAGGCTACCGTCTTAGGGTGTGTGTAGTACCCACCAACATGCGGTCAATCAATTCAACATAAGGGGGCCACCACCAATGCCGACTAGGAATGAAATATTGGAATTACCAAATATGGCGATTAAAGCATGATGGCATGAATGGTACAAAGACGAGTAAAAAGCGGTATTTGGAAAAGTTGTGGAATTCATCCCAAGTCAGTTAGGTAAAACCACACGTGGATGGTGAACCCCATGATCAAATACCAACCACCAAATACCTCCATGTCAGGGGCCTACTCACCTCACAACTCGTTCGCTTACACCCTAAGCACGGACTCTCCTTACTCAGATTTCCCACGGAGAGATTCCAACAGTATGTGTGTTATATCTTTATAACGGTAAAATGGATATAAAAGGAAGAAATAAGGATGATGCATATATCAATACATTCTACTGAGCAACATAAGGCATACGATATGAATAGTTAGATTATTTACCCAGCCAGTTCAGAGTAATCAAAATCCTAGGCAATAGTAAGCATGTCGAATAGATAGGTCAAATGAATGCAGTCTATTACCACACACAGCTTATCACTGGTCTAGCTAGTCACTAAATTAAATAAGTTGTTATTTCTGATTTAGCTATGAATGGAAAGCTTAAGGGGAAGGAAATCATCACCTGACGATTTGTAGTGCGCCCCTTGATCCGAGTAATCGCGAGTACCTAGCTGCCCAACAACACGAGGGAAATCTCTTGGAGTCATTCCCAATACAATAATTGACGTTAGAAGGCATTCGTATAAAATAAGTACGACTAGGAAGGACTTGGTGATTTTTGGGGGTACAAGGCTTTACTAATGATGATTGGCATTGTCAAAGTACTAGACATGCAAATCGGTATTTTCCAACATTTTCCAATATTGTCAGCGCTTGCCTGACTATTGGACAACGTGCATGAATCATCATGGCCCAGCTCCCATAACATATGATCCGTCCATGGAAATCGTGTGGACCTGAATCGAGTGGGAAAATAACTATTACATTGGCTTAAGCTTCTGTGGTCCCCTTGATTTAAAACTAGACGTTCAATCCCTGTTGTGGTCCCCTTGATTACTAGAGCAGCCTTGTTTTCCTTTCATGCCCTTAATATGAGCCCGCCTACTGGATGGATGGTTTGGATAAACCATAGGCATCAAGGTGGGGTCCACAGAGTTGTTGGAGTCATCACAGCAGCCACATGTTGCTGTGGTCCACAAAACTTGGCGGCATCAGTGCAGCAGCCAGAGCCACTGGCTGTAATGGGCACACGTCCAATGATTGGACGGTGTGTACAGGTTACACACCCCACAGTGGGGTCCCCACACAAATGGACGGCCCAGATGTAAAATGCTTCCATGAGGTGGGTCCACACGTGTAGGACCCACCATGCTAACTGCATAGTGCATATATGTACACACCCCACAGTGGGGTCCCCACACAAATGGACGGCCCAGATGTAAAATGCTTCCATGAGGTGGGTCCACACGTGTAGGACCCACCATGCTAACTGCATAGTGCATATATGTATATATATATATATATATATATATATATATATATATATATATATATATATATATATATATATATATATATATATATATATGTATATATATGTATATATATATGTATATATATATATGTATATATATATATATATATATATATATATATATATATATATATTATATATATATATATATATATATGTTAGATACCATTTCAATATCCTTTGTTTCAAACGTCCAGGTATGGACGTCAGTTGATGGATGACTAGGATGACCTCAACATCAAGGTGGGGGTCTCATATGTGGCCCACTTGTAGATAGAGTGGATGGACAACCTTGATTTAAAGACACTGCCCTCAGTGCCGCAGTTGTATAGCCGGTGTACACGTACACCAGTCATCCATTTCCACAGGTGGGTCCCATGTGGGGCCCGCCACATATCTATATATGTATTCTACCTTACAGATATGATACATTTATTTATATATTTATTTGTTATATAAATAAAATAGATAACAAAAAAGAATATCAAAATGAAGAAGAGAACGTCCAGCACTGGACGTCATTGAGGGACGTCCAGCCCAGGACCTGTTCGCAACGTCCCTGATGGACGGTTAGGGTGAATCCCATCATCAAGGTGGGCCCCATACGTGGCCTACTGCTGGTGCAGGGTGCGGCCCACCTGCTAATGCAGGGTGCGGCCCACCTATAACTTGGTGGAGCCCATCGTTAGACAGCCCACCTGCATTTGTGCAGGGCCCAACGCCAGACAGAGCAGCCCACCTGCATTTTGGTGAGGCCCACATCCTGCGCAGCCCACCAGCTACAACCGTGCATGAACAGCTCCCCGGCCGCGGACTGTTTTGAATACCATCTTCGGCCCTGATTTTCGTCTAAAACAAACTCCACTAGAGGGCTGATTTTACCGTCTATCTACGGCCAACCCATGGCCACTATCATGGCCTGATATATGTCTGGAAATAGGGTCATGGTTTGGCCCGTTTTCAGCCCGACATACATCCAGCGATTTGCTTGGAACAACACACCTCCTTATCGGCGTTTCAGCCTGAAGTGGAACCATTAATTGGCCCAACTTCGACCTCCTTTTCAGCCTAATTAAGGGCCCTATTCCAACTGATCTCTAGCCTCAAGCGTGACTCGATTTTGGCCTGTTCATAGCCCAAACAGAGCTTGGCAAGGACTCGTCTCTTAACCCTGATCTCAGCCATTTATATGGCTGGTTTCGGGGCCAGGATACAGACATTGATCAGGCCTAGGATTAGCTTAGAACGCAGCCATTAGTTGGCTTGTTTCAGCTCGGATCAGAGCTCCAACTCTACCTGGTTTTGGCCCGATGCACGACCATTGTTTGGCCGGGTCACAGCTCAAGACAGGTGCTATAGTTTGGGTCAGTCCTCAGTTCAGCATAGAGCCATTGATCGGCTCATCTTTGGTCCGAAACAGAGACTCAGCCTACAGGTTTCTCAGTCCACCACGCTGCCATTAATTAGCTCGGGTTGGACTGGAACAGAGTCGACTTCCTGCCTGATTCAACCATCGTTTTGGCTCGTCCCCAGAGCCTGTTTCAAAGCTCTACAGAGAGCTCAAAACCAGCCTCAAATGGGTCCCGAAATGTGGCCTAAAGCAGGCCATTGCTTGGCTCGACCCATCATTACCGCGGCTGGTCCGAACCCAGCCATTGCTCTGGCTTGGTTCCGGTCCAGGAGAACATCACCTACAACTAGCTAAAACTACAAGGAAACGAGAAACAACAAAGGAAAACGTTTTTCCCTGAGACGGTTGAAACCTTCCTTACCTAAGTGAAAATAGGGGATCGGTTTCCTTGTTCTACGTCCACTCTATCCTCGCTTGCTGGCGTGAATCCCGAGGCCATAGTGCCCATCTTTATAGCCTAGGGTGAGAAGGCTTCAATGGTTGGGATTTGTTTCCACGACGGACGGCTGGGATTCGTCCTTCCCAAAGAGGAAGGTCGGCTCTCTCTCTCTCTTCCCTCCCACAGGCCCTGGTCGGGCTATTTTTGGCAAAAAAAGGACGTGCGTCTGATGGGAAGATGGACGGATGGGATCACACGATCGGACCGACTGTGATCCGCCCAACCAACCTCCTTGTGGTCCCCACTCTCGGATGCCTTTCATGTGTAACACGTTGGACTGCTATGTCCTATCTCCTTCGTTTGTTTACAAGGGGTCGAAAGGTTATATGGTTTGGTTGAGTTGGACCCCATTGAGAGATTAGACGGTTCAGATTGCTCGGAAAGTGACCGTGGTGGGTCATTTAGGGGCTTAAAAGACGGTCGTTTGAATCCCTGTTTTGGCCGAAAGTCGGCCTTCTCTTCTTCTTTGCTAAGAGCTCGGTTAAAGCTCATTTGACCGAGTTAAGGGTTCCAGTGTACATCACGCACTAACGCATGGGGTGTACGTGCATGTTGTGTGAGGCTCATGGGAATGATCACGATGGATCAGATCCGTTCAATGATTCTAAAGTAGTCACAAGGGCATTGGTCCATGATTTGGAGCAGACCCGAGGCCTAGGTGGGCCGTTACACACTTTTTCAGGCCATTATTGGTCCGTATGACATGATCTGTTGTACGGGTGGGCCTAATACTAATTTTCAACGGTTAGTATAGGGTACTGGTCATAATGAAGGCTTGATTTGCCAGACACTTACTCTCAAGCGTTGGTGACAAGGGTGTTGTATTGGTATTAATTAACATAGTGGTTTTAATTTAGAGTGCTCAAGTAGTCTCACCTTCCTGACTGTCATAGGGAGTGTCTGGCTCTTAGAGACCCTGATGGATGGCTTTAATGTCGACCGGGATCCCCATCTTGTGCATGTCGAATTCAAGTTCTTGGTTAATCCAATTTTGATTTAGGTTAATGTGGGTTTAAAAGTAACGCCTGTGTACCAGTGGTACGGGGTGTTACATCTAATCTTTCCCAAAATCAACTAGGAAAACATATTGGCAAGGTTAGAAAAATAACAAATCAAGTTGCAAGTAAATCTGAATAGACACATCTTTTCTACAACTTTCGATGACATCGAAAAAGTGCCCCATTTTTGTCCAGCAACCAAACCTATATTATGGAGTAATTCACGATGACATCGAACGTATCTGGATGACATAAAAAATAAGCACTCAAAGGTCCAACAAGCTCAAAAGGAAAATCAGTAAAAAGATCAATGAATCAAATTATGTTCGATGACATTGAATTTCAGAATTCGATGACATCTAATGTACGTTCGATGCCATCGAAAATGGACCAGTTTTTGTTAGTGCACTCAGCTTGCACACTTGTTTATCAATCATGTGAATAGTTGTGTCAAGTAAGTCTAGTAAGCCCTTGGAAAATGAAGATTGAAGATGCAACCAAAGTAAAAGAAACAAGCTACATTCAAAGGGTAAAACGATGTTTCTATCCTCATAACAAAATAAACCTATACCCTTTAGATGATCCTAACCCAAATAGGAAACCTTATTTAGATCATCCCTTAGCCAAAAAGCTCATATTACCCATCTCCTTTGACTTAGTTATATAGGTTCAAAGTTGCTGAAAGAATTGCAAGACAAAAAACTTAAACAGGAAAAACTATCTCAACTTCAGTTGGAAAAGGTGTAAAACCCTTAACCTTAGTATCCATTTTGCTCCGTCGGGTCCCGCGGTCCTACCGGTCGAATTCCAGCGACCCGCGACCTATGGACGGCATTTGGGATGACCCTTAAGTTTCACCATATAAATCCGACCCAAAACTAGTGTCATAGCAATCGCATCATCGTCGCGGTTCCAACGCTACGTCTTGTGCGGCAATCTGAGTTGTACATCAAAAGATGTAGGTCGTGCTTGTTTTGAACCATAGATCGCTATTTGTGAGGCCCACCTAGGGTTGCATGAATCCCTAAGCATTCTTGCATCATCCTAAAAGCCATTATTAGACTAGTTAAGCTAGGCTAGGAAATCCCTAGGTAGCTTGTTTTCTTACCAAGGTAGCTCCTTTTTGCTTCTCCCATGCAAGCTAGCCTTCTTTTGTTCTAACCAAGGTCTGAAATTCTGACCTCTCCCTTTTCTCTAGGAAGAGAAGAAATCATTCCTCCCTCTTTCCTAGCAACCCAATGATGGGTTTTAGTAAAAACTCCTTTCTCTAGCAACTTTTCATTCATGCCTTCTATCCTCTCTTCCTCATCTCTCTCTCTCCCTCTCTTACAACCTTGGACGTCCCACCTTTTGGCTGGAATCCAGCCCTCCAACCCAAAAACTGCATCATCCAGTCCTTAACACTAAATCTTGACCTTTGAATCTTGTACTTGGGAGCTTGGAGAATCTCTTGGTGGTGGTACCTTGAAGATTAATAAGGTGGGTGCTCTTGTAAACTAGGATCTCAGATTTTTTACTTTCTTTAGTTGTTCTTCTTCTTCATTTCATACTTTGAAGCATGTGGGGCCCACCAAATGATGGTGGAGGCCCCATGTCTTCTTGGGTGTGGTCATTGGCTCATCCTTCTTGCATACATAATCCATGGGTAGGGTCATTCTCCATGGACCCCAACATGGCCCTTTTCTCTTAAATAGAATGATCCTTAGGTCATCTAGACCCTTGATCCTTGGTGGAGATGGCATCTCCACCATTGGATCTTGATTAGAAGGATGCATGCATGTGTAGATCCTTGTATCTTCATCAATAATAGTAGATGTGTGGTTTGTGATGAAGGGAAGGGCCTCATTGTGGCGGAGCCCCTTCCCTTATGGCCAATTCTTATTTTTTTTTCTTTTGATTATCTCTTATTCTCTGATGTGTGTGGCCCACCTTGTGGCCTGGAAGCATCCAGACCATCCAAAGAGAGTGCGCGCCTATGGTTGTCCACTCTATGGATGTTGATAACATGTTTCCCCTTTTATAGGCACATGCAATGGATTTTTATGTGAGGAATAGGTCTGGATATTTGTGGGGCCCACTGAGGTGGACCACAATACTGATTTCATAGGGTGATTCCCCCTTATTTTGGTTCTCATGCTCAGTTTACATCATGTATACGTTGCTGTCCAGAATTCTGGACAGTTTCTGGATGATTTTGGGTCAAATTTTTGGATTGTTTGGGGGGTTATTTTCACCCCTTTGATAGACTATTCCTAGATGTGTGGACCGCACCTAGATGTGTACCAAATTTCACCTTCATCTGACCTTATTTGAGGACCCAAAGGAGTGGCCCAAGTGGGGTAGACAGTCCAAATTTTCTGGACCGTCCAACAACATTGCAGTTTGAAAAAAAAAAAAACATAAATATAAAATTGTATTTGAAATGGTGGGCCAAAACAAGGGCATCAGCATTTTTTTTCTGATGCATTCTTTTGGACCTTGCTGTCCATTGTCGTTATCCAAGGTTTTGTGTGGTGGTGGCCATCCCCTTCACCCATCTTGTGGCCCACCTTGTAGAGGCCAACCCCAAGTGCTTGTGGGCCACATATTTGATCAGATTTTGGGGTTAGATGGGCTGGGACAGCAGCACTTTGCTGGACATCCAGCTGGGTTGAATGTCCAGTAATGGGCTGGCCGTCCACCCCACCTCAGGCCCACCTATGTGCATGTTTTAACTAGCCGTCCACCATTAAGGTGTGGCCAACTTAGATGGGGACCAGGCCCTGGTGGGATGTCCCAAAGCGGGGCCCACCTGGACCTTGGAATGGGCCAACCGTCCCACCCTTAGGACGCCCAAGGGGTGGGCTGACCGTCCCACCTTGTGGCCCACTTGATGTATGTGTTTTATCCTTGGTCGTCCTCCTTGGGGTGGCCCACTGATGTGCAAACCACTCCCTAGAGGGACGCTCACCATTGGAACCCACCTTGATGTATGTATGTTAGGCTGTCCAGGCCCTTGGGACGCCCAGGCCCACCTGGACGTCCAACCTGTTTGGTGGTGTTGCTGGACTTGCAGTCCAGCAACAAGCTCACCTCATTTCAGGTGTTGTACTCACACTCTCCATCTAATAGGGCCCACTATAAGTATTAAGGACCATTACCAGATTTATTTTCTTTTATAAATCCCATCTACTGGACCTCAACAAGCCCAAGAAGCTGGGCAGGCTGAAAGTCCAGCAATGTACTATAAGAAGTATGATTCAAGTTATGGGTATTGTAAGGGATGTGAGGCCTACCAAATGAAGAGTGTGGAGTACACACATGATCAAATTAAATTCTGGGATATTTTTGGGCTTAATTGATGCTTTGTAAGGTCCATCCTTGTTGTATATTGTGGACCATCTATAAACCAGATTTTTATGGTCCATTAGGCCCAGTTTGACTGGAAGTTCTCCATTGGAGCCCAGTATTGTTCAAGGACTGACCCTATTATATTATGCGCCCAATGAACTATCTATGAGCCCAACTTGAGTAAATAAACCTTGAATACCACATTTAAACCCCTAGTATGGGCTGACTTGTAAGGCCCACCTTGAAACTTGTTGGATAGGCCTTACCAAGTCATGGGCTGATGTTGTGAGGCCCACACCTTGTATTTTTGGGCATGTGAGCTATCCATTTGATCCATTTAGTGTATGGATCCCATCATAATTGAGGGTTGGGTCGTGGATGCCACATTTAGCCCGTAATGATGTAAATGCTTGGGCCATGTTATGCCCTTATTGGATCCACGATATACATGAGGACCTTGGGCCATTTTCTTGGAGCCATTATGTGTTGTGATGTGGATGCATGGCTGCCCTTTTTATTTTCATGATGATATTCGGGCTTTGGAACTTGGTTTAGTTAGCTATCTTAATTGGGCCACCTTCTTGGGGACAATGGTGGTTAAATGTCCCTATTGTGGACCCCTCTAGGCCCATTGGTGGTTGAATGTCCACCTGAAGCCTATTTGTTAGGTCCATTCTCATCCTTTGGTGGTTGGATGTCCACCTTAGATCTTGTTTGGACCCGTTCCTATCCCTTAGGTCGTAGGATGGCTTGCTTAGACCTTGTGGGCTACCCCAAACCATTGGGCCCCCCACTAGTAGTATGTATCTTTCTTTTGAGGATTTTGTCTAAGTACTTAGACTTAACCCTGGTAAGAGGAGAGTACAACATCGTCTCATGTCATACGTAGTTACCTTTCATGATTCATCCATGTGCATCATATGTGTGCTTGGAGTATGGATTAACTGATCATGACTTATGCCGTTGGATAGATTGTTTATGTGACTCCCGGAGATATGGAGTTGCCCTACATGAGCGTTGTATGCACAGGACTGATGTATGGTTGACTGGCATGTTTTCATGCATCCTGCATTCTCGTATGGCATAGATGATTCGCCCTGGCTTCATCAGGGTCGTAGTCTCTACAAGGTAACGTGGATGGCTAGATTTGGATACCGAAAATATTATCTTGAGCACTGTAGGCACTTGGGATGTCCTTGGGTGAAAGCCTCAAAACCTTCATGGTATCAGAGACACCCCAACGTCTAGAACGAGTGGAAATATGAGCATCGGTGCCTGCACCTTGAGGTTGTGTCTCCCACTGTAACGTGGTCAGTTGGGAAGGGGTGTGGCCTTCTCTGCCCTAGTGAAAGGGCATTTAAGTTAGGCTAAGTTTGACTAACTCGTAAATGGGTCTGCTACCGTCGAGCCTTGTTGGTGATTGGTTGTCACAAGTGGGTAGTGAGGTCTCCTACACTCGCTGGTCTGCGCAGCTAGGGAGGCGGCAGTCAGCATGTAGTGTATTTGACCTCGGTGATTTCCTTGAGAGGAAATATATTGATATGTGGACTTGATATGAGGACTGGCATGATTGCATTGCACCTTACATATAGAATTTGACTATGTAGGCCTCTTATTGCATCACCTTGGCATGGTGCTCAATACTCATATATTGCATTGCATAGCCTTGTAATGGCTGATAGCATTCATGCTTGGTATAGCATAGCCTTGGTATGACTGATAGTATTGATGGTATTCATGATATTGCCTGCTTTTCCGCATTCTCTGATATTGGACCCTTGGCACCTGTTCTGCACACACTTACACCACCCTCTAAGCTTTCTATAAGTTTATGCATGATTGATGCATGCAAGTGACGCTAGGCAGTAGTAGGTGCTGGAGCAGGAGCTTGCCGAGGAGTTGTCTCTTTTGGAGTTTTATCATTTATCATTGTACCTTTTCTATTTCGGCCTTGTACTATAAAGTTTTAATTCCTAGTGGATTTTGTAATATTGTTCTTGTAATTATTTTCTATGGTTATGATATTGGGTATGCTGATTATGAAACAGACTTGAGATATATAAATCCTCTTTGTAGGATCCCAGGAATTGAAACCTGGTGTATGGGTGCCGGAAGCTGAGAATGGGGTACTACGGAGGGTGTCGGCTCCGGATTTCGCGATCAGGAATTCTGTGAGCCCGGTTTCTGAGTTTGGGACGTGACAAAAGGTGTCACCGAATGACATCTATTGTCCCACCGAAGAAGCCTTCGGTCCCACCGAAAGTGACTAAAACGGTCCAACAAACATTGAAGGTAATTCGGTCCCACCAATATGAAATTTGGTCCCACCAATTGCAACCGAAGTCAACCTTCGGTGCCACCGAAAGTAATCAGAAACAACCAGTAACTTCAGGAGTTAATTCGGTGCCACCGAGAGTTAATTCGGTCCCACCGACTACATTTCAGTGCGACCGAAGGATCCCTCGGTAGGACCGATATATAGCCATTATAGATCTGTTGGGACTTTTTCTCTATGAAAGGAGCATCTAGAACTTTATAAATTTTATGGATTAAGGCATCTTAGAGTCCCTAGTGCATCTCAAGCTTATCATAGTTATCCTAGACTCTATCCATATGAGATTCATGTTCTTATCATTATGATTCTTCACTTTCATGAGCATTCAAAGCTCCGTTTAATGAAAAACATGATCTCATGCCTTCTTTAGAGTATTAGGACCAAACTTATTGATATATTTTAAGTCTCTTCAATACTCTAGTGCATCCATCTGTTGAATCCCCTAGAAAAATCACTTCCCATCATGATATAGGAGATTCAACCCACTCCCATTACCTTGTTTATCCTAAAACAAATATCATATACAAGGAAAACGATCGTGAAGCTAAAACATCAGAACAACTACAGCATCGTGATCGGGGGAGCAATCGAGAGCTGATTGAAGCTCAACAAAGCTAAGATCAAGCGACCTACAAGCTACAAAGAAGGGCTCATCCACTTACAAGTAAGTATTAGAGTCCAAAGAGTTTGAAACCTCTTCCTTGTGTAGGATTTGGTTTCAGAGTCTGTTACACAAACTCGCTAAGTCCTTTTATAGGCCTCCGACAGGAGAATACGTAAAGTATCCTTGTGTAGGACTTTATACCTTGTGTAGATATGTGTTATTGCCTTGTGTAGGCATTATTATTGCCTTGTGTAGGCGCGTGCCTTGTGTAGGCATGAGTAATTACCTTGTGTAGCCTATACCTTGTGGAGGTTGTAAAGGTTTGAGGTGAACCTGATTTTAAACCTTTCATAGTGGAATCTGATACACTCTAGGAGAGTGCAACCGCCGGGAGTGGAGTAGGCACATAGCCAAATTACTATACATGCTTATGTTTGGAACTGTCATTTGTGCATCTGTTTAATTATGCCTATATGTTTGAATTCTTAATTATATATGCATGATTAGATGAATACTTAGGATTCTTAGGTAGCATATTCCATACACACATGTTCACTATGTTATAGGCTAATTACTTAATTTGCATATCTTGAGTAGCTTATGTGATTGGACCCTCTATTGGCTTGGAAGCCTTTAGAATTATATTGCCCTGCTTAGTTTAATTGCAAATTAGTTTAAGTCGAGCAATTAGGATTTTAAAATTGGCATAATAATTGAAAAGTCTTATTCACCCTCCTCTAAGACCTTTGTCATACATTCTTACTTCAATATCTATGATCTAAACTGTAATTTCAATTTTATCCAAAGAGTTTTTAAAGAAAAATCATAAGTTCTTTGATAACATCGAATTGACTTCGATGACATCGAAAAATGTTCGATGACATCGAAAAAGTGAATAAAATTGTCCAGCAAGCTCCAAGCATTTTCAGAAGAAAATTCCAATGACATCGAACTATCATCCGATGACATCGAAGGTCACTTTCAATGGCATCAAACGTCACTCGATGACATCAAGCAAATCTGTTCAGTACTTATATAAAAATCTTAGTACGGGGATTTCAATAACATCAAAGGAGGTTCGATGACATTGAAGGATACTTCGTTGACATCGAAGCCTAACAAAAATCTACTCGTTTTTTTACCATTGGAATTTTTGCCTATTTATTTGGGAGGCTTGTTTTCTTGGTTCTTTCGTGAGAAAAAAGATATATTTGAGAGAATTATTGCTAGAGGAATAGCTCCTACCATCTTAAATCTTTTTTCTCCTATCTTAAATGCAATCATTGGAAAATCAATAGATTGGATTAAAGAAATAACTCTACCATTCAAGGATCTTTCAACAACTCATTTGTTAGCAAATCTCTCAGCTAGAATCCTATGAATGCCTAATTTTTTAGAATCTCATCCAAACTTAAAGACTAACATTAAATAGATAAGATTCACCAAAATACCTTGACCCAACGACCTCTATTAGAGCATCTACTGCTATTGTGGATCAAGGGAGCTGAAGACTCTTCATCAATAAGGAAGGTCATCTTCAGTATGTGCTAAAAAGGGGCTCACTCACTTTCAAATAAGTACTTAAAAGTCTATTGTGTCTGAACCTCTTTCCTCATGTAGGATTGGGTTTCAGAGTTTGATTATACAAACTCGTCAAAACCTTTCATAAGCCTCTGATAGGATAATACATTGGGTGTCCAGGTGTATGACCCATTGCCTTGTGTAGGCATCTAAGTTGTCTTGTGTAGGCTCCTAGTTGAGTCCTTGTATAGGACCCATTGCCTATGTATGCACCTAAGGTTGCCTTGTGTAGGCTCCTTAGTTGAACCTTGTGTAGGTTGTAAAGGTTTGAGGTTAACCTGATTTAAAACCTCCCATAGTGGAATCTGGTACACTCTAGGAAAGAGTGCATCCGTTGAGAGTGGAGTAGGCATATAACCAAACCACTATATATAATCATGTTTAGGATTGCTCTTTACTCATTCATTAAATTATGTTAATGTCTTGAATGTTAAGTAATAATGCATGATTAGATGATTGTTTAAGATTGATATGAAACACGTCCCACACACTCATATACATTATGTCAAAAGGCTAGTTATTTTATATGCAAATCATTTGTAACCTATGTGATTGGATCCTCTATTGGCTTCGAAGCCTTAGAGTTACTTTGCCTTAGTTTAAATTGATAATTAGTTTAAGTTAGGCATTGTTTGTTCTTAATAAGTAAATATTTTTTAAAAGTCCTATTCATCCCCCTCTAAGACACTTGGATATAATTTTATACTTAAATAAGCGGTCTCAACCGCAATTTCATGGACTAACCCGAACCGAGTCTAACCCAATCACATGGATCGAGTCAGGTTAAGTCAACACTGAGTCAGGTCGAGTTGACTTTCTTTCCCTGTTGACCTTTTTTCGGTTTGTATCCTAACTTAATAGTGTACTTGAGTTGAGTTATTCATAATAAACATTGTCAAAAGTAATTTATAAAAAAAAATGAATAAAGTAAATAAACATTGTCAAGAGTTAAAACTCAAAAATATGTTTAGAATCTCAAATGGAGTTGCACATACGAACTAATAAACCATTCATTCATTCAATATCCTCTATATGATGAATGCATTTGTGCGTGTAACCCCAGCAACTTTGTCTATAATAGTAACCCCTCATCAACCTTCGTCAACAGAATCATCTTTTGGTCCTCTTTTTATGGCTTGTAGTACAGGATAACTCTACTAATTCCAAGCTAGAGGTATCTATAAGATGCTTATTTACCTCTTCTAAATCAGATGGTGGAGATGCCTTTCCATCGTCTTTATTCATAAATTTAACAAGTTTTTCAACCTCTTTTTATTATCCAATTTGTTCAAGATTCCCAACCACCTTTAAAATGCGGCGAAACTTTTAAGAAACTTTGATGGTTTATCTCATGACTTATTTTTCGTACTCGTGCCTACTTCGGCATCATGTTGTCTTGGAGAGGTTGATGTTGTCTAGTCCATGATGCTAATTTCAATCTTTATTTTACAGCTTCTTTATAATCTTATTCTTCTTTTTTGCTTAATAATCTACCTTCTTTTTCTCTACTAATTGTGAGGGTTCTTCCTCTACTTGACCCTTGTTCATTTATAATATGTCTACTTTTATATCTTATGTGGCTAGTTGCATTGGTTGTAGGGGAAGATGTAGAAGCCTTTGTATTTAAGTCGAGAATGGCTCAAAATAAATCATGAACTTCAAAAGGAGATCTATTGTATAGGACTACGTTTCCCCTTCGATAAGTCAAATGTAATTTGAACCGATTTATTTTGTTTACAAGTTATTTTCCACACAACCTGCATGGTAACTTTATCTTTTCATCATGAGAATAGGCTTAGGCTTCATAATCCCAAATATCTACTGATGGATCATTTTCCGATGATATATCTATAAGTGTAAATTTTGAAAGAAAGAATATTTTGTTAGACTGAGACAATATAAAAATTAAGTAATGAAGATAAACAAATGCAACCAGCCAATCATATGAGATTTAAGCAACATTAAGTTATTTAAAAGCATAAATAAAAAGATGAGAAATATAAAATAAACATTAAAATACATAAGTTGATAAGCATAGAAAAATATTTATCCACCCATTAAATGTTATAATTCGAGTCCATAATAATAACTGTTAAATTTTCGTAAGCAAATATAAGGAAAATCATTGAACTTCATGCAATTGTTGCAGATATTATCTCATTCTGCTTCTCACTCTCCTCTTCCTTGAACTCCTCATCAACAGAATTGTTTTTTATCCAAATTGGACGCAGCAATCTTAAATGCTTATTCATGACCCTACTCCTCGTGCTAAAAGCAAATTCTGATGTTATGGTTGAAATTTGAATTGATAATATATCTTGTGTCATCAATGAGAGTACAGAGTATTGTGATTCACGAGCTTTCGACTTCCACCAATCTAAAACATCAAAATTTTCACTTTACAAGTGTCTCCTTTAGATAATAGTCAAGTTCTATTTGGGTTGTCTACATTTGAGTCTCAACTTGTGCCATGAATGACATGAAATTGTCAATCATATTTTTTTGCGCAGCAACAGTAGAACTAAAACCCACTTGAGTCTAACGTGCGATATTATCTTTTGCGGCCCCCAAAGTTTCTACATAAAAATTATACAAATCTTCGACTGCATCACAAACCTTATCGATCTCAATAACACTCCTCTCACCATACAACTTTTTAAAAATGAATATAACCAAAAACATTTTGTATCGATGATCAAGAATGACTGCAACAGGCATTACCAACTATATACACTCAGACCAATGCTTATCAACCTATAATTGCATACCCGTAGTCATTATTTGTAAAAAGTTTGATCCATTACAGTTTATGTATAAAACATCATTTACTCTCTAGAGAGAAATGGAGAGATGGAGCACATAATAGGCATGAGTATTTAAATAGGTTATATGAAAGTATATTATCTACCCAACCTTGAACTGTCTAAAATGGGATAATTTAAGCAATTTCTTTACCACTAAAACACACTATAACTATGCTTGACCACATAGAAATCCTCAAATGGGCAACTAATTGTCTAATTCACAAAAAATTAACCACGTTAGGCTAATTGTCTAATGCACAATAATAAGCTAAGCAATAAGCAATGTAATACATAATTCACAATAATAAAACACTGATTATCTAATTCACAAAAATAAACCACATTAGGCTAACTATCTAATGCATAATAATAAGCTGAGCAATAAGGGGTTAGTGGAATAAGGATTTAGTTTTAGGTTTAGGTTTACCTGTTTAGGGTTTAGGTTTATGGTTTAGGGATTCGATTTAAGGAATAGGTTTAGAGATTAGGGATTAGGGTTTGGGTTTAAGGTTTCGGTTTGTGGTTTAGCGTTTAGGTTTAATTTTAGGGTTAGGTTTTAGGTTTAGGGTTTAGGGTTTGGGTTTAGGGTTTAGGTTTTAGTTTTAGGGTTTAGGTTTATGGTTAGGGTTTAGGGTTTAGGTTTAGATTTAGGGTTTAAAAATGGCTCAGCCCGATCTAACCTAGACCCACCACGGCCAGCTCGGTCCCACCTGAGTCAGACCAGACACACCACACAGTCCACACCCAGCCTGACCGTACCCAAGCCAGCTCGACCGCACCACACGGTCCACACCCAACTCGTTCGCACCCGAGCCACCCCCACCGTACCCGAGCTAGCAAGGATGTACCATACAATTCACACCTAGCCTAGTCACACTAGTGCCAGGTTGGACATACCCGACCCATTTCAATTTGGACTTCCAACCCTAATTAGAAATTAATAGATGAAAATTATGAAAATAAAAAAAAAAAAAAAATACAAATCACCTTTATTAGAGCCGGGAGGGTGCGGTCCGTTCGAACGAGCTACTACTTGAGTTGAGGCGAGCGGCGGAGCTGTGGCTGGTGGTTGTGCGACCGTGCGAAAGATAAGAGAGGGAGTGGAGAGAGAGAGAGAGAGAGAGAGAGAGAGGAGGGTGGTCATGGCCTGGTGGTGGTGGGTAGCTGCCGGGCTTGGGAGAGGAGACAATCACAAGAGACGCATTGGCATTACCCGGAATCTCAAGTGACAAAATAATGAATCACAAGAGACATCACCAGCATTACCAGAAATCTCAAGTGAGAAAAATAATGAATCACAAGAGACATCACTGGCATTATCCGAAATCTTAAGTGATAAGATAATGAATCATAAGAGACGTCACCAGCATTACTTGAAATATCAAGTGACATACCATGAAACTGAATCACAAGAAACATCATTGGCATTACCCGGAATCTCATATGACATAAAACGGTGACATAAGTTATATGAATGCATCCATTTATTAATCCAGTTTACAAACAACCAATTATTGAATTCTCATTTTTTCCATGACTGGTGTAATGATTATTAGATAAGAATACCACATAAAGGACCAACCCATGACATATAAAACTACCGCAACATGATATAGAAATCACGAAGTGACATACATCGACCTCATGCGGGTATTATAAATAAAATGCAAGAATCATAAGATACATACATCGACCTCACTAGCCGAAAATCACTAAGGACATACTTAGGCCTCATGGTCCAAAAATCTCACGTGATTCAAATGATACATCATTAAGTTGTCAAACTATAACAAAATAAGAAAATTATAGTTCAAATGGATGTGATTTCTATCCATTCACATGTACATTTAAGAATGGTGTTTCGTACATTTATCCTACATGGGTTGTGTCATTGTTAGGTCCTTCATATGGGTAATTCCCATCATGTTCTAAAATGCATAAGAATTCATTCCAATGTCACACTACTTCCATACAAATATCGCTTTCATTCCACACAAATGCCACACTACTTGCATACAAATGTCACATAACTTACACACAAATGTCACATTACTTTCACATACATGCTACATTCATTCCTCTAAAATGCAATTCTGATACCCCGTTCTCAAAACAAGTCGACACAACATAGATAGCTCTAACATGATCATTCTAACTTGAGTAAAGTCTAAATATAAATAAGAATGAAATTAGGCATTTAAGTCGCATGAAACATGCAATTTACTAACAAATGTTCAGTGGAGATGTTATATCATATAAAACAATTCATTAAGTGTTGTAATTAAGCATTTAAGCTTCTAAAACAAGTAAATCATGATTTTAATGTTCTAAATGATGCATAGTAGAAATAAGAATCTATACATGGATTACAATAGCATGTGATCTAAGCATGTTAAATAAGAGATTCAACCAAAAAAAATGCACAACTAACACTAGATTTATAATTTTGGTGGAAAGCTTAGGAGAAAAATTTTCACCTTTTGAGTTGAATCCCCTTCTAATGTCTTTAAAATAGGTAATTGACGTAAAGTAAAATCGTAACATGATTTTCAAACATTGCACGGTTAAGATCAATCTTAGGATTTTGATCTTCATTTTAGGTTCGAGTTTTAGAGATTTCAATCTCTAATTTGTTCAATAATTAATAACAATCTTAACAATGATAAACATAATAATTAATAATATTAAAACTAATAATAATTGCAAGTAATTATAAGAAAAACCCTAATAATTATTAAAATAATTATAATAAGAAAAATAATCTAATAATAACAATAATAATACTTATTAAATAATAATAACAATTAATAATTATTATAAAAGAAATATAATAATTTAAAAATAAATAACAAATGGAAATTTTACCTGAATCTCTCTCTCTCTCTCTCTCTCTCTCTCTCTCTCTCTCTCTCTCTCTCTCTCTCTCTCTCTCTCTCTCTCTCCTCCTTTTCTTTTCTTCCCTTTTCTTCCTCTTCTTTCCTGGGTCGCAACCGGGCCCAAGACTCAGCTCAAACCTCAAGCTGAGTCGACACAGCAGTTCACGGACTGAGCTACAACTCGGTTCCAACTCAACAAATCAGCGAGTTGAAATAGATAATCGAGCTCTCAACTTTCCCAATTTTCCTCCCTCAAGCATCTGTTATCAAACTACCTACTGATATGATAGAGATATTATCTCTACTCAGGTATTCGGAAATCTTCCACCACAAGGAGTTCGCGTCGAGTCGATGTGGTGTAGAGATTACACACGCAAAACAGCTTCAGATTTCTGCGTTTCGATTGAATCCCAATCACAGCACACATTGAGGCTTGATAATCCGATTTTCATGATCAAAAGTTGATCCAATGGCCCATCAAATAGACGAATCAGATCTCTGATCGGAGCTCCCATAAGAACGCACGGCCTGGGTGTAAATCGAGGAAGATGACCCGCTGTTATTGGCAGATCTGAACCCAAGGCTTCTTTCTTCGAACTCTTTCTTCTGGATGATCCAGATGGACTGTAGGGAGCTTATGGACAGCAGAGATCGAAGCTTCATAGCCGTTCGTCTGGTGGGTTCGCATGGAGAAGCTTTCTCCCGCTTTATCCCAGCCGCAGACGTAGTTTAAGCTCTGGAAATCAGTGGGATCCATGGTGATGTGCACCAAATTGCTAATGAACGGTTCTGATCATCATCTTGTGTGATGATGGTGGGCCCCAGCGATCGAATGAGCGCTGTTGACCGGATTCACTACTTACTATATTTTTTTTCTTTTTCTATTTGGATTTTTCGTGGGGCCCACTGGAGACCACAGGGACAATCAAAACCGTCCATTTCATTTTGTCTTTGTACTGGATCATTGAATAAATTTGGTGTGAATCAGGATCTTAGGTGGGCCATACGGCATGTATTTTCAACCGTTTATCATAAATTATACATTTTAACTGTCAAATCTCTACTAGATTGATCCAGATTGTTTCCCCGACTGTCAGAGGTCTTTCTAAGCTAGTCTAAGTGATTTTGAGCGGTTCGATTTCAAAATCTGATGGTCCGATCAATGTGAGCAAGCACCATATCATCCTACGGTGAATTACACACGTCTGATGGACAGTACGATGGTTTATGGTTTAATTACTGTACCGTGGTGTCATTGGAAGTTTTAACGCGTTTGGAGTTCAAGAATCAGGTCTTCCAAGGGTTTTAATGTTGATTATGTGATAAAGTTATTGTACATTTTAAAAATTAATGGTTGGATAGCTTTAATGTTGATTATGTGATAAAGTTATTGTACGTACATTTTAAAAATGAATGGTTGGATAGCTTGATGTATGGATGAAACTCACTCCCAATGGTCAGATTCAGTTTAGAGTGCAAATAAACAATTAAATCAAACTAGATTGATGACCTATATGTGTATATACTATGTTAAGTTTTATATTTGTCCAAAATATTGATTTTGTTATGCAAACCATACCTATCCAACTATCTTTACATAATTACAATAGCCATCACAATCATACGTCATCATGTGCCAACGGGAATCATTCATCTAGTGGGGCAACCATGTTTTGATCTCAGAACGAACTAGAGTTTTTGAAGCCTCATCTGGTGGGGTAACTCATTCCGGACAACCTCCTCTTTTCAGAAAATAGACGTGGCCAATTTAGAGATGCAATAGTTACTAGCCGTACCGTAGTGGGAGGTGATTAAGGATCTTTGCAGCCTCGATCGCCTCGCATGTGACACTGCTGTGCAGCAATGCAGGATCATCCAAATTGTAGGTCCCAATGTTGGGGGAGCATCTCCAAAATCAAACTGATCAAGCAATCCTGACCATCCAATTAGCGGATGTCAAATGGATGTCCACAGACGAATCAATGGTTGTTTGTCATATCAGTTCAGTTTTTCAGTTACGTTTCATCCACAGTTGGGTCTGCATGCAACTATGATAGACGTGGGGTTTGAAGAGTCACCACCTGTTTTCGGAGTGTGCATTTACTCGCAAGGGATACTAGCCCCTGGATTTTGATCAAGAAGACCTAACCGCCTAGAGATAAATTATAAAACGATTGACAAAATTAAATTCGAGATTAAGGAATTTCAAACCTCTTACAATCTGGATTCTACAAGTCATATGATGACCATCTCAACTCCTAACTCAGTGAACCTGTTTGTATTGCATGGACATGGATAGCACATTAGTAGGGACCATGGCTCAAAATCAACTTTAATGGGTTCTTGTTTCTGCACCGAGTGGAGATGAACAGTTGAAGAAAACGAAAAAAAAAAAAAAACAGCAGCAGCGCTGACATCAAGGGAGCTCATCATCACCACCAACGTGAAACACAATGCGACATTTGAATCCAGTTTGGAAGCTGCAATACAAACCAGGCCCTCAACAATATTTCATAACAGTTTCTTAGCTAATTGTTTTTCTCTTTCATTTTTCACAACAGAGGAAAGAGACTTCTCCTGTATGAGGGCGTGGATATCTCTTGGCCCAATAGTTAAATGGGTTACACACCTGAGAAATGCTTTATTTAAGATGGTTATCCGAGAGTAGCACCTGCCACTGATGCAAATTTGTTTGTTTGGATGGTTTATCCGGACGCGGATTAGCTAGCTACTAAAGTGACGTCACCAAGTTCTGTGGGACCCACCATGATGTATGTGTTGTATCCACATAACTCTGTCTCATGCCCTAAAATGCTCTCTCCAAATGGATGGATGGATGGTGTGGATACAATACATGCATCATGGTGGGTCCCACAGAACTTGGTGACGTCACTTCAGTAGTGAATTTCGCTACTCAACCTATCAGTATATAACCTGCGTCCGGTTTATCCGAAGATAATTGCTGATATAATGGGAAGTTTGGGATGCATCCAGCTGGCATGTAGGTGAGAATGGTACAAACAGTTGGAAATGCCTAGGAAAGAGAGCTGTGAGGACAACAATTGCATCTGCATCCCAGCGAGGTTACGAAGCCTTCTTTTGGGTCATCTCTGGAGTAGAGCCAAAAGTGTAATTAACTTCGAAAAGCTAATTTTTATGGTTTGGGGTGAATATAGAGTTTACCAAGTATTTCAGGAATAAGACTAGCCTAGTTGGATTGCGAATTACATCAGTATTATAATGTCAAAGTGCCATCATTACAATTTTTTGTTTGTTCAAACACGTAATTCCAAAGGTCAAATACAAATGTATTAAGAGATTAGTATACAATTTTACGTTCTATTGCAGTGGAAATTTACAATCCAAATACGGGGAACGGATTGGCTACTCCCCCTGCCACCAGCCAATGGCTGGTGGTCGGTGCTCTGTGGGCCCTACCATGATGTATGTGTTTCATCCATGCCGTCCATCTATTTATCTAGATCATTTTATGTAATGAGACCAAAAATTAGGTATATAGACCACATTACAATAAATAGTGTTGAAAGAAAGTCGACCATTAAAAACTTCTTGGGGACCATAAAAGTTTTGGATCAAGCTAATCTTTGTTTTTTCCCTTCATTTGGGTTTGTATGACCTAATCAACATATTGGATGGCAAATAAACATTACAGTGGACCTTACGAGGATTTTACCCGTGGATATTCAATAGCTATTGTTTTCCTGTGGTGTGGTCCACCTGAAATTTATATTCCTCTCATTTTTGGGTTCAAGCCCTAAAATGATATGTAAAAATGGATGAATGGATGAAACACATACATCATGGTGGGACCCACAGAGCACCGACCACCAGCCACCAGGCTGGTGGCAGGGGGAAGTAGCCAATCCGTTTCCCCAAATATGCCTGTATTTTTCCTGTTGATTTGACATTCAGTAATGTGTTAAGTATCAGGAATTATAAGTTGAATCACCTTTTTGAAGGAGAGATTGTAATTTTAATCATTGCACTTCTACAATGAATTATTGGTGTAATTCGCAATCCAAACAGGCCCTAAATGACTGTAAGTTGATTTCAACAACAACCAACTTTCAGTTAGGAAAACAAAAATAACAAAAAGGAGGTATGGGCCTCATGTATATCTTTGACCACTGAAAGACTATGTCGAAAGCTTGAAAGAAGAATGGAACGTAAAAGAAGTCGTGCAATTGGGAGGGAAAAAAAAAAATGATCCTCCTGAGTGCACGGCAAAGAGGATTGGGCAGGTGATCATGCGACCATGTATGCACAGAAGAAAATGAAATGCAGTGGGAGGGAGATAGTTAAGTAGCTTATTGCAAATAAGAACCATTAAAGGTTTCTGTCAACAAACACACAGGAAGTTGCTTGTTTAAGTTAAGCAGTTGATGTACGACAGGAAATAGGTAATTAATAGGATCATTGCGACCTGCCTCTCTTTGCCAATTGATGCACACCTCTTATCTTTATTCTTCTTCTTCAGCTTCCTCCAGCCAATTCACAAATGGCTCCAAAGCCTTCACAAAAGTTTGCCTGCAGCGTTTCACAGAGTGATAAAAAATAAGCGGCTATAGAGTGAAATAGATGAACCATTTCAATAAGGATATGATGCCATCTTTTCCATCTTAGTAGACATTTGGGCAAAATCTAATTCATGAATGAAAGGAAGAACCCCCCACAGCATACTGATGAGAAGAAAAGGCATATTGGTATATAGCCAATTCAAGGTCATTCTGGCAACGAAGAACCGCAAGCACCATCAAGCACACCATGTATGCATTCTACCAACATACACCAACTGGAAGCACCTATGTTTTAGCTTAGAAGAGAGCCATTTGCAACAAGGAATCCGGGAAATAGTGCCATTTTGATTCCTAAAATAATGCAAGGCAGCCAGTGACGAGTCAGCAATGGAATTTGTCATCCAAGACACCTCTCCCCAAATGGGAATGATTCCAGTACATGTTTAAGAACACAAAACAGCACCATCTTCCATGCCAAACAGCCCCTCAGAATTCATTTGTGTGTTCACGCAAATGATGTGTGCTCCTTTTAAATGTAGTCACTTGCAAGTTGGGATGGGAAGCAGTAAAACAGAAAACCAGTCTAATGCAGCCTACACTCTCTGAATAGCCTCAAATGTGAAATCAAATTGGTTCCGCCAGAAAACAGACCCTTAGATATGTAGAAGCCCCTGTAGCCCATAAAGGTGCCCGAGTGACCAAACATGTATCTTATTGTTAGAATTTCAACAATGTGGTAGTTGACCAATTATTAGAAACCACCCACTTTGAAAAGCATGCAATATGCATGCCATCTTTCCTTTGAGAGACATTTTCTAAGGGGACTGATCAGAAACAGAAATTGTCTCCCCCATTTATAAGATTGACAAATTACACGTGAAAAATATCAATGGACAAACAATTATCGTACCTGCCCTTTGGGTTTGTTCCTCTACGGAACCAGAGGAGAATGGTATCTTCTGCGAGCACATCCTGGTCATAGAGAGACCTCACAATTTCTGGGAACAACTTCATCAGTTTTGCATCCTCATAGCACTGAATCTGAACTTTGTACATAAGTTCGAGCTCCAATTTTCCATTCGTACAAAATGTATTCAAAAGTTTTGCCCATGTTTTTACCTGTAAATAATAACAAAGGGGCACAAATTTGAAACAAACAAAAGATATTGAAGAAAAACACATGTATAAGATCAACTTTTTTTTAAAGGGTGAATAGGAAATCTTAACCCAGGCATACATCGCAGTACTTACTAATGCACAAGAGGGAAACAACCAACATAATGGTTCCAATATATCCAAAAATCACTTGTTTCTTCATTTCTTTTCCCTTGATTGACTGACACTTGTTTATTCATTGAAGTTTTTTTCTTTTTTTCTTTTTTTGTTTGAGAAGTCACATGATTTTATTGAAAGGGAGGAAGAGGATTCCTCACAAAGAATTACAAACAAAACAAAAAGATATGTAAAAGGAAATGGGAACAAATGCAAAAGATTTAAGTGGCAAATCCCAAAAGATAATATCCAACAATATGGTACATATGTTAGGGATGATCACATGATGCTTTTGACGATTTATCCATGGTTAGCATCCTGTTCTTCCCCCAAACCAAGCAAAAGCCACCACCCTACCTAGGGGGTCCTTTATAGTGTCGTGCCTCTTCTGTCGGGATCCCCCACTACCCTACTTCCTTGAGTGATAGCATTATAGAATGATCAAACCAAGAATCTTCCATTCTTCTGCCATTTCAACACCCATGTCGAACTCTTGTAAGGATGGCCACTTGGGATGAAAGAGCAAAGTAACCTAGTTGTGTCCTCCGACTCTTGGTCCAAGGGCCTATTTGAATTTTCAATTCAATGGTAAATACCCGGTAAATGGGTAATAATTATTTCACCTGGTATTTACAGCACTATTCCCGGTGCTTGGTTTGACCAGCTGCTCTTTAGACACAAAAACCGAGAAGGTCACAAAATGTGTTTGTGGGTCCCACCGTGATGCATGTTGATTATCCACACCTTTCATCCATTATGCCAGCTGAATTTATGGCATGAGCCAAAAAATGAGGCATATCCAAAGCTCAAGTGGACCACGCCATGGGAAAAAGGAAATCAAACATTTACCGTTAAAAAGCTCTTGTGGCCACTATTTCGTTTGTTGTGGGCCACTTGAGTGTTGGATTTGCTTCATTTTTCGGATCATGCCTCGAAATATTTTGGTAAAACGGATGGACAGAATGGATATATAATACACATCACATTGGGGTCCACAAATTTAAATTAACTCTTTTGAACTGGTTTCCAAGGCAGAAACTCGTTTGAAAATCAAACGGGTGAAATGGTAATAATTACCTATTTACAGGGGTAATTACACAAACTCTCTAAAATCAAACAGGCCCTAAGAGATTCCTGCGACACCAGGGATCCAAACCACATACCATCTCCCTCTCCGGACAATAACGATTAGGCTAGGGAACGAGACACCAATAGCGTTGTTTGAACACCATGTATCCAACCATAAGCTTATCCAAGCCCCGTTGCCGACTTAGGAGAAACCCTTCATTAAAGAACTATAGGGATAAGTTCTTCAATGGGCATTAAGGGCTTTGGGAATCAAGGATCTAGGGTAATTCGAAAACTTCCTTGGAATCAAGGTATTATGTATCGTTAAAAGTGGCCATAACGGTCACCACCGTTACCGATACGAGTATCAGCCATCACAGTTGATACGGGCGCATAACGACCATTAAGACCCCTGTAACGATTGAAATTTTTTTTTACCCGAAAAATTCTGAAAAAATATTTAGAAAATCCAAAATAATGTAAATATTTCAAAAATGTATTCATTTTTTTTGTCTTGAACATGTTTATGGTAGCGTAACGATCCACTCTTTGGTGAGAGTGATGCATCCGGTTGTATGGTGAATTTATAAACATGGTTATGTATCTCTAATATTTACACGTTACAATCAAACATTAGAACCAAGGTGTTCCAAAACGGTAACGGCCGTTATGGCCCTTTTTTGTTTTTTGAAAAAACCGTTACGGGGCCGTTACGACCTATTTTTCGGTAACGGCCGTTACGGCCATTTCGACCCTGTAACGCGTAACGGTTATGACCGTTACCATTACGTAACCGATTTTAAATACCTTGATTAGAACTAGAAATTAGAAGAAGAAAAAAAAAAGACATTAATAGCTTTTTTTTCGATTTTTTTGAAAAATTGGCCCTTAGAGCTTGTATTCGCTCAAATCGCTTCAATCTACAATTTTAATCCTAAAAACTAAAATAAGAGTGGTCGAAATCTATTGTAGAATAAAGTAGGAAAGTTTTTATGATGAGAAAAGTGAAGAAATGAGAAGAAAATTGGTTTTAAATAGAAAAGAAAGTGCCTTTTTTCGACCGTTATAGAGGAAACGGTCGTTAGCCCCGTAACGGCCATTACAACCCCCCTAATGGTCGATACGATCCCAAAAAACCAACTGCCACATTTCACCCCCATATCGTGTAACGGTCATGGTAGTTACTTATATGTATCGGCCTTTACGGCCTTGTCGTAACGGATACGGAACACCTTGCTTGGAATTAAGCACTCATCCAACAAATACTCAAATTGAAGTGAACCAGTAGTTGCATGATAAACCGTCAAAGAAAGCTGAAAATCCTGGCATGCACAAGCAACTTGTGAGATGTCTTGTCTACCTCACAATCACTCGTCTCAACATTGGCCTATGCAATGGGAATGATTTGAAACTTTTCTTTGTGTGTGTGTGTGTGTCTTGTCTACCACACAAAAGCATATGCCCACAAGCATTTTCCCTATCATTCCTTCTAGGGACTTTGTAAAAGGATTGAACAACACCATTTCTTGTGTTTAGTCCACTCTTTTGTCCATATCTTCTCTAGTCGACACATGATCTTGAAACCAAACAAGAAGTCTCGCAAATTCATCAACCTCAACATCAAGCATAGTGCTACAGCAGGGGGGACTGGGCACCACTAAGACCCACTAAAGTTGTAACACTCGGCAACCATGATATTCTTTTTCAGAGCTAGGGGCACCACTAAGACCCACTAAAGTTGTAACACTCGGCAACCATGATATTCTTTTTCAGAGCTAGGGGCACCACCAACAGGAATGCTGTTTGGAGAGGAGTTTGCCCAACACATGCATCTTCCCAAAATCTCACCCTTTCCCTATTAACAACCACAAAAACTATACCTTCATTGAATCTATAATAAATGCGAGCTATACCTTTCCAAATCCAAGAAGTCCTCTAGAGAGAGGATGCCTTAGTTACCCAATCATCGCTTTTGCTTCGATACTTTCCCACGATTACTTGGCGCTAAAGAGCGCTATCTTGGTCCCAAACCTCCACAACCACTTCGTTGTAAGGGCCAAGTTCATCGACTCTAGATCTTTAATACCAGCCCCCCTTCCGTATACAGACTACACACCTTCCAAACCAAAAGCTTGAATTTTTTTCTCCTCCTCCGAACCTTGCTAAAGGAAATCCCTTCTCAACTTTTCCAACTTGGTTGAAACTGACATCGGGTAACGAAAAAGAGAAAGTAGAGCAGGAGATTTAGGCCCCCATTAAATGGAAACTCATTATGTATGAGTCTTTTTTGCAATTTTTTTATTCCTAAATATGCAAATATGTGTACTTCAGCATCTCCTATGATTTCACTGAAAAATTCCATCATTTCCCCCATGTTTCCCTCAATCAGCGATGCATTTCCAGGTGTCACCAATATCGATACATGTTTCTGTATCCCGATCAGTGATACAATAATTATAGCAATACTATGAACACTGCTACAGACTGACAATTTATGACAATTTGTCGTACATTTGTGGGAGGTTCACGCATTCTATGTGTAATCATCTCAAGGCAATGTTCTATTTTCTAAGATATTTAAAATTTGCCCTAGGAAAATGCCTTTTCCGATCATGGCCACTTGAACCTAGGTGGCTACTATGATGTTGATTAGGCCGGTCTTTTACAGATTGACGATCTACGACAGGTTGTACATTTGTGAGAAGTAAACTTGCAACGTGAAAGCAAGGTATGCTGAAACGATTGCGTAATGGTCGTTACAGTGCCGTGAGGGGGTGAAGACCAGTAGCAGTCCCATAACGGGGGCCAAAACAGTTTTTTAAAGCTTGTAACAGCCGTTACGAGGGCCATAGCGGCTGTTATGGCCCATATTGTAATGGTAACGGCAGTGGCCGTTACGACCGTCATCATCGTTATGGAATACCTTGCATGAAAAAGCAAAAGGCAGCTTATGGTTGCTCGATCATCTACCAAAGCAGAACATAGAACCAGAGCTCGGGCTGCATGTGAGCTTATTTAGTTCAAAGTCACTCCAAGATATGGGTTTCAATAGATCTTTGTCAACTCCCTCAAGCTAAGATAATCAAGCAGCCATCCATGTTGCCACCAATCTAGTTTTTCATGAGCAAATAAAACACCTTGCTAAAGGAAATCCCTTCTCAACTTTTCCAACTTGGCTGAAACTGACATCGGGCAATGAAAAAGAGAAAGTAGAGCAGGAGATTTAGGCCCCCATTAAATGGAAACTCATTATGTATGAGTCTTTTTTGCAATTTTTTTATTCCTAAATATGCAAATATGTGTACTTCAGCATCTCCTATGATTTCACTGAAAAATTCCATCATTTCCCCCATGTTTCCCTCAATCAGCGATGCATTTCCAGGTGTCACCGATATCGATACATGTTTCTGTATCCTGATCAGTGATACAATAATGATAGCAATACAATGAATGCTGCTACAGACTGACAATTTGTCGTACATTTGTGGGAGGTTCATGCATTCTATGTGTAATCATCTCAAGGCAATGTTCTATTTTCTAAGATATTTAAAATTTGCTCTAGGAAAATGCCTTCTATATTCTAATCATGGCCACTTGAACCTAGGTGGCTACTATGATGTTGATTAGGCCGATCTTTTACAGATTGACGATCTACGACAGGTTGTACATTTGTGAGAAGTAAACTTGCAACGTGGAAGCAAGGTATGCTGAAACGATTGCGTAATGGTCGTTACAGTGCCATGAGGAGGTGAAGACCAGTAGCAGTCCCATAACGGAGGCCAAAACAGTTTTTTAAAGCTTGTAACGGCCGTTACAAGGGCCATAGCGGCTGTTATGGCCCATATTGTAATGGTAACGGCGGTGGCTGTTACGACCATCATCATCGTTATGGAATACCTTACATTAAAAAGCAAAAGGCAGCTTATGGTTGCTCGATCATCTACCAAAGCAGAACATAGAACCAGAGCTCGGGCTGCATGTGAGCTTATTTAGTTCAAAGTCACTCCAAGATATGGGTTTCAATAGATCTTCGTCAACTCCCTCAAACTAAGATAATCAAGCAGCCATCCATGTTGCCACCAATCTAGTTTTTCATGAGCAAACAAAACACCTCGCTAAAGGAAATCCCTTCTCAACTTTTCCAACTTGGCTGAAACTGACATCAGGCAACGAAAAAGAGAAAGTAGAGCAGGAGATTTAGGCCCCCATTAAATGGAAACTCATTATGTATGAGTCTTTTTTGCAATTTTTTTATTCCTAAATATGCAAATATGTGTACTTCAGCATCTCCTATGATTTCACTGAAAAATTCCATCATTTCCCCCATGTTTCCCTCAATCAGCGATGCATTCCAGGTGTCACCGATATCGATACATGTTTCTGTAATCCGATCAGTGATACAATAATGATAGCAATACTATGAACACTGCTACAGACTGACAATTTATGACAATTTGTCGTACATTTGTGGGAGGTTCATGCATTCTATGTGTAATCATCTCAAGGCAATGTTCTATTTTCTAAGATATTTAAGATTTGTTCTAGGAAAATGCCTTCTATATTCCAATCATGGCCACTTGAACCTAGGTGGCTACTATGATGTTGATTAGGCCGATCTTTTAAAGATTGACGATCTACGACAGGTTGTACATTTGTGAGAAGTAAACTTGCAACGTGGAAGCAAGGTATGCTGAAACGATTGCGTAATGGTCGTTACAGTGCCGTGAGGGGGTGAAGACCAGTAGCAGTCCCATAACGGGGGCCAAAACAGTTTTTTAAAGCTTGTAACGGCCGTTATGAGGGCCATAGCGGCTGTTATGGCCCATATCGTAATGGTAACGGCGGTGGCCGTTACGACCATCATTATCGTTATGGAATGCCTTACATGAAAAAGCAAAAGGCAGCTTATGGTTGCTCGATCATCTACCAAAGCAGAACATAGAACCAGAGCTCGGGCTGCATGTGAGCTTTTATTTAGTTCAAAGTCACTCCAAGATATGGGTTTCAATAGATCTTCGTCAACTCCCTCAAACTAAGATAATCAAGCAGCCATCCATGTTGCCACCAATCTAGTTTTTCATGAGCAAACAAAACATATTGAAGTGGATTGTCACTTTGTAAAATAGAAGATTGCTTCCAAGACTTTACACAATCCATTTGTCTGTCCCTGAGAACAGTGCGCTGATATTATCACCAAAACTACTTCATCAACCCATTTGAAGTACATGGTTGACAAGATGGGTATACATGATATCCATGCTCCAACTTGAGGGGAGTGTTGGAGTACACAACCCTTGGTCTACTTGGGTTGAACCATACCTAAGGAATCATCTTAGAGGATATTGTAGGATCTCTTTGCATATTTACATTTTTTATCTCGTCTAAAGCTTATCCCTTTTGTATTTGGGGGGTTAGAAATTAACATGTGTAGCTCATAGAGAGGATCATCAAATTCGTTCTTATCTCTTATTTCCATTATTCTTCTTTTCTTTCTTCGATCTATATAAATATATGTATTCAACATAAATGAAACAATATGAGACGGAAAAAAAAAAAAGTGTCCAACATCCATAACAAAAATAGATCCAAACTGTGAAAATCATGTAAATCAAGTAAACCTCACCCAAAATAAGCATGGCTTATTTTAATGAAATACATGAAAATATATAAATAAATATGTAAAAAAGAATTACATAATTATTGGCAGGCAAACAAAAATCTGTATCCCTATCAGGCAATAATAAAGCCTTGTTAAGTGCATATGTATGTGCAAGAAAACTCGTGTAGACACCACACATGCAAGCATGGAACAATTCCAAGATGCAATCCATCCATCAGGTTGGACTGAGACCGACCTTGTACATGTTTTCCAAAAAAGAGATCCAGTCCACTCCACTCAGCATGTGGGCTCCAATATTGGAAACAGATGGATTGGTTAGAAAACGTTAGACAAGTTTTTTAGAGCCATACATTTGTTTTGCAAACTTTGGCCTACCCAGCTGACAAGTGGATCAGCCAGACTCTTGGGCTGGGGCATCCATATAGCATTGTCATTCCAATAGATGGATTGGATCTCAGGCCTATCATGCCATGTTGGCACATCTGGGCGTCATAAGCTTTTTATTATACAGGCTTGTAAGCTTAGCAAAGCACCAAGGGGCTGTAGGCATCTCTCCTAATAAAAGCTTATTTGTTTATTCTGAAAAATAAGCTCTTATTTTGAAAATAGATTGTTTGGTAAAGCTCTAATTTTACCACTTTAACTTTTTAGAAACTAGCAAAAAAGCTCTTGAAAAATAGGTGATAGAGAGGTCACTTTTTTTAAGAGCTTACTTCGCCTCAGCAGGTAGACATTTTTGGCTAATTTTGGGACGAGTTTGTCCTTAAACTCTAAGTAATTCCCATCTCGCCCTCCTCTTTACAATCTCTCTAAGGTGGGCCACATGATAAACAACCCATATTGAAGGTGGGGGCCCACATGATGAATGGTCCACATCAAGGTGGGCCAACCTACTGCACAGTCACATCGAAGGTGGGCCCCACATGATGGATGATCCGCATCAAGCAAGCCCGACCTGATGGACAATCCACATCAAAGGTAGAAACCACATGATGGATGGTGGACATTGAAGGTGAGACCACATGATGGAAAGTTGACATCAAAGGTAGACTCATATTGAAGGCGGGGCCCCACATGATGGATGGACCACATCAAGATGGGCCCGCATAATGCACGGTTCACATCAAAGGAGGGCCCCACATGATGGATGGCCCACATCAGAGTATGGCCCAGCATGATGGACCATCCACATCAAGTGGACCCCACCTGATGGACAGTAACATTAAAGGTGGGACCCACATGATGAATTGTAGACATTGAAGGTGAGACCACATGATGGACGGTTGACATCAAAAGTGGGCCCACATGATGAACAACCAATAGTGAAGGTGGAGCTCCACATAATGAATGATCGACATCAAGGTGGGCCACAACATGGACAGAGTGGGCCTCAAATGATGGATGGCCCACATCAAAGTGTGGCCATTCGTGATGGACAGTCCACATGATGGATAGCCCATATCCAAAGTGGCCCAACATGATGGACAACCCACTTCGAAGGTGGGGCCCACACAATGGACACATCAAATGTAGACTCCATGCGATGCCACTTTGAAGGTTTGGCCCACATGATGAACAGTCCACATCAAAAGTAGGCTCCATATGATGGACGATCTACATCCAATGTCCAACATAATGTATGTCCCAAATGTCTTAAAACACGAAGATTGTAGCCATCCATTCTTTTGCCATTTGAGGCACAGTCCATCTACGGTGAGATCCACCAAAACAACCGTCCGGATTGCTCTTATAATGGAGTCGTCGTAATTTTTAAAAATGACATCAACTACCACTAAAAAAAAAAACTCTTATTTGGACATTTTACCAAACGTGCTTATTTCAAGTAAAGAGCTTTGTTCAGTTTTCAAAAAGTAATTTTACTAAACGAGCTTATTTAAAACAAGAGCTAGAATACAATAGACACATCAAATGTAGGCTCCACATGATGGGTAATGGACATTAAAGGACCCCACATAAAGGACAATTAGCATTGATGGTGGGCCCCAAATGATGGCTGACCTACATCAAGGTGGGCCCCAAATAGTGGACGGTGGTTCACGTCTAAGGTCAGCCCCTAATGATGAATGGTCCAGATCCAAACGAGCCTTGCATGATGCACAGCCCACTTTGAAGGTTTGGCCCACATGATGAATGGTCCACGTCAAAAGTGGGCTCAATATGATGAACAATCTACATCCAATGTCCAACATAAGGGACGCCTCGAATGTCTTAAAACATGAAGATTGTAGCCATCCATTCTTTTGCCATTTAAGGGAGTCTATCGATGGTGAGATCCACCAAAACAACAGTCCGGATTGCTCTTATAATGGAGTCATTGTAATTTTTAAAAATGACATCAATGACCACTAAAAAAACTCTTATTTGGACGTTTTACCAAACGTGCTTATTTCAAATAAAGAGCTTTTTTCAGTTTTGAAAATGTAATTTTACCAAACAAGCTTGTTTAAAACAAGAGCTAGAACAAAAGGTGCTTATTAGAGTAGCTCTTATTTGAAAAGCTCTTATTGGATTAGAGTAGAGATGCCAAGCAAGCCCTAAGTAATATGTAAGAAATTTAAGGTATGTTGTACCCGTAACGGTAATGGCGGCAACCTTTATGCGTTAGGGAGTCATAATGCTCATTTGAAAAGCTCTTATTGGATTAGAGTAGAGATGCCAAATGAGCCCTAAATAATATGTAAGATATTCGAGGTATGCCATACCCGTAACGGTAATGGTGGCAACCATTACGCATAAGGGAGTCATATCGGCTGTTACAAAATGACCTGTAACAGCCATTATGGCCCCCATAATGGCCCATTATAAGGTCAATACAGGTTTTTCGGTTTTTTCAACAACCAAAAAAAAAAAAAAAAAAAGACCTTAACGGTACTAGTGGTGGCCATTATAGCCACCATTACCGTTATGGAATACCATGAAGATATTGAAGCTCTATAAGGGGTCCTAGACAAAGTGCTTACCTGGCGTAGCGCTGCATTAGCATTCTGCTGTTGATTTTTTCCAGACCACTGAACAGCATCCATTATGACATCCCACAAGATCCGAACAATCTCAAGATCGGGTAAATTAGCATCCTTAACACGTTGCTTTACAGTATCTATGATTTCAGAGATATCAGCCTCCTCTGCGATCTGGGTCGTTAATGCAGATTTCATCTCCTTCAGTTTGACCTCAAAGATTTTCTTCTCATTGTATTCAACAAGGGCAAGTAGCCCCTCCTTACTGACAAATATACAACAATAAGATGCAGCAAAAAGCGTCAGCAATGCCATTTAGAGAAAATGGAACAAAATTAACTGGTACTGATATTCAGAATCAGAAAAATGATTACGAAGCTACCGCCACAATATTAAAACCAGAGATAGAGGTGGCAATGGGCTGGATGTTGGCCAGGTCATGGTCAGCCCAAGCCCGACCTGATTATTAATTGGGCCAAAATCCAGGCGTAGTCCTGGCTCGTTTAGGAATCAGTCTCAAATCTGCCCATTAACATCACAAACAGGCATGTTCTCAGGCTTGGGTAGAGAGGCTGTCTTAACAGAAAATTTAGTGAAACTAGGCCCAGGCCCAACCCATTTATTAACGGGCTCCAGAATCAGGCCCATGCCTGACCCACTGGACTTTCAGGCCCAAGCCCAACATATATCAGGCCGAAACCCAAGACCCAATGGGCTAGGTCGGCCCATTGCCACATCTCATAGAAGATTGTCATACATTCAGAAGAAGTGAACTAAAAATATCGACATATCTTCCAATCCATATCAATGAGTGAAAAGAAACTGATATACACATCATGATTGATAGATAAACACTTCTCTACTTTAGGTATTAAATAGTACAACTTGGTAGCAATGTTGTAAAAATCGTTATCGTATCGCAAATCGTAAGAGGGGTTGAATTGTTTTCGAATCGCAAATCGTATCGTAAATCGTAAGATTTTTTACTGATTTACAAAAATATATATAAGACATGAAAAGATATAAGTAAATCATAAAAGATTAAAAACGCATCAATCATCCATTTACGATCAACGTGTACCAAAAAAGTAATAGATATCATGATATTATCAATTGAGAAAATGTATATGGTATACATATCATGATAGTAAAGGATTCTTGTCTCTTTTTTTTGTTGCCTATTGAAAAATTTACCAACCTTTCTTGAGTGTAGAATCATGTTAGAACAAAAGATATCTTGGTTTCTTTGTTTGTTTGGTGGTAATAATCCCTAAATCTCTCTCTCTCTCTCTCTCTCTCTCTCTCTCTCTCTCTCTCTCTCTCTCTCTCTCTCTCTCAAGTAAAAAATGGGAAATTTTTCATAGGTGAGAGCCTTTTTCATACTTTACAAGCAAAAGGGTGCAAAGAAAAGTAAAATTTTGAATAAAAAATAATAATAATTTGATTTTTTAAGTATTTTTTGGGCAACTTTACGCAGTCTACAATTATCTTACGATTCGATACAATTCGTATGATAATCGTACAATTAAATAGGATTTGCGATTTGGGTGTACGATTCAAATTGTACACCCATGCAATACGATATGAATCGTACGATTCATATCGTGAATCATATGATTTTGATAACATTGCTTGGTAGTAATATTACTGAAGGTTTTTTTTTTTTTTTTTTAGGATAAAGATAAAGATAAAGAAAAGGGGTATCTATCAGTAAGGGTGGGTGTAAATAAAGGCTCCCTCAGCAAAAATCTAGAGTAACAAATAATCTTTTGCAAAATAATGAACATCATGCAGTACCGATTTTTCAAAGTCGTAGCCTTCATTAACTCATGCAATGAAAACCAATCATAACCATTACACCATAGCAAACCCACAACTGAAGACATGAAAGATAAGTTCAAAACAACAGCAGCAACAAGTGTGATTATTGACAAGTGGGTCTGATGCGTGTAATAAAAAGAAAATCCCTAGATTAGAGCACTAGGAGTTTATCATGGTATTTTATTTGGCACTAAATGCAGTGAAGTGTGAAAGCTTGACTTAACAAAATCATATATACTAACCAAAAAATAAACCTCAAAATGGACAAATTTCATCAGAACAGCAGTTAAGTCTCCAACACATCACACTTTTTTTATTGCATTGCCAGGACCTACTGTTCATGTGTATATTGGAGAGGCATCTCATGCCAAAGGATTAAAAATGTGTCTAGGTGTCAATAGAGGAGAAAGCCCAAAAGTAAGGTTCCAGGTGGCTATTTATGAGACAAGCAGTGATAGCAGTCATCACATAAACACTCTTTTTTAAGTCACTCTCATGGGTGTACATCATTAGTTGTTGCCACATTACATATATCATGGTTTCATGGAGCATCCAACGATCATAACTAACATTAATAGAAGTCATGGTCACTTAAAACAATTTAGGAAGACCATGTTTTTGAAGAAATCCTGTAAAATTACTGCATAATCATTGAAAGGAAATACCCACGTGAAATGCTCAGAGAACCCTTCAGCAGAGCGCTTTGCTGTAGGGAAGAATTCAAGAAGATTGTCCTCCATTTTTCCCCTCTTCAAAAGTGATATCAGATCATCAAGGCTATTATCAATCAGATACTCCTTGAAAAAATCTGTTATGAATGAAAGTACTAGCCCTTTGGCCACAAGATTGTCCTTGAGCAATGGCTGGAAAACTGTCTCCGGCGGAAGCCCCGACAGCTTCTGAGAGAATGTGAGGGCAGTGAAAATAGCAAGCTTCTTCCTCTCATTATCCTCAAAAAGCTCCAATGACTGCAGGAATCGTCGCATGACATTTTCGAGATTCTTTATCAGGAAAGGCCTCCGACGCAAAATTTTCTGTATGTAGAGAACAAATGGCAAGATGGCTTCCCGTATTGGTTCACAATCTAGAACAGAAAAGGCATGACGCTCTCCCTCATCAGGCTTCGTAGTTCCAGGTTGAGTACGCCCTCCTGTGAAGACCACCTATAGTTATAAATGAATTAGTCCTCTCAACTGCAGAGATATATATGACAAGGCGAGTAACTAGTAAATAAGAAGTAAATGGCAAGGTGAAGTTGAGAGTTTCAGTGAGTGTTAGGTTGCTGGTTTCTATATTTCTCGGCTTCAATAATTTCCTGGTTATTGCAAAGAAAACATGTTTGGTTTACACTTTTTTGTTGGTTTTTACATTCCCCGGGAATTCCATTCCCCATATTTTACTCGAAAACTTGCCCCAGCTTTTAGCTGAGGAATGGAAAAACTAAGGAATTGAAACAGAATTTTAGACTTTCCCTACTTTCCAGGGAAACCTGGTGCATCAACTAAACAGTTAATCGTTCCCCAGGAAATACTAGGCAAACTCTAGCATTACCCAGGAAACATTAAAAACCAGGGAATGGATTTCCCAAAAAACAAACATAACCTTATATGTACAGATAGGGCTGTCAATTGGAACCCAATCGGCAGATAGCCAAACTAACTGATCCGGGTGCACTTATTTGGGCCTTATCAATGATCAGGCTGGAATCAGAACCAGTGATCAAGATCCTCACAAAATTCACATCAGGTTGGGTAACTGAGACAATAGGCGTCCAGTTCCTACCAATATATGTAGTTTTACAGTTTCACTTTTATATAAATTACAACAAATGATAATAAATTCGGTAATGAAGGCTGAGAGGTAAACTTGTAACTATGTATGATAGTTACCATCATGCAGATATGCGTGTTTCAGGTATGAATCTAAAACTGGGTCAAAACCCGATTCAGATCCAGATCCAGGCTTGAATTTGGATTAAGGTTGGATCTTAGTATCTGCTTCAGTGCAGAAACAATTAATCAATTTCAGATCCAATACTCCATCTATGTTACTATATCCAGACCCAACACCATCAGAGTCCTATTCCCTCAGCCAAGCTCAGATACGGATACAAAGGTCTCCAATCCGAATCTGACCCATGGAAGCACTATCTATGAAAACCAGTGTTCGAAGCATCGGTATCGTTACAAGTTTCGCTGGCCGGGAATATGGAAACAATATCAATATCCCTGATAATACCACCAATAACCGAAAATGAAGGGAAACATTGAGAAAAAATGCAGAAATGGTGGAATTTTTCAGTGAAACTTCAGGAGATGCTAAAAGAAATTGCAAAAAAATATATATATATTGCAAAAAGAATGCATATATAATAAGTTTCCAATGAAAGGAGGCCTAAAAGCATGTGTTGTCAAAAGAAATCTGTCCAGCCATCCCATCTATCCATCTATCCATTCAAGCATCCAAACATCCACCAATATTTCATAATATTGACAATACATGATATTTTGCCAAGAAATCATCAACAACTGAGAAGGAAATAAAAGATTGTGGTCTCGATATCACAACCCATGTTGTGATAACGATAATATCTCGATATTATCAATATTATTGTCGATAAATTGAATATTGTGCCCATAAAAATTTTGAAATGGAATTTATTTTTTTTTTAATAAGCAGATTTTTGGCGATATCGATACATTGGCAATATTATCGAAATATAGCCGATACACTGGCAATACAAGCGACACCTATAATTTAATAGCTGAATATATTGGCAATACATTGGCGATATCGATACATTGACAATACAAGCGACACATGGAATTTCCACAGTCGAAAAATATTGGTGATATCAATACATTGCAATACTTGGCGATACATGACCAATACCTGCAATTTTTTATACAACCAGTGTTATTGGTATCGTCGAGCTGGAGATAGGGATAATATCGGGGATATTTCAATAATATCGGGGATACTTTGAACAATGAAGAAAACATAAGTGATACACTTACCTAGGACCATCTGAAACTTCGTTGATTTGGAACTATTTAAATCGAAATTATCCAATCCTTTATTGAATCACTTTTAGAGAAAAGTCTTATCCAAATCATACAACTTGAATTGAGGTATCCGTTATGTATGAATATTTATGGCAAAAAAAAAAAATTTTGAAGCCTCCGTTCCGGATCGTAATTTTACAATTAGGTGGAATCATACAAATCAATTCACACAAAAAAAAAAAAAAAAAAAAAAAGAGTTGTTGTTGTTAGGTTCAGTAAAGGACATTTGAACAAGAGAATTTCATCATCAGCAAATTTGGCAGTGTGGGGTTTTACCAAAAACCTAAACCTTAAGAGCTCACTGGCAGAATTCTTCACAACTGGGTGTGGGGAACCAAAATCAAATTATGACATTAGTCTGAACATTTCTCATAAGTAAACAATCAACCAATTCATGTAACCAAAAGACGCACTTGGGCATATGGACATACACCTCACTGCTATGAATTGAGCTGACTAGGAAGACAAGACATTGCACTTTACCTTATCCCTAGTCAGGCACACAAGATTAGGTTCATGACATATTACAATTAGAATGTGTTAAGCTACTCGAGGAGTTACCCCCCCGCGGGAAGATTATTATAAAAAAAACAATAATAATAATTTTTAAAAAAAAAGATACTAAATCCCCTCGTGTTCCCCCTTCTCTTTTTTTAATTTCTCTCTTGAACATGGTTGCACGAAGCATGAAGCAAAGGCACCAATATTCGATGCGGGAGCAGGAAACCATCCATTTCAAAATGTTATCAATTATAAACGACTAAAAAGTCGGTAAGGGAGTGAGTTTAAAGCATGATTTGAAGCAAGAGTAAGGTCTAGTTGGAAGGATCTTGCAACTAAGCTCAAGCAAGGGCCCCCCGGGATCCTTAGAACCAACTTGGAAGGATGATAGACACTAGCAACTTATCACAAATACTGAGGAAGAGGCAAGAAGGCATAGGGAAATGACCCTCTCGTCACTCCCTCTTTTGCAAGGATAACCACAATGCCTCCCTCAACACATGACAATATATAAGGTCATATTTATTTGAAGGAAGGGCCAAGGAACACTTGACTACAATTCCCCTCCCTCCCTCCCTCCCTCCTCTCTCTCTCTCCTCTCTCTCTCTCTCAGATTGAGGAGATGGTTGATTGATGGTGGTGGATAAGCATCTCTGCGAGTTACAGGTACTTGGAAGTTCGATGCTTCTAGGAGGCTCTACCATTCTATTGGCTCCGATGTGGTGCTGTTAGGGGTCACAAATCCCAAACCACCGCCTTTTGGCACTTCTTGGCCCCACTATAGTGGTTGCCATTTGGTTGGTCGTTGATCACTTACATAGCCAAGGGACGACCAGTAAAAACACATGCACCTTGTACCTCAAATTCATTCATTGTGAACTCAACCCTGGCCACGTTTGATTTGTGGTATCCAATGCCAAATCCCCTCGCTGCACTTGTGCAAGCTTGGAACTGAAGAGTTCAAGGTAGACAGAATAAAGAAACAGGTGTGGCATATCAAATTGCTTATTTTCATATGTTGTGTGTGGAAAGAATACAAAAACAGGACATAAAACTATAGATCCTCTCAAACATATTCAGTCATTCTCTTGGTAAGGACAGGGTGCTTTCTTAGGCTTTGGTTTTGCCCTACTTTAAAGGTTGTAAAAGGGCCGGCAGATACATTTGAGTCATATGGCGAAGCAAATGAATTTTGTCTTAAAGGTGGTCGTCCGATGGTACCTCACCATCCTCCCCTTTACCCTTTTTCTTTCCTTTGTATGCAGCTCCCTTTTGTTTGAATTTTAAAATTTTATGTTACAATTCCAAAGAAAAAAGAAAGGAAATCAGGTGTTGATCAACTTGATCCAATCACCCTCGAAGGGATCTCTAATAAAGTCCACATTTTCTATTATAAGCTCCAAGGACCAAAAAGGAAACACTGCCTGGCAGCAAAAGTCAGAGAATCCCCTGGTAAAGGAAGGTCAGGCCAATGAAAGGTGTGTAATTGTTGACAGACTTCTGCCAATCAATCATGAGAGATTCTCACTCAGCTCTTGCAACTGGTGAAGGAAAAATAGGATTCATATAGCTGAATCCGAATAGCTCGGACAAAACTATGATGATGATGACAACAATGTTAGGCAAAATACAAATCAAAACTACATCTATTCATGCAAAAAACCAAAAAATAATAATAATAATAATAATAATCTGGAAACCACAACAAAGAGCAAAAGCATGCAGCTAGAATGCTATCTAAAAGCAACCAAGCATACGGTTTGAAGATTGGGTTGACAAAAAAGGTGCAAGAAAGGCAACATCAACATTGACCAACAACTTAACAGACTTTGATGTTGTAATGTGGAGCTTGCCTATGGAAATTGCAACCAAGATAAGAGCAAGGTATCTCGTATCGGTATCGGTTGGCGTAATGGTGCCCTCCGATACCGATACAGATACGGGGGTGTAACGGCAATACGGGGGCGTAACGGCCCGTAACGGTGCAATTTTATTTTTTTTTGCCAAAAAAATATGAAAAAATATGGATTAAATCCGGAATATTCTAAACATTCCAAATATGCATTCATTTATAAATTGGAACAAGTTTATGGTGGTGTAACGGTCCACTCTTTGGTGAGAAGTTGTATCGGACTGTCTGATGAATTTATGAACCAGATAACCTGAATTTGACTACAAAATTCATATATTTAATTTTCTAAAAATCTAATTTACATACTTAACAATTTGATATCATTTCTCCCAATAGTTCTTTAAAAAAATGAAATTAAATTCAGGTAGATGGCGTTGCCAATTTGGGGCTGACTTGGAGGACCAATCCATGCCCCAAATCAGCCTCAAATTCATGCAATTTATTGGCATTATCCCACTTATGAATTGGTGGACATTTATTGGATAGTGAATCATGAAAAAAATCAAAAGGCCCTATTTAAAAAAAAATAAGCGTCCACAAATTAACAATTAAAACTATTCAAACAATTTGATTTTGACATTATGAGTTAGCAATTACAGTCCACAATTTAATTGGTAAATTTTAAGTTAATACATGTCTTGTGTACAATTTTTTAAGGGCCCGAATTAGGTGGGACTCGAATTGTGAAGTGTAACACACGAGTGTCAAAGTTTTTTGGGCCCCACCCGTGATGAATGTGTTATATTCACACCGTCCATCCATTTTGCCAAATAATTTTAGAGCTTGGGCCCAAAAATGAGGCAAATCCAAAGCTCAGGTGGACCGCACCATAAGAAACAACAATAATTAAACGTCCACCATTAAAAATTTATTGGGGGCTACAAAAGTTTTAGATCAAGCTGACATGTGTGTTTTCCCTTCATCCACGTCAGTGTGACCCCATTAACTGGTTAGATGGAAAATAAACATTACAGTGGACCCTAAGAAATTTTTAATGGTGAGCATTCTATAACCACTGTTTCCTATGTTGTGGTCCAGCTGAGATTTGGATCTTAATAATTTTTTGGATCATGACTTAAAATGATGTAGCAAAATGGATGGACGGCATGGATAAAATACATACATCATGGTGGGGCCCATGTGGCACATGTACCATGTGCGATGAAAGTGTGCTGCGTAACTCCGCAGTCCATTCATTTGACGTCAGCAATTCCTGTGGGTCTAATCATGAGGTATGTGTTATATCTAAACTGTCCATTCATTTGACGAGCTCATCTGAAGGCTTGACACGAAAAATTATACAGATCTAATTATCAAGTGAACCACACTGCAAAAAGCAGTGGGGGATTGAACGTCTACCATTGAAACCCTTTTCGGGATCACAGAAGTTTTGGATCAATATGAAATTTGTTTTTCCTCTTCATTCAGGTCTTTTTGACCTTACGAACAGATTGGATGGAAAATAAACGTTATGGTGGGCCCTACGAATTGTTTAACAGTGAAAATCATTATCTCCACTGTTATTTTTGGTGTGGTCCAGACGATCTTTGGATATGATTCATTTTTTGGTTAATGCTCTAAAATGATCTCTAAAAATAGATGAACGGTGTAGATATAATAAATACATCACTGTGGAGTCCATGTAACTTTGATCTCCTTTGAACCGTTCGTACAACTCGGAGCTCGAGGAGTGTCAGCGCTCGTCTTAGCATGACACATACCTACAGCAGCTATATAGCTGGTGTACACACCAGCTCCGCTTCCGATTTTATTTTTTTTCGATACCAAATGAGAAAAAGAGGGAAACCGAAAAGAAAAGGAGGGAAAGAAGGGGGGGGGGGGGAAGAAGAAGAAGAAGAAGGCAACAGCCGCGGTAGGCCCACAGCAGTCCAGAAGAAGAGGAAGAGGAAGAAGCAGAAGAAGAAAATAAAGAATTTTTTCCCTATTTTCTTTAGCCCGTAACAGCCGTTACGGGACGTAACGGCTGTTATGGTCACAAAATCGGAGGGGTGTCCGTTTCGACCCCGTATCGCGTAACGGTGTCGGTCGTTACCATTACGTATCGGCCGATACGGCCGTATCGTAACAAATACGGGACACCCTAGATAAGAAATTCTCTAGATTTTCGACTGCATCAAGAATATTATTTTTGTTTTATTTCATTGTTTTCTTTATTCAGATATTTATATTCATGGTTTTCCTTTTGCTTCGCATATATTTTGTGAGCTTAAAATATTTCAATATAGTCTTGCATCTAACTCTCATTTCCACAACCGAGGTATGACACAGATGTGGATGTGATGCTCTCTAGAAACACCAAGGTTTTTTCTAATGAAAAAAAAATTTGTGATTCTCACACAACCTCTACCAAAAAATGGATCCAGAAATCTACATATACTCCTTTTGTACTTTTTGTATTGACATTGTTCACTTGAGCAAAGCATAAATTTGCAAACAAACATGTCTAAAGTGCAGCTTCCACTTGAGCAAAGCATATATTTGCAAACGAACATATGCTGCAGAGTGCCCGCCCCTCTTCACGTGTGGGATCTGGGGTTTGGTGCTCTCCTTGCAGGAGATCCCTATCGAACTTGGAGCTGGAAGAGTTTCTCAGGCTTCTGGAGCTGCTGCGAAGTGTCCACCCCTCTTCAGGCATGGTTGATTCGATATTTTGGTCCTTGTCTCCCTCTGGGAAGTGCTCTGTTCACTTGTTCAAGCATTTCAGCAATTCTCACGTTGTTGCAAGGCATCCATTTCCTTCCTTTGCTTGGACATATGGCGCACCTCTGAAAATTGCTTCATTCGTCTGGCTCTTGGCCAAGGGGTGAATTCTCACAGTTGACAACTTGCATAGGCAAAGAATGATGTTGGCATGCTGCCCAATATTTGCGTCTTCTACCTGAAGGACGTGAAATACATTAATCACATGTTCATCCACTACTCGCTCGTTCACTCACAGGGTCTGGTCCTCTATCCTGGATTGCTTGCACACCCCTCAGATCATGCCCTTGTTGCTTGTGATTTTCTATTCGCCTGGCACAGTGAAGGTGGTGGCGTTGTCCTTAATGCTATTTGGGGCCTTCACATTTTGGCCGTCTTTTGGGCTATTTGGAGAGAGGAACGACGGGAGCTTCCAAAATTCCTCCTCCGAGGTGTTGGCTTTGATATCCAGAGATGTTGAGGATTGGTCGTCTTGCCTCCCGGTCTCGGATCACCATGCTTTCCCTCCCTTGTAGTTTTAGTTCTCCGGGGCTCTGTTCCCTGGTTCGAGTTGTATCGAGTTGTATAGATGCTCTAGGCATTTTTTGTTCTGCTTTTGTTTGTTGTTTGTTTTGTTCAGTTTTGTTGTTTTTGTTTTATTTGTTTTTGCTTCCTTCTTTGTTTTGTTCTCTGCCGTTTGGCATTTTTAATCGTATTCCTTCAATCTTCAAAAAACAAAAACAAAAACAAAAACAAAAACAAAAACAAAAAAAAACAAAAAAATTGCAAACAAACATTACGTTCAACAAGAACAGAGCATAAATATAGCAATCCAATGGAAGCTACTGTATGAACAAAAGGCACCACACAGAACAGAAAAAGGACATTCTGGCACATAATGAATGCTTACTTCGAAAAAGGTGTCACCATATCTCGAGAAGTTAAGATCTGAAGATTCAATGCTCTTGGCAACAAGTTCCTGAAAACAGCAAATGCTTGATAAGTAAACAAACAAAAATATTTATGAATATAGGCTTAACTTTTCTCCATAATCTGAATGATGTACTAGCTAAATTTTGAGTAATATTTGCATATGTACAATCTCACAAACTCCAGATGGAATTTAAGGGAGATTAGACGATGAAAAACATGTAAGTAACTAAGTGTTACAATAAAACTAGTGCAGTTGAAAGTGATTTCAAGATGACCATGCTGCTCTAAATAGTGAAACGCTGTTTACTAAAAGTATAAAATAAAAAATAGAAAAGAATTGAACCACATTACCAAAGGTTATTATTCTTCCCAACTTATAGGAAGTTGAACTTGCTTGAATTTGCTAACAAGGTTTGGCAGCTTAGTATGATGGCAGTGCTGTGGGTAATTTGGGGGGAGTAGAATAGGAGATGTTTTCGAAATAGGAATGCTTCCGTAGAAGAGACAGTGAGGATGATTAAGGCAAACATAGTGGGCTGGTGGGCTGGGCCTTAATGGTAGGGGGTAGATGTTTGTAATCTTTCCTCGGTTCTCGGATTGTAGTTTTGGGTTGCACTCTTTCCTCGCCTAGCTTCTGTTGTGGCAAGTTTTCTCAATAAAATTTTGTCATCTTTCAAAAAAGAAAAAGAAAGACAAATGTCCAAAGTTCAAGCATTCGTGACACACCAGTTAAACATCTTCTGATCCACTACTACTTTCGTCCTCCCTCATCCCTAAGGTATGTTAGGCTCAAATCAAAAATAGAGTCATTGCAAAATTCCTTTCACAAACTTGTTATAGGATTTCAAACTACCAAATCCTGTTGTTTGATGTTTTCTTCGACTTTCAACACAAGCGCATACATCAAATAAATCGTAGTTAATGAAATCATGTAATCCAACCCACTAATGTACCTCAGAACCTATTGATCTATAGGTTTATTGAGGTAATTCTGGATCATGAAGTAGTAGAAGTCCATATAAACAGTGGCATCCCTCTGTTGAGATCGCTTTTTTTTTTTTTGCACTTGTCTTAAAAGAGCTTCAGAGAGAGTTTCAGAAAGGGGGGGGGGGGG
>JAJHSJ010000003.1:27622539-27747076 GCA_021015155.1 Magnolia officinalis | reverse complement strand
TTAATGTGCCATGGCCAAAATGCGATCACATACATTGCATATGCGATCGCATATTTTCGCATATGCCACATATGCGATTTGCATATGGATATGCGCATATGCGGTCGCACATGACAACACTGGCAATAACAGCAGTTACGAAAAAATAGCCCATAACAGCCATTGCAATTTTAAAAAACTAATAATGATAATAAAAAAAATTTGGTTGTGACAACCGGTATTGTAACGGTAATGACGGTGGTCATACTGTTATTGAATACCTCGAGTCCAGCTTAGTTGCTCAAGGTCAATCCCTTTCTAGGAATTTTAACGTTTAGTTTGTTGAGTTGCTTACTGAGAACCGACACCTAATTATCACATTGATTCCATTGGCTAATCATCACAAATATTTGGCTGGAGGCCAAACCAAATCTTTGTTATGAGTCCTTATCATCATACTCTCTCTCTCTCTCTCTCTCTCTCTCTCTCTCTCTCTCTCTCTCTCTCTCTCTCTCTCTCTCTCTCTCTCTCTCTCTCTCTAATACACATGCACACACACTGATCTCATGTCTTGTTCTTCCAAGACAATGAATATCAGGAAACATGAGAAATTATGATTCAATGAGACTAACACATTCACAGGGAAAGGCCTTGGGATGCAAATTCCAAGAGTCCAAAAATAACTTAAGCAATATAAAGAGTTTAATATGAAGCAAACAACATGGGAATGAATGTTGACGACAATTCTTAAATAGACAAGAGAGTAAGGGTTGCTGATCAGGAAAAATATATGAATGATCATAGCTCATATGCTGACTATGGTAAGCTTATGAATTATGATAAGTAAAAACCCTGGCATGACAAGAAAATCCTGAACTCAAAAGCTCATGTCCACGTAAAGCATGAATAATAATAACTTTGTTCCATGCACCTTTGTTATTATGACCAAGCACGGCCCCAACAACCCCTGCCATTTTCTTCACATTTAAAAAGAAAAGGCTGTGCATCTTCTTGGAAACCTTTTGGAACCAGAACACTGATAGGTTGAAATTCCAAGGCATTTCGCTCTAGTAGGAGTAAAAAAAAAAAAAAAAAAAAAAAAAGAAAGAAAGAAATGCTCATTGAAGCAAAACAGACAACCAATAGTATAGATATAAAGCTCATGTTGTGACAATAAATTAGAATGTAATCCTTATTGTATCACCCATCCATAAATATGACATGCTGCATTTTGAACCACACCATAAACAATAAGAGAAATATTTCATCGATTGTTTGCACATTTCGAGAAGAAGATACATCCGTACAGAAAAAGAAAATAACAAGAAGATGGAATCAAATGAAGAGAGGAAATCAAACAACGTACCCGAGAGTGGGTTTCTCCTTCGAGCTGGAAAAGACCAAAAAGGAAACGGAATAAGAATCAAGTGTCAATATATGTTGAAAACTCAAGGGTCATTTGGATGCCTATAAAATCCTTTAGATCTAAAGGGTAAAGGGTTTTACAAGTAATGTTTGGATCAGAAAATTTGGGTGTGAAGCGTTTACGACTTGTAAACATTTTACAGGTAAACACCATAAATTTCTTTTTCCAGGCAAAAACCTAATGTTTCAGATTATAGGTAAAGGAATTACACCTAAAAAGACATTATACAGAGTAAAGCATGACGATTGATACACACATGGTCTCCTCTGGCCCACCATGATGTGTACGGTACATTCAATCCACCTATCATGAGTGTCTCTTGGTACTCCTACGCCAAAGAACAGGCCAATTGATTCATTGGGTGGGCCACATGACAGGGAACAGTTGGGAAGGGACACCCACCATTAAAAACCTTCCAGCTTGTGTGTGGGTCCCAGTGTGATGGGGGCAAGACGCCCAATCTATCCATCATCTGTGCCACTGATGGTCCCCTGTAGTCCCAAAAAAATAAAGCCCTTCTTATGAGGTTTGAAGATTTTCACAGGATTTACTGCTCCAAGCCCTGTTTGGTGTCAATACCCACTTTCGACATTGTAAACGCAATACAAGTTAACCAAAAACAGAAAAATGTATACCTGTAAACACTTTACAGCCAAACATGACAGAATGTAAAAAAAAGTTTGCCTGTGAAACTATTTATGGGTGTAAATTTTCCAACTAAAAAATTTACAAGCATCCAAACATCCCCTTACAAATACAAACTACAACTGAGACAAACAATCCAAAGAATTGAGGATAGAGTGAAAAAGAAAAGGCACATAAAAGAATAGATCCACATAAATCAGAAACTATCTGAAAAGCCAAACATGCATCCAATCCAAACTCCCAGCCCATAAACAAAACACACATACACACAACTTTTCAGCTAAAATCCAAAACCACAAAAGAAGAAGAAGAAGCAAGAAAAACCCATGTTAGATTTCATGTACCACCAAAGAATTGCTACACAGTAAAAAACGAAAGAAAGATTTCTCAAGAAAACCAAATCACAAGAGACAAAGGAAAATGAAAAAGAAAGCCCCAGATCCAGAAGAAATTAGCGAAGGACAAGGAAACGGATCTTTAATTTGCAAAAGAAGAAACCCCAATAACAACAACAACATAGAAAAACCTAATCTTGTGATGAAGCTTGCGAAAAGAAGTGAATATCGGGGTCAGAGGACTCCCATATACAGAAATCCATAAGAAGTAAGAGAGGTGAAAAAAGTCGGATGGGTGATTTTTACCTCATAAACCAAGACGGAGAGAAATCGAGGAGAGAAGGCAGTTGCGTTGAGAGGAGGAGAGAGGGCAGACCTTCGGAGGGTTTGGTTTTGTCAAGAGATTGTGTTTTTAAGACAATAGAATAGGAGGAAAAAAGGCCCTCCTTTTTCTCTCTCTCTCTCTCTCCTCTTTTGCGTTGCAAGGTTGGGAGTGACTCGTGGGGGACCCAAAAAGGAAGTCAAGGATAGTTGAACGGAAAGGATCGAGCATTTTAACTCGAATGAGGGGGCCACTACTCTCGGTTTCACATGATGACGCGATTCGCGGATGGGAGGTTGAAGGGTGAATCGCGTAACACGTGTCCCTTTTCTGGAGAATGTGAGATCTGGACCATTCACTAGGTGGGTTTGATCGTTGAGATACTCTAGGTCACAAATCAGGCTGATCTACTCTTTATTTGGGCTACACTCGCATGAGGAGAATGAACGGTTAGAAGGAGAATAAACGTTGGTCCTTGATTAATACATGTGATGAGTAAAACACTGAAACGGCTTGGTTTAGGAAAGAGAAGCGGATTGCGTACGAATTCCGGTCGGCCAAGAAGCCGTCTGACCAGAGCTCCTGTGTGGCCCACCGTGACGTATCTATTTATCCAAGCCGTCCATCCATTTTATCGTATCATTTTAAGGCATGAACCTAAAAACGAAGTAGATCCAACACTCAAGTGGGCCACACCAAATAGCCAGCTCGGTTGCATTAAATGCCCAAAGCATTAAAAGCAAGATGCATTAAACGCAAGAGTCGTCTATGTTGTGGTCCACTTTAGCGTTTGATATAACTCATTATTAGGCTCACGTATTAAAATGATCTGAGAAATTGGACGGACGTCGTGGATAAACAGGTGGGCCCACAGGAGCCCTGGCGGGACGGCTTATTATACTTATCGGAGTTTGAACGCAATCAGCTCACTAGGAAAGGGGGGACGCGGACTTCCTGCGAAAGGCTTTCGCAGGAAGTTTCTACGCTGGAAACGTAGGTAGGGCCCACCGTTATGTTTCTCAGAAATTCAATCCGTTCATCCATATTTTGAGATCATTTTAGAACATGAGACTAAAAGTGAACACGGCCGAAGACTTACGCAGGCGTATTAAAAGAAAAGGTGGTTAGGTAAATTCCTACCGTTGAAATCTTCCTAAGTTTGACAGTGATGTTTACGTGACATCCGTACCATTAATAACGTCATTCGTACTAAGCTGAACTAAAAAAACAAATATTAGCATGATTCAAAATTTCATTGGCCCCATGAATATTTCAACTGCAAACGTTCAATTATTACTTTTTCATCTCACTTGAGTATTGGATACGGTTCATTTTTAGTCTCATGTGCTACCATGAACTCACAAAACGGATGAACAGGGAGGATTTCACACAAACATCACAGTGGTCCCACATGAGTTCCCAGCGCAGGAACTTCCTGCCAAAGGCTTTTGCAGGAAATCCACGTCCAGGAAAGGGTAAGTGCGCGTTGAGCTCCACCAGTTATGTTGCCCGGATCTTAGAAGAGTGTGACACGTGGCACGTGTGCCCCGTGCGCCTTTCAAATCTATCCTCGCTGATGGAACTAGCATTTCTCTGGCGGAAAGTAATTTTGACTGCCATGCGAACCACATTCCCTCCGCACGTGCTGAAGTGGGCTGTGCACTCAAGATCCGATTCAATCATCATCCGGCTCCACAGTGACGGTGACATGGACCAAAAATCAATAATTTTCAAGAACACGCTGTAGCGCAGTTTGGCCCTGTTTTTGACTTAGATAATTCACGAGCAACGGTAGTGCGAGCACCTTTGGGTCCGACGACTTTTAAACCCATGCAATTAATTTTCATGGATAGGGAATCTTGATTATTTCAAGGATACAGTACCACACTTGAAGTTAAAATGTCCTTAAGAACTTTAAATTGTGGCTAATGTCAGCCTGATTGTCCACATTTCACTGCTAAAATATCACTAATAGTTAATATTTTACCCACAAAATGTTAGAATTTTAATGGTGTGGCTCACATGCAACTTGTGTTGATTTTCTACTGGTAAAATGTAGGCTTAAAACAAGTTAACTCTTATGAGTATCAAGATCGTAATGGGCTAACATTTTTGCCTCATGTGACAAGTCAATTGAACTCTGGTGGAATTGAGTGGATTTTAGTCCATATGGAATCAAGTAGATTTGAAATTAGAACTTTGAAGTGTAACTTCAAAAGAAGAGCTCCTGGGAAGGACTTGGACTCCTCGTAAATCCAAATCCCTTCAATTACTAGCTACCAAATGTCTAAAAACCAATAAATTCCTAATTCCACAATGTCAGACAACCCCTTAAGTCCCATTTAGGAGCTTGTTATTGGAATGCGTTGGAATCCAAATTACAATTACATTGGAATAGAGGAGATTCTGAATCCTAAGTTATGTTTAGCAGCCTATAATTGAAATGCATTAGAATTTAGAACTTGTATTCGGATGCCTTTAATTGGAATGCATTGGAATTCTTTAGTATATTCACAATAATTTAAATTTGATAAACTAAATCAACTTTAGTATTTCAAATTAGTGTACATATGGTATGTTTGACGGAATGATTGTAATAAGTTCATTGAAATATACACTTTAGATAAAACGGAGAAAATTCTGAGCCCCGAGAGGGCCACAAACGTAATGTAACGTCTTGGATTTTCGTTATTGTGGATTTCCAAAAATCCTTGAAAAATTTTCATTATAATTAACTCACGTTGTCACTGACTGACCCTTAATGCTCGAGGTAAGCCTATATGTGGGTGGTACCAGCAAAGAATTATACAAATCCAATTAATCGACCCTGGAAAGCCAACGAATCCACCCGATCACTTAAACATCGAGTCTAGCTACATGATTTATTCATCTAGGGCCCAAATCTAGCTAACCTATCACTGATTAATCGAGACAATTGTAACTAGATAAAGACCTACTTAAAGCCAAGACAACTAGGGCTCATGTCTTAATTAATAAACTTAATCAACACGGTTACTACTCTAGCTTAAGAACTAACGATTTAGAGTGATTAGGACCGAATCACCTTTTTTCGCTAATTACGAATAAGTCACACTATAAACTTGGTTAATCCACACATTAATCATCGCGCACAAGAAATCTCACTATCTAATTCATTACAGAAATGCCCTAATTATCTAAACAAGCTCGATACCGCTCATTAGTGGGCCACTAAACCCAAGACTATAAAAAGACGTTCTTCTTAGTGAGCTTAACATTCATCGCGGGACATCGAGCCGAGGTCACATCTCAAATTGTTCAACTTAGACCCGCAAACCAAGTGCATGAGATGTGTGAATGCCTTATGTGAAAACCTAGAATTTAAGTGAAACTATCACATTTGCTCTTTCGTGAAGTTATAACTTCTGGATCGTTGATTCATGGCCAAAGTTGAGGTACCGACTAAAGACATTTACCACACATCGTATAGCCATGGCCCCGGTTTATCATCGGTGACCATCGATCTAAATTAGAGCCTTCCTAGTTAATCGGCACGCTCGATCATAATAGGTTTATGTCCAAACATAGATCACCTTTTGGGACACATATCTCATATCTTAGATTGACTCATATGCCTTCCATTGAATCTTATTAGTTGAAAACAACCCCCTCAAGGGTTAATAAAATGAATAAATGGCCATTGAGGCCATTTGCATCACTTTTGACACTATATAAGGCCCTTATTTAGGCACCCACTCATCACATATGAATTTTAACAAAAGAAAAGGGAGGAAATGGAGAAGAGAAAGAGGAGAAAGAAGAAGAGAGAGAGCTTTAGGGTGTGAGTGTTAGTGCACCTTCACCCTCTCATCCCCTCTTTAGCCACCTCGCCATAACAAGAGCCGTCGTCGGAGCTTTTTCCGGCAATGATTGGAGGTAATTGTTGAATCTCACTTGTAATTTAGGGCTTTAATGGGTGTTTGTCCCTAATCTCACAAGCTTGTATGCTTGTTTAGGTCTTTTAACGATATTTCTCTAACTCCCTAACCCTACGAGCATCGTTAGTCAAGTGGATTGTCACAAGGTGCGGATCATTATTCCTAGGTTGCCATTTATCGACCCATGATGGTCTCGGTCAATGATTTTTTTGTTTGTAGATAGGTTGGTGTATGTTAACATGTTCACATCTCAATTTAATCGCAACATGTGATATTGCTTGGTTATGGATGTTCACATGTTTGATAAAATGCCTAAGTGATTGAACGTATTGTTCTATTGATGCTTACATGTTCGATGAAATGCCTATATGATTGTGTTGTATTATTGATGCTCACACATTTGATGAAATGCATATGCAATTGTGTTGTGTTATTAATGCTTACATGTTCGATGAAATGCTTGAGTGATTGTGTTATTAAATTTACGCTTCACATGAAATCTTATCATAATTGCCTAACGAATTGTTAGGCTTTAGTGATGTTTAGAATTGCTTTCGATGTTGGGTCAGTTAGTAAATCGCCTGATGTAAAGGGTAGCCCAAGTTAGGTCGACTACCTCAGGCTTGTTCGATCGACAGTACGGGTGAACATGGACAACTGATGGTAGTTCAACTACACGGTTGCTTGCACCCAATGTTGGTTGCGCCGGGATTCTCCCAGGTCAATCAAACTAGTCTAACAACCGACTGATCATGTATGTTCACAATGTATGACATGACAAAATTGAATCTAAGGTACCACGTCCCCAGTGGATGAGTCCATTTATAACCGTTAGTGCGATACAATCCCACTAACACTCATGAGCCGAACATGGTGGTATGGGACACTATGTCCTAGCTGTCGACATATGCTGGGAAGACGAACCTCCCTATAATGACCATTAAGCACTGATAGAGGTGATAGAATATTGTTCGAACAACTCCCGTTAAATTAATCGGCCGATAATTACATGTCGGAGCACCGTCCGAATGAACCGAGCGTGAAGGAAATTGGGTGACGAGTCATTTTCTTTTGTGGTGATTTGGTTTTATGTGATAAGCCCGCACATCATAACTGAGTGATCATACTCGGTGTTTGGGTGACGACCCATACCGGGTTGATCCTCATACGTTTACGTATTATGTAGTACCTTTAGAATCGTTGATTTGTGAGAAAAATGGGTGATACATAAATTTGGATTAAGGGACACTGGTGAGGAGTCGTTACGTACTACAACTAGCCATATGATCTAAATAAGAACTCATGATATAACATTGGTATTCTAGCTTCGCCAATCTATTGTATAAATTGGAATTAATAATCACTTGACTAATCATGCACACCCTAGAATAGGTTGCGATTTAGCCTTGGAGTCACTTGTAGGGGAGTGGTGGCATTTACGAAATAAGCATTGAAGTCGCTTGTGAGGGAGTGTTGGACTGTAAGGCGCATGTATCATTTCATAATTTCATTTGTGCATTTAACAAGGGTATTTAGGAAATGTTTGATTTATTGTTTATCATCAATTGTGTTATTGAGTCGATAACATGTGTAACTTATAACTAATTGAACCACTGAGTCAGCTACTCACTCCCACCTGGGATGGTATTTTAAAACACCAACCAGATACTATTATTGATGCACGTACTAGTGAGATCTTAGACAGGTAGGCTTAGATCAGTTTACGTCACCGTCATTATGTTTTGGAGGATTAGGCGAAAATAAAAAACTCTACACTTTAATCGTCTTGGATATGTATATTGTGGCCTGTATAATCCACATTTGGGCATACACCACTTTTTAATTGTACTTTATCTGTTAGCCTTATGTTTATTAATTTTTATTATATCTACCTCGATTTGGATCCGCTAATTTAAATTGCGCTACTCCAATTGCTCGTGTATGAAGTGATTATGAATCTGAACGATGTCACACATGCATTTTCATTTAGTTCACACCCGGGAACTCGGGACCGGGGTCTCTGTACTCGAGTGTCGATTTTCAAGGCGTTACACGTACAGATCACAACGAGCGACTCACCAATGCCTTTTTAACCATCCATTTGAATGCCCAATGTTTAGATAGTTTAAATCATTATATGGATGCTAGATCATAGGTGGATCGTGTCACAAGTGCCTTTTTTAGGCTTTCGCGTGTATTTGTGGATTTAGGTGTTATATATTTAACTTGGAGTCGCCACCAGCCAGTTACTCAAATTTTCACAGTCGGCTAAATCCTGTAAAAACTTTAAGAGAATGAATCGAGGAAGATTTCCTATATTAAAATAACTTATAATCTACGACCAAAAATTCTGAGTAAAGACCACGGTGATAAGAGGGAATGTGTTAGGCACCATCTTTATCCATATAAGTGTATGGCCTTTACTTCACAAGACAAGAAAAATGTCAAGGATTAAATAAGTTATTGTGCACAGATGATGCAAATGCGTGTGGAAGCGGTGTAGCAATATGGTGCTTACTGCAAGCGATGGACCAAGTCAAACAAGTCTACTTGGACTCACCCCTTAGAGAAGTGATTGAAGCCTGGTCAATACAAGTTTTTGATGGGCAAGATCTGGTAAATCAGCAAACCATAGAGCATACACTTAGACCAACTATATGAGTAGGTGGGTTTGGAGTAAAAATGATGATGCACAATGTTAATGCAAGTATAAATAAAGTTAATCAGAGATGAATTACTGGGTAAACGAATTTGTCATAATGGTTGCTTGAGTGTATTAGATCAGCCTTTCGACAATTTGGTGGCTAAGATTATGACTTGATTTAAGCTAAAAGGGTTGCACTCCCCATCTCCTTGGTGGATGGATTGGCTAGATCCCACTTTCCTTTCTTCACTCTTCTCTTCGTTAAAGCTTGTTAGTAATGTGAGTGATGTGAGAAGTGAATTAAAATGAGTATTTATAGGGATTTCGAGTGGTATTTTAGTTATTTCTTGATATTTTAAGGGTAAAAAGGGCTCTAAGGGTTGGGGTTGACTGCTGGAATAGGAGCGCCACGTGGTGCAATGTGAGTGGTTGGATTGGGTAGAAAGGGGTGTAATTTTGGGGGAAAATGAGGGCAGATGGGTCATTTCGGCTTGACGAGTTGCTCAATGCATGCTTTCTTCGTCATCACCCCACCAAACCTATAATAAAATATTGTGGGGATCCACGTGGCGGGCGACGATGTGCGGCTTGCCATGTGGATGGATCCCATTTTTTGCAGGGACCCCTTGTGGGGTTGTATTTCCCATATGGTTCACTCAGTTTTTCCTTTAATACGATCCTAAATGCTAATGAACCTAGGCTTGTGTTTAAACTAGGCTTGGATTGGACTTGGACTTTGACTAGGATTTGAAGTTCTAGAGGGTTCCTATACTACTCTAATCAGCTTGCCAACCCTGGGTGAGGTGTCTACACAATCTATTGGTATGATTTTAGTGATGCGGACGATAATTGAATTATTTAAGGGTATCTTTAGTATGCTACATATATATATATATATTAGTAACTTAGCAACACCTTTGTTAAACGTGCAACTCCCGTGCCTTTAAAAAGGAAGCCTAAAAGGCATTTTACTCCAATTTCACTGGAATCATAGGGAAACGGTGAGATTCCAAAAAACATTAAAAGCCTTATTTCATTTACCTACGAATCCATGCTACCAAGCGATATATTTGGTACAAAATCTACCTAAATCCCCTCAAAACACTCAAATACATGGTGTTAAACTTCCCCTTAAGAGCAAAGAACGGTTAAAGCCTATGTTCTTAGCGATGAGAAGAAACCAATGGTTATAAGTAAAGGAAGCGACCCTTTCCACAAAGCTCAATATCTTGTGAGGCTTCCCATCTATTACACACATATACAGAGAGAAACTTGGGGAGAATGGTAACCAATGGTGATCCACTATCAAACTTGTGAGCCAGTAATCAAGATAGTTCATCTTGAAGATAGATCATCTTTAAGTGTTGCCATGTGTATCATTAAATCACATGCCTTGATGTATGAATTAATTTATTATATTTATTGGATATGAGTCGATGGGACCAACTTGTGGGCACCACTAGTGGGGCGGGTCCACATGATTTTCCCGCCCTTATCCCTCCCTCAAAATTCCATGGGATGTTTTAATTTTAAAGTTCTAAATTCAAAGAGAATTGAGATATGAAGAGAAGATCCCTAACTCCTCGATATTCTATCCATCTCTTCCTTTATAAAAAGAGAGGCTTTCTTTTGTTAACTACACCTAATCCAATGAGAAAGTTCTTGGAGAAAAATTAAAAATGGAGAAATAATTGTATATTGTCCATACATCCCACCTCTAGACAATTTGAACCATTGAGCATAATCCACAGACTATCTTAATCTTAGAATCAGATGAATGATCATATCCTCTATGCTCCCGTGGTGGTTAAGCAGAATGTTGGACATAGACCATTCATCTTTGGCTTTATATGAATGTTCCAAAATAATATAAATATTGTTAGATCTTGTGAGCTCATCCATTCGGGCCATTTTGTAGTGATATCAAAGAAACCTAGCGACAGATCTTCGGTTTGCATAGAATTAATCGACAATCGAGGTAAGTGACATTTTTCAAATTTGATGCCTTTTTCTTTTAATTAATATATTTATTTGTGTTAGCTCTTTTTTATTAAAACCCAAATCATAATCATACACAGGCAATTATGGTCATCAATTAGATAAAAAAAAAAATTTGAAAAGAAAAGAGAATGATGATAATAAGAGGAATTAAAATATAAAAAAGAGCGATAGAAATGAGAAAAAGATTAATATGGAAGGAAATTAAATGTGGGGTAGGTAAGGATAGGTAATTGTTGCCATGTTATTGCTACCACAAACTTTCCTCTCTTTGACTCTCTCCTCCTCTTCCATTTCTTTTCTTTTCAGGCCAACCGCCACCGATAACAACGATAATTGTAACTAACATTGGTAGTAGTAGTAGTGGCGACGAAAGCCGCATCCAGTGTTGGTAGTTGCAATAACAACAATGTTACCATTGACAACTATAGTCGGTCACCCTCTCTCTCTCTCTCTCTCTCTCTCTCTCTCTCTCTTCCTGTCTTTGCACTGTCGGCATATGCCGACATCAACCATGGCCGCCTCTTCCTTCTACAATTATGGTAACACTACCACCACCTGTTGTAAACTCTGACCATTTCCCATGATTTTTTATAGCCATGAAGCCTTTATGGAGATGGATTTTTCCCAAACCCTATAGAGAATTGAGATAAGGAAGCATAAAAGTCATGAACCTTTTGGTGAAAATAATGGGCCTGAATCTTGAGGTTGACAAGCCTTAGTTTAGGATTGTGAAATTTTTCTTTTTTTGGCTACCATTGATGGGGAATGGAGGATGGGTAATGGATCTTCTTCAAAACCCTATATAAGAAAAGGAAAAAAAGGAAGAAATGGAGATGTGCCTAGTGAGCCTCTTTGTTTATGGGCCTGATAGAGTGGGTTTTTTAACCCATTGTCTCACGCCCTAAACTCAGTGAACGGGTTCATGGAACTCCTGTATTTCTCTAATTTCAACAGCTAAGAGGTGAAGCTTGTAGTTTGTTTAGATGATTATCTTACTTTGATTCACATTTATATTGAACTTCCATTGATTTATAGTTTGAATTAAGGAATATTTTCAGTTTTCTCTGGTTTATTGTGACTTTAATTACAATAGATGCTTGGAAAACTTTTGATATCTTCTTATCTTGTTTTGTCATTATGAGATCTGTAAAATTAGTGATCCACCATTATTTCTTGGGCATAATGAATGGTTGAATTCCCCACGATCATCACAATGGTGTTTCATGTGGGAACTAATTGAATGAAAAGTTCAGATTTGGTTTAACTGCTCTATCATCCAACTGGATAGGATAGGACTCCGATTCCAATTGTGTTTATTGAATCAAGTAAGGTAGCATCTTAATAGCTACAAGTGGATCCTTAGCGCTTTAATGTCCGTTTTCTTATTGATAGTTTATTCACAATTGATCTTTCTTATTTCAGATTTTAGTTTAAATCTTATTCTAGTTCTAGTTTATTTTCAGAATACGTACAAGTTAAATCCCTGTGGATTCGACCATGGTCTCATCGAGTTATTGCTACATCGCAACCCTGCACTTGGGGTTGTGAACACGCGCGTGTGTGTGTGTGTGTGTGTGTGTGTGTGTGTGTGTTTGTGTGTGTGTGTGTGTATGAGTGTGTGTGTGCGACGATAGATATATGACTAGAATTTACTCAGATTCTTGATGTGGTAAGATCTAGATACCAGGAAATTCACAGAGCATGTGTTTTATAAACCTATAATGTTGTATGCTCAATTCATACGGGCGAGAGCATGTGAAGGCTCAAATATGAAGTCTATCTAGATCTAGTGAAACCCATAGATAAAACCTCCATATCTGAACCTCATGGAGAGGTTGAGAAGAGAGGTTAATGATTTTTAGGTACTTGGTTAATACGGGCAGTAGCGTATGAAGGCCCAAATCTGAAGTCTATCCAGATCCTGTAAAATCCATAATTAAGACCTCCATACTCGAACCTCGTGGAGGGGTTAAGAAGAGAAGCTAATAGTTATAATTATATCATTCGTAACCCTTATACAACATGCTCATATCCTTGGACGCTGAGCCTCCGGGGTGTACACTTGGTTTGCAATAACCTGGTATGATTCAAGGTTGTATGTTACCTTTCATAAAATTGATAGAATGGCTCGATTGAGCAATGTTTTGGAGTTGCCACTATCCAAAGAAAGGCTCCAAAATCGTTGGCTAGAATTTGTGGAATCGATTTGAGATAAGAAAAATCAAAGAATTCCCAATTCAAGTGACTCTTAGTTTGATCTACGCCATGAATTTTGGGTAAGGGCCTTGGTTATGGAAAATGAAGAGGTTAGGATGTAACACCCCATACTTTTTAGTACTCGAGTGTTACCATGAAAACCAACTTTAGTACATAAATGTGTAGGTCACTCTAACCTAATCTAACTATCCATCATGAATCTCAATACTTGAATTAATAGATCCATTGTTCATCTAGTTTTTTTAGACTACATTAGATGATACATCACTTAATCATTACAATTCGGTCATTTGATCACTAAATTTACCGATGATTTTTCATCTAAACTAGGCTAGGAACCCTAAGAATGTAACATCCCAAAATTTTATGGCCAAGTTTATACTCGTGCCTGAGAAAACTGGGTGTTAATAATGTATAAACTAAAATGCTTTTGAAAATCGCGCCTTAATTTTTTTTTTTCCTTTAGGATCACATCCAGATACATTCATGAAGGTAACATTCACAAGAATGAAATCAATTGTATTGATTATATTTCATCAATGTAAAAAGAATAATCAAATGCCTTCTTAAGGAAAGTTTATTACATTAATCGAGTTCGCAGCGGAAGTATAAAACTAAATCTTAAATTGTCTTCTCATTCTTTCAACATAATCTTCCTTAGGGAGAATGTTCACTCGGTCTTCAATCTGTACGTCACCTGCATAATCTGTACGGTTGGGAGAGGGTCAACGCCTTACTCATAGTGATGGTTATCCTTTAAGATTAACAGTAACTCAAGAGATTCGTAAAATAATGTAAATGTTCTGATACGTCAAGTACTCCACACTACAAGAGGTATCAATGCACAAACAATCTATATGAGATGCATGCCTAGCAAAATATATGTGGTGTATCATACATAGCGATAGCCACAATATGGAATATAATTATAGTTATTCGACTCGCCCCACATCCCATACTATGGAGATTCGCCGGCTTGTCTGTAACAGCTCGAATTTTTCCTAACCTGGAATTAGACGTCCTTAGGCAATGGGTCGATCCTAACACAAGTTTAACTTCTCAAACACTCAATTAAAGCCTCAAATCCCTTTTCAAACCATTTTCTTCACAAAAATTCCACCCTTCACCACCTTGATCTTTCAATTTTTCAAAGTACTTTCACCCTAGACACTATCTTAAACTAGCTAAGTAGTATAACTTGGATTACTTTATATACAAACTACAAAAGACTAAGTACCACCTCAGACAGAAATCTTACAGGACTAAATCCTTTAGAAATTAGGTGAGATTTAGCTAGTGTTAAACTAGAGTGCCTGTGAAATTAGCACCAATCACTTTAAATACGATCTGCAAGACCCAAAACTTGTAGAATCATTGACGCTAGGTTACCCTAAAATCTAGGATCAATCTCATTACCCGGCTGCTCTCGAGAGCATCTTGAAACTCCGTATCAGATCTGGACCGCACATCGGGAGTCCGAATAATACGATGTTAAGGACTTAGGACCGCCTCGCTGGGTTTGACAACCATCTCGGAAATCAAATCCAGATAGTGTCCCAGCGCTATTCGCTTGAGCTCGGAGTGAAGAGTGTGAGAAATGTGAAATTATTTCAAAATAAAATATCTTGAATAGTAATCTGGCACCTCTCGCTTGCGGATCAGTTTTAGGCAACCATACCGTCAAAATTAGACCAAATTACACCCTCGGATCAGGAGAAATTTCATACACATTTACATGTACTCGGAATCTCCGATCGAGATCCGCTGACCGTTGAACTGAAACTGGTCCGCCACGCGTGATCTGGAATCCCGACCGAAACGAAAACTTAATAGAATGTAGATCCGGTGTCTGTGAGCTTAAGTCCGACCTTTGGCTCAAGGAGGCCCGCCAGAAGTCCTCCGTTGAGCTGAAATCAGCCCACTTTGGTTATAACCTAAGTATACTTTGACCTGGAGTCTATTTCGGTGAGTTTTTAGACTATATAAGGACCTTAAACCCTCTCTCATTGCAGCCATACGAATTTGAGATTTGAGAGAGAGAAAAGAGAGAGAAAGTGTGGGAGTTGTGGGAGGATCTCCCTGTCATGCTTCCCTACCGTTATGCAAGCACAACCACTCCGTTCTAATCGCTTTCCCGGCGATTCCAGCCCCATTTTTAGGTAAGAAACCCTAACCCTAATCTGATTTGGAGTGTTGATGGTTGTAGGTTATGAAATAGCTAACCTACTTCGTTCTCTAGGTGGCCAAACTGCCGTATACGGAAGCTTAGCAAACCTATCGACTCTGTTACGATTCTACGACAAAATGTGCAGACTTTAGGTGTATAGGTTATGGTTTTCAACACTTTTAATGTCAGATAATGATAGATTTATAATCTACATGCAATTGCACATGTACAAAGTGTTGTCTGTTTTTCGTTTTGATTAAAGATGAAAAATATGGAATTCTACATACTCTAGGTATTTGTAGAAAGTACGGTATACATATAAATTTTGGAAATGTGTTTGACATGATTAATTGTTGTATGAATATATTATATGTGGATAAATTACTTGTTTGGTGAAAGGACTCGTCCTATACATGTTTTACTTATATACACTATGTATGTTGAAATTGTGTATTCTAGAAAGTACCGTATACGTATAAATTTTGGAGATGTATTTGCCATGATTATTTGCTGTATGAATATATTATACATGGATAAAATACTTGCTTGGCGAAGGGATAGCCCTAATACATATTTTTGCTAACATACATCATGTATGTTAAAATAGTGTATTCTAAGTGTTTGTGAAAATGACCGAATGAGTATAGAATTCTCATTCGTGCTCGCCATGACTAATTGTCATGGATTTATGATTTGTGTATTGGCGATACCCCTTTGACGAAAGGATTTGCCCTAAATCACGCCACGGCCAAAAAACACTATATATGCTAAGATGTGTGGCCCAAGTGTTTGTGGAAATGACTGAATGAATATGGAACTTGGATTCTTGCTTGCCATGACTATCCGTCGTGGGTGTTCGCGTGTTATGATTGGGGCAACTCCCTAGTGAAAGGATTTGGCCTAATGCCTATGTGTTCAACATATGTCGCGTATGTTGATGTATGTATTTTAAAGTGTTTGTTGAAATGTCTGAATGAGTAGTAGTTAGTAGATTGTAAGGTATAAGGGCGTTGAGATATGATTCTCAACTCTTTTAACTATGTGTATGATTTCCGTGGATAGTTGTGTGATTAGGAATTGAATATGTACAAACTCATGCTTGTGTTGTGTTTCATAACATGCTCAACTGCTTTTATGATTTTATCTATGTAATGCATATGTTTAAATTCATATTTACGTTGTATGATCCGTCATGGGTGATGGGGGAGTGGAGCAACGATTCTGTGCAACAGCCCTGGCAGCCCTAAACGGAAAATACCATACTTTGATTATATGATTTGAATCTTGATCCATTACTGTTTTATCTATCTGCAATTGATTGTGTTTGGGGCTATGTTTATAGTCCAGACAATCGGTAAAGAAAATGAATGCATGACTGAGATTCATTTGCCACGTGAGATTTGTTCGACGAACCCGAGTCTTACTTCGGTTGGCGATAGTGGTTGGCCACATGAAGTGTTTATGCGCTTCATATCGTTCAACTTGTTATGTGCTCGAGCTAGCCGAGCTCGTCAAGTAACCCGATCTGTCTAATGTATGTTCACCATGTTTGGTCACCACTGCTTGAACCTAAGGTACCAAACTTACCAGTGAAATTCCTTTTAACCATGGTACCTCGATCCGCTAAGACTCATGAGCCGGGCATGGTGGTATGGGACACCGTGGTCGAGCTGTCGGCCTACGCTGGGGCCACGTGCCTCCCCGTAGTGACCAGTGAGCAACCAGACTCGTGAGCCGATTATGGTGGTATGGGACACTATATTCGAGCTGTCGGCCTACATTGATAAGGTGATGGGGGAGTGGTGCAACGATTCCGTGTAACAGCCCTGGCAGCCCTTTGTAGTGACCTCGAGCATACTCTGAATTGCGGTGAGGCGACGAGTTTTGCCGCAGTGTATAGAGTATGAACTAGGCCTGTATCTGTATAGTGATGAACCGTTAAAAGGGTGATGGGGGAGTGGTGTAACGATTCCGTGTAACAGCTTGCAGCGACCTAGAAATACACCATCGTATGAGATTGTCTAGGACTGACGACCCTAGAATGGATCATGTTTGGGAATGATACAAGGGAGGTACCCTAGTTTCCCAATACTGCTGTTTGAAATGGACTAATAATTACTCGGTAATCATACTCATCATGCATTGCATGTGCCTGGAAGATGTGGAGCACTGAGGGATGAAAGCATGTTACGAACGAAGAGGGTGTCGCATTAGAGAGTATGTCAGTGAGGGCATTCATCATGACTACATTCATACTTGCATTAATAAGAGTAGTTAGGAATGTTTGATTGTACTAGTTTATCATTACTGCTTGACTGAGTTGATAACATGTTAACCTATGCTTTATAGTTCCACTGAGTTAGCTACTCACTCCCACGTTACGGGACGGTGTTGTACACACCAACCAGATTTGTTGAGTTTCAGGTGATGGCGATGCTTATGAAGCAGAGCCGGACTACTATGATGTAGAGGAGGAGTTCTCCTACTTGTAGCTCTCTGACAGGTTTATGAAGACCTGTTATTGTATTGACAGGGCTATGGTACTTGGGATAGAAGACATTACACTTACACATTTGGTATATTTTAGAAATGTACTTGAAATTTATTAACCTGGTAATGTTATCACATTCTGGAGACTCACCACAGTTTTTATATATTTTATATATCTATCACAGTCTTCCGCTTGCAATTTAACTGTCTTTGGAGTATGATATGCTGTTTTGGCTTAATCTCACTCATGTTCAATGCACTAATACAGACAATATTTAATCATCATTATCTATGTTGCATAAGTGATGTTCTGAAAACTCGAGAGTTGAGTTACTACTCGACCCTCGATTTTTCGGGATGTTACAGTGTCCCACACTTAACATGGTTTTATACGGTTGTCCCAAGACGGCCACAACACATGACCGAGTGAATACGCCCTCAGAGATTGGAGCGACTATTTGCGACAACCAACCCCCCATAGAAAGGAATTGATGTATTGCGTATACAGAATGACTCAGGTACACCAACCAAGGCACCATCAACCCGAGAAACATGGAATTATGTGTCACCCTAGGGCCGCTACCAAAAACGCATTACGTCCACGATATTTAATCGATCGCTAGAGGAGGGATTCCCAACATAGTACTTACATCAAAGAGTAATCCTTAATCCATGAAAGGTTAAGAATATCAAGACACTTGTCGAGCCTTGGAGGAAAAAGAGGCGAGTGACAATAACCAACTCGAATAAGAGGAGTTTGACGAAGGTCAACTCGAATATGAGGAGAGAGGTTAAAGCAAACTCAATAAATAGAAGAGCAACAACAGTCGATTCTTTAATAAGGAAGGTGACAATGGCCAACTCCATAAGTAGAAGAGCGACCACCGTCGATTCTTGGATACGGAGAGTGGCAGAGCCAAATCAATGGTAAGACAAGAGCAAGGCTTGTATTCATAACCTCCCATGAATCCAGGAAAGCTCCTTACAACGGATATTATGTAAAAATCTCAAAAGGGCTAATAATTATGATAACAATTTAAAATGAAAATAGAGGGAAAGCAATGGAAATCTGAGGACAGATAAAAGGCATGTAAAGGAGAAGTGTAAAAGCAAGATAAAAAGCATCACAATTAAGACAAAAGGTACATAAAAGGCATGATAAAATAGCATGAAGGCATAAAAGGGCAGGATAATTATATTAACTTAAATTAACGTAAGCTTAAAGGATAAAACCCTCACCTTTAAAGTCGAATTGTCCTCATTCGAGTCTAGGCGTTCTTGTATACCCTTTCACATTCAATCTTATCCTATACCATAAGATCTATAAGATTTATCAGGTTAGGATTAAATCTAGGGTTATGTTTATGGCCTAAATATAGGGCTTAACTCATTCCTATTTCAGAAAAAACTTGAATCAGGACATTAGGTATTATATACTTTACTTGAACCTGACCTTGACTTGAACTCGGCGAGTCAACTCAGTCCTCTCTCTCTCTCTCTCTCTCTCTCTCTCTCTCTCTCTCTTTCTGTCTCTCTCTTTTTTTCTTGCTGCAATGTCCAGCAAGGTTGTTGGGCCACAAATCCATTCGCAGCTCGATCAGCGGCTCAGCCTGTGTAGCAGCCCTCGCCTAAACTCATTCTCCCCCTCTCTCACTTTCTTCTTCCTTTACTGTTTTTTTTTCTTCGGAAGTCGACCGTGGAATGCTTTTATAGAGCATGAAAGCTCTCGGATGTCTAGTGCGTAACCTTACGCAATGGGTTTATGCGGTAATTCCTGTGCAACCGAAAAAATTGGGTCTCCTTCATTTTTTACCTAATCTCGGCGGCTAGGGATTTCTTTAGCAATGATTTCTTTTAGATGGACGTCCCAGATGTCTCTAAGTGGACGTCCTTGGCCCTACCCAAGTTCCTGAATTGATCACGTTCTGATCAGATATGCAGACCTCTCACGAAACCGAACCTTGTGCACACGTTTTCTGCGTGAGAATCGGCAAAACTCTCCTTCCGTTTTATTTCTCTTTCCTTTTGGGAATCTTGGATGTGATCGGAAGTGATCCCCTTTGGTTTTAGAAGGTCAGGATCACTCCACGAAGTCCGTCCTGGATTCTCTTACACAACAGAATGAATTCTCATCGTTGCCCCCTTTCCTTCACTTACGGACGGAAGTCAGAAGAGAATTGATTGGCCTTGTGTGTTAGATGGATTGGAAAAGGCCATGGATTGGTCGTTTTTCTTCCCTGATCATGATAGATGGTGTTGATCATCCATCTGATCATCGAAGTGGGCCATCGCGCTGTCTAGTGGACGCTATTCGTTTACGCGTCTGGTGCAGTTCGAGCTTGGTCTTCTTGTAGTGGCCTTTGGGTTCTACTTAACGGTGGAGATCACACGGGTCCCGTCGGATTTTTCATCCGGAGGATCTGTCAGTTTAAATCATCCATATTGCTGGTGATTCATGGCCACGGTGTTAACAACGGATGACTGTTCGTTTCGCCTGCGAACACGGAAGAGGATTCCTCTCTTTTTTCAAATTTCTGTCGAGTCAAACTAGGTTTGACCCGACTCTTAGTTGGTGCACCACTGGTGCACATGAGTGGTGTATATGAGATGTAAGTGGGGCCCACCATGATGTTTTCAAATGAATCCACACCATCCATTTGTTTTGTCTATGAAATTTAAGGGTTGAGACCAAAATGGAAGCATATCCAAAGATCAGGTGACCCAAAACTGACGTTTAGTGGCTGATCTATCCATTGGGTCATTTCTACAATGATTTAAGTGCTGAATTTCAAAGTGTATGGTTAATTCATGATAGATAGGCTCGATATAAAATTTTACATGAAACAGATCATGGAAACTAGGTGTTTTAGAATTTAAGGGTCTAGGTTAATGACATTTTTGTAATTAATGCTGATCTAATAGATTTGTGAAATATAAATGTTCTGCATGGTCGTAGGCACGTTTCTAAACAATTTTTACAAAAGGTTTCACATCTAAATCATTATGGATAAGGGGTTATTAGCTAATTCACTTAGGAAAAGACACATACGTCAAATCACGTAATGGATGATCTTGTCTTGAAATCAATGGTCAGACGGTTAGATCTGTGTTAGGGCAAGGATGTAAGGCTAGGATAGTTGGATTGATATTGTACACACGTATTTATTATGTTGAATCTTATGGTAACGCTCGAGAACTTCCGATGCTCGAGTATCGAAAAGTTCGGGGCGTTACAAAGAAACACCAATGATCAGATTTAGAATTGATTTAACCATCTGGTCTTCATAAGTCATAAAATAACCACAAGTTTAAAAAGTGTGATCTATCTGAGCTTTGGATTTGCCTCATCTTTGGTTGGGTGTCCTAATAGGACCCAAAAATTTGATGGACGAAGTAGATTTGTCAAAATCACCATCATGGACCACACCGTATGTGGGTGTGTGCACAACTGTGCCACACTGAACGCAGGAACCACGTCAAATCAGGTTGACCTGACCTTTCCGAAAAAGGAATGCTTCTTCCTTCCTTTTCCCACCTACGGGCATTTAAAATGGAGACTGTCCATTTGTGACATTGTGGTCCACCATTTGAGATCAAATGACTGATCAGAACCGTCCATCGTGTCAATAGGAAATTTTCGACCAAGCCCTAAAAATGCCACATGGTGACGCACGCGTGAGTGCACATGGTTTGGAGCTCAAGTGTGTTGCGCGCAAGTGGAATTCAAACAGACAACGTTCATTTCTACTCAGTTGTGGGCTATCATCTGTTTACACCTAGATGATCCAAACCGTCCATCTTATAGAGCGGTCAATTCTGACCCAACCTTGACTTTTCCCACACATTGAAACACATGTGTGCATCCACGATTTCTGGCTCAATCAGGTCCACGTGACTAATTTCCAAAAATGGAAATACCATTTCGTTCCACGCTAACAATCTGTGTTCGCGGGGATCCTTAAATCCTAACCCTTCATTGTCTGGTATTACAGTCGTCCGTTGATGTAATATCAACACTATAATCAACCGCTTGTTTTTAGGGTTTCTGTAGTTTGAGAAAATGTGGAAAGAATCTTTCCTTTTCTTGTGCTGGCACAATCCGATTCGTTTCCTAACTGTTATAAGTGTTCTGGGCAATCTCCAGTGTTGATCCTAAATCAACCTGGGAGCTCCTTTGCTTCGGTTTGAAATTTTCGTGGGATGTCCCGAAATTGTGGAAAGAACCTTTCCTTTTCATGTGCGACAACAAAAACTTGGAACCCACCAAGTAATCAACCACGACCATCCAAAACCCAAGCCCATAGTGACTACTGGACTAATCCAGTCTGTCCACAAGGAATGGATCAAAAGATAAACCTCCCGATCACATTCTGCCATGGACGCTCGAGTCATCTTCTCTGTTCGTGCTGTAAACCCATCCGCTTGTAATGTGGCCCACTTGATGATCTAAGACATCCATCAGGTGGACCATTATGCCAGAAATTCATCTGTGTGAATGCTTTACAGTCATGCATATAGGATTCCATATGATCAATATTATTCGAGATGTTTTAGCTCATGTAAAAATATGAATTGTAACTAATCAAATGATTAGCATTCGAAACCTCTAGTGGAACTTTTAAGGCCTATGAAAGGTCACCCTTTTAGGGCAGCCCTTATCCAAAGAAAGAGAGCCAGAAAGAGCGTGTCCGAGTCGACGTCGTGCCGCACCAGCTCGACTTGGACCAAGTCTCGAGTCAAGCCCAGTCGTTGTTGGAAACATCAAAGGAGGAGAAAAGGAGAAAGAGTGAGAGAGGGAATAGAGGGGGGGGAGAGAGAGAGAGAGAGAGAGAGAGAGAGAGAGAGAGAGAGAGAGAGAGAGAGAGAGAGAGAGAGTGGGGTGGTGCCGCACTCTTGTTCGAGTGCAAGTCGATGTCACTCTAAGTCTCTATCCGAGTCCCAAACTCGCCGACCTGCTTGGTCTGGTCTGGACACTACTAGAATTCTAGTAGGGAGAGAAAGAGAGAAAGGAGAAATAAAGAAGAGAGAGAGAGAGAGAGAGAGAGAGAGAGAGAGAGAGAAAAGGAAGATAAACGAGAGAGAGGGAGAGGGAGCTTGAGTCGACGGCTGCTGTCGGGTTGAGTGGACTCGACATGCCAAGTCTGAGTTGTCAGCTAGGTAACTGGAGAGTAAAGAAGAAGAGGAAGAGAAGGTGAGGGAGAACGAAGGAAAGAATAGAGGAAGAAGAGTAGAGAGAGAAGTGGGAGGTTGGTTGTTTGTTGCCGAGTCAACTTGGCTGGAATTTGCCAAGTCTAGCTGGGTTGAGTTGGGCTTGGGTCTGGTTGTGGGTTGTTGTGGGGAGAAAAGAGAGGAAAGAAAGGAGAGGGATAGAAGATGAGAAAGAACAAGGAGAAAGAAGAAAAAGAGAGTAGGGAGTGTTGTCAGGTCCTTACTGAGTTAACTCAGTTGGGACCATTGGGTCCAAGGTCATGGCTGATCTAAGTTCACTTAATTTAGGCCATCTTTATCGTTGTTGGCTCGTGACATTCTGAAAAGGCCGAGCTAAGAGTCCTAGGGGGGGGGGGGTGAGTAGGACTATGCCAAATTTAAAAAATTAACTGCGGAATTAAACATATATAAATAAAGAAAGCACTACACAATCCCACAAAGTAGAAATGAATAACAACCTCAAATGTATAAGTATTGAGAGATTGTTCTAAGGACAACCTTACACCAAAAACCAATGGCTTATGGTAGGCAACTTGATTTCTAGAAAGGTCTGTGTATCAAAATCTCAAACCGATATAGAGGAATAAAGAATAAAAATAGCAAAGAAAATTAACTAAGCTATTATAGCATTCCCACACTTGCATAAAAAGGATTAAAACATTCTCCACAAAGGCTTAAAAAGAAATTACAACATTCACACAAAGCCACAATCAATCATCCACTACAAGACTAGAAATTATACTGGTTCACTTGTGTGTACACCAACTGTTTAGAAAAACAGCCACACAACTACTCCACTCCCAATATCCTCACACGGTGGATATTGACATTCACTATGAAATAGGTTTTTCAAGGTTCACCTAAAACCTTCACAATTGTGTCTTTCAAGTGGGCTTACACAATTTAAAAACCCCACACACTGAGTTTTCTGGATCACCTCAGACAAACCAAAAAGAAAGAGAGATTTTTCCTGGCACAACCTTAAAAACCATAAAAGAAATTTACAGAAATGTAAATATACTTATCTGGATATTCTCCTTTGATAAAGCTTAGTAGAACCACACTCACTTATGAAAAAATTCTAAGTTGTAAATGATTTTTAGATTAAATACCTTGGGCTTTCTTGATTTGATTTTGATTCCAAGAAAGGGGAAAGCTTAAATCCCTTCTTCAAATAAGATTGGAATATAGAACTCAAAATCAAATGCAAAAAAGCTAAATTAAAGAGAATATTAAATAAGCACTAAATAGCTTAAGAATATCACAAACTTATCTCTCAGAGTGGTGTCTTGATTTTGCTTGAATTCAATGAAAAACTCTGAAAATCATGCTCTATTTATAAGTGCAGAAATTGTACTCACTCGAATGGCCCAGGGGTTGGCTCGACTGGTTGAAGGACCAGCATGAATTCAAAAATTCGAGCACGATAAGATAAGATCGTTCCACGACTGGTCAAGTAGCTGGTACGACCGGTCGAGCGGCCTGCACGACCGGTCGAGTCCTGCTCTCGACTGGTCGAGTGGGACCTAATTTGGTTGCTGGACTTGAGTCGAGCCTGCTCGACTTGTCGAGCACTGTTCACTCGACTGGTCGACCAGTCTCCAGGACTGGTCGAGGGTCTAACAAAAAATCCCAAAAATTAGTAACAACCTTTGGACTGGTCGAAGAAATTCTTGGACTGGTCGAGCCAGTACTATGACTAGTCGAACATAGGCTAAGACTAGTCGAGAAAAAGTCTATAAAATTATATAATGACCCAATTTAAGTATGCAATCAATATGACCTAACCTATGGTCAATCTAGGGTCATTCATACCTTATAAGTGATATTTGAACATTGAATCATCATTTGCTTCGGCTGATAGTTGTTCTTGAAGTACATGAAGCTTGATATCTTGACGTATTTTGAAGCTTGAGCTTGAAGTATGTTGAGGGTCAAATAATACATATTAGACCTCAGTTATTACCGGATTTATGAACATGCCACCGTTTAAAATCCTAATTTAATCGTGTTTGTGATGCAAGGTACGTTTGCAAGTGTGGACTACAAAAAGGTGCTAAAAGTATATATTTGATGCTCTGAAATCACCACAGCAAGGGACGGACTCCATGAGGATAAGTAGTTGATGGATTTGCATGCCAGAAATCAGAGGAAATCAAGCCGTTCGCATTTAACGGGCATGAAAAACGTCCGGAATCCAAGATCACGGGGTTCCCACCATCTGATCAGTTCCAAACTTCATACATGGACTGAGGACAACGAATTAGCCGTACACGTCGAATTTCATCCGTTCGATCCCTGTGGAAGTGGCCCAACGGACATATCAGCCTATAAAACAGTAAATTGGGGCCCACCTGGTATCTTGATGTACTTCAATTTTGGTCTTAACCCCTTAAAGGAAGTGGCAAAGCAGATGAACGGAATGGATCTCTCATAAACATCAAGGTGAGGCCCATTGAGGTGAGTGCATGTGCACAACACATGAACACTCGCCGTGCACCGAAACTTTGAATCGGTCAGCATTGTGATTGACCGACTCCAATACAAAAAAAAAGCAGTTGTCGTTCTCTCTTGAAACAGAGAATTGCATTCGATATTCGGTGGGCCACCATCATCACACATATTGATGATCCGAACCGTCCATTCGTTCTGCAAGGTCAAACCGACTGTACATATAGGGTTTTTCGAAGCAACGATCGCACGAGCAGGAAAATCTCGATCCCACGCAGGTTGGGGTAGAATAGAAGATCTCGGGGGCCTCACCAAAATCAATACAAAAACACTCATTCCTATCCGGTTTTTCCTGCTGGTCGCAGTGGACGGAGTGGATTTTTTTGTGTATCAGCCATCGTGGGCACCGCCACCATCACAGCGCAAGAATTAGTAGAGGCCCTGCGTCCGTGAAAGCCGGACGCTGTGGCCAGCTGTGTGATCAAGAACGGTATCGGATTGATGATCCATACCGTTCAGAGGATGCGAAAGGTGGGTCCAACCCTAACCATGGATCCAAACAGGCTCCCCTTCCCAAAATTCCAAGCCAAACGCAAGTTGTCTTGCGTTGTTGCGCGTTCCGGCTGCGAAGCGTGCTGTGCTGCGTGAAATTTGCTGCGCATGCGAGCTCTGCTGCTGCGAACGAGAATCACAGAAGGAGTCGGACTACCGACCACCCTTCCAGGCTCTATAAGAAAGGGAGAGAGAGAGCTTGGAGGGCATCGTCGTCTGGGAAGAGCAGCAGGCTTGGGGCTTGGACGTGGATCTGCAGAGAGAGAGTCACAGTTAGTTTTTATTTTTATTTGACTGATTTTCCTTATTTATTTTTTAAGATGTATAGCCTGTCCATGCTAGGCTAAACCTCTTAGCTAGGGTTAAGAGGTGAAGCTTGTAATGGGATGGGAGATTCAATTTTATGTTTTTAATTTGGTTTTAATTATGAATTGAATTTGATATTTGTTTTATTATGGGAATATGTTTTTAGTCTTTAATGGTCTGTTGTGACTGAAATTACAATGGGTCTGCGATGGCTTTGAGCATGTTCTTTTCCTCTTTATGCTTATGACATCAGGAAGCCCTGTTGTTCACCATCGTCTCCTGGGCATGGTCGGATGACGGTCCCCTTTTCTTGATTTTCATAGCATGTTGATGTGGTTGGTAATTAGTTTAATTCTGTTGTTAGCCTTGTCTCTTGGGCATGGTTTGGTGATGGAATCCATTCTAATTCATACACCTCTCATCTTTTAAACACTATATCAAATAAGTTCAGTTTAAATTCCATGATTTTTCAAGCAGGCATAAGATCTCCCTGATCTCTACAAGTGGATCCTTGGCACCCTAGTTTCCCACTTCTGAATTCTCTTAAATTTTAGATAAATATTTCACCATTATTCCTCAAATCACACTCGATTTAGATTTCATCTCATCCTAGTTCTAGTTCTAGTTAGTTTCGGATTACGTACAGGTTTCAGTCCCTGTGGATTCGACCTCTGTCTTACCGAGTTTATTACTACATCACAACCCTATACTTGGGGGGTGAACAAAGTACTTTGAAGCTTGAGTATGAAGTACTTGTGACTTGTATGTCTCCTTGAGCTTTGAGTTCTAAAGTAAAGCACATTGTCTTGACATAATTGAAGTTTGAAAGCTTGATTTATCACATGATGTTGTACTTGAATATTTTATTCTTGCACTTGAAGTTCTTGATGTAAAGACCTTTGTTCTTGTACTTGGTTTGCTTGATCTTGAATATGAAGATGGGCTACACAAGATATATATTCCAAGGGGTTTTGGCACTACAAAATTTGACAATCATTAGGAGCTAGATAGAATAGCATTTACAATCTCCCCCTTTGTCAAATTCGTGACAAAACAAAATAAATAAAAATATCATACATACACAACAAAGAATCATGCACTAGTTACAAAATGGTCAAAGAATCATGCACTAGTTACAAAATGGTCAAAGAATCATGCACCAGTTACAAACTGGTTAAATCAATACTCATCAATACTCCCCCTTAATACCATACTTCATAAAATCCAAGAGGAGAATAAGAAAAAAATTGCTACTACATATCAGTTCCACATTCATTCTCCACATATAAAAAAAAGAAATAGGCATATCAGAATAAATTCTCCCCCTTTTTGCACAATATGACAAAGGAAAGAAAATATAAATGATGAAGGAAACACAAGAGTAATGAGAGAGGTTAAGATAACATATATAGACACAAGATAACCATTAAAAACATGTCCACATGTCCAAGCACAAGAAGAAATTCAAGTATTAAAAGTTATTACATAACAGATACTTAAAATAATCCGAACCAGAAAAAGGAGCTGGTATGGATGGATCAATTTGATGAAGTCCCTTGTTAATGCGCCTAAGATATTTGCGCATATATTTAAATTACATTTCTTGGGACACATGCATACCTTCAACCTTCTCCTCAAGTAAGCGCAAACGCGCATCAAAATCAGATGGCTGATAATCAGGATTAGCAGCAAAATCAGATTCAATTTCATTAAACATGTCACCCATATTGACATCATTTGGAGGCAAATCACCTTCCCCTTCATTTGCTTTCGCAGCTCCACTAGCACTCACATTAACTTGGCCTGGGGCCAACTTCAAATTCATCTTGTTAATGTTAGAGTTGTTGAAAGGTAGATGATGAATGTAAGCTTCTCCAACAGGCATAGCCACTAAACTAAGGGTGGCTAAAACAGTCATAAGATAAGCAAAGGGTATGTCACTGTGACCTGGGTGGAGACGAAACTGAATCATGATATAACATATGAGAGAAGGAAGACACACAAGGACTCCATAAATGATAGAATGAAGAATACAAATCATGAATGTAGTAAGCTCAGTTTTGTTACCAGATCGAGGATAGATGTTTGAAATGAAAATCCTATGAAGAATTTTGTATTTGGGTAACATAAACTTTAAAGCAAGCGCATTCCCAGTACTCCATTCCACATCCATATTACATAAATCTCTAATGAGCATTCGCTTCTCAGTTTCAGAAGGTTTTGTTACAAGAGAACTAATGGGAATACCATAATCATTGACAGGTATATCCATTAACCCAGAAATAAGATGACGGTCCACATCCACTAGACCTTCTCTGGTCGTAATTTTAAATGTTAGATTCTCAGAAGAGAAGTCATTAATGCAAGCATACATAGCCTGCGCAATGGAGCGGTATGCCGGTCCACCCCAATGTAATATGTTATCCCATCTTACAGACTGAAGGAGAGGAACAACATCAAATGGTGCCAAATGATCAGGATTAACAGTCCATTCAACTATCACATTGCGCAAGCGAATATCCCATACAAACTCGGGATCTTCCTTGGGTGACCGAAGATGGTGCACCGTGATAGGAGCCGAACGAGAAGAAGAGGGACCACGAGATCCTTTCTTCTTGGTTCTACCCTCCATTGCAATAAAGAAATCAAGGAATAAAGAGATTGCAAAAAAGGTAAGAAAGGTTTCTAGTAGATCAGATTTTTTGATAGAAAACCTCCAAAATAATCATAAAGCATGAAATAAACCATATAAATGAAGAAAAGGAAGTACAAATGACTTGAATCTAGAAGAAAATAAAAAATAATGCACTAACCATGGAGGAATCGAAGATGGGTTCGACCGGTCGTGGTAGGGCTCGTTGGAGAAGAAGACCCAAATGAAGAAAAAAATAATTTTTCCCAAATAAATGGTCAAACCCGAGATTCACAACTGGTTGAGTACATACTCGACTGGTCGACCCACGACTGGTCGAGTTTGTACTCTACTGGTCGTGCAGCACTGAAAATTTACAATTTTACATAAAATTTGAATTTTATAAACTCAAAATAATAAATACATACATTATGATACAGAAAGACATAAATCATCAGTTCATATTGCACATACCAAGATCAAATTTTAGTTTTGCAAACTTGTTTTTGTCGAGCGGTTTTGTGAATATATCTGCAAGTTGAGTATCGGTCGAAATATATTCTAATGAAATTATCTTATCTTCCACCAGTTCACGAATATAATGATATTTAATGTCAATATGCTTGGTTCATGAATGCTGAATTGGATTTTTAGAGATACTAATTGCGCTTGAATTATCACAATATCATGATGGACTCTTGCACAATTTCGTAATCGCTTTGCATTCTTTTCATCCACACAAGTTGAGTACAAGCATTACCCATAACTATATATTCAGCCTCAGCTATGGAGAACAATACGGAACTTTGTTTCTTACTTAGCCAAGAAACTAAATAGTTCCTGATATAGAAACAACCACCACTGGTCGATTTACAATCATCAATGTTACCCACCCAATCAACATCCATGTAACTAGCTAATTGCACACTAGTATCATGTGGATACCAGAGACCGAGATTAGTTGAACTAGCGACATATCGCAAAATATGCTTGACAATATTCAGGTATGACTCTTTAGGGTCAGATTGATATTTAGCACAAATTCCTACGCTAAATGCAATATCAGGTCGGCTCGCAGTTAAATAAAGTAAACTACCTATCATACTACGATACAACTTAGGATCCACACTCTTACCAGTTGAATCCTTAGAGAGTTTTAGAGTAATACTCATTGGAGTATCAAAATTTTTCTCACTCTCAAATCTGAACTTTTTTACTAAGTTTAGAGCATTGGTTTAAGAGATAAAGAAACCATCATGGAGTTGTTTGACTTGCAACCTTAAGAAATAGTTTAGTTCTCCAACCATGCTCATTTCAAATTTAGACTTCATAAGATCTGTAAACTCAATAGTCATGTTAGCATAGATAGATCCATAGATAATGTCATCAACATAAATTTGCACTATAAGTATGTGATCATTATGTTTATTTACAAACAATTTCTTATCAACACTTCCCATTATAAAGTTATTACTTAGTAGAAACTTAGTCAACTTTTTGTACCATGCCCTGGGAGCTTGTTTCAAACCGTAAAGTACCTTTTTCAGATGGTAGACATGATTAGCATGCTTAGGGTCTTCAAAACTCGTTGGTTGTTCAACATTCACTTCTTCATGCAAGTCACCGTTTAAGAACGCACTCTTTACATCCGTTTGATATATTTTGAATTTTCTAAAGCACACAATGGATATAAATAGTTGATTGATTCAAGACGAGCTACTGGGGCAAAGGTCTCATCATAATCAATGCCTTCTATTTGAGTGTACCCTTGTACAACCAGCCTAGCCTTGTTTCTAATCATATTACCAAGTTCATCAGACTTATTTTTAAAAATCCATTTTGTTCCGATAATGTGTTTATCTTTTGGTCTTGGAACTAAGTACCAAACATCATTTCTTACAAGCTGATTGAGCTCTTCTTGCATTGCTACAATCCACTTTTCGTTAGTAAGAGCTTATTTTACGTTAGTCAGTTTTATCTGAGATGTAAAGCACACGTAGTTATACATATCTTCAAGTTGTTTACGTGTGCGCACACCAGTGAGAGGATTTCTAAGGATTTGATTAGAAGGATGGTCTTAACTGTCCTCAGTTCAGTGTTATTTTAACTTGATGAAGAGTCTGGTTTATCAATTAAAAGAACTTCATCATTTTCTGAACTTGAGGCAGGTGTATTCAAATGATCATCTATAACAACATTGATGGACTCTTGAATTACACCAGTCCTCTTGTTAAGAACTCGATACGCTCAACTATTTAGAGCATACGCTAAAAATATCCCTTCATCACTTTTTGTGTCAAATTTACTTAGATTTTATTGGTCATGTAAAATGTAACACTTGCTACCGAAAACTTGAAAGTATTTGACAGTAGGCTTTTTATCAAACCACGTTTCATAAGCAGTTTTACTATTTGATTTTCTAGTGTAAACGTAATTAATTATATAACAAGCAGTATTTACCGGCTCATTCCAAAGATTTTTAAGAAGCTTCATACTATTAACATTACATTTGCCATTTCTTGAAGTACTTTATTTTTCCTTTCCACTACTCCATTTTGTTGTGGTGTTTTGGGCGCAGAATATTCATGTGATATTCCCTGATCACTATAGAATTTCTCAAAACCGCTATTTTTGAATTCAGAACCATGATCACTACGAATCTTAGAGACTTGTGATTCTTTTTTTGTTTGGATACGTTTAAGTATTTTTTTTTACTTCATCGAGAGTTTCTGATTTCTCTTTTAAGAAGATTACCCAAGTGTACCTGGTAAAGTCATCAACAATTACCAGAATATACTTCTTGCCACATCAACTCTCCGTTCTAGTTGGTCCAATGAGATCCATGTGGAGAAGTTCGAGTGGTTTAGATGTGGCTTTGGAGTTCACCTTTTTGTGAGCACCCCTGATTTATTTACCGATCTGGCACTCGCCACATATTTTGTCTACTTTCTGTATTTTGGGTAGACATCTTACCAACTCTCTTTTGCTCAATCTATACAAGTTGAGGTAGTGTACATGTCCGAGGCGTTTATGCCATAATTCGGTCTCATCGGTTTGGACCATGTAACACGATAGATTAGATGAGTTTGAATCACAAACAATGTAGCAATTTTCAGAAGTTCTGTGACCAGTTAATATTACATAACCATTTTATATTAAAATTTCACACCCTTGGTTAGTAAATTCTACATTATGATTATCATTGCATATTTGAGAGATGCTTAATAAATTATTTTTAACCCTTGTACATATAAAACATTCTCAAATTGAGGGAGGTTAAAGAGCTGAACCGTACCTTGGCCAACAATTCTGTAGTTGCTACCATCACTGAATGTGATTGAACCATTAGTCATGTCTTTAAGATTGGTGAACAGACCTTTGTCACCTGTCATTTGTCTAGAGCAACCATTGTCTAGGTACCACTTTGAATGGCTTGAAGCTTTGAAAGCGGTGTGGGCAACCAAACAAGTAACCTTAGGGGCCCATTTCATTACAGTTTTGGTTTTAACAGTATAGTTGGTCTTCTTATGTTTCTAGTTGTTATAATTCTGACCCACTGAGTTAGATTTTAAGAGCTCCTTAAGTAAATCAACAATTTTCTCAGCTAAAGGATTACGATTTTAATTTTTATAATTGATATGATTGCTTTTAGGATTAAAAATTTGAAAATTTTTAGAATTTTTAGAATAATTTTTATTCAGACTTTTCCCTTTTGATTTAGAAGACTCCCCTTTCACAAATTTGGGTGGAGTATTCTTATTCTTAGGAGGAATACTTTTATCATAGCCCAATCCAGATCGATTACTACATTTTCTGGATTCAGATAAGAGTTTTTCTAATTTAGGATCACTTTGGGCATACCTCCATGTGTTTTTCAAACTCAAAAGCGAAGAGAATTCTAGTTGTAGCTTTTCATTTTCAGATTTTAAGTTTTCAAATCGGGAGGTTTTGAAATCTAAGTCGCACTTAGTTTTTTCAAAGCAATTTGAAATGTGTGATTTTTCTAAGACTAGATTATCAAAATTTTCTTTTAGTTTTGAAAACTTTTCTTTCTGAAGTTTTAGTTTTATAGCAATTTTGCAACTTTCCTTGTATAGAGCATCATAAGCATCTTGAAGATCTTCTTCATTTTCATGGTCACTATTCAGATTTTCTTCACTGGTTGAATCATCATTATCTAAAAAAGTGAACTTGGCTAGAGTCATTAGGGCTTTAACATCATTAGCAGACTCGGTTTCAGAATATTCTGACTCAAAAGAGACTTCAGAGCAGGAAGATTCATCCCATGTAGGCAACATACTTTTCTTTTTAGACTTGTCCTTCTTAGGACATTTGTTTGCTAGATGCCTATATTCATGACAGTTGTAGCATTGACTATCTGTTAAAGATTTCCAAGTTTTAGATCTAGATCTTTTTTTTTTCAATAGGTTTTTGCAAATCAACCCTCTTTTTACTTTTGAAAATCTTGTAAAACTTTTAGCTAAAAGAGCCATATCATCTTCAGAAGTTTTAAAATCAGAATTATTACAATTTTCTTGAGAAATAATTTTAGAAGACTTAAGGGCGATGGATTTACCTTTAGGAGCTTTAAAGTTTAACTCGTAGGTTTGTAAAGAACCAACCAATTCTTCTACCCTCATATTATCTGTATCACGAAGTTCCTGGATCGCAGTCACCTTTGAATTGAACCGTTTAGGTAATGAGCGTAGTATCTTTGCACAGACTTTACTTTCTGCGATTCTATCACCAAGACCCCACATAGAGTTGACAATGTCATTCAATCTTATATAGAAGTCCATGAAAGTTTCGCTTTCTTCCATACGTATTTCCTCAAATTTAGTTGTAAGGATTTGGACTTCAGATTTCTTGATAATTGTTATACCCTCGTGTGTCATTTCCAAGATATTCCAGGCTTGTTTTACAGTATTATAGGATATAATTCTCCTGAATTCATCCGGTGATAGTGCACAAGTAAATGCATTTAAAGCCTTTGCATTGACATTACTCTCACTTTTCTGAAGAGCGGACCAAGAAAAGTAAGGTGAGACTTTTACAATTTTAGATCCATCAGTACCAGTCACTTCAGCGATAGGAGGGGTCCAATTGGTCATTGTGGCTTACCACATGCTCTCATCCATGGATTTTAAAAAAATCCTCATTCTGACTTTCCAATAGGCATAATTGGAGTCATCAAAAGGTGGAGGCCTAGTGACTGAAATGCTATCAAAATTTGACATTTTAAAAAGCTCAGATTGATTAGCTCAGGAAATTAATCCAAAAAATTAAAGCGAGCTATTAGGCTTTGATACCACTTGAAAAGGCAGAGCTAAGAGTCTTAGAGGGGGGGGGGGGGGGTGAATAGGACTATGCCAAATTAAAAAAATTAACTGCAGAATTAAACAGATATAAATAAAGAAAACACTAAACAATCCCACAAAGCAGAAATGAATAACAACCTCAAATGTACAAGTATTGAGAGGTTAATACAAATGTTGTTTTAAGGACAACCTTACACCAAAAACCAATGGCTTATGGTGGGACAACCTAATTTGTAGAATGGTCTGTGTATCAAAATCTCAAATCGATACAGAGGAATAAAGAATAAAAATAATAAAGAAAATTAACTAAGCTATTACAACATTCTCATACTTGCATAAAAAGGATTAAAACATTCTCCACAAAGGCTTAAAAAGAAATTACAACATTCATACAAAGCCACAATCAATCATCCACCGCAAGACCAGAAATTATAGTGGTTCGCTTGTGTGTACACCAACTGTTTAGAAAAATAGCCACACAACTACTCCACTCCCAATATCCTCACTCAGTGGATATTGGCGCTCACTGTGAAATAGGTTTTTCAAGGTTCACCTAAAACCTTCACAATTGTGTCTTTCAAGTGGGCTTACACAATTCAAAAACTCCACACTTTGAGTTTTCTGGATCATCTCAGACAAACTAAAAAGAAAGAGAGATTTTTCCTGGCACAACCTCAAAAACCATAAAAGAAATTTACAGAAATGTAAATATACTTATTTGGATATTCTCCTTTGATGAAGCCCAGTAGAACCAATTCAAAGTAGATGTTCAACATATACGTTCAATGTCCACGCTCACTTATGAAAAGGTTCTAAGTTCTAAATGATTTTTAGATTAAATCACCTTGGGCTTGCTTGATTTGATTTTGATTCCAAAAAAGGGAAAAACTTAAATCCCTTCTTCAAATAAGATTGGAATATATAACTCAAAATCAAATGCAAAAAAGCTAAATTAAAGAGAATATTAAATGAGCACTAAATAGCTTAAGAATATCACAAACTTATCTCTCAGATTAGTGTCTTGATTTTGCTTGAATTCAATGAAAAACTCTGAAAATCGTGCTCTATTTATAAGTGTAGAAATTGTTAACTCGACTGGCCTAGAGGTCAGCTCGACTGGTCGAAGGACCAACAAGAATTCAAAAATTCGGGTGTGATAAGATAAGATCGTTCCATAACTGGTCGAGTGGCCTACACGACCGGTCGAGTCCTGCTCTCGACTGGTCGAGTGAGACCCAATTTGGTTGCTGGACTTTGAGTCGAGCACTGTTCACTCGACTGGTGAGCAGTCTTCAGGATTGGTCGAGAGTCCAACAAAAAATTCTGAAAATTGGTAACAACTTTTGGACTGGTCGAGGAAATTCTTGGACTGGTCGAGCTAGTACCAGGACTAGTTGAACATAGGCTAAGAGTAGTCGAGAAAAAATTTATAAAATTATATAATGACCCAATTTAAGTATGCAATTAATATGACCTAACCTATGGTTAATCTAGGGTCATTCATACCTTATAAGTGATATTTGAACATTGAATCATCATTCGCTTCGGTTGATAGTTGATCTTAAAGTACATGAAGCTTGATATCTTGACGTACTTTGAAGCTTGAGCTTGAAGTACTTTGAAGCTTGAACTTGAAGTACTGGTGACTTGTATTTCTCCTTGAGCTTTGAGTTCTAAAGTAAAGTACATTGTCTTGACATAGTTGAAGTTTGAAAGCTTGATTTATCACATGATGTTGTGCTTGAATATTTTATTCTTGCACTTGAAGTTCTTGATGTAAAGCCCTTTGTTCTTGTACTTGATTTGCTTGATCTTGAATATATGAAGATGAGCTACACAAGATACAGATTTCAAGAGATTTTGGCACTACAAAATTTGACAATCATAGGAGCTAGATAGAATAGTATTTATACATTCGAGTTCTCACCAATTCATAACTATGCTCACGATCAAGCGATGCAATATTAAGTCAAACCGAGTCTTATTGAGTTAACTCAAATTCAAGGTGAACTAGCCCCTACTTCTCAATTTGGAATGTTAATTTGAGATTAATGAATAGCTAATCTAGAGTTTTCAAATATTGTATATTTGATTGGGTAATGTAGGGTATGATCTTTCCCTAAAGAGCAACATTCAAGTCTAGCTAGTTGTGTTCAATTGGATCTAGATCGGGAGCACAATTAAGCTACTCAAAGTAGTAGAATTGGGTGTTTTGATTATGCAATGATCTCGGGTTAAGGAGAAAAATTCACACCGAAGGTGAGGATTCCCCCTTTAAGCTTTCCACTTAAGTTCGTTAATCTTGATATAAATGATAGATAATCTCTTATATTTAGCATCTCCTAAGTTAATTAATGTACTTATCTCACTAAGAGAATATACTAATCTGTTGCGCAATTGACTCCTTTATTGGATAATTGACACGTCTCTTTAATTTTAGTAAGCATGTATGATTTTATTTCTACATGATATCTCAAGTTACATAATTTGTTAATTAATTAGATGCTTGCCACTTGTGATTGCTTGATGATACTTTTGGAGGTCTCGAACTAGTGTATATGCTAATGGATTGAATGAAACTTATTGTGGACTTGCCATCTTGTGAACCATTTGTGCCCTATGTGGCTTTGATCCCATATTTTTCCTACATGGTTTTGATCATATATTTTCCCCTTTGCGGCTTTGATGAAATATTTTCCCTTTTGAGCAGTTAAAGGAGAACAAGACAACATTAGGAGGGTAGGAAAGCAAGCGAAAGAGAGAAGGAAGTAGCAAAGAAAGAGTGAGGAAGACCAAGTTAAGAAACCTATTTTATAGAAGGTCATACCATCGAAACCCTCATTGGCTATTAATGATAGGTGATTTTTAATGCCAGATGCTATGCAAGATGATCGAGCACAAACCCTATGTCACCACATGCCACCCACCAAATCCTATCAAAAGTTGAGATGATGCAACATCTCTTCACATTCTCTGAATGTGAAGAGACATGAGGGCATTGTTTACACCTGGCTTGGTTCAATCCACATTCTCTAATGAGAAGCCACCATGTTTCGACACACTCATACGAACAATGGGAGGAAACATACTCACAACAAGAGGGACTTTCGGCGCTTATCACCCAACAATATGTAGCCTGCCAAAATGAGCCATGCTCATAGCAGTATGCACGTCTATACTAGAAAAGGCAACCATCATTTGCAGAATACGTGACATGTGTAACCCTTAGAGTGCTAAGGAAGTTTCCAAAGAACTGTCGATGCCGAATTCTTCAGAATCCAACTTGGGCACAACAACGTTGTCTTGGATCAACTTGAAAAGGAAAATTTCTCTAGGGACGACCGACACTTTCTCATGGCAACAAGGAATTGGGAGTGAATATTGGAAATCTATTTCGAAATTAGAATAGATCACATACGATGGCATGATATAGAAAGGATTCCAAATCCTACTGGGATACAGTCGCTACATAATCGAAGATTGACGTGGAAATCCACGAGCCTTACGTGTAACCACCACCTCTTAAAACCCTATAAAATCATCACTCGAAAAAGAACTCTAGGCCCTCGCCATAAACAATTAATCCCTCTATAGATCTAAATTGTCTTACTCTGTCTTCCATTGACGTATATTAATGTAGTTTAGTAACTCTACTTTTGTCCAGCCATGATCAACAAGTCCGGAGCCATTAGATTAGTTTAATGTCGTTATTGTTCAGTACACCGCTGCGGTACACAGGTGTACATTGGATCCCTCGATAATTGATTCCTTAATACATCACTAGTCACATACTGCTGACTTCACAACACAACCTTCTCAAGATCGTCTAATAGTTCTTACGACCGTTTTGCCAATACAAGTCGCCATAAGCATTTTATGTTCTCTTTACTTAGTTTATTTTTTTATTCGCTGATTGTACTGCCCTTACATTCCAATTAATAAAATTAGCGATCCAACCTTATTTTTATTTTTGTTCAATCTTTATTTCTTTACTGAAAAACCTGTTATGTTATAATTGTTAAAAAATCCTTAGTTTTGTTGCCTCTCGATTTCAAATTCAGTTGCGTGTAATATTTGCAAGCGTGCCAGAACCGACTGTGCGGCCTGATTCCAACAAAACAACTTTGACCCCACGCACCAAGATAGACAAATACGTCAAAATTGACAGTATATGACCGAGATTTGAGAAGCCTAACCGGATATTTAGGCGCACACATAAAATGTTATTTAAAATGATCAGGCGATTATCGGAAGGTAGGGTTTGTCATTTGAGAATGGGTTGTACCTTTCCTTCTGTACGAAACGACTTTTAGATATAAAAATTAAACCACAAAAATGAAAGTATACTTACAGTTGACCATAGATAGTAACTGCAATGCACCTTTCTAAAAGAAGCACTTTATATTTTGATGGAAATTGTCCAACATATGAGCATAAATTTGGATTATAGCTAAGGATTATAACTATTGGATTACTGCTATTCTTAATGTAAGATTAGGCTACTGGTCATGCTAAGGAACATAAAAGACAGTTTATGCAAAGGAACATAAAGGATAATTGATAGATTAATTTGTTTGATTGGCTTAGTATGAGACGTTTCTCTTAATTGAAATCTTTTGCAATTTATAAATCTTCTTTAGGATAGCCATCTAGATGCTTCTTCCCACGACCGATGGTTATAGTAATCACTTCGACACCATTTTGTCTTTTGAATCCTTCTTGGACACCTATCCCGATAACTGCTTTAGCATTGCTTTTCCCTCGACCATGTCCTACTTTCGAGTTTTTCAGCCATGCTTCGTTTATAGATGATGTGTAATACCTTGATAAGTGACAATTATAATTCCGCAACATGCGCTCAAAATATCTTTAAAGATCTTAGACGTTCTTTATATTTCTCGTATAAATACATATGTCATTTTTTAATTGGTTTTTCCATGAATGACAAAAAATGTTGTGAAATACGTTGGAAAATCGAAAATTTTAAAAATTAAAGAAAATGATTTCTTTTTAACACTAGGCTGAATCACATATAAATATGTTGTCCTTAAAGCGTGATTCGCCCCCTTATTAATTATTGATGGGTTACGAGCTAATTGCTTCCAGGATAAGACAAGTCTACCTAAATCCTGTGTGCAACAATCACGAATGGTCTACTTAAGAACTTTTCAATGCAGCTGATCTTATGTCGGACTCTATTAGCGGACGTATTTGTAATATTCTTAGAAAGAGATAGATTTTAACTAGTGAGATATGATGGTTTAGAAGATATCTCTTTGAGTTTATTGATTTTGGATCGAAATGGTCCAGTTTATATAGGCACCAAGGGAGTGAATCATTGCTAGATGGCCATCTATGGTTTAGAACATTTGAAAAATGTTTCTGACCACTGATAATGAATTTGGGCCGTTTCAGATAATTGGATGGAAAAATCTCTGACCGTTAGATCAAAGTGCGCCAACTAACGCCACTACAACCACACTGCCTGTGCCCGTGCTCGAGCGTGTGCATGTATTCTAGTGCGTAGCACTGGAACACACAATTAGAGCTGTACACGAGTCGAATCGATTTGAACTTGGCATAGCTCGACTTGGCTCGGTTCGGTTAGCAGCTCAGGCCAATTCAAAATCAAACACCCAGCAAGCAACATCAAAATCAAACACCCGACGAGCAACATCTATATCAAAATAACCGAGTCACCGAACTGATTAGATCTGAGTCAGTTCGAGTTGAGGTTCGATCTGAGTCAAGTCGAGCTCGGGTAAGCTCGAACTCGCAACTCGAGCATTTCAACCTCTGAGACTCCAAGTAAGAATACTACACACACCTTCACATATAGAGCACAAAACTTCTTTTCTCATTTCTGATGTAAGACTAAAGAAAATCACACTTTTAAAAAAAAAAATTCAATATCGTTTTGAGGGCAAAACAAAAAATCCGAATATTTAATTTTTTCAAAATCAAAATTTTAAAAAAAAAAAATAGGGTAGAACAAGTTCCAATGTAAAAGATCTTATTCCTGAAGGACTAACCACATTCTTTCTTTTAAAAAAAAGAAAAAAAAAACACTTTTATCATTATAACAATTGGTGGCCAAACAGTGGCAATCTTCGTAAATATGTTCCTAATTTAGTTGGTTTAAAACCAGGTCACACGCATACAAGCGGTCAAACATAATTGAGTAATGACACGGCACTAATCAAATCGCATACGTTTGACCAAATTCAGGCCCTTCTTAACACGCCTGACCCCGTTTGATTGAACGCCAATAAAGATATTTCTGTTCACGGATTACCGGCCAGGAGATAAAAGATAGAATTGTACACTGGAATGTGCGTTCTGAACAATTTACCAAATTTGTACACTGATCTATCAGGACACGTGGCATGAAAAAATAAATCTGAACCATATAAACGGTGATCTCGATCGTGGATGATCCATAGCCGAAGGTGGTCCTAACAATTCAATTGGTGGCTGTCAATTTAACAGTTCAAAAAATAATACTCATCCATTCAAATTAAAAGAGAAAATCAGATGGTCAAGATCGTTAGACTAGTGTAAAGTTTCACGCATTCTCAGAGAATGGGGCCGGCATGCTTGGACGATAGAGATGAGAGCTTTCTCTCGCATGAGTTACCACAATCTAGTGAAGCATGGGAACACGCTTTTGAAGTATATCCCAAAAATAAAATAAAATAGTACGACGTTTTGCCTCTACCGCGACTCACAATCGCAGCATGCGTTGTCCCATTTAAGCCCATATGGTTACATGGTCCAATGATCATAACCGTCCACATTCGGGATTTATGAAATCAGATAATCCACTGAGAAAAATAAGATGAAAGAATCATTCTGACCATCATTATGATTTTCAATGGATCTCATTCAACTCCAAAAATCAAAGATCGAGATCAGCTCTGAAGGTTGATTATAGAAATATCTCTTTATCTAAGGTAGTATCTAGAATATGAACGGTTAAAATCAATGGAGAATCGCATCAAGTAGCCCAAATGGGTGAGGCAATCCAGAATCTCCACACAAGCAAAACGAACCCGTTTAGTCTTTCTCAGATATACAAACGAGCTCACGCGCATCTCCATATAGGAAAAAGACGCTGAAAGTTACAGCATCTCCATATTCACGTCTCTTCTTTCTTTTCTTTCTATATTTTCTCTCTCACAATACAGCAAAGAATTTAGAACCAAGAATCTCCTCATGGCTGAAGAAGGAGACAATACAGAAAAAAGAAAAATCACCTCCTCTTACTACCCTCTCGACCGCAGCTGTTACAAGATCCTCCACGAGATCGGCAGCGGAGTCAGTGCCGTCGTATACAAGGCCGTCTGCTTGCCTCTTAACTCGGCCATTGTAGCTATCAAGGCTATCGATCTTGAGCGAACAAGGGCCAATCTCGATGATGTACGACGCGAGGCGAAGGCTATGACGCTCCTCTCCCATCCCAACGTCCTCACTGCCCACTGCTCCTTTACCGTAGACAGCCATCTCTGGGTAGTCATGCCTTTCATGGCCGCTGGTTCCCTTCACTCCATCATCTCCTCTTCTTTCCCAGACGGCCTTCCCGAGCCATCCATTGCCATCATCTTGAAAGAGACCCTTCGTGCACTCTGCTACCTCCACAGCCAAGGCCTTCTCCACCGTGACATCAAGGCCGGTAATATTCTTGTCGATTCCAATGGTTCCATTAAGCTTGCTGACTTTGGTGTCTCTGCATCCATCTATGAAGCGTCTTCTTCCTCCTATTCCATGTCATCTCTTTCTTTATCTTTCTTCAACGACGTTACTGGCACACCCTACTGGATGGCGCCTGAGGTCATACACTCACATGTAGGTTATGGGTTCAAGGCCGATATATGGTCTTTTGGTATCACTGCGTTGGAGCTAGCACATGGCCGTCCACCCCTCTCTCACCTCCCACCCTCTAAATCGCTGGTGGTGAGGATCACTAACCGCTTCAAAGTCAACTACGAAGATGATCACGATGATGAAAGTGTTATCGGCAAGAAGAAGAACAAAAAGGATAAGAAACCAAGAAAGAAGTTCTCGAAGGCATTCAAGGAAATGGTTGCTTCTTGCCTCACGCAAGATCCATCAAAGAGGCCATCTGCCGAGAAGCTGCTCAAGCATCCTTTCTTCAAGAACTGTAAGTCGTCTGATTACCTTGTCCGGAATGTACTGCAAGGATTGCCTACAGTGGAAGAAAGGGTAAGGGCGTTCTTATTAGTTCCTCCATCATCCACATCTATACAAGATGATGATGATGATGAGGACGACGGTATGTTGCCGCCTATCAAAAACAGAAGGATTAGTGGATGGAATTTTAATGAAGATGTCTTCCAGTTGGATCCTGTTTTCCCAAACGATAATTGCCAAGATAATGTTAAAAAAGTTCAGTTCATGGAGGAGAAGGAAGGCGGCGATAAAGGCAGCACTCATCAAGATGGGTCTCCTTCCCCTTCTTCATTTTCTTCAGAAGAAAATGATCGAGATAGCGAGGCTGGTGGGGGCCATGACAAGGACAATGCCAAGAAGAGTGATGGCAATGACGACAACAACGATGATGAAAAGGATGGTAAGAAGTACCCTGAAGAGGCAGAGGGAGAGAAAGATGAAGAGGAATCGTGTTCGGTTTTGAATTCAGCAGCTGCAATGGTTCCTGATCTGATGTCGCTGCTGAGCAGCTTGACTTTGGAGCAGCAGATGGTGATGAATGTTCTGGAGTCTTACCAAAGCAGTGCGGTTGAAGATAAGGACGTCGTCAAAAAGAGCGACGGCAAGGATGAAAAGGAGAATGAGAAGAAGCATTCTGAGGAAGCGGAGGCAGAGAAAGAGGAAGAGGGATCTTGTTTGGTTCCGAGTTCAGCGATGGTTCCTGACTTGATATCATTGCTGAGCAGCTTGAGCTTCGAGCAGCAGATGGTGGTGAATGTGTTGGAGTCTTGCAGCAGTGGCAGTGATGGTAGGAGGAGGATGACAATGATGACGAACAGTAATGAGGAGGTGGGAAGAGAGCAAAAGCTAGTGGAGATGGTTAGTAGGCTACAGCAGACAGTAGATGCTCTCAACCTTGAGCTGGAGCATGAGAGGAGGAGAAACGCTGCACTGGAGCAGGAGCTGGAAGTCTTCAAGCAAAGAATTACATCCGACGGCTGTGAGTCCTCCAACACTGGGCATGATGATGATGAAGATGGAGTTTCTGCTATTGGTGGTAACATTAACTGATGACAGATCATAGTCAAATTCGGGAGGTTTCTAATTCCACTTTTTACTTTTTACTCTCGTTTTTTTTTTTTCAACTTTCTGCATTTGTTTTTTTTTTTTTTTTCTATAAAAACGTCTCGTCTAAAGATGCAACTGTTTTGGATTGGGTATGGTTGGTTCGAGAGGGCTTCTCTCTTCGCTCTGTGTGGATACCGGACGGGAGTTTCCTGCAATACTTGTTCAATGGGTTTTTGCAATAAAAAGCCTTGCGGGGCCCATCGGGGTGTCCGTGTAAATTAAGCTTGGTATCTCAGTTTCGAAGCTTATGGCACGTTGAGATCCCAACAAATTGAATGCTGGGCGTTTCTATTCCCACTACTTACTGTGGCGTGAGCACTTTTTTTATTTTTTATTTTTTTAAACATGAGTCGGCAAAGCTGATGCACCACAGGGCTTGGAGTTGCAGGAAACTGACTTCCGTTGATCAGGCATCACCACCGTACCGCATTAAATGATTGGGCATAGAAACGAAATTAACCCACCAATCAGCCGATAGGAGTATGCCAACTGCCACTTCTTTTTCCAGGCATAACGTCCTTTTCGGGAGTCTCATGGCTTCTCTTGCAAAAGGTGGTCCCACCCATTTAAACAGTCACGGATCTCTCAACGTTTCCAACTAAACGGAGGCAGGTTCCACCGCTTTAGCCAATGGAGACATGCTTACTCCCATTTTTGTATGGGAAGCGAATTTCCTGTTGCCGCTGCCAGCATGAGGTTGGCACGGAAGTTAGGGATCCACTTCAATGTCGTGAGAAATCCACTCCATCTATAAGTTCCGCAGGCTCACACAAGTCCAGGGCCCAAGAGAAGCATATTCAAAACTAAGGTGGGCCACGTTACAAGAAACAATGGAGATTGGAAACTCAACATCCAAACTTTCTTGGAGCTCTGTTGCACCTGGCATATCACAGTCCACATAATTCGGTACCAAGCTGCCACATGTCAGCACCCACATGGAAACGGATTGGATACTCCCCCAGCCACCAGCACGTGGCTGATGGTCGGTGCTACATGGCCCCACCATGATGTATGTGTTTCATCCATTCGATTCATCCATTTTTAAAGATCATAATAAGGGTATATAAATCTCAGGTGTATCACGCCACAGGAAACAATGGTGATTGGATATCCACCCATTGTACTGTTTATTTGACATCCAATTTGTTGATCAGGTCATACAGGCCTAGATGAAGGGAAAAAACAAATATCAACTTGATCAAAAACTTTTATGGCCCCAAAAAGATTTTAATGGTCCACGTTCATTCAACACTGTTTCTTGCAATGTGGTCCACTTGATATTGGAATACACCTCATTTTTGGTCTCATACCATATAATGATCTAAAAAAATTGAAGGACGGCGTGGATGAAATACATACATCATGGTGGGGTCCATAGAGCACCAACCACCAGCCATATTGGCTGGTGGTAGGGGGAGTAGCCACTAGCCAATCTATTTCCCACCCACATATCATATATAAATAGGGGTGTACATGAACCGAGCTCGCTTGGCTAGCTCGCTCGACTCAGCTAAAAAAGCTTGAATCGGCTCTGTTCGAAGCTGGGTTCGATTCGAGTTGAGCTGATTTTTATAGCTCGAAAATGAGTTCGAGCCGAGTTCGAGCTGGCCCCATCTTGACTCTACTCGGTTTGATATGTAGCTCGAACCCGGCTTAACTCGGATCGACCCGGTTAGGTAGGTATGAAAAGTTTTAAAAAAAAACCTATCATCTCCCCCCTTTCCATTTCCCCCTTTTGTTTGAAAAAAGAACCCGACCAGCTCCCTGCCTCCCTCTCTCTGCTCGTCCAGTCGTCTCACCCGACCAGCTCCCTGCTCTCCCTCCCTCTCTCTCTGCTCATCCAGTCGTCCCGCCCAACTAGCTCCCTGCTACCTCCCTCTCTCTCTGCTTATCCAGTCGTTTCGCCCAACTAGCTCCTTGCTGCCTCCCTCTCTCTGATCGTCCAGTCGTCCCGTCCGACCAGCTCCCTGTTGCCTCCCTCTCTCTGCTCGTTGAACTTGAACTCGGCTCGAAAGCTGGAGCTCGAACTTGGCTCAAATTGATCCGATCTGCTGATCGAGCCGAGTTGAGTTGGAGATGCTGGCTCGATCACCGAGCCGAGCCGAGTTCGAGCTAGGTCTGCCTGGTGACCGAGCCGAGTCGAGCTGAGGCCAGCTCGACTCGGTTCGGCTCGATGTCCACCCCTATATATAAATAACTGAGGAAATCATACTAGCAGAGCTGACTCAAAGTTATGTGCACGTCTATAACAGAAAAGGCACATATTATTTGAAAGTAGGGGTGGCAATGGGATAGGTTAGGGCCGGGCCAAGCTCTCTCCAAGCCGGCTAGCATCCTTCTAACTAAGCCCAAACCCGGCCCGGGCCTCTGACGGGCTACAAATGTCTAACCTGAGCCTGGCCCGAAATTTTATCTAGGGCCCGACCCAAGCCCATGTTTGATGTCTAAAACGGGGGGAGAGAGAGCACGAGTGGTTTCCTCTTCTTTCTTTTCTTCTGCAATAGCCCACAACCTGTTGTTACTGCAATGGCAGCAAGGGTGTGGTGATGTTGGCATGGTGCGTCTAGGTTGGTTGGATGGAGTAGAGAGAGAAGAAGAAGAAAAGGGTTTGAAGAGGAGAGAGAAATGGCCAGGGGGAATGCAAATGGGGTTTTTAGGTTTTTGTTTTTGTTTTGAAGAGAGAGAGAGAGAGAGAGAGAGAGAGAGAGAGAGAGAGAGAGAGAGAGTCATTTCTTTAAAGTTCTATTGGGGGATTTCTCGCATTATCAGGTCGGTCGGGAGAGAGAGAGAGAGAGAGAGAGAGAGAGAGAGAGAGAGAGAGAGAGGAACCTTCCCCTTTTCACTGTGACAATTATTTGAAAACTTTGAAAACTCTATACAACTTAGCATTAAAGAGAGAGATAGAGAGAAGTGGCAAATAAAACATATATAATCGATTATTCTCATTGGCACAGGAACTGGGACTTTATTGTACAGAGCTTTTAGAATCATTGCCAGCACAACTATACAAAACTAGCAAATGGTGTCAATATGCTTCCTCTCCAGCTTCTATTCTAAGGGGGATTTGTGTTCACAACCCCAAGTGTAAGATCACGATGATAATCTCAGTGAGACTGAGGTCAAATCCACATGGACTAATCTCGTGAGCATTCTAAAAGCAACTAGAAGTAGAACTAGAAGAAGATGAAAACCTAAATCTGGAAGTGTATAGAGTAATTGTGAGAGATTTAATGAAAAAACTTGAGAAATTTAAAGGTGGGAACTAGGGTTTCCGAGGATCCACTTATAGCAATCAGGGAGATCTATGCTTGATTTAATGACATAACTGGAATCAGAGTCCCATCTTATCCAGTTGGAAGATATCTAAGTATAACCAAATCTAAACTTACTTTGACCTAATTTTCAATGGATGAAAGTCACTGGAAGTGATTCTATCACAAAACCATGCCCAAGAGACAATGACTCACAATAGGATATACCAATCTCATAAACAAGCATAAGAGAATCATGAAGATTAGAAGGGATTCAATCATCCAACCATGCCTAAGGGATGATGGTGAATAATAGGATTTCCAAATTTCACAAACTCAATATATAAAAAGAACATACTCAAAGCTATTACAGATCTATTGTAATTTAAGTCACAACAAACCATTAAAAACTGAAAGTATTTCTTAAATATCAAACTAGAATCAAAGAGAATTCAACATAAACATGAATCAAAGCAATAAAAAACATCCCGTCACACTACAAGCTTCACATCTTAGCCTTAACTAAGAGGTTTAGCCAACCATATACATGATTAGAACTAAAACCGTAGAAGAAAACATAAAAAACTAAGGAAGGAAGAACAAGAATGCTTGGTAACGGCTCTCCACGCTTTTGCTCCACTCCTCAAACCCTAGATAGTGCCCAAGGATACCCTGGGCACTCCTATTTATAGTTGTGCAACACCTCCTTTCGCACTCTTTGGAAAAATTCAAAAACTGCCTCAAATTTATGCACTCCGCGTAACTCTGCGTAACTTAGCGTGATTCATTCGATAACATCGAACAGACTTCGATGTCATCGAAAGTGTCTTTTGTACGTGCTTTTTCCGCGCTTTTGTAGCTTCATTTGGACTCTGCAACTTCTGTGTCATCAAACCTACCTTCGATGTCATCAAAGAGGCCTTCGATGTCATTGAGCATTGTTTGAGGAATTGATAATGTGTCCAAAATAGTCTAGAGAGTTATTCCAATTTTTTCAATAAATTCGATGTCATCGAGGAGTCCTTTGATGTCATCGAACAGATCTTCGATGTCATCGAGGAATCCTTTGATGTCATCGAGCAGATCTTCGATGTCATCGAGGTGTGCTTCGAGTAATAAAAAATGGTGCCCAATCTGTCCAGCAAGTTTTGCCAAAATTCCACAGAAAATTCTATGTCAATGAGCAGGTCTTCGATGTCATCGAGCAAAGCTTCAAGTCATCGAGCAAGTTCTCGAGTCATCGAAAAACGTCTTCAATTTGTCCAGCGATAAACTCGATTTTTCTTCAGAAATTCGATGTCATCGACCTGTGTTCGATGTCATCGAATGTGTCCTCGATGTCATCGAACGATGCTCGATGACACAGTCAATGTGTATTCTACACTTATTCTTTCGGCTTCGTTCCTTCTCCACTTGGTTTTCTTGAATCTTGGGACCTTGAAATCTTCAATCTTTGTCTCCTAAGATCCATTCTTTGCCTTGGCGATCTTTGAGCGTCAAATCCATGCTTTTAACACCTTTTTCAATCCAAGCTCTCAAATTTACCTTGCAACACAAACATGAGTAAAATAGGACATTAAGTAGTATCATGTTCATAAAACCAAGATACAAACGGGGTCCAATATGCAATATTTGACCCTCAACAATTTGAAGGTAGGTTATGTAATCGTACACAGGTTCTGATTGTGAGAGGTTAATGTTTTAACTAAAGCGGTATATTTATATCTAGCTTTTTATGCACTTGTGGTGGTATGTTTTAGAGTTTGAACAGACACAAAGGATGGAATCTTTGAAAATATTTCCAATGGGAAATGATTATTTGGGGAAGAGGTTTCCCTCTCTGTAAAAGTTTGAAAATTTTGAAAACCCTATACAACTTAGCATCAAAGAGAGAGAGAGAGAGAGAGAGAGAGAGAGAGAAGTGGCAGATAAAACATATATGATCGATTATTCTTTCTGGCACAAGAACTAGGACTTCATTGTGTAGAACTTGCACAAAATACTTGCTTTCGAAAACTTCCAATGATACAGAGCTTTTAGAATCATTGCCTGGATACCAATACAAAACTAGCAAATCGTGTCAATATGCTTCCTCTCTAGTTTCTATTCTGAGGGGGATTTGGAGGTAGGTTATGTAATCGTACACAGGTTCTGATTGTGAGAGGTTAATGTTTTAACTAGAGCAGTATATTTATATCTAGTGTTTTATGCACCCATGGTCAGATATTTCAAAGTTTGAATGGACATAGAGGATGGAATCTTTGAAACTATTTTCAACAGGAAGTGATTATTTAGGGAAGAGGTTTCCCTCTCTATAAAAGTTTGAAAATTTTGAAAACCCTAGATACCTTAGAGAAAGAGAGTCGGGCTGGATTGAACTGACATGCCTTTAGGCATATAGTCCAAGCCTGACCCAATTCACAAATAGGATTTCATTTTGAGCCCGAGCCCGGCCCAAGGGCTTGATACTCCAACCCAAACTTGCACCGAGGCGATTTAGGCCCAGAATTCCGATGGGCCAACCTGGCCCATTGACACCCTTGTTCGAAAGACACATGCCAGACACATGCATGACACATATAGGCTTAGCGTGCGAAAGAAGTTTCCAATGACATGCCGATGTAAATTTCTTCACAATCCAGTTCACACACGGCATGATCGTTCCAAATCAGAAACAGATCCATAAAAAGGAAATTTTCTCTGGGACGATTGATTTTTTCTTAGAGGTGGCTAAGGATTAGAGCAATTAATGAAAGTCCATTGAAAAATAGTAGCAAATCGTACACGATGACATCATACAATAAAGAATCTAAATCCTACTAAGACAACCTATGCACAATTAGAGATTCACGCAAAAACTTACATGCCTATAAAAGCAACATTCAACAAAGAGCTCTAGGCCTTTGCCACACATAATTAAACTATAAAGCAACACTATTTATCATTACTTTAGCTTCTTAACTTAGATATTCCACTTCTGTCTAACCTGGCTGCAGTAAGTTCAGAATCCTTAGTTTAAATTAGAGGTGGGAATCAAGCCGAGTCGAGTCGAGGTGGGTCAAGCTTGGCTTGGCTTGTCCATGATGTACTCGAATTCGAGCTCGAGCTTGAGCTTGGCCTTGAGCTCAACATTAAAGCTTGGCTTGTTTGCCAAAGCTGTCGAGTCGAGTTCGAGTCGAGCTAGTGGTGTGAGTCGAGTCGAGCTCGAGCTTGTTGGGTGAGAGAGTAATGGATTCTGTTCTTGATCCTCCTCCATTGATGAAAAATTCAAAAATCTTAAGAGAATCAAAGCAAAACCCGATGAAAAAACCAAACAAAGCTTCGAATCGGATGAGGAAACCTGTAAGAACCGATTTGTTCTTGATCTTCTTCCACCAGCAGAAATTCAAGTACTATAAAAGAAACAGAGTAGAACACAGATCAAAAATACAAGTAAAGAGCTCTAGCCAATCAGATCATTGGATTTCCTTGAAGCTCTAATAAATCTGAGAAGAACCCATCTCGAATTTCTTGGGTTTCTCACCTAAGAAGTAGATCTCAAGAGATTGAAATCATACTATTGTGGAGCTGAAATGAAAACTGGTGGTGGTGGTCAAGGCGGGCGTGTGGCTGGCAGTGGGCAGAGAAAGAGAAGAAAGGAAAAGGGAAGGGGGTGCGTGCGGTTGGGTAGAGACTCTAGGGTTTGTTTTTTATTTTTTTATTTTTAAGTTTAAACTTAAAACTTATTTAATATATATATATATAATATTTAATATATTTATTAATCGAGCCGAGTCGAGCTCGAGTTGAAATGCCCCCTGGTCGAACTTGGCTTGAACTAAACTCGAGCTTCAAATAATTAGCTTGGCTCGGCTCGAATCGACCATTCAAGCCGAGTCAATTGAGCTGACTCGAGCCGAGTCGAGCGAGCTTTTTGAGCTAGCTTAACTCGTGAACAGCCCTAGTTTAAATCCACTATTATACAACGTCGTCATAGCTGCAGTACACCTAAGGAGTAGGATAAATACCCACAACCACTGTCATTGGATCCTCAATCATTAAGTTTTTACTTTGTATATCACTAGTCATATCTTGCTAACTTAACACCACGACCGTCTCATGACTGCCTAATATTTTTTCACGGCCATTTTGCTAGCACAAGTAGAGTTGTACACGAGTTGAACTGAGTCGAGCTTAGTACAGCTTGGCTCGGTTTGACCAGTAACTAATCCTAACTCGAACTCAGCTCGACACGATCCTTGAGTCTACTGGCCACCTTAGCACGGTTCGGTTAGCAGCTCAGGCCAGTTCGAGCCTGTGCGACATTTTCTCAACACATAGAGTGCATCTTCAAATTTTCACAGAATGCAAAACCGTAATAGCAATATACATGTATTTCATCAAATACTCAGCGGGTAACAACAAAATCATGATTTGATGGCAATTTTATAATGTGTAGTTTTTTTTTGTAGTGATTTGTTTCGTATACATTCCTTCCTCGCCACTAGCCAATCCTCCGCGGAGAATGCATGCACCTGAAACAACACTTCATTAAGTCATTTCATCAAACACTTGACAAGTAACATCAATATCAAAATAACCGAGTCACTGAGCCAATTTGATCTGAGTCTATTTGAGTTGAGGTTCGATCCGAGTCGAGTTGAGCTCGGGCAAGCTCGAACTCAGCTCGAAATTTTTTCGAGCTAAAAAAAATCAGCTCAACTTGGCTCAAACTCAATTTCGAACCGAGTCAAATCGAGCTTTTTTTAGTCGAGTCGAGTGAGTTAACCGAGCTAACTCAGTTCGTGTATAGCTCTAAGCACAAGCAATCGTGGCGATTTATTTATTCGTTGCTTAGTTTATTTCTTTTTGTTAATTATATTGTTCCTATTTTCTAAATCATTAAAATAAGTGATTTAGCCTTCTTTTTAATCTCGCTTGTCTATTATTAATCTTTTGAGAAATTTGAAATGCTATCATCGCTAAAAGAAAAATCCTTAGATTAAGGTAAAAAGATCCCATTATGAATGACTAACCCTCTCCTTCTAAAATCGTTTGATGATTGTAACAGTTGGTGGTTGAACAATTAGATAAACCTTCACAAGTTTGATCATAATATGATTATTTTGGTGTATAAGGTCATAAGCATTCAATCGATTTGAGTTGAATAAGACTCTAGCCATTCAACGCTATCCTAATCTCACATGTTTGACTGAATTTGGTTTATTCATTACATGTATGGCCACACATCCAGATTGAACAACAAGAGTCTTTTTTTAGCATGCCCAATGGGATGTGATGTGTTGTATTAAGTGTTTCTCGGAAAATGAACATGGTTGATAGACAAAAAAAGACTAGTAATCCCCCTGAGATTGTGGAAGAACCACAAGATGAGGAGCAAGTAGTGGGACCCATTGATGTGAACGTAGGATCCACTTCCCATTCGAATGTCATGCTAGATGATGATGCTCATCACATCCTTGACATGTGAGGAGATATTTGGCAACTAATCAAAGGCAACAAGGCCCATGCAAAGAGCCTCTCTAGGATGATTTAAGGCCTCTTTGAGAGGCTCACAACAACGGCGAATCAATAACCTGCCAATAATTCCCTGAAGAAATTAGAAGCAGAACGGCCGTCTAAACCCCCAATTACGAAGGTCAATCGAGCCGAACCTCAAGGTGATCCTCTATCACCTCTAAGGGTGGCGAGAAGAACCGGCTAACAAAAAGGCCATCATGAATATGCAGAACCCTAGAACACTTATATACTGGGGGGAGGCAATTTCATGCATGCGTCGACTAGCTCAGAGGGCAACCTCTTATGCCTTCGTTGTGACAAAATTATTATGTTGGAACTGAGTACCATGGGGGGAAACTTCCTATGGTGCCAGCAGTTCATCAAGGCTACCCGAGGGTTGAGATGCCTATGGGGCAACCCTTGATGACAACAAATCTCATGGTACAGAGGCAATACCCTCCGTAGCCGAAACACCTAATCGGCCATTATGATGTCATCAAACTCATCCAAGAATATGACATCCAATCGAATGGCCGATGGGTTGCTCGACCCATTTATTGCAAACCCTATCCTAATTGGGTGGATCAATATTTTGAATTGCCCAGAGGATACAAGGTCCTAAAGTTCACTCTCTTCTCCGGGAAGGGTGAATCCACCACCATCGAGCACATCGGTCATTTCACCATGCACTGCGATGAGCTTTCAACCCATGATTTTTTATAAAAACTCAAGTTGTGAAAAGGAGAGCTAGCGATGTCCTAGAGGGGAGAGAATAGGTCAATGCCAAATAATCGAAATAAATATAGAATATATAAAGAATACAAAAATCTCAATCTCCTGAGTATTGAAACCTTGATTCTAAATGATTCGTAGGGCAACCTTCACCTAAAATATTAGGCAAGACAACCTTATCTCACGAATGTCTATGAAATCAATCTTTCAAACTAACAAGAGAAGATAAAAGAATTACAACATTCACCACAAAGAATGAAATAATAAATAACATCCCCAACCAAAAGATTAAAGCATTCACCACAAGGCACAAGGAATTATAGTGGTTCGGTGCTTAAAACAACCACACCTACTCCACTCCCAAAATTACTACCCTCGTAATTTTGGCTTTTACTATAATAAGGTTTTCACAGGTTCACCTTAACAACCTAATACAGTTCCTTATGATTTTTACGGGTTATCACAATAAAAAACGCCTTTTATGATTTTGCCGGGCTATCACAAATAAAAATCCCACTAAGATTTTCATTGGCTATCTCAGAAAAACCTAAATGAAATAAAGCAGTAAAATACTTATCTTCGAATGTAGATTAGAAGCTTGTAGTAGATGAACTTTTTTCTTGTATGTAGATGACGCAGTGTTCGATCAAACAGAAAGAGTATAGGGTTCTAGGCAGCCTATATGCCCAAAATACATAGCTAAGACATATCCAACATTCACCAATGTGGGCCTTACAAATCAGCCCAAGACTGGGCAAGTTAGAAGGGCAACAAGGATCCAATCCCATACATAAAATTGGGCTTACAGCCAGCCCACAAGGTCCAACACAATAGTTGGGCAGCCCATGCATAGAAAGGGGCTCTAAGGCTGGACGTCCAGCCCATCTGGGCCTGTTGGACGTCCAAAAATCTGGACAGTCAGGTCCTTAATCAACCAGCTAAAAGGTGGACCTCACAAGGCACTAATGGGGCCCAATAATCTTAGAAAGTATATGCCTAGTGTGTGTACTCATTACTCTCAATCTGGTGGGCCTTACAACTTTACAACATCCAACTACATGCAGAAATTTAAGGCCTTGCTGGACATCCAGCCCACCTAACTTCCTGGGCCTGCAGGGGTCCAACAGATGATTAATCTGAGTAAAATATAAACTACATGGTGGCCCATACATATCACAGGGGCTCCACAAGATGGAAGGGATGAATATAACAAATAAATCAAGGTGGGCCTGCTATTGGACTGCAAGTTCAACAACACCCCAAATGGTCTGGGCGTCCCAAGGGCCTGGACGGGTGGCCCATATATATGCTTAAGGTGGGCCCCATTGTGGACATCCCACCAGGGGGTGAGCCACATCCAAGTGGGCCACACAAATGGGGAACGGTGTGGACATAACACATCAGCAAGGTGAGCCACATGGGAGGGACGACCAACCCCACCTGCTGGACGTTAGCCCAGCTGGGATGTCCAGTAGGTGGGCTGCTGGCCCAGCTGTGGTGCTCGAATGGACAGCCTAGGTGGCTCACATGAAGTTAAGGTGGGTCCCAGTAAGGTGGACCACAGTGGAGGTGAAATGGAAAGGCATGAGCACATACAATAGTAAACCAAATTTTTGGACAGCAAGGTATAACAGTAAAAATGTCGCTGGAATAGTTGTTGTCCCTATCTTGTACACCCAATGGAGTGGGCCCAGGACTACCTAATCAAGAGGAAAATGGGTGGATAACATGCACCCTTGAATGTACAACAAGGTGGGGTCCACAAAGGTGGCCCACCATCCAGAAACCAAGCTGATATTTATGTCTTCCCTTCAAACAGGGCTGGTGGGCGTTCCGAGTCAACCTGGTCAGTGGTGCTGCAATACGGGAGAATCCCTTGATAAACCGTCGATAATATCCCTCTAGACTAAGAAAACTGTGAATCTCTGACGTGTTCGTGGGCTGGCCTCACTGATGCACTGCATCTATCTTCGAGGGGTCCACTGTGACACCCTCCCTCGTCACTATGTGACCGAGGAACTTCACCTCTTCCTGCCAGAACTCACACTTCTCCAGCTTCGCATAGAGCTGGTGGGTACGGAGGGTCTGCAAAACAATCTGCAAATGTTGCTCGTGGTCCTCACGGGTCCTCAAATAGATCAAAATGTCATCGATGAATACCACAACAAACTTATCAAGGTAAGGCGGGAATACCTCATTCATCAACTGCATAAAAATGATGGACGCATTGGTCAGTCCGAAGGACATGACTTGAAACTCAAAATGACCGTAGCGCGTCCAGAAGGCTGTCTTCGGGATGTACTCCTTTCGGACCCGAATCTGATGGTAACTGGACCGTAGGTCAATCTTTGAAAAGAACTGTGTACCCTGCAGCTGATCAAATAAATTATCGATCCTCGAGAGTGGTACTTGTTCTTAATCGTGACCTTATTGAGGACATCGGCATCACGAACAAATTCGCAAGTAGAAAGATATCCCCAATCAGAACGAGGCAAGACAAGCAAAATCGGCCCAACACTTCAGTCTTCCCCAAGGGAGTCGATACCGACAAAACCTCATGAGCGAACTCCTTGGCCACAAAAGAATGAGTGCTCTAGAATCAAACAACACACGTGCTGTGCATGTGGAGATAGAAAGAATACCCTCGACTACCCCTCCTGATGACTGAGGGTCCTGCTGAGCGGCATAAAATCTGCCCTGGGTCGACCGAGGAGGTGCATGTCCCCTCTGCGGTCTCTTTTGTTGTTGCCGCTGTGGTGGCCTAATCTGCTGTCTTTGCTACTGTGGGGGAAGCCTTGGAGACTGGTGCTATGGTCGCTCCTGCTGCGGTGGCCTCGGCTGCTGCTGCTGAAGATGGGGACACTCGTGTCTGCGATGTCCTGTCCTACCGCAACCAAAGCAAGCACCTAGGAACGGTCCCAAAGTTAGTGTTGGATGCGTTGCTGGTGCTCAGAATGCTAAGCGGGTCGTATGCCACTGCTGTGGACGATGTTGGTGTTACTGACGGGAGCTACCGGAGGGCGCCTTCCTCTTCCGGTCTCCTCCCTGGTCACGGGTCCCCTGCAAGGTGGCCCAATCAGCCTTGTAGACCAAGGCCCTCTGCACAATCTGATTGAATGTCGGAAGCATATGTCCAACCACACGACTCCTAAGGGTGGGACGCAAGCCGTCATCAATAAGATAAGTCACAAATCTGGACAGTGTAACGAAACGTGCCTCATACTGTGACACAGTCATGTCCCCCTGGACTAGGGTCCCAAACTCCAATGCACGCCGTTGCTGGACATGCACGGGAAAGAACTTTTAGTCGAACTGGTCAACAAGGTCCTCCCAAGTCCACTCAAAATCTGCTTTAGCTGCTCGGGCGACAGATGCCCACCAGTGCTATGCCTCGCCCTAAAGAAGGAATATAGCCAACGGGACTCGCCGCTGAGTCGTGCATCTCATGGTGTCGAATATCTTCTCCACCTCGAAGCGTCATATCTCTGCTGCAGTAGGGTCTGGCTCACCTCGAAAGCGCGGGGGATTATGCTGTCAGAAGTCTCGTAGAAGGGTGCTCCGCGCACTTGCTCTGCCTGCTTTGAGGTCTCTACTGGATGCCTGCCCTGCCCCTGGAGGGCAGCTGTCATTACCTGTAACATCTGCTGCAACTACTCTGCTCAAACTGGTATGATAGGGAATGTAGGGGCAGTGTTGGCCTCAGGCAAAGGTGCAGGAACTGCGGGGGCCTCTGACATAGGTGCAACAAGCTCGAGTGGGAGAACGGGAGCTACTGGAGGTGGTATGAGAACCTTGGGTGGAGGAATAGGATCCTCAAGAGGTGGAGCAGGAGCCGCTTGGGTCTCTCGAGTCTCTCGGGTACCTCGAGTGCCTCGCGTGCCTCGTGTGCCTCATCTAGGCGGAATGGTCTACAGAAAGAACAAAAGTGTCCATTAGCCTTAAGAACCCTCGAAGGCTAAGACGTTAGAGAACCAAATTAGAAAGATACGCACTTGGGACAAGTAGGTCCTAAGCTTGTAGCAGATATGTGATGTCGTCCTAAGTTATTCCTGAGTTATGCTTTGATACCAACTCCGGTCACGCCCCAAACTCAGAAACCGGGCTCACAAAATTCTCGATCACTGAATCCATCGCCGACAGCGTTCGTAGTACCCCATTCTCGGCTCCTGGCACCCATATACCAGGTTTCGATCCTGGGATCCTACAAGGAGAATTCTAGCATGAGTCTATTTCGCAATAGGCATAACCATATCATAACCCACATATAATAACCACAGGAACATCATAAAAAAATCCATTAAGAACAAAAACTTTTACAATACAAGGTGCATAAAGGAAAGATACAATGGCTATAACAAAACTCCAAAAGCTTCGCGGCATGCTCTATTCCTGCACAGCTACGGTCTAGCGTCACTTGCACGTATCAATCGTGCATAAGCTTATAGAAAGCTTAGAGGGTGGTGTAAGTGTGTGCAAGACAGGTGCCAAGGATGCAATATCGAAGTAATGCGGAATATGCTGGCAAGACCATAAATACTATCAGCCATACCAAGGCTATGCGATACAACGCATGAATACTATCAGCTATACCAAGGCTATGTTATACCAAGCATGAATGCTATCAGCCATACTAAGGCTATGCGATGTGAGGCCTACGTAGCCAAATGCCATATGCATGATGCAATGCAGGCATGTCCAATCCTCATATCAAGTACGCATATCAGTATAGTTCCTCTCTGAAAAATCACCGGGGTTTAGTACACTCCACACTGACTGCCTCCTCCCTAGCCGTGCAGCCCAGTAAGTGGAAGAGACCTCACTATCCACCTGGCCAATAGTCTGTCAATATCTACCCGGCTCATCGATAGCGGACCCATTTGCGAGCTCGTCAAACTCAGCCTAGCTTACAACCCCCTCACTCGGGCGGATAAGGCCACACTCCCTTCCAACCGACCACAACACAGTGGGAGACGCGACCTAATGGTATTCGGCACTCGGACGCTCATGTTTCCACTCTGTCTAAACGTTGGAGCATCTCCTAGTATCAAAAAGGTTCTGGGACTTTTACCCAAGGACATCCTACGTGCTCATAGTGCTAGAACAAAGTATTTTTGGTGTCCAATCTAGCCATCCATGATGTGCCTATGGAGGCTACAACACTGATGTTGCTAGGGTGTATAATAATCGTGCCATAAATTGCTAGATGCATGAATCATACCATCCAGTCATGCATCAGTCCTGCGCATACTGTGTGCTCATGTGGGGCAACTCCGTCACTCGGGGAGTCCCATAAACGGTTTGCCCAATGGCATAAACTATGATAAATCATTCCTCAACTAAGTATACATATGATGCACATGGGCATAAATCATTAAGATATACTAAGTATGACATATGGTGATGATGTGCACTCCTCGTAACAAGGTCGGGTCTAGGGACTTAGACAATTCTACAAGTCATGGTAATAGCACAAACAATAGTGGGGGCCCAACTATTTGGGTTAGCCCACTAAGACTAGATAGATAATACTATGGGCCCAATAGATGAGAATGGGCCTAACAAAGGGGCCTAGAGAGATTCACAATGTGAACATTTAACCACCATTGTCCCCTAGAAGGCAGCCTATGAAGAAATCTAGCTTACAACACGGCCCATGGCCCGAACACTACTATGAAAGGTAAATGGGTAACAATCCATAACAATACAAACCACATGATGGGCCTCAAGAAACGGCCCAAGCCTACATACATCAACATGTGTTATATGGGGCAAATCATGGCCCAAGTATCGTGGCCAACGAATATATGCATTATGGTGGGCCTCATGGGCAGCCCATATGCCCAAAATACATAGCTAAGGCATATCCAACATTCACCAGTGTGGGCCTTACAAATCAGCCCAAGACTGGGCAAGTTAGAAGGGCAAGAAGGATCCAATCCCATACATCAAATTGGGCTTACAGCCAACCCACAAGGTCCAACACAATAGGTGGGCAGCCCATGCATAGAAAGGGGCTCTAAGGCTGGACGTCCAGCCCATTTGGGCCTGCTGGACATCCAAAAATCTGGACAGTCAGGTCCTTAATCAACCAGCCAAAAGGTGGACCTCACAAGGCACTAATGGGGCCCAATAATCTCAAAAAATATATGTCTGGTGTGTGTACTCATTACTCTCAATTTGGTGGGCCTTACAACTTCACAACATCCAACTACATGTAGAAATTTAAGGCCTTGCTGGACATCTAGCCCACCCAACTTCTTGGGCCTACTGGGGTCCAATAGATGATTAATCTGAGTAAAATATAAAGTATAAGGTGGCCCATACATATCATAGGGGGCCCCACCAGATGGAAGGGATGAGTATAACACATAAATCAAGGTGGGCCTGCTATTGGACTGCAAGTCTAACAACACCCCAAATGGTCTGGGCATCCCAAGGGCCTGGACGGCTGGCCTTGGGCCCCACTACAGACGTCCCACCAGGAGGTGGGCCACACAAATGGGGAACGGTGTGGACATAACACATTAGCAAGGTGGGCCACATGGGAGGGACGGCCAGCCCCACCTGCTGGACGTTAGCCCAACTGGGACGTCCAACAGTTGGGCCACTGGCCCAGCTGTGGTGCTCAAATGGACAGCTTAGGTGGCCCACATGAAGTCAAGGTGGGTCCCAGTAAGGTGGACGACAATGGAGGTGAAATGGAAAGGTATGAGCACATACAACAGTAAACCAAATTTCTGGACAACGAGGTATAGCAGTAAAAATGTTGCTGGAATTGTTGTTGTCCCTATCTTGTACACCCAATGGAGTGGGCCCATGCCAGCCTAATCAAGAGGAAAATGGGTGGATAACATGAACCCTTGAATGTACAACAAGGTGGGGTCCACGAAGGTGGCCCACCATCTAAAAACTAAGCTGATATTTATGTTTTTCCCCTTCAAACAGGGCTGCTGGACGGTCCAAAAATCTGAACCATCCAGGCCCCTTAGGCCTACTCCATGGTGCTCCAACAAGGGCTAGATGGTGAGGGCTTCTTCATGCATCAAGGTGGGGTCCACACCTTAGAGAAACACCTCATGAAAAGGGAAAAAAATATAGCTACATACAAGGCTAAACAATAATTTGCAACAAGGCCCAAAAAATCTGGTGGGACCGATGTTGCTGGATATCCCAGCCCATAGGTGGTTGATTGGGGGATTTTTCTCAAATTCATCAAGGTGGGACCCTCCTAGATGGGTCACACACACATCAGGCCCAAGCCCCATCCAAAAACAACCATACAATTAGGCCTAAGGGCCATCCAAACCATGCAAACCCAAATGGGCAGAAACATGGGCCTAGACGTCCAACAGCATGGGCTTGGACGTCCCTACTGCTGGACGGTCTGGTTGCATGGACACATCAGGTGGGCCACACACATCAGAGAAAAAAAAGATAAGAGAGAGAGAGAGGGAGAGAGAAGATCTCAGCCATGGGAAGGGCTCTGCCACTATGAGCCCTTTTAAAGCAATCACAACCATACATCAAGATACTACATGGGTCTCATGCATGCATGGGCCCTACAATTAAAAATCTGAGGTGGCGATACCATCCCCACCATGGATCTAGGGTATAGATGGCCCATCAAAACTATGGATCAAAAGAAAATATCATGATGGGGTCCATGGAGAATGGCCCCATCATGGCATCATGCATGCACATTGGTGGGCCATTGGCCACACCTATGGAGTCATGTAGGATCTCCACCATTGATGGGTGGGTCCTACAAGCTCCCATGAAAGAAAACAAGGATTAAATGAAAGAAAATCAGAAATCTAGTCCTAGGATTGCACCCACCTCAAAGCTCTTCCTCTTCTTCTATACTTAGAATCTCTAGCTCCATTGGAGTGGAATCAATGGTGGAGATGGGAATAGAATGGTTAGATTTGTGGGAAACAAGGGAGAAAAGGGCTGGAAAAATGGGGGAGGGTTGGACGTTCCAACCTTCTAGCAATGGAGGGAGAGAATGAAAATGAGGGAGAAAGGAGGGAAAGGGAGGTGTTGTAGCAAGGTGATGATGGTGGTGTAAGGTAATCATGAGTTTTGGGGATGAAAATCTATCATTGCATTATGGGGAAGAAAACTAATTATGACATTTTTGGGAAGAAAAGTAATTAAGAATTTGGGGAAGAAAAATAATTATGGCTTGTTAGGTTAGGTGGCTAGGTGGCTATATGTAACGCCCTGAAAATCGGGGGTCTAGAACAACTCAACTCCCGAGTTCCAAAACATCACTTATGTAACATGTATGCTTATGATTGAATGTTAAATGTGTTAGTGCGTTAATCATGAGTAAGATTATATCAAAACAGTAATTCATACTCCAGATCAATTAATATAACGCAAGCGGAAGACTGAAAGATGTATATATAGACGTGTATGAGCCAAAAATTCACGATCGGTCTCCAGAGTATGAATACATCACTGAGTCACCATATACATGTAATAGTTCAAAAATCAAAATGTCAAAAATAGTTCAACTACATTGATAAGCCCTATAGCCCAGTCGATCCGGACGACCTAAGCGAAACCGCCGGAGAACTGCATATACGAGAACTCGTCCTGATCGTCATAGTAATCAGGCTCCGCCTTCTGAGTCGCATTGTCGTCTGCAACTAAGATAGGGTCTGGTGGGTGTTCAGAACACCGTCCCAGAATGTGGGAGTGAGTGATCAACTCAGTGGAATCATAGAGCAAAGGTTAACATGTTATCAACTCAGTCAAGCAGTAATGATAAAGCAAACATATCAGACATTCCTAGATACTCTTATTAATGCAAGGATAAAATGTATTCATGATGCGTGCCCTCGCCTACACTCCCTCATGCGACACCATCTTACGGTCGTGGCATGCTTTCTTCCCTCTGTGTTCTTCAACCCGGGGCACATGCAGTGTGATGTTATGAGCGTGATTACCAAGTTTTTATTAGTCATTTTCATACAGCAGGATTGAGAAACTAAGGTACCTCCCTTATATCATTCCCAAACAAGGATCCATTCTAGGGTTGTCAGTCCCAGTAAATCTCATACGATGTTGCGGTTCTAGGTCGTTACAGTGGGCTCATCGCCTGATCAGTGCAGGCCTAGTTTATACTCTTGTTGCTACGGAAGGGTCGTCGCCTCCACGTAGACTCAGAGTATGCTCGAGGTCACTACAAAGGGCTCGTCACCTGATCAGTGTAGGCCAACAGCTCGAATACAGTGTCTTATACCACCGTATTCGGCTCACGAGTCTGGGTTGCTCACTGGTCACTACGGGGAGGTTCACTGCCCCAGCGTAGGCCGACAGCTCGATCACGGTGTCCCATACCACCATGTCCGGCTCATGAGTCTTAGCGGATCGAGGTACCAAGGTTAAACGGGATTTCACTGGTAAGTTTGGTACCTTAGGTTCAGGCAGTGGCATCCATACATGGTGAACATACATCAGGTCAATCAGGTTACTTGACAAGCTCGACTAGCCCGAGCGCATGACAAGTTGAGCGACATGAAGTGCATAAGCACTCCGCGTGGCTTAACCACTATCGCCAACCGAAGTATGGCTCGGGTTCGTCAAACACATCCTACATGGTGAATGAATCTCAGCCACGAATTCAAAGCCTGTTACCGATTGTCTGGACTATACTGTAGTCTCAAACACATTCAACCCTTAACCAGTAACCAAGTAGTTCAAACATGTTAACAAGCATGTTATAAAACCTAACTTAAACAGGAAATTCAAACACATACATTTCATAAGTAAGATATTAAACTAGACAACTTGCATGGAGGAAATCATACACATCCCTAAGGTAGTTGAGAATCCTATCTCAACACCCACCTAAAGCACTATCTCCTAAGTACTTACTCATACAAGCATTTTTACAAACACTTAGACTACACTTATTAACATACATAACGTATGTTAGCCAAAACATGTATTAGGGCGAATCCTTTGCCGAGGAGTTGTTACACATATAACTAGCATATACACACAGTAGTTAATCATGGCAAACACACTTTCATATTTCGTACGTATACGGTATTTTCTATAAATACACTGAATACACTAAACTCCACAAATTTCATATATAACTAAAACGCAAAACAAACATCTCATTTTGCATGTGAAATAACATCCACATCAAGAATCTATCATTATTCGACATTGAAAGCTTTAAAAACCATAACCTGTACGTCTATAGTCCGCACCTTACGCCGGTAGGCGCGTAACGAACTCAGTTCGTTCACCCACGCTTCGTCTACGGAACAACGGCAACCTATTACATGAAATATGTTAGCTATTTCACCATTTCAACTATTAGAAACCCTAGAACGGATTAGGGTTAGGTTTTCTTACCTAAGAACGGGATCGGTATCGCCTGTAGAGCGATACAGAAGTGTTGGTAAGGCACATGGAGTAGCGGGATCGAATCCTAGGAAGAATCCCCACTTCTCTCTCTCTCTCTCTCTCTCTCTCTCTTTTCTTTATTCTCTTTCTTAGGGTTTAGAAAATTTGTGTGAAGTGAGAGGGAGAGGGTTTAAGGTCCTTATATAGATCCAAAATTGATGAGAATGACCCCAGGGCCAAGGTATACTTAGGTTATGTCCAAAGAGCGTCTGTTTCAGCTCAACGGAGCACTTCCGGAGCCCTCTTTTTTGCGTGCAGTTGGACTTAAGATCACCAACCTTGGATCTAGGTCGAGTTAAGTTTTCGTTCCAATCTGGTTTCCAGATTGTATGTGGCGAACCAGTTTCAGTTTAACGGTCACCGAAACTCGATCAGGGTTACAAGTACACTGCCATGTATGGGAAATTTCTCCTGATTCGAGGGTGTATTTGGGTCAGATTCTGACGGTCTGAATCCTTATATTTGGCTCGTAAGCGACAAGTCTCAAATTACTTTTATTTCTAAAGATACCCACATTTCTCACACACTTCACTTCGGGCTCGAGTGAATAGCTTCGAAATACTATCTGAACTTGATTTCCGAGGTGGTTGTCAAGCCCAGTAAGGCGGTCGTAATCATATGGTTTCGTAATGATCGAACTTTCGACATGCGGTCCAGATCCGATACGGAGTTTCAATGTGCTCCCGAGAGCAACTGGGTAATGAGATTAATCCTAGATTTTAGGGTAATATAGCGTCAATGATTCTATAAGTCTTGGGTCTTGCAGATCGTATTTAAAGTGATTAGTGCTGATTTCGCATGTAATCTAGTTTAACACTAGTTAATCCTCGTCTAATTCCTCAAGGATTTGATCCTGAGTGATTTCTGCTTGAGGTGGTACTTGGGCCTTTGTACGAATTTTTCTGAGACGTTACACTATAGCCATCATGGCTAGGCTAGGCTAGGGGTGATGTCACTCTATCTTGGAAAATGTGCCCAAGCACAAGGTTGGTCCCATAATCATGCGATCAACGCTCCAAATATTGTGCGGGCTACATCTCTTGATTTACACATCGAATTGGCATACGAGACGATACAGTCGCAATGGTACAGGTCTTGGATCGAATCAGTTCGAGTTTACAGGTGGAACTTAGGGACGCTCGCAAATGTTACCTACAGGTCGCGGGTCGCCGAAATTCGACCGGTAGGACTACGAGACCTAACGAAATGGAATGGACACTAGGTCATGGGTCTGACAAGAATTATTCTTGCTTTCATCCCTTATGGATTCGAGGAAGCTATGTGAGGAATCCAAAGAGCTCAATGATTTAAAGTAGTTATTCCCTTAGGAAGATAGCGATCGACCTCATTACGTCCCTCCCTGCACTAGTAAGTGTCCAATTTGGCCAACCAGGTTGTTCTCCTAACTTTTTAAAGCCCTTTTCATGTTGGGCATGACTTCTACAACTCAAAGGATCAAAATTTATACTCGAACTAAAACTTACTATTTATAGTAAAAACAGAACTAAACGAGCTTTTGACCATTGATCTGATGGAATCTCACAAATCCAGCATGGGCAACTAATCATAGCGGGGTTAGCTGGCTTAAGTAGGTCCTCATACTCTAAAATCATATATAATATGTCAAAACAATCATCCTAGTTTGCGAGATACGAGTGATTTAAGGTTTTAACTGTCCAGATCATTTTTGCCTCTGATCAGTCCTTCAATAGTCCATCTTTGCCATAAAAATGTCTGTGACCCACTCTACATCAGTACCATCCACTTCATAAGAACTCAACCTCGAGTTCTTGTCCAACTTCGGTTCATGATACTCGTTCAAGTCCGCAATGTTGAAAGTGCGCAAGATCTCCATGTCATTCAAAAGATCAATAATGCAAGCATTAAATTGATCTTTCGAAGGATCGGTACCTGTCCAATCTTCTTGTTCTTCAACTTGTTCTAGGTCCTGGTCAGAAAACTCTCCTTGCGTAGATGAACCATAACATTGTCGCTCACCTCGAATACCTTTTATCGTCAACGCTTGTCTACTTGCTCCTTGTACTTGTCGTTCGAAGCTTGCAACTTGACTTGTACATCTGCATGAATGCCCATGATTCGGTTCGCCATATATTTTGCTGTAATGCTCATGCCTGGGAGCTTGGTTAACGGGACTAAGTCAAGTGTGTGGCTGATCGAGACAAACCCCAAGTGCAGGGCTACGATGTAGTAATAACTCATTGAGACCGAGGTCGTACCCACAGCTTATGTAATTTTTGGCACACTTTAAAACTATAACTAGAGCTAAATCTACTTATAGAATATGATTTAAGAAATAAGGATGTAATTGAGAATGAATTTAATAGATGTAAAATACTAGAGGGCCAAGGATCCACTTATAGCCATACTCAATGTTTAATTTACTTGATTCCGTAACTCAACTGGAATCGAAGTCATATTCTATCCAGCCGGATAATAGAGTGGTTAAATCATCATGTATATATCAAATAAATTTGAACTTCAATTGAGTTGGTTCTCATATAAAGCATCGAAGTATTGATCGCATGGAATTCAAAGAATCTATTATGAGCTTAGTCTATGATAGTCAATGGATTTTACAAATTAATCCCTTGCAAAATAGATAAATGATTACCCTTAGGTTTCATAAGCATCATATTTACACGGAGTCAACAATGGATCAACGTAAACTAAAAATATATCTTCATTTAAACCAAATAATAATGAATTATTTAACAATCAAACCAATGACTTGAATGAAAGTAAACTAAGATATTAAAAACAACTATAAGCATCACCTCTTTGCCCTAGCTAAGAGACTGGCCAATCAAAGACACGATTGAACTAAAAATCAAAAGAAAAATATAATAACTGAAGAAGAACTAAAGGATTGGAGAAGGAGGACTCCTTGCCTTTTCTCTTCTACCTTAATTCGTGCTTTGGAAGACTAGATTCACCCCTTTAAATAAGAAAAATCTAAACAAGCTTGGAACCGACTTTAAATTTATGCACTTTTGTTACGCTTTGGTCGCACCGACTATGACCTTCGGTCGCACTGAATTAGTCTCTCGGTTGCAACCAGATTTCTTCAATATTTTTTTGAAGTCTCTGTTTCCCTTAAGTCACATCGAACTCTCCTTCGGTGGCACCGAACATGTCTTCAGTCACACCTAAGTGTCAAGTCCAATTATCTTCGAAAATCACAAATCATTGCTGGACTATTCTGTGCACATCCGGTGGGACCGAACCAACCTTAGGTGGGACTGAATGGTATGTTATTTTTATTGATGTACTTTGTGATTTTTCAGTATTTTCTCTCTTTTGTACTTGGTTTTCTAGGTTCCTTGGCACATGAATTGTTCATTAATTACCTTTAAATCTTCAAATCTTCACTTGTTCATTATTTGAAAATTAAATCTTCTTTTAATCGTTCTTTCCATCTTAACTCTTTGAATCACCTCTCATAAAGAAATATACATAATTAGATCAATTAAGCATATCAATGTTTATAAAACTAAAGCATAATAAGGGAGAAACATACAATATTTCACACTCAATGGTGGTGGGGCACTCAACCAAAAACAATCTAGAATGGGGACTTCCCTGTCGACCGGTTCACCATATTGCTGAAAGCAAACTCTGGTTGAGAAATGGCCAAATTCCACAGCTTCAATTTGGCACCTAAAATACATCGGAGGAGGTTTCCCAATGTGTATTTCATAACTTCAATCTGCCCATTAGCTTATGGGTTGTTAGGCCTGTATTCTAGTCCGTACCATTCCTTAGACTCCCACAATCCTCCTCGTAGAATTCCGGTAACCCACGACCTGTAATCGGTATTTGTGTGTGACCTTGAGTCACACCCTGTCAACCCAAGTCAACTCGATCCGAGACTTGTACCCTAGCAATCGCGTCGTCGCTGCTGTTCCAACGCCGCGTCTCGCGCACCGATGCGATACGCAGGTCAGGAGTTGTGGGCCTTCGTATATATCAAGGAAATGCCATGCATTGTGAATTCCAAGAGAATCTCTACCACCCTTTTACATCAATTAATCAATCACAAGTCAAGTACACAACCCATACCTAGCCCATCTCTTTCTCACCAACAAAGCATGACATCCATTCCTCTCTCAGCCATAAGTCAACGACACCCATACCCTCCATCCCATATCTCTTACACAACACCATCCCTCTCTCCCATCCATCACTCCATCCCATCCCATTTCCCCACCATTTCCAAGCAACCATGAGAGAAAAATTATTAGGAGAGAAAAGAAGCTAAGAGAGGACCCATCTCCCTACCACCCAACCTCTCAATCCAACCTTTCAATTCTCATCTTCCACCATCGAAGAGGAAGCTTAGGAGCTTGAAAGATCAAGGAGCCAAGAAGAAGTGAAATTGGTGGGTGTTTTGTAGGAATAGATTTATGTTTTGATGATGGGCCAAGTGGGGCCTATCGATTAATGGTATGGATCCTATTTGGGACCCATTTTGATGTATGTATTGTACTTACGTGGACCACTTAGGGAGGGCTCATAGTGGTGGAGTCCCTCCCCTCCACGCGTCTCTCTCTATTTCCCATTTTCATGGCCCACCTTGATGATGTATGTGCAGCCCCTCTGTCCATCTAGTAGACTAACCGCTGTCCAAACTGGGCCCACCTTGCTGCCTATTTTTGGGCCAGCCCGGATGATGGAAAACCCAAGCATTAGCTTGATCCGTGGACCCCACCCTGATGTACGTTGCTGCCCCCGTCCAATAGGTGTGGACGATGGGAAAATATAAATATTAGCTCGATTCAGTGTAAGTGGGCCACGTATACATGGGACCCACCTGCTGAACGTCCATCCTCACTGTCCAGTAGGTCTGGACGGTGGAGAAAATGCAAATGTCGGCTTGATATGAGCTGGTGGGCCACATGTGTGGTCCCACTTGATGTATATGTGTATATGGTGTCCACCGTCCATTGCAGGATGGTGGGACCCACCTGATATATGTATCTTGCATCCAAGCAGTCCGTCCAGGGCCTGGATGCTGGAGCTTTTCAAAAAAAATAAAATAATAATATATAATATTTTATGGTGGGCCCCATGTGGGGACCCACCTCTGTGGAAGCAGATTGGCTGGGGACCCACCAGCTATATAATTGTATTGACGTCAGCAAGTTTTGTGGTTCTGATCAAAGGTATGTGTTATCTCTAAACCATCCATCCATTGGATGTGGACCCCATCATGGCAGCGTGTGGGGCCCACCTTGTATTGATGTGTTGCATCCACACCGTCCAATCCATGGACGGTGGGTGTGGATTGGCTGGAGTACCTCACACCAGTGCTGTCGTTTGTGACGTCAGCAAGTTCTGTGGGTCCCATTTGATGTATATGTTTTATATCCATGTCGTTTGTGCTATGACGAGGGGCCCACCTTGATGACGCGTGTGGTCCACACCCACGTGGGACCACTGTGATGCATGTGATTCATCCTCACCATCCACTGTTTGGGACGATGGGAACCCACTTGTAATGTATGTATTTTATCCCCGCTGCCTGTCCGTTTTCTAGATGCGGGACCCACCCACACGTGCTGCACGTGTGGGGTGGGGCCCACCTTGAGGTATGCGTTGTATCCATACCATCCAACCATTTGCAAAGATCATTTTATGGCATTGCAACAAGAATGAGATAGATCTAAATTTCAAGTGGGTCCCATCGATGTACATGTTGTATTTATTCCGTCCGGCCACGTGAGATGTGGGGCCGCCGTTATACATGTGTTGTATATTCATCCTGTCCATGGGACGTGGGGTCCACCGTGATGTATGTGTTTCATGCAGGCCGTTCATCTGTAGGGCCCGCCTGTAGCATCCAGGGCCCACCTGTTGTGTAGCCCAATGTGATGTATTGTGGCCCATCTGAAGAGGCCCAATGTGATATATTTGTAGCCCATTTAGAATGTGCAGGGCCCACCTTAATGTGATGTATTTATGACCCATTGCGATGAATATTAGGCCCGTGTGAGAGGCCCATTTTAATGTATATTAGGCATGTGTGAGAGCCCCTTTGCAATGCATATGAGGCCCATGTAACGCGACCCATTGTGATGTGTATTAAGCCCATATGATGCGGCCCACTTGATATATATGAGACCCATGTGATGCGGCCTACTTGATGGATATGAGGCCCATGTGATGCAGCCCATTGTGATATATGAGGCCATATGATGAGGCCTAGTGTGATGTATGCGAGGCCTATGTGGTGAGACCCATCGTGATGTATATTGGGCTCTTGTGTGAGGCCTATTATGTTGTATGTGAGGCCCTTATGTGAGGTCATGGGCCCCACTATATGTTTGGCCCTATGTGGGAGAAATGTTGGTTGAATGTCCACATTGATGGGTAATGATGGTTAAATGTCCACATTGTGACCTTCCCTTAGGCCTCGTTAAGCCTATTCTTGATATGAGTAGGCCGTCTAGGCCCATCCTTGACATGAAGAAAGTACATCATCATCATATAACATGTTTAATACAACTCTACGATCTATGCCTATATGCATCATATGTGTGCTTGATATGAGGAGTGATTGGTCATAGCACATGCCATTGGGCAGATTATTACGGGACTCCCTGAGAGATGGAGTTGCCCCACATGAGCGTGCGGTACGCGCAGGTTTGATGCATGACTGGATGGTATGACTCGTGCATTTCGCATTTTGTGATATGACCACCGTACGCCCTAACGATATCAGGGTCGTAGCCTCCACAAGAATATTGTGGATGGCTAGATGGGACACCGAAAATCTTTTTCTACATGGAGTGCTATAGATGTCCCTGGTGAAAGTCCCTAAACCCTCTTGGTATCAGATGATGTTCCAACTTCTAGACCGAGTGAAAATACATGAGTGCATGAGGGTCGTATACCAGTAGACCGCGTCTCCCACTATGTCGTGGTCGGTTGGAAGTGGGTGTGCCCTTACCCGCCCGAGGGAGTAGGCAATGACTAGGTTGAGTCTGACCCAGCTTAAGGAATGAGTCTGCTATCGGTGAGCTGGGCCGATATTGGGCGATGGATAGTGAGGTCTCTTTCACTTACCCAGTTGCGCAGGTTTGATGCATGACTGGATGGTATGACTCATGCATTTCGCATTTTGTGATATGACCACCGTACGCCCTAACGATATCAGGGTCGTAGCCTCCACAAGAATATTGTGGATGGCTAGATGGGACACCGAAAATCTTTTTCTACATGAAGTGCTATAGATGTCCCTGGTGAAAGTCCCTAAACCCTCTTGGTATCAGATGATGTTCCAACTTCTAGACCGAGTGGAAATACATGAGTGCATGAGGGTCGTATACCAGTAGACCGCGTCTCCCACTATGTCGTGGTCGGTTGGAAGTGGGTGTGCCCTTACTCGCCCGAGGGAGTAGGCAATGACTAGGTTGAGTCTGACCCAGCTTGAGGAATGAGTCTGCTATCGGTGAGCCGGGCCGATATTGGGCGATGGATAGTGAGGTCTCTTTCACTTACCCAGTTGTGCGCTTGATGGGGCAGCAATCTGGCGTGGAGTGTACTAGACTCCAGTGATGATTCCAGAGATGTGCGGTACTGATATGAGGACTTACTAAGCAGGAGTTACGTACTCAGCATTTGACTCATTCATTTATTCATTCACTATCGACTCGAGCTGGTGGTACGCAACCAAATCATTATATGTATCTTTGCAATGACCAGGATTTCGGTTGGGTGCGCAACTAACCTGAGATCAGGAGTTTACCACATTGAGTCTAGTTATCCAAATTTAGGTATGAGACTGGTTTGGATAAAAGTCCTTTGTGATAGACCCCACAGCTTGCGATACTACGTACTATCATCCCGACTCTACACTCCAGCTTGGTCATTTCATTCGCACTACATATTGCATTGCATCCTCAACACATAGTATTTGGTTTAATATGCTTCTGTATTGCATAGCCTGAATAAGGTTGATGGTATTATGGACTCATCGGAATTTGCATATTACATTGCATCCACAATATATGACATTTGGCTTACTATGTCTCCGCATTGCATAGCCGACCTACATTATTTCCTCAGTATATGACATTGGCTTATTATGTCTTTGCATCGCATATCCTGGATAAGGTTGATGATATTTCTATAGACTTGCTAGAATTTTCGCTTACTCTAATATTGTATGATTTATGGACTTGTCAATATTTTCGCTTGCTCTGATATTTGTGTGCTTGACACTTATCTTGAGCACACACTTACACCACCCTCTAAGCTTTTTATAAGCTTAAGCACGATAGATGCGTGTACGTGACTCCTAGATGCAGTCGTAGCTGAGCAGGAGCAGAGCGTGTGACTAAGCTTTGTGGAGAATTTATTATATGCATGTATTTCTTTTCAACATTGTAATCAACGATTTATATTAGTGGATATGTGGTGATGATGTTGTTCTTATAATTTAGGTATACTTGTGGTTATGCTTCTTTACAAAAATTCACACTGAAAATCCTCATTGTAGGATCCCAGATCAGAATTTGGCATATGGGCACTGGGAGCCAAGAATGGAGTACTATGGAGGTTGTCGGTGCCAGATTCGGCAATCGGGAATTTTGTGAGCCCGGTTTCTGAGTTTTGGGTGTGACACGGATGGTAGGCATTACTGATTTGAAGTCGCTTACCAAACCAATTCCACAAAGTCTGCTAGAAGTGGCTACTGAACTTCGTGCCACGATCAGAAATAATGGTCTTGGGAACCCCGTGTAGCTGCATGACCTCTTTAGAGAATATATTCGCTACGTGTGTTGCATCAATTATCTTCTTACATGGGGATAAAGTTTACCATATTTGAGAAATGATATACCATCATGAACATTGAATCCATGCATCGCTATGTTCGTGGGAGACCAAGCACAACATCCATAGATAAGTCCTCCTAAGGGTCGTTAGGTATATGTAATGGGGAGTAGAGGCCCGTATTCTAAGACTGCCCATTGGAGATTTGACAAACATGACAGTTTTGCACTACTTTATCCATGTCATGTATCAATTGTGGGCAGTAATATCGTTCCTCAACAAGAGCCCACGTCTTATCTCGCCCAAAGTTTCTACCAAGGCAACATCCATGTAGCTCTTGGATAATCTTCTCCCCGAGAGAAATTTAAGGCATGCACAATTGATTCCCTTTGAAAAGGAAACTGTCTTGTATATGTGGGTCACTGTGATGACCCTCTTGGAACCTCATCAATGCATCTTTGAAGTCCTCATCTTCGGTATACATCTCCTTGAGACAGTTGAAGTCAACCACCTAATTACTCATCATAACCAGTAGTGATGCACGATGGTTAAGTGTATCAACCAACTTGTTCTGCTGCCCTGACTTGTTCTTTACAAAGAACGTGAATTCCTGTAATAATGTGATGCATCTAACATGTACCCAGTTCACATTAGCCTGACTATTAATAAACTTTAAGGCTTGATGGTCAATGTAGACAACAAGTTCTCTCCGAATTAGATAATGTCGTCAATTTCGCAACGCGTAAACCACTGCATATAGCTCAAGCTCATATGTCGACCATTTCTTTGAGGTTTCCCTTAGCTTCTCATTGTTGAAGGCTATCGACCTGCCTTCATATGATAAGACTCATCCGATTCTGACATATAAGGCGTTACACTCAACCTCAAACAATTTGTTAAAACTGTTAAGAACCAAGAATAATGTTGTGGACAATCGATGCTAAATTTCAGTAAAGCCCTTGTCAGTCTCATCAGTCCACTAAAACGACCATTTTTCATGCAATCTATAATGGGTGTGACTACAATGCTGAAATTATACATGAATCGATGATAAAATGTTGCCAACTTGTGGAAATTCCTCACTTCATGAATGCTCAATGGAATTGGCTATTCCTTGATGGCTTGCACCTTTTTATCGTCCATAGGATGCTTATGGACATCACAATAAATCTAAAGAACAAAAAGTTGTCCTTTAAAAAATTACACTTCTTCGAATTGAGATACAACTTATTAACTATCAGGACCTGTAACACCTGCCTAAGATGTTTCATGTGTTTCGTCTCACCCTGTCTATATATCAGAATATCATTAAAATGTACTACCACAAACTGACTAATGAATGACTTTAACACTTGATTAATCAGACGCATAAAAGTGCTAGGTGTGTTTGATAAATCGAAAGGCATGACCAATCACTCATACGACCCCTTCATTGGCCTTAAATGTCATTTTCCACTCATCATTAGGCCGAATATGAATCTAATGGTACCCGCTCTTCAGATCTAGTTTAGAGAACACCTTTCACTTTCTAGTATATCAAGCATGTAGTCCAACCGCAGTATCGGAAACTTGTATTTAATAGTCATTTTGTTAATTATCCGACTGTCGACACACATGCGCCAACTCCTATCTTTCTTAGGCGTTAATAAAGCTGGCATAATGCATGGGCTTATGCTCTTTCTTAGAAGACCCTTACGTATCAATTATTTCACCTGTCCCTGAAGTATTTCACACTCTTTCAGACTCATCCAATAGTGAGAGTAGCTGGGCAAGCTAGCCCCATGGACGAGGTCTATGTGATGTTGGATTCCCCGCATGGGAGGTAATTCATTGGGTAATTCTTCTGGATAAATTTATTTGAATTCATTTAATAACGACCTTAAACTTGGAGGAACGTCTAAGGATTTCAGTTCCTCGCTCTTTACCACCACTGATTATACCTCGCCGATTTTCTCAGATTCCTCCACAAAATCCTAAATGGTCAAGAGGGACTTCCTTCCACTTTAGAAGCTTTGGGGTGGTTCTCCGGTGTCATAGGGGTAAGGATTGTCTTACGACTGTCTTTGATAAAGACATAAATATTGTCTCGTCCTCGGTGGGTCGTATCACTGCTTGATTTCCATGGTCGACCGAGCAACATATGGCATGCTTCCATGTCGACCACATCCGAAATTACTTGACCTTTATAATTCCTACCAATTAAAAATGAGATAGTGCATTGTTTTGTTACCTTGATCTCATTCATCCTTTTTATCCAACTAATCGAGTAAGGGGAATGATGTTTTGTCGTAGGTAGATGCAACTTGTTCCCCATCACTTTCAAGGCGATGTTCTTGAAATTGTGGTAAGGACCGCTGTTGTTGAAGTGGAATAGGTCAAAGTGTCCTAGAGGGGGGTGAATAAGACTTTATAAAATTTTATGACAATTTAAAACTCTATTCCCATTATCTTGATCTAATATACCAATTACCAAGATATCTTTTAATTTAACTCTAATGGCTTCCAAGCCAAATAAAGGATCCAATCACAAGACTATTCAATATCTAAACAGTATATAAATTTAGTCTATGATGGGTGCACTGAGTGACTGTGTGTGAGATGTGATACTTATCAGTTCTAAATAATCACGCATCATGTGATCATTCAAAGTAAACACAATAAGAGAGTATGCAAATAACAATCTCAAACACATTCATTTTATAGTGGTTTGGCTATATGCCTACTCTACTCCCGACGGACGCACTCAACCCTTGAGTGTATCGGATTTCATTAACGGAGGTTTCAAATCAAGTTTACCTCAAACCAAGACAACACACACAAGGCTGACTCTAGGACCTACATAAGGTACCTAACATGCCTACACAGAGGCACAAGTTTATGCCCTACACAAGAGCAAGGGTCAACACAAAGCACCCAGGTTTATGCCCTACACAAGAGTAAGGGTCAACACAAATCACCCAAGTTTATGCCCTACACAAGAGCAAGGGTCAACACAAAGCACCCAAACGTACTCTCCCGTCGGAGGCCTCCTATGAGGACTTGTAAGGGGTGAGACGTATCTGCGACCCAATCCTATAGAAGGAATGATCAACAGTCTCTGGACTCTAGTGACTTACACATAAGTAGGTGATCCCCATTAAGCACGTTGATGAAGATCTCCTCCCTGATGATGAAGATTCTTCAGTTCCTTTGATCCGCAACACTTGATGATGTTCCAATAAAGGTGACAGGTTGGGTCAAGGTTATGTTGGAATCCTACTCTATTAAATGTTTTCCTATTTTAGAGGAGTGATTCCAAGCATTCAAGCACTCAAGGTATCCCAGCTCAATGATTTGCCATTAAGGTAGTAGCTAGATGATCCTTGAAAGGGAAAGTTCATTCCTCAATCCACTCTATTTAATATCAATGATGAGGGCGGATTGAAGGATGAACTTCCATGAGAAAAAGAGCTTAGGGTAAATAGTATGCAAAACTCTTTCAAGGCTCTCTCTATTTTTCTCACTATGTAACCAAGAACAAGCTTCCTATATATAGGCGAAAAGTCCCAACGGTAATAAATATGTCAAGTCTGACTGAGTTCGATCTCATCGGTCTTGACTCGATGTCATCGAACGTATACTTTCGATTCCATCGAGCCAAGGTTCGATGATGCAAACTCAGCTTAAGCACATACACGAAACTTTTTGACTAAAGATCGATGACATCGAACATGCATCGATGATATCGAATTTTGAATTCCGATATCATCGACAGTGGTTTCAATTTATCGATCTTTTTAATGAATATTTTTAGAAAGCTTGTAGGACATTTTTTGACTCAGTTCGATGATATCGATCCCATATCAATTTCATCGATTTTTGAATTACGATCATATCGAACCAATATCGATTCCTCTATTATTCACATAAGAATTTCCTTTTCAAGTTTCCTGGAACAGTTTTGTCCTGATTTGATCGTATCGAGTCTATATCGATATCATCGTGATTTGAATTTCGAAACTATCGATGTGGGTTTTGATTCCTCGAACATTTAGATGTTTTTCTTTCAAAAACTCGCTGGAATCAACTTGACCCATTTCGATGTCATCGATACTGTGTCGATATTATCGAGATTTGAATTTCGATGATATCGATTGTCCTTTGATTCCTCGAGCAATATCAAGAATATTTTCAAAGCCTTTGCTGGATAGAGCTCTGAGATCTTCGATATCATCGACTATCCTTCGATATCATCGATATTTGAAATTCGATGTTATCGATGGTGGTTTCGATTTATCGAACATTTTTTCCAATGTACTTTGTGATTTACTGGACATAAAAGGACATTAATTCGATATCATCGAGTCGTGTTCGATGTTATCGACACAAGCTCGATATCATCAAGCTGAGCTGAAAAACTTGGAAAATTTTCTTGTTTAAAACTTAAGTTTTCAGACTTTTAACACTTACGTTATTCTAAGGCTTTTAAGGAATTATATACCTGGGTGTTTTGGGACTTGGGATCTGAGGCTTAGCTTACCTGTGACGAGCTTTGAACACACATCCGGTTGAGGCCACGTCTTGAACAATCTTCATATGGGGCCCACTTGACTCATTAACTCAACACTCACAATAATTGACAAACCAGGGCACTTTCAGTTCTCACTATTGCCACTTCTGCGATTACATCGGAGACCTTAGTGTTAATGATACAGTGTGTATGGAATATATTATGCCGTTGCGGGTGCACCTCCTTCCTTAGACTATACAATAACCACCTCACGAGCAAGGATTCGACATTATCCTTGTTCAACCATTCTTCGTCACTAGCTCCTTCAAAGGCCCATTCATCCTCATCAAATCCAGGGCCTTCTTCCATTGCCTCAACTTTAGCGCCCCCTTCGTTAATGGACAAGTGGGTTGCAGGGCGTTGATGGCAAGTGTTCAATAACTGGCCCGGTTGTCCATAACGGTAACAATGGTCTGGACTTGGTCGACCATAAGGATTTAGAGTCCTATTTGGGGGCGCTGCTGTGGGTGGTGCACATTGAGGCCTAGATGGATCGTTCCCTATGCCACGGTTTGTGGTTATAGGAGGTTAAAGATGCCCTCCTATTGGTTCTTTTCCTTTGGCCTGTGCTGAATCTTACGTGGGACCCGTTATGGGGGGCATGAGTCGAAGGATAAGGATGAGTAAGGACTCTTGTAAGCTATGTTTCCACCCTACTCACCAACTTACCGCTTAATCCACTGTCCTGACCGAGTGCATCTGAACTCGGTCCTGAATTATCAGTCGTAATCTGTCTATGAACAATGCTACCTTTTATGATTTAGTCTCCAACAAATCATTCTGCGTTGTCAATTGGTAGAATTCTTCGATGTAACCTGTGACGGTCTAATTCCCCTGCCGATAATTTTGGTATTGCTGGAATAACACCTGCTCGTAATCACAGGGGAGGAAACGTGATCGAAGAAGGCATCTCATTCACATCCATGATCGGATGGGCATCTTGTTCTATCGGGCACATAAGAGATGTAATTGTTCCCAACATGTATAAGCATTAAATTTCAATTTGAATGCAACCAACTTCACTTTCTTTTCTTCTGGTATATCCATGTAATTAAAATACTGATCCACTCCAGCTAACAAATTGAGGAAGTTTTCTATACACAATAAGCCATTAAAATTGTGAAGTTCGGCCTTACCTCGATAGTCTCCTTTAGCACGATTTAGTCGGTCATCTCCATTAATCGGCTGTCGGACAACGATGCCACCAACGTCCTCATGACTAGAGCTTTACTCATCTAGGATTTGCCTCCGGAAGAGCTCTATGAAAAACAGAGTTGTGTTATACAACGATTACGGGTGGGTGAGAGTTGCCTTGGGCTCAAGGTCAAATTAGCGCATCTGTAATACGATTGATGATTATTTGCATCCCTTGCATGGTCAACTGACTCTCAAGGTGGAAATCTTTCATTATTTCTGATACATAACGAATCCCTTGGATTGTCGTCCACAGTATTTTGGTATATTCCGTTGTTAGTTGCCATCAACCCGAGGGGAGTCCTCGCTCTGATACCACTTAACGTAAGGTGAGATGTGATGAGGTTGATCACTGTCTTCCTCAGGGGATAACTATTCTGAATCCATGGAGCTCTGTGGACTCCTCAAGGAGCTTCCTCAAATCCACGGGGGATAAAAGTAAGAATAATTCATAAGAAATTCAAAATAACTTGATTAATGATAGAAAATGAGATTATAACTCTTTAAATAAGGAGCTCAAACCTAGGCCAAGTTTCAAACTTACACTCTAACTCAAACACCCTAAGAATGTGACTTATTATCTCTTCCTATTAGGCTATGTGGTTTTCGGCTAAAAATAGTATGTATCCAATTTAGCCCAACCATATTATTCTCATAACTTTTTTATGCCCTTTTTATGTTAGGCATGACTTGTATAACTATTTATAGTAAAAATAAAACTAAACAAAGCTTTTGACAGTCGGTTCAATGGAATCTCGTCCGACATGGCAACCCATTGTAGCAAGGTTGGTTAGGTTAACTAAATTTCCTACCCAAAATCATATAAATTTATATGCCAAAAAACTCATCTTGTGAGACATGACTGATTTTAAGTTTGAACTGTCTGATCGTTCTCGCCATCTCTGGTCAGGCCTTTTGGTCATTTTCTTCCATGAAAGTGTCTGCTAGCTGCTTTACGTCATGAAGGGACTTTATGACATTGTCATCATAATGCCTCCTTGCACAATCTATGGTTGGCGTCACATCCCCGTTGTTCCATGCGATAAGGTCCACCAGAGTCGTGGATCTGATCGATTTTTTTTTAGGATAAGCATTGAGGGGCACACCTCATGGACGGAGTGGATTTCACGTATATAACATGGTGGCCCCAGGAAGAGCACATTCCATATAGGGGCAGAGATTGGATCATTGGAATTATCTACGAGACGTCAAGCGTCAAGACCACAACTGTTTCACGTATGGAACTTGCGGGCTCCAACTGTTTGACGCATGTGACTTGTGGAATCACGAGAGCGTGCCTTTCGTTCACATGGACGAAACCACTTCAGGCCTATGAGTTCCGTACCGTCCATCAGGTACTCCACTGTGTGTTTCAATCGTGGCCCAAGAATCAGGTCAATTTAAGACTCAAGTGATCTACACCATAGGTACTAGTTGAGATTGGGATGTCAACCATTAAAATGGTCCAAATCGTGCATGGGTCGACCATGGTATATATATGCCATCCAATTTACCCATCTGATGCTACCCACTAGATCAGCAAACACCGAAAATAGGAGATTCCAACACTTGTATGAGACACCACATGAATTTAGATATTTAGGCATGATTGTACACTGTTCTTTAATGGTGTGACCTAAGTAGTAGATTAAACTGAGTTTTTTCTTAATTCCCTCACCTGTGTGGTGTATCAATGTATATCGGTGGACTTTTATCACTTCAATACCCCTGTACGTGCGGGGTGGAAATTCTACATGGGAACATACTGACGAGGGTGGAGGGACACTCACATTATAAATAGGCCGGACTTGATTTTCTTAGCCCAGGAGCCGGACCTGATTTTCTTAATCAATATTTTAGAGAGGCATATTTTTACTGCTCTCAATATTCAAACATAGAATCTTCCGCTCTGATATCATGTCAAATAACCATCCACTCCGAAAGCCCAATGTGAGTCTGTCTAACAGTAGCAACCATCCTTTCCTAACTCCTCCTTTGGGCGCTGTTACCGCTGATATCCTAAGACCACTTCTCCCTCGACTTGTCCGCCCCCCTCTCTCTTCTACTTGTATATTTCATTCCGAATGGCCCATTTCCATCTCTTCATACAATTTCGGCCTTAGAAGGGGGAGTGAGTGTGTTTTCCATTTCCTACATCTCCGTCGATGGCTTCTTCCATTATTTCCAAAATCTCCAATTCCCCCACTCTCTCCTTCTCTTCCTCTCTCTCCACCCCTATCCCATGGCCCACCCGGCGCTATGCTCAGCCCCGCCGCCCAGTCCTGACCGTCCGCGCCAAGATCCGCGAGATCTTCATGCCCGCCCTCAGCTCCACCATGACCGAGGGCAAGATCGTCTCCTGGATCAAAGCCGAGGGTGATGTACTCTCCAAGGGCGAGAGTGTCGTCGTTGTCGAGTCCGACAAGGCCGACATGGACGTTGAGACCTTCTACGACGGCATCCTCGCCGCTATCGTTGTCCCTGAAGGTGAGACGGCCCCCGTTGGGGCCCCCATCGGCCTTCTCGCCGAATCTGAGGACGAGATTGCTGAAGCTAAAGTCAAGGCTTCTTCCTCTTCGAAAGCCCCAGCCTCATCTCCTACTCCACCACCACCACCACCTCCTGCTCCTTCGAGTTCTCCTCCACCTGCTGCGACGGTTGCTACTCAGTCCGTCCCTGACGGACCAAGGAAAACTGTCGCAACTCCTTATTCGAAGAAGCTTGCGAAGCAGCATAAGGTCGATATCGGATCAGTTGTCGGGACAGAGCCGTATGGACGGATAACTGCTTCGGATATTGAAGCTGCTGCTGGAATTAAGCCAGCAGCGAGTAGTGACAATGTAGGTTATTTAAAGCCTGCTCCTGCTTCTGCTCCTGCTCCTGCTGCTGCAACTGCTTTGCCTCCTAAAGCTGCTGCTGCTGCTCTCCCACAAATTCCCGGTTCGACTGTCGTCCCTTTCACGACCATGCAGGCTGCGGTGTCAAAAAACATGTTGGAGAGCCTCTCAGTGCCAACATTCCGCGTTGGCTATCCTATAATGACTGATGCTCTCGATGCGCTCTATGAGAAGGTATGCTTCTTATTCCTTTCCTTCTTTTCAATTTTCATGTTTTTAGCAGTTTGATTTGTTTATTATTTAAGCGGGATTGAGCGTGAGTCATATCAGACAATATTTAGAACCCTGGATAGTAGTACAGGAATGGTACTGGATGCATTGGATCTCAAACACTTGAAATGCATTTGGATTCATTATCAAATTAAATTGCAATTTTTAGTTTAAAAGTGGAAACTGCAGATGGCAATCGAGCATTTTAATGTTGGACTTGGAAGAAATGTAGCTGCAATGTGAGGGTCATGCTACGTGTGAGGAAGTTTGATTAACTTTTGTCATATCCCCGTGACTAAACTGAATGTTCGCAATTCAATTAACTTTCTTGTTGAGATGAAGCTCTATCTTTTATCATATTTATCGAATTGTCATTTTGCATGAGACTTTCAGGTGAAGTCGAAGGGTGTCACCATGACTGTTCTGTTGGCGAAGGCCACAGCAATGGCGCTGGCACAACATCCTGTTGTGAATGCGAGCTGCAAGGATGGGAAGAGTTTCACATACAATAGCAATGTAAATATTGCAGTGGCAGTGGCTATTGATGGTGGCCTCATAACCCCTGTTCTTCAGGATGCAGATAAGGTACCTTTTCTATCACCTTGTTGATTGGAAGATTGGGTGTGAGGTGATTCTCAAAGCCATTTTGTGTTTAGGTTAACTTACGTAGATGATATCTTTGCCTCTGTCCTGTGAACGCAGTTGGATCTTTATTTGCTATCTCAAAAATGGTGAGAGCTGGTAGACAAGGCTCGAGCAAAACAACTTCAGCCTCATGAGTATAATTCAGGTTTAACTTCATTCATAATGTATTGCTTGATTCATATTGGATGTACTGACCCTAAGATGTGATGCGATGTCCATATGCATCATGGTCATGGAACTAAATGGGTGAAAATTCACGTATATACAAATAATGCATCATGTGTACTACATAATATGTAAAGATATCCATGGTTTTAGCAAACATGTGATGTGTGTTGGGATTTCCAACATGATCATGTGCTTCATGATTTTTTCTTTTTCCAGTCATGTTAAAGGATGAGGAATTTGACTTGTAATTTATTGCAGGGATGTTTACTCTGTCCAATCTGGGCATGTTTGGGGTGGACAGATTTGATGCTATCCTTCCCCCAGGCCAAGTAAGTGTTGTTCTAGTGTGATTCTCACCTTGATTGTAACTTACAATGTTCCCCAATGCTTTAAAACATAATAATTGATTTGTTGGGATTATGCGTAGGGGGCTATCATGGCTGTAGGGGCATCAAAGCCTACTGTTGTGGCCGATGGGGATGGATTCTTCAGCGTTAAGAGTAAAATGCAGGTAAACATTGTTTCTTGTTGGAAATCTTGTTGACACAATTATCTTTGATGATAATTAACTTTTTATTCAAAGATCTAAGAATTGCACACATATATGCAATTATATGCTCGACTTTGTCAAACTTAAAATTAGTTGCAAAGCTTGATAGATTTCTAATGCGAAGTTATGAAATATACCTCTTTTACATTTCTTAGACCTTTAGCAGTCGTGTTATTTATTCATTCATAGTCACGCAAGCTGCTCTTGTGGAAGACCTTAGTTGCAGGATCCTTCTAACTAGGTGCTACTCCCACTTCAAAATCTTGCTCTGCTCCTGCTACAAAATCTTGCTTTGCTTCCACTTCCTACCTATTTATACTTGTTTACATTTTGAAAGGGATGCTTCCCACTCTCGCACTCTTGCATCTGAATTTGCTGCTACTTCGTTTGTGCTATTAAATGGACAACTACAGTCAGATCGCAGTTTTGGTTGTTTTGTTCTTCTCTTAACATGTGGTCTGGATGAGTTAACTTGGAATCAAACAATTTCTTTTCATGCTTAAAATAGCTTACAAGTTCACGTGGCATTTGATATAGTATCACTATGGTGTGCTATGGCCTCATGACATACCCTGTTTCTTTATCTCTTGTTTATTTATTTATTTATTTTAAGAAAATAGAGTACACTTAATGGAATTTTGGGGATGAAAGCTTGCATGTGCTTGTAGAAGTTTGAAAGCCTGATGTGGGAAGTGTTACCAATTATCAAATTGAGGCAACTTTTGCGTTTTCAGAAAATGCTTGAAAATTTTATTTTCTAGGAGGTGAGAGCAGAAATCAACCTCGAGGGGAACGAATAGGGCATCCAAAAATGGTTGTCTGACAGCCATTATAACACTCTTATCTAACGGTAACTGTGGAGACTGTTATGCATTATGGGGTTGTAATGGCCGTTATGGACAAAGTGGACCGTAATGGATGTTACTGTTCTTTTTTTTTTTTTTTTAATAAAAAAATAAAAAAATTACTATTACCGTTATTGAATAACTTGGGAAAGAATAATGGTATTTATTGATAAAGTGGTTAAAGGAGGCAAGTGCAGTTACTAAGTAGAAGTTGTGGAGATGCGAACAGAGATGATTTGACTGTATGAAAAGAGTGGCAAAAGAATTTGCTCATGGAATATAAGGTCATGAAACAAACTTATAGAGAGGTCCTTCTACAAAAAGTGGGAAAGAAGAAGCAATGAGAACAACCTCACAACATATAAAATAGTTAATAATGGAAGCAAAGAAAGAGCTAAGGTCAAGTATGAAAAAAGCAAGGTTGTAGGATAGATGAAAAAAAGTAGAGATGATTTGACTGTATAAAAAGAGTGGCAAAAGAATTTGCTCTTGGAATACAAGGTCATGATACACATTTATAAAGAGGTCCGTGTCACGCCCCGAAATTCGGATACAGAGTGTGCACCCTCAGACCCGAGTTTCGGCCCATGACACGTACACCGAGTGTACTTAATTCATTCTCCATACAATTATTTAGAGGCACAATTTAATGAATCCTAAGTTCACATCCAATTTTAGCATCCATTCATCCATGTTTGTATTATCTTCCTATAATTTTCATCATCATATATTCAAAACCACATCAGGAATCTTCTAAACATGAATCATCGAGTCCACTCATTTGAAATTTCATTTAACAAAAATAAAATAAAAATAATAAATCAAATATTTTTCAATGATCATCATATTTATGTACAAATAGATACAAAATGAAATCAAACTCCTAATAAGTCATTAGTCCATCGTAGCATGTTTATCTTTTGCCAAATACGACACATGGTCCCGCGATTCATCTGGGAAACGGTCCTCACTTTATTCCTGTTTCATTCGTCTCTGTACGGTTGTCAATCCACAACGTTAGCTGGCCAGGCTAGTGAGTGAACCCATCATGATTCATACACGTCATAATTAAAATAGAAATGCATGGATGTTATGAAATGCATGAATGCATCAAGTGGGTATAAATAGAAACCGTCCACTTGCTTGAGTTGGATTCCATCAACCCGCATCTCCCCTTATTGGGTAGGCTTCCACCATCTTGGTAGGCTTCCACATATTGTGGGCATCCAGGGATGGTCCCCTAGGTAACCCGGTAATGTAATTACCTACAGGTCTTCCAGGGCGTGCCCCCAGGATTTAAGCGCAGGTGCGCTATGCATGACATGAATGAACGAAAATGATCGATGCATCATAGTAGCACGCTGTCACATATATCATCATGTTATATCCATAGAATTTCAAGCTTGAAAAAATACAATAAACAACCAATACAAAGAATCACACTCGACATATCAATCAAACAACTACTTTAAGTACGACAGAGAGGAAACAGGTTGGGATCACTCACCTGATGATTTAGGGAGAAACTTGATGAAGTAGATCAGAGAATACCTATAAATAATCCATACGACAGTACACCATAATATTAAAAATTATTAAGTTCCTAAAGCATTTGATTTGTTTTGATTAAGGTCATACATGAGAGTGATACTTAAGTTTTACAAGGTAACATTATTTTGATTACTATATTGACCATTGAGAAGAAATTTCAATCCAATCTGAAATCTGTGGGACCCGTAATACCCAAAACAATTATTGTACAACTACTATTATTTTCTTTCTGTATGGGTCGCACACATTCTGGATATGTCCTAAATTTACACTCTTAATCCACAGTACCCTTCCAAATCAAATGGATGGAGTGGATACAATAAATATATCATTGTGGGTCCACAATCTGATGACCCAAGATGGTTTTTAACATTAGAATCCACACTTGTTTTAACGTAAGAAACCAAACTTTATTTTTTTTGTACTTATTTATTTATTTAATTTGTTGATAGGTCCATTTAAACAATAGATAAGATGGGTAATCTCCTCATAAAGGGGGAGTCCAAAAATCTTCTGGAAATAACACTTTTGTGACCCACACAAATATTCAACGGTGACAATTTAATTTTCACTGTTTAAGGCGTTGTGGTCCACGTGAGATTTCTTTCGAATAAAATTTTCAACCACATGTCTCTTATTAAGTGACAAAATTATTAGACGGTACGGATTTGATACTTACATCAAGAAAGTCCCGCATATAAGGCCCATCAATCCGGAATAATTTCGGTAACGTAAATAGATCGACTTTACTTTTGCACGCTGGAGTGTTTTTACAGTCCATTTTATATTGTTATAGTTTTGTCATGATGACCCATACATAATATGTGCGCATAAGATCTATTCCATTCACCACTTTACTAACATAGTTTTAGGACATTGGTAGAAAAATGAGGTAGATTCGTTATTCTGATGGATCATACTACCATGAATCAACACTGACCGTTCTTCCACCATTAAAACATATGCATTTCTTATTTTAAACCCTCCTAACTTTCTATGTAAGATCCAATTTGTTCATTGGTCCACCCAATTATTTTTTAATAGTCAAAATAATTGGTATCTCCATCGGAACTCCCTACGGCCCCGATGGATATTCCAACGGCGACTGCCTAATGAATTCTATTTTGCATATTGTGGCTTACCAAAACCTTAATTTAGCCTAATTTTTGGAGGTTTCTCATATTTTGGTCCTTGGAACCTAATGGACTAAATTGATCGGGCCGTATATGCAAAATAAGTCCAATATGTACATAAAATAAAATAACAAAAAGAACTTACGTGTTTCCTTTCAATTCTGGTTACATGCGTAAGGTGTTACAAGGTGCATCGTACATATGCGCACATATTGATATATTTGCACATGCATTGCACCCATGGTAGATTTACACCGTCCATCGCATAAACCCAAAGCATAATAACATATTAAAAATAAAAATCTAAATTAAAATAAAATGAGTACTAACCTGTGCAAGCCGTTCTTCTACTAATTTCTCTCCTTTTATATTTTATCTTATTTTAGTTTTTTGTTTTTATTTTCCTCTTTTTGATCTGCGAGAAATGTCCATCCTTATAAAGAAAAGAGAGTTGCTCGGATAAGATGGATAAGATAATGATAAGGGAGGTTGCAACCGGTTTGATTTTATTTAAAAAAAAAAAACAAACAAAATTTAAAAATTTAAGGAACCGGCGAAATTTGGAGTTGTTACAAATTTATTTTCCATTGATATGTGGGGTCCATCCTATTGCTTGTGAGAAATCTACTCCGTCCATCCACTTCATTATATCATGTCACGTTATGGTCTGAAGGATGAGACAAATATAATATTCTGATGATCTGCATGACAGGACAGGAAACTCTCAAGATTAAATATGGATTTTTGACGGCTTCTTAGCTAGTAGGTGAATGGCCCAGATTATGCATATGTTGGCTTAACAGATGGTGGACGGTGAAGGATGGATTGATATTGGACTACGTGGACGATAGCTACAAAGTATTATTACTGTAGCCTTTAAGAAACGTGGGCTAGTGGAGACGGATGAGTCATATCTCACATTTCTAATAAATATTTTCAAACTTAAATATTTTCTATTCAGACCATCTATTTAGAGTGAAACTTTACCAAAGATTACCATTTTGCATGCTCTACAAACAGACCAAGTTTGGGCCTTGATCTCTCAAGGATGACCAAGATGCCTATTTAACGGCTTACGTCTATCTATAACTCAAAACAACGTCTACCGACATCCTATGTAAAAAATTAACTGATAGTTTTGATGTATACATTATGATCCACCTAATGAATGGTTCATTTAAATATTTGGATTGCCCAGTTGGCAGATCTAACTGTGATGGATGATCAATTGATGGTCTAAATTTTTAAGTAAGTAGATGGTTAAAATGTTAATCATATTTATGGGCTATTGTACGGTCATTTTTGTACATGGATATGTATAAAGTAGTTTTTGGATGCGATCTATGTTAGAAATGTATACCGTTAGATTCAAGTTATTGGTTTACAGGTGTAAAATACACGGATCATGATTTTGACGGTAAATTAAGCATATTCATAATTGACAAATAAGGTGAACGGATCAGAATGTTAATTTGACGTGTGTACGAGTGGATATGAAAATCTAGTAATTACTTTACTTTGATCAAGTGGTCCAAATTCAAAGTGGATGGTTGGATATCTTCATCTGATGGTGATAGGTTATATCAATGGTTAGTTTTAATTTTACGGGTAAGAATATCAAGGTATTTAGGGGTTTATCCTATTAATCAATAGTTGGTTGACATAATATAGGGGTGAAATTTACTTTCTATGTTTGAGATTCAAGTTAAACTACATAAATATTAATGGATCTATAAATGTACAGTTGAACAAGTGTAAAAGTGTAATCGTACATCCTTACGTACAAGTAAACTCGAACCCAAAATTTTGGGTTGTTATAGTCCGTCTATAAAAAGTGGGAAAGAAGAAGCAATGAGAACAACCTCGCAACATATAAAATAGTTAATAATGGAAGCAAAGAAAGAACTAAGGCCAAGTATGAAAAAAGCAAGGCTGTGGGACAGATGATATACCAATATAGATGTGGAAGATACTAAGCAAATTGGATTAATTTGGTAGCTAATTTTTTCAAGAAAATATTATAGACAGAAGAAAACACATGATGGGTGAAGGAGAAGTTTCATGTTACCAGTTACGTATTTACAACAAGAAAGGAGACGCTTTGAGTTGCACCATTGAAGGATCAAACATATGGGTCACACTATGAGGCTCTAGGAGAGGGTGGTAGGGCAAAAGACTTAGCCAAGAAACAAAGATGTAAAAGAGTAAGTTCGGCTTCATGCTAGGGGAATTGCCTATTAAAACATTTTTTTCTACATAAGCATTGTTGGTTGAGTTTAGCGAGAATAGTAAGAATCTGCATGCGTTTGTTGTGACCTAGAGAAATCATATGAAAGAGTTATGTCGGTGGTTAGGAGATTGGGGGTCGTAGAAAGATATATTGACATCAGTGAGGGTGCTATTATAAAAATTAACTTGACATCAAATAATGTCTGAATCCACGCTCAAAAATAGGCTATAGCTTCTCATGGCTTTTGCACATGGTCCCACTTTGGTGTTTCATAGCCACATGACATCCTATTTTTCTACAGACATTGATGGCAGAGTTTAGTGAGGAGTAAAAATCTGCACGTGTTTCTATTGAGTTGTAGAACTAATATGAAAGAGTACTGTGGATGTGATTAGGAGGTTGGGATCTTAGAAAGATATATTGACATCATTAAAGACATGTATGAGGGTACTATTATAAGAATTAACCTGACATCAAATGATGTTTGAATCCACACTAAAAAATAGCTTATAGCTTAGCATGGCTTTTGCACACACACGCACACGCTATATACACATGATATCAGTGTTTTCAGTAGTGCTCGTAGCGTAGCGTAGTGTAGTTAAAATGCTACGCCGCGCATGCAGGTAGCGTAAGCCACGGGGCATGTAGCGTAGACTGCGTAGTGTACAATGTAGTGCAGCTAGTGTATGCTACCTAAAATCTTCTTTTCTTTTTAGTTTTTCTCCTATGCTAGTTCAACACTTATTTTAAAATGGTGGTGACTCATCCCCATCATACTTGGCACTATATTAGATCAATCTGGACCATCTAAATTGTGGTCCATATTGTGAATCTATGATGTTTCAATAAATAAAAAAAGAGGTCATACTTAGAGATGTCTGGAGAGAGAGAGAGAGAGAGAGAGAGAGAGAGAGAGAGAGAGAGAGAGAGAGAGAGAGAGAGATTTTGCATGGAAATATGCGGTTGACAATCCAGATTCGTAGTAAAAAAACTCGTAGGAAATATGCATTTTGTAAATTTTATCATAATTTTCTATTATTTTAATTAAAAAATATTAAGTATTGTGTAGCATACGCTATAAGCTATAGAGGACCAAACGCTACACTATACGCTAGGCGCTATTTAAAACATTGTACGATACACATACACACATGTGTGTGTGTGCGCACGCGTGCGAGCGTGCATGTGAGACATCCAACACATAATCAGCAACATCCACTCATTCAGTGGAGCACACTTGTATTTTGGTATTTATCAGTGCTAGAAATTGTTTTCTATGGTGTGGCCCTAATGAGTAGATGGGGCTGAGTTTCGTCAAAAGGAAATTCATGTGTTGGGGTCGAGCTATTGGAAGGGTTGGATGTAGCACACAATTAATAGGTTAGAAGTTACCTGTTGAGTGGACAGGTAACTTGTGGTCCAACCAGTTGGACTTGAGACATCTGTAAAAATAGACTTAGAAACACGAGGGAAGGCTAGGGGGTGAAAGCATGCATGTGCACATTGATGTGGAAAGATTTATGTGGGAAGTTTCTGCCAATTATTAAAATGCAGCATGTTTTAAAAGTTTTAGAAAATGCTTGGCAATTTATTTCCTGAGAGAAGGTGAGATTAGAAGTTTCCCGTGAGTAACGTGGTAGAACCTAAAGCAGAAGAACGAATGACGCCAACCTATAGTATAAGCCTTCAAGCACAGGCACATGAGATTATGATGGAGATGGCTAATTGTATAAAAAGGGTAGCAAAATAAGTGCTCGGTGAATTTAAAGTAAAGAACTACACAAAAACATGGTGGTAGGGGATGAGATACATAAGGGAATGAGAGAAGTACAACTATAAAGACTGGAAAAGAAGTAGAATTGAGAGAAACCTTGAAAGATACGAAAAATCCAAAAAGGAAACAGAGGAAGAAGTATAGCCACGTATGAGGTGTATGATGAATTGTATGGGAGTGGCATATTTACCAACTAGCAAAAATGAGGGAGAAGAAAAGTGGGGACATAAACCTCATTAGACAGATGTGTGATGGGTGAAGACCAGTAAAGGCCATTACGCAAACGAAACAATCACCCCCCTTATGAGATACAAGGGTAAATCAGTCCCTTATTATTATTATTATTAATAATTTTAAGATAGAATGAGTCCCTTATGAACAATGTATTCAATAATGGCAACGACCGGCAGTTCAACCATTTTATTATAGGCTGTAACGGTCAAATTTCTTTTAAAAATCCCCCAATAACCCCCCCCCCCCCCCCCAAAAAAAAAAAAGAAAAGAAAAGATAAAGATAAAGATAAAAGAACGAGGATTTCAAAAATGTATTTCTTTTATGGTTTTGAACATGTTCATTATGGTGTAACGGGCCATTCTTTGCTAAAAATGTTGTCTAGGGTTGCCTGATGATTTTATTAATTAGGCATGATCATATTGGCTTCAAAATTTGTATATTGAATTTTCTAAATATCCTCTAAATAGTTCAATATAAATAACATTATATAGGAACGAATCTAATGATGAGATCATTATATATTTATATTTATATAACTATTTTACCATAGACAACTATAGTATAGTTGTATAGGTCTTGAAGATGTTAATGCATGAAGTATGAAGTGAACTCATAAGGAATAAAGTGATGTCAAATGAAGAACATAAATACGAAAACATTACTCACTAATCAGATCACAGAAATTTGATGAGAAAATGAAAATGAAATTAGGATGAATAGTTTCGGGCTGATTTAGGACCACTTTAATACTATCCCAAAATGGCCTAAAATTCATGCAATCTATAGAACTCATTCAACTAATGCATAATCCTAGCCATTTGAAACCATTTCTCTCAAGAAAAATTGAGGTAAAAAATTTAAATTAACTTTCGATGAATGGTGTCGAGCCAATTTAGGACCACTCGAATGCCATTTCCAAGAGCCTGAAATTCATGCAACTTGTGGAACTCATCCCACTAATGCATATCCCAGACTATTTGACACCACTACCCTCAAGAAATTTGAGGAAAAAATAGAAAATTAAATTCGGGTGAATAGTGTCTGGCCTATTTAGGACTACTGAATGCCCCCAAGACAGCTCGAAATTCATACAGTTTGTGGAACTCATACCACTAATGCATATCCCTAACCATTTGACACCATTTCTCTCAAGAAATTAAAGGAAAAATTTTAAATTAAATTCAGATGAATAGTGTTGGGCTAATTTAGGGGCACTTGAATGCGCACCCTCAAACGGTTTGAAATTCATGCAACCTGTGGAACTCATCCCACTAATGCATATCCGTGACCATTTGATGCCATTTCCCTTAAGAAAGTTAAAGGAAAAAAAAATGGATGAATAGTCTGCCCGATTTAAGATCACTTGATTGCACCAAAATAACCTGAAATTCATATAATCTATGGAACTCATCCATAAATCCATATTCCTAAAAATGTTAAAAAATAAAATAAAATAATAATTCCATATTCCTAATAATTTGACACTATCTCCCTCGAGAAATTTGAGGAAAAATAAAAATCAAATTCGGACGAATAGTGTCGGGTCGATTTAGAATGAGTCAAATGCCCCACAAAATGCCTCAAAATTTCATTAAGTCTCTCACACAATCTGTGGAACTAATCCCACTAATGTATATTCCTAATCACTTGGATTGGTTTTTATTTATTTATTTATTTTTATATAATCTTTGCATGCTAGCCAATGTAATGTGTGTTGGACATAATGAACAGTCTAGATCAGTGGTCTGGAATATCTAAATCAGTGGACTAGACTCTCTAGATTAATGGATTGGATGGTGAAGAATGGTATCCAGTGTCCCAAGGTATTCAATATGTTTGGATGCTTGTAAAGTTTCAATTTGTAAACACTTTACACCTGGAAAGAGTTTCAGGAGTAAACTGTTAACATGCTATTCTGTTTGGCTTTTAAGAGGTAATCTATTTACAGGTAAACAGATTATGTGTTTGGCTAACTTGTAAAGTGATTACAATACATAAAGTAGGTATTCACACCACAGAGCCTGGGATGGTAAATTCCACCAAAATTGACAAATCACATAAAAGGATTTGATTTTTCTGGGGGCCCTAGGAGAGCATCAAAGCATGCATGCGCTGGACAGCTTGGATGTCCTCCATCCATTATAGTGGGCCTCAAATGAATTCTGGAAGTTTTTAATGGTGGACGATTAATCAAACTTTTTTTCTTTTTTTTTTTGTTTTATTTAATAATAATAATAATAATAATAATATTATTTATTATTATTATTTATTATTATTATTATTATTATTATTATTGTTTTTTTTTTTTTTGGGGGGGGGGGGGGGGCACATGATGGACGGATTAGATGTACCGTAGACATTATGGTGCTTACCACACATCATGACTGTGTATCAACCATTGTGTTCTATTATGTATAATGCCTTTTTTGTTGTAAAGACTTCACCTGTAGTCTGAAACATGGCTTTTTGCCAGGTTTTAGGTTACAACTAAAAGCGATAATGTGTTTACAACTGGTAAATCCTTTACAGGCAAATGCAGGTATCCAAACAACCCCTAATGGTAACAGTGGCTATAACGGCTACTGCTGGTACCATTACGGTATTGCCTGTGACGGCCGTTATGACCCATATGGTAATGGTAACATCTGTTACTGCCTCTTCTTCTTCTTTTTTTGAAAAAAATGTAACGTAAACAGCCCCTGTAATCCCTTTATAACTTAAGGGTTTTACAGGCATCCAAACAACCCCTAACAGTAACAGTGGCTATAACAGCTACCGCTGTTACCATTATGGTATTGCCTATGACAGCCGTTATGGCCCATATCGTAATGGTAACATCTGTTACTGCCTCTTCTTTTTTTTTTTTTTTTTTTTTTTTTTTAAAATGTAATGTATATTGGCCCATAGTGGACTGTTATTCCCCCCGTAGAGCATTGAATTCTGAAGAGATGGAGCTGACAAACTTCTAATTCGAAGATCCACAAGCTAAACATCACAGAAGTTTGGTTGAAATGATCATGTAACTCCTGCAAAAATATAATATTTATTGTATACTGTCAGTTTCTGTTTAAACTTGGGAAATGGCAGCATGAAATGGGACCTGTAGACTTGTGGAGGCGAAACCATGATTTGAGATTCTAATGAGAGGTATAGTTAGCAACTTGGTATAACTATAATTACTCAACAGGCCATTATTTTCGTAATGGCAGTTATGGCTACAGGCTGTTTTTCCCGTAATGGCCATTATGGGGCTGATACAGTTATTTATCTTTTTAATGGCAAATACTGTGGCTGTTACGGCCACCTTTACCGTTATCGAATAACTTGTACAAAACTGAAGTGTGAACATTAGTATTAACAAGTGGAAAATACACAAATTAATGATGTCTTCTAGTATCCATAATGTGGATGTGCGCTCAAATTGTGGTTGCATTTTTTTTTTTTTTTTTTTTTTTCAATTCCAACTTGAAGTAGCGTAATGGGAATTTGGTGCCCCGACCCTTGGTACGAATGCTATAAGGAAATCATAATGTGGTTTTTCCACTTTATGAGTGACGTGGATCCTATTGCCATTATATATACGGAGGGCCATGGTTGTCTAAGGCCAACCTGCACTTTGTATTGGTCCCACTATTAGGAAGTATGAAGAGGTGGTTCATCACTTGAAAGTTCCACATGAATATTAGTTTCTAGTTGACATGCTTGCTTAGGCTACAATTTAGGCGTTAAGTTCTTTTTGGTTACTTGTTTCTTTGGATTATACTTGGATTTTATGCTGTGTGACTTGTGATTAGTTTCCTTGGGAAACAAGGAATTCTTGTAGGATTAGGAGACCAATTTCGCAAGATCAATAAATGTGGGTGTTTGAGCCCATAGCTCACCATAGACAGCTTGTGTTCCAACATTGAGGTCTCGGGTTTGATCCCAGCTTACCTATCAGAAAAGGAGGAACTAGAAATGCTAACTGCTGGAGTTTCATAGTTAATTAATTGTTGTTCTCTCACTTTAAGCTCGAGAGTTATCTCAGTTTCTCAGCAACAGAAGTTTTCCGCAGATTTGCTGAAAGTGCTAATTTTCCCACTGAAATACTCATGAAGAATTGACATTTTTGAGGCTTTGCATTGTCCTATTGCTGAGTTGCTTGCAATGTTTGTGAGCTGGTTATCCTGCAACCATTTCAATCGTCGTTTAGTTCTCTGCAGCCGGTTGCATCATGGATCCGTCACAAGGGGGCAGAGATTCACTACATGGGTTGTTTCGTAACATTTTATTATGCCATCAACTTATTTATTTATTTATTCTGAAACTAAACAGCTTTTGAACATCTTTCTCGAGTAATCTTATCATCATCATCATATGCATGAGGGGCGTTTATTGCCTCAGCCAATCCTACATGAATGATAGTTCATGTCATGTAATCTAAGTCCAAAAGTCAACTTAGTATATTCCTACTTCAATTTCTGATACTTAACATCAGTAATAGAGATTCTATCATCAGCATTGTTTAATGTTATCTATTCAGCATTTGGTTTGGTCTGTTAATTGAAAGATCCTTCCTATAGAAGGATTGCTACCAAAATTCGTAACTGATCCTCTTCCAATCTTTTCAGGTGAATGTTACAGCCGATCACCGAATAGTCTATGGCGCTGATTTGGCAGCGTTCCTTCAGACCTTTGCGAAGATTATTCAGAACCCAGAGAGCCTAACATTGTAGACAGACATGGGTATTATGATGATGATCTTGTGGCTGTCATTTTCATTGTGGGAAGGAATGCTTGATGGAGATATACTTATGCACAAACGGAAGCGGCTGCTGAGGACATTGGTTTTGCGGTAGAGTAGGAAATTCCAAATGTCTTATTTTCTTATTATCTTGTTTCAGGGCCCAAATTATCAGATGTGTTTTCCAGAAAAACTTGACAGTTCCAAGCAAATAGTTTATTTCCAGCTTACTATGAGAAGGGAAAATATTTCCAGTAAGAAATAGAGGTGACCTGTTGATTATGGGAAAAAAACCATAGACAATGTGCCATATCCTGTCCCATGTGGTTTACTTTACACAAATTGTCAAGAAGACACTGAAGCTTACTGTGTTGAACTTGTAAGCTTTTCTAGTTTCTTTACCACACTTTTGACACGCCTCTTGATTTAGTGGCCATTTGACTTTCACCTCAGTACATGCTTTTTGGTTTCGTAGAACCATCTGCCATTCATTTGGGGCAGCTCAGAAAACAGAAATGGTCATTTCCCAGTTTTTTTCCTCCGAAATTGCAAGTGATGTGGGATGCCTTTTTCTTTACTTTTTCTTCTGTTTTTCTTTTTATTTTTAATTTTTAAAAGAGATTTACTAAAGTCTCCTTGGAATAGAGCTGTACAAGAGTCGAACCGAGTTGAGCTTGGCACAGCTCGGCTTGGGTCAGCCAATAGCTAACCCCAGCTCGAACTCGACTCGGCTCGGTCCTCGAGCCTGTCTTGCTAGCTTGGCTTGGTTCGGTCAGCAGCCCGGGCCAGTTCGAGCTAGTTTGAGCCTGTTCGTCATTTTTTCAAACAGGTAAAATGCATCTTCAATTTCTCATAGAATGTAAAACAGTAACAATATTTTACAGGTATTTCATCATACACCTAGAGAGCAGCATCAAAATCAAACACCCGGGTGAGCAACATCAAAATCAAACAGCCGACATATCCATTCCTTCCTCGCGAACACTTCGTTAAGTCATTTCATCAAACAGTCGGCAAGTAGTATTCATATCAAAACTGAGTCACCAAGCTGATTCGATCCGAGTCGGTTCAAGTTGAGGTTCGATCTGAGTTGAGTCAAGTTTGGGCAAGCTCGAAGAGCTCCAAAAACCCGCTTGACTTGGTCTGAATCCAATTTCAAGAGTTGAGCTTTTCCGAGTCGAATCAAGCGAGCTGACCGAGCTAACTCGACTCGTGTACAGCTCTACCTTGGAACCTAGACATTGAAGATGAGAAGGACAAAATTTCGTCTCTAAGGTGGACAATCATGTTGTTGACCTTAGGGTTTCTTTAGTAATTACCTGTTCGGAATTTCTTTCCCCACAGGATTCATGTTTTTCCCCGTTTTTATTGGAAGAAAGGTTGTTACATGCTCAGGATTTTGAGTTAGATGTGACTACACGGAATCTTAAGATTAGGCATCTCTGTAATGTCATTTATCATATCAAGATATGGTATCAAGTTTATTAAAGAAAAGTGGCCTTGTAGATTGATCCTTTCTAAATTAGAAGGTTCATGGACACAAGGATATGAAATCAAGGATTGTTACACGCTGCTTAGCAAGGGTGGATATTCATAATTGAGTTCCCTATCTGACCTAATTTTATTTATAAAATCCGGAATTGCTGTTTGCCCAAGCTCGCTGATGCCACTGACCAATCATTGCCTTCTCCACATGGCTTGGAGGAATTCGAGAGATCAGTAGGGGGACTTACTACAATCTGTGATTCCTGATTTGTGTTCTAGTATCCGACTGTTGGGCTGTTTATTGTATTTTATCTTATTCTATTATATCCATAGAGTCGAAGATTCATGGGGGAAGACAATGAATAAAGAAAAATTCTTACAAATGGATCGTTTGAATGATGATCAAGCATCAATGTACTTGCTCACAAACAAGCATCTATGTATTTGCTCACAAAAAAGGGGACCGACTCTCATTGTAGCCCAGTCCTTAGTTGTATAGAAGGCCTTAACCAGCCCATCAGTTTGCTTTAAGCTTCGAAGCCAGCAAGAAAAATTTTGAAGCTAGCAAGCAATCGGCTGAGAGAGTAGTTGCGGAGATCGACTCCAGTGGTCTTACTTTTCCATAGAAAAGTATCTTTTAAATTTTATTCCAAAAAATCTTATCTACAGTCATTTCCATGATAATGTTAGACGGCTCTTGCTTCTGACCATTGACCTTAAGCTCATTTTGATGGAAATTAACTTGAAAAACAAACAATGCACATTTTGACACAAGTCCTTGCTTCTTCTTGTTTTTTTTTTTTTTGGTCTTTTTTGTTTTTGTGTCACATTGATCCATTTCCAGGAAGTTTTCATATCCATGCTTAAATGACATCCTACTCAACAGGGCCTATAAAAATCTAGTAATTGATTACACGTTTCTCAAGGGTGAACATGTACGCACAAGATGGAGAAGGGCCCTACTGATATGTGCTACCATGATATGTAGGACCAGAGCTATTCATCAGGCAGGACATCTAGGGAGAAATTCCTTGACCAAAATCAGCCGTCTGGTCATCTGGTAGGCCACGAGTGCATGTAAATAACTCTGCTTTTAGCATTGTACATAAGCCCATTACCACACGGAGTTCCATGAAATCTTATAAACTCACAGAAAAAATGGTCCAGAGTGTTGGATGGTTGATTTGTCCTTTTTCTCCTCTTTGAGCCATCTTTATATATCATCTTTTATAGCAAGTTCAAAAGAATGTGACGAATTGCATCTTGAGGGTTGATGTCAAGTTGGCTTCTGGTCCTCAAATTTTTGCCAAGCAAATCATGAAAGCCAATCCCAAATAGCTGGGAAAGGGCTCCGATGATGATGATGATTTATGGTTCAGTTCAAGGCTTCAAGCTGTCCCTACTGCTACTTTAATACCAATTTTCAATATGCATAACATTGTTATCCCATGCAGGTCTTGGAGTCAATTCTACAAGAAAATTTCGTTCCCAATGACACCAACTTGCATTTGGATGGTGAATACTGTCAGATCATTACGGGACCAAACATGGGTGGAAAGAGCTGTTACATTCGTCAGGTTGCTCTCATTGCTATCATGGCTCAGGTAGTGTTTTGAACTTTAACCCAATATCAATCAATCTTTTTTTTTTTTTTTTCCTGTCTTTTGTCACAACATCACAATGGAACTTTGCTCTTATCGGGGAAAACTTCCAACAGTACTTTGCAGATTGTTAGAAAGGAAGGGTTTGCTCGTCTCCATTCAGTGGAAAGCCTGATAGTACTTTGTCCCATGGAAATGGCAAAGCTAAACTTTTTTTCCTTTCACTTTTGAAATGAAATGGAACTTCTGCTCGTCTACACTGGAAAGCGACGGAACCATGGAATAGAAAAGCTTAAACTTCTCTTTCATTTTAATTGTTTATTTGTTTTATCTTCTCTTTCCCCTCTAACCCCCCCCCCTCTTCAGAGGCATGATTTCTAGCCTTTTATTTTGTAGATTTATTCTTCCATCAGTAAGAGAAGGAAATTTTGGCAAATTGGACATGATTTAAAATGGGCTTTTTCTCTATGAAGCTGTCTTTCACTGTTAGCATCATATTTTTTAGCAATTTATTTATTTATTCTTTGCTCTTGATTGCCAAACTGTCTTTGGAATTCCAACTGTGCTTCTTGTTGCTACAGTTTTCTCATAATGACTTGATTGTCCTGGACATCATGAAAATGTACCCCACTTCATGAAAATGTACCCTCTGATCCCTCTAGGTTGGTTCCTTTGTACGAGCATCCTCAGCAAAGTTTCATGTGTTAGATGGAATTTATACCCGTATTGGAGCATCTGACAGTATCCAATGAGGAATGAGCACCTTCTTCGAGGAACTGAGTGAGGCTTTTCCATGGCTTTTGCTTTCTTTTTATTTAACCATTTGTTTGTAGCTGTTGATCAAAGGATTAGGAACTTCCAGTGTATAAGCTTACTCAACCCACACTGAGATCCATCAAATTAATAGTCTGGATTACCACATACACCGCTTGTACGGAACTGACCCCAGACGTTTTTTACACCCCAATGCATCATGGCCCATTACTTTTGTTCTATTTCTGAGTTGTTTTAGCACATATAGTAGCAAGCAAGTCATTTTTGGATTTTAGTTTGTTTTTATATATGTGTGTGTATGTGTGTGTGTGTGTGTTCTTGGATTCATAGGAAAAGCTACTTGGTGCGCGCGAGGTGACACTACGAGAAAATGTGCTTTTACTGGCGCATTTTTTTTACCGGTGGCCATCTCTAACTGCCGGTGATAATGTGAATCACCGGCAGCTCTCCAAAAACGCCCCTGATTCTGAAAGGTGGGCGCCAGTAAAATGGTGTTACTTAAAAAAAAAAACTGCATGTTTTAGTAGTTGCTGCTTCTTGCCTAATCACAGGAGTCGGCCTCTTCCTTCTGGCTGTGGTGAGGCCCATGTTGGACTCCTTTGAAAAATCTTAACAGGTTCCACAACCAGCATTAAGTGATGTAGTTGCTGGGATGACCCGTAAAAAGCCTGAATGAGGGCCAACGAAGTGAGCTTGTTTGATATCTTGGGGACCAAATGTTTGTAGATTTGATAATTTCCCGGCAGTTACAATCTCTGTATAACCATAAGAAATGGGTGCAGATGGGGAACTCTGTTTCATGTCCTGGTCTTAGGATTTTTTCATTCGAGCAACTTCTGACAAAATTCAGCTGGTTAATGCTTTGTGGATATGATAAAAGAGACTTTTTTGGTTCATTGCAGTACTAAATAAAACGACATGTCCATGAAACCATGAAAAAAGAAGAAGATCGTGGATGATAGATCGGGATGGCCCAAATCTCTCTTAAAATGGTTTTATCCAAAATCAGATATGATTGAGGGGAAAGCTTTAGAAAATGGGAAGATTATTAGCAATCAACAGGATAACAAGTTTACTCACCGCGAATGACATTGTTTTATATGGGACCGAGACCGGATTGATCAAGGTGAGTTTATCTGATATGCATCTACTGTTAGGTTGCGTTTGATGCACTATCCAATTGAATTGCAATAACTAGTTCAATTACTGCATAAATCCAAGAAGTATATTTGGAAAGGAAAACACAACATCTGAGGAAATAGTGGAAAAGAATCCTAAAAAAACAGATAATTTGTTTTAGTTTCTGTGATTTCTAAGCATACCATCTACATGCCACCACATATTCCAGTGTGGCAAACAGGTGCAATATCCAAGCTGTCCATCAGGTGGGTCTTAACCAATTCTTTTCTCAGCTATTAGACCAGACCTGATTCTTGGGCGATGACATCCAGTGATGCCCATCTGATGGATGGACTGGATCTCAAACCTCTATTTTCCATGACAGCACACACATGTGGCATGTACATGAACTGCCTCATCAAGACTTGCAATCCAGCATTGGAACTTGTTATCGCAATTCAATCGAGACTCCACTTGCAGGGAAATTCATCATCGACGTTGAGTTCCTCAATTCGAAGATTGCAGATCCAGTAGTATGTTCGTCTGTCCTTCCTTGTTTTCTTACTTCCAGTATCCATAATTAAGCACGTGGCCAATAAGCAGCCACACGTTGATGGATTTAAATAGGTAGGACGTTGGACCCCATATTCAGATATGTGGGCTCCACTGCTTATTTATACCAATCAAATATTCGTGTGCTTAACAAAACTCATTTACTTAATCTACGTTTGAAGAAACAGAAACCATGAAAATTCAGAACCTTGCAGAAGACTACTCACTACACCAATATAGCAAATTTGGAACGACCATGGTTTTGCTTCTGAAACGGTTTAAGCCGTACCAGATTTGGAACTGTACCAGAACCAAAAAAATAAAATAATAAAACCTAATTTTAAACCGTACCAGAACCAAACTCTCTCACCCGCTCCCTCTCTCTCTCTCTCCTCTCTCTCTCTCTCTCTCTCTCTCTCTCATGGAATCCACCGTCAAGCAAGAAATCATCGAATGGCCATCTCAAAATCCCCCATCGGATGGCTCAAAGCATGTCGCCGTAATCAATCTCAGCAGCAGCAGCGATTCCGATTCCGGTTCGGACTCCGACGAGGAATTTCCTCCTTCTGCCAAAAGACCTAGGGTTTCTAGCGATGAAGAAGAAGGAGAATCTTCTTCAATCAAGAAGCCGAAACCTGACGATTTGAGATTCGTTCTCCCACTTGGATTCCTCGATCTGCTTCCCCCTGAAGATCCCACCCCACTGCCGCTTCCTCAGGCGCCCCCGCAGCTGAGATCAAAGGTCGCGATTCGAACCTGCAAGCAGTTCTGGAAAGCTGGTGACTACGAGGGCGATACTGTCAAGGGTTTGGAATCCTCTGCCTCTGGTAATACTGCAATTGTATAGAAAACAAGAGATGCTTTTATCTGTTCAGTGGCCCAGTGCTTCATGCAAGTGAGTCACCCAACTTTCTGGTGATTTTTGATTGTTCATTTGGTGGACCCAAACTGGGTGGTGATGGACTGAAAAATTCTTCAATTGAACAATCCCAGCTGTTGCTTTGTGGACTTTTTTCTTCCCCACTGCATTAGTACCATTGGCTCTATTTCATGTTTAACCGTCCATTTTCTGGGCTACAATCATATATTTGGAATGATCCGACTGGGGAGTTCTTATCAGCATCACCCTTCCCCAGTGTGGCCTAGTTTATGAATGGTCTGGATCACTTGAAAGCTGGACCACGCATGAGAAATGGAGGTCCAAATGGAAAGAAAACTAGTTTAGGCTGAGATCGTGTATTTCAGTAGGTGTTACTCATTTGGTTTGGATATTTCTTTTCATTGATTTCACAAGGCTACTCTGTAATTTATATTATTTTTATGCATTTGCTTGCAATCCGATCAGACAGTCAATTGATACTATGTTAGTGATTGGATTGTGTGTTTTTATTAGTTTGGGCTGAGATTGTGTATTTCTTATGTGTAGCTCAACCTTATGACATTTTTTTTTTACTGCTTTACTTGTCAATGTGACTAATATAACAGTTTATTACACTCTATTTTGCAGGGGGTATGGATCATGTCAGGGTCCACCCCAAGTTTCTACGTTCAAATGCAACTAGCCATAAGTGGGCTCTTGGTGGTACCTTCTGTGACATAATAAGCATTTTTCCACAAATTAACAATTTTCTTTAAAGATTATTATTATATTTAATATTTTGGATTTGGTCAAAAGAGTTGCCATTTTTCTTCCACAGCTTTTGCAGAGCTATTGGACAATTCTTTGGATGAGGTATTTGCAATTGTTTATTCCTTGAAGCCTGCCAGCATGACTATTCTTATTCTTGCATTTTGTAAGATGCCGATTTTCTTCTTAGGTTTGCCATGGAGCTACTTATGTGAACATCGATGTGCTAGAAAATAACAAGGATAAGAGCAGAATCTTGCTGATTGATGGTATGGAGCTTTGCTTATTGTTTGGTTCATTATGTTTGGTCTAGACAAATAACTTTTTCAGCTTGGTTTACTTTAAGGGGTCGTTTAGATGTGCGGAAGCAGGGAGTTTTGGAAGACAACTTCCGTGGAATTAGGACATTTCTGTAGTTTGGAATGCCATATCTATATGGAAGGATCTTCCAAAGGAAGCTATATTCCTCAAAAGCTGGGAATATAGCTTCCATCCAAAAAGCTAAGATGCAGGTTTCCATGGAAAGTCCCTTTGCATCTTTGATGCCCTTGGTTGAAACCTTAGCCTTCCTCTCCTGCTCTCACCATCTCTCTCTCCATTGAATCATCCAACTAAAGTGATGTTTGAGAGGGATGGGATCAACAGTGGTCCTGCATGATGGACTGTCTGTATCAATGCTTAGCCCTTTCTAGAACAATCAATATGGATTATGGACCGACTGTTTTCATGCCAATGCCCTTTTTCCTTGCCACTAATGGATGGTTAGGATATTCTGGCCAAAGGGATTTAAGAGGGATGGGCAATAAAAGGTAGTCCCCACATAATGGACAACCATCATCAATAATCAAACCTTCTTCTGGCATAATCAGCATTGACCATCCAATCTCCTAGCCATTGGTTATCATCATTATCATCATCACCAAAGCCTTGTCCCAACTAGTTGCTGACGGCTTTACGAAAACTCTTCTAACAAAGAATGTGGCATAGAGGGCAATCAATCAGTAGGGAGGCCAATCAGAACTGTACATTCCTATTGCAAGATCTATTATTTTAAAATATACGGTAATTGGACCAGTTTCTGTAAATTAAACCTGGATGTTTAAGATTGTGGGTGTGAGGATTTCACATATGGCATTGGCATTTTGAAACTCTGTTGTTTGCATTGCCTGCCATATAAACCTTTCTGGGAAAAAAAGAGAGTACAATTTTGATTGTTTTGAATTATCATCTGCATGCCATGTGTATAATAGATTACTAACATAGTAACACCGTTGTTACACATTTGACCATCTGCCGAACAATTTTGATTGTTTCCACCAGAACCTGAGCATTATCGAGGGCCCAAGCTTAAAGTTGCTATCATTGGAGCTGGGCTGGCTGGCATGTCTACTGCAGTGGAGCTTTTGGATCAAGGCCACGAGGTTTGGCTCAGATTTTCTTTAGAATGGTTCTTCTTCTTAGGTCGATCTTATGCATATCCTTTATGTTTGTGTGCTACTGTAGTTTGAGGTATTTAGGCCCGCGGATCATGCTTGTTCCCTTGAGTTTTGAGTCATCATTATTGGTTTCTGCCAGAAAGAATAAAAATTTTGATTGCAAGTATATTCCGCTGATTATTCTAAATGGGCAAAGTACCCCTGCTAACACATATTGAGTTCCAAATCTCCATGGAGTCTTTTGTGACAAGGAACCTTTTTTTTTTTTTTTTTTTTTTTAATTTTTTAATTACAAATTTTCAAACAGTGCACATTGCATAGATTTGTATCTACTATAAATTTTTAGTTGTAATCTTAACAGAACTTTTACTTGGAAAATGTGAGATTACATGTGTAATGCCATTATATTATCCATCATGATGCCATTATGATATAGAAATATTAGATTTGTAAAACTGATGAAGTATACTTCCAATTCCACAAATCCTATTTTCGGAGCTTGCAGATTGTAGTTCTGAATACCATTGTTGGATTTGTACCTGTAACTGTACCTGTGACTCTATCAATGCCACCTGCCTTCTATACATGTCAGTCATGGAATTTGGCATTGCTGACATGGCTGTAGGATAAGCATTCTATTCATCATAGAAGTTCCTTATTAGCTTCTTGTTCATTGTGTCAGAGCAGAAATGGTTCTGTATCTCTGTTGGATTAGTTCCAGATAGCCTTTCCCTTGGATAAATCTCTCCTCACACATTTCCATGCTTAATATAATTATGAAACTGATCAAGGTGATTTTGTTTTCTGTTGTGCAGGTTGATATTTACGATTCACGGTCTTTCATTGGTGGAAAAGTGGGCTCATTTGTAGATAAGCATGGGAATCACATCGAGATGGGACTTCATGTCTTCTTCGGTTGCTACAGCAACCTTTTTCGCCTGATGAAAAAGGTGTAATCCCCATCCTTGGTCATAAAACTCATAATCTCTGGACCCAGAAATGTGAACCATCTCCAGTGAGTTGAGGCATATTGATGGGTTAATTGACATTGCAGTAATTATTTCAATGCAATTAGTAGCAGTCCTTGTGTTTACTTGCTCTCAATTTTAATTGCCTATCCTGAGATATTGATGGGTTAATTGACATTGTAATAAATTCTTTAAAAGAACAGACGAGAAACCATTTTCTCTTAGGAGCAACCATGTGGCTGTTTTTGTCATTTCTGTATTGAAGTTTCAGTTGGTAGTTAAGCTGTCATTTCCATTTAAGCAGCAAATATAACAAGACACTTTACAAGCCTCCTCTGGAACTTCTTCAGATTCTTCCTATAGGGGCCCGCTCGAGTCGTACTGTTACCACCAGGTGATGATGTGGTTATTTCAAACACACGGCTTTATGACAGTTTTTTCAAGCAGAGATGCTCCTTGGTGTTGCTGGCCAAATGGGTACTCAAAACTTCAATGTGGCTGATTTTCATTCTCTGGATTGCTTTGATTTTTCTCTATCCTAAGACTGATTTTTTTTTTTTTTTATTTTTTTTATTTTTATTTTTTTTTTAAGAAAGGAGAACTATCCTAGTTCACTATAGGAATCCTATTTATGCTGTCCTAATTTTGCATGTGACTGTAATAAAATATTAAAATATGATGTTTCTATTGTTGATGGAAAATACTCCACTAATCATGAACTGAACATTCTTTCTGTGGCCTTGTCTCCACTGAAAATGTAGGCTGTTGGCACTTGGCACTTGGCACTTTTCTCCAACAGTCACTTACAGAACAACCAATTCACTCGATCGGTTATCTTCCTGGCTAATCTCCCACTGTCTGAATTGTATGTCTCAAACTCAAGTGTGTTCCTAGCAAGTCTTTAAACATGTTTTATTTTTGTGCTGCACACTGAAGCATTTGCTGATCATTGATTTGCACTGTGCAGCAGGCCTATTTGTGTAATGTCAGCTGTTTCATTTACTTTGGGTTGGCATCTGTAGAGTCTATATAGGGATTTGGGCTGCACAATTAAGCACAGGCCGATTATCAATCAAGTACAGCGGGCATATCTGTAATGTCATCTGTTGTGGTTGCTTTGAGTGGGCTCCAAGGTGCAATCCAATTAGCATATGCTGCATTTCAGCATCTCTTTATATTGGTTCTCTAATTCAGCTATCTTTTCTATTGATATCTTCGAGGCAAAATTTTCCACTAAAAACATCTCACTATTGTATTTTGGGGTTATTTTTCCACTGTAAATCTGTTGGTGCATCTGTCATGAATATATTTGGGCTGACATAACCTGAGTTCTTGCTTATCTTTGTGCTTGCAGTTGGTTGATTTCGTTTTGGCCTTCTAAGAATTCTACTCCTTGCTTATCTAAAGCATATAATTGTGCCACGCATTGTTTCTTATAAGTCCTATTGTTGTTATGGACTATGGAATAGTCACCGGGCTGCTGTCAGTTTGGTCATTTGTTTTGAAATTAAGAAAGATATAGGTTAAGTTGTTTGTTAACATGCTTAATCAGGTGAACATCATGGGATGTACAAGCAACCTGGTAATGATGGGCAATGTTCAAAACTCGAAGTTGACTCAGAACTTGGTCTTTCAGTTTCTGAGTTCCACTTAATTGAGTCATTGAAGAACTGATGGAATTTTTATGAATTGCAAGATTCAAAAATCAACTTGTTCATTTCTTTTTTTGGTAAGATTGGAGTTTTATGAGCTCATTGCAGTACATGAGTCCTAATGTGAGCAGGATCCGAGACTCAAGTAGGTGTAGGGGGCAATGGAATTGTCCATGTTCTTTGGTTTTCTTTTTTTTCTTTTTTTTTTTTTTTTTTTTTTTGTTGATGAAGTATATTAAACAACATGATTTAGGTCTTCATCAAGTTGCTGATACAGTTACATCTGTTGCCAGGTTATTGTCATTTTACAGGAATATTTTAGACCAATGAAATTTCAACATGACTGAAATGGACAGACAGCCAAAGGAAGCAGAAGAGTCCGAAGTGGAAGATGCTTCAAATGTGACTAAAATGGAAGGACAACTGGAGGAAGAAGAATATGCTTCACATGTGACTAGAATGGAAGAACAACAGGAGGAATCATGTAATTCTTCAGGCTATATGTTAGCATAAGTGCTTTTAGTTCTTAACTTCTAACATCTTGATTTATGTTGAAATTTAACTTTTCAATCCAATGAGAATAAAGCCTGGTGGGTCATTGCAAGACCAAATTGTGTACGATGTGGGCAATATAGTTGATGACTGCCCTCAGTTTGAAAATAGTACAAAAGGCTTGTTTGGATTTTCCAATAGGTGCCTAACAATGAAGAGATGGGATGAGATTAGTGCATTGTTTGGCAAGTCAGGGTACTTTTTTCTTATTTCAGCTTTTGTTTCCAATCAAAGTATTGTATTTCAGATATTGTTTCCAATCAAAGGATGTTGCTGAACTTCCTTTGGTCGCTACAAGTAAAGAAAGCCAAGGAAAGGTAACGCATTCAAGTTGAAAAGGAAAAGCTGATTGTGAAGCACTTGGTTCTTTTTATTGGCATTGTTTTTTTAGAGTTTTTCTTATGGTTATGATTTCCGTGCGCTTTTCAGATGAGTTTTCCACTCTTTCTTTTTCTTTCTTTTTTTTTTTAAAGTGTTTTTCTTATGCTTATCATTTTTGTGCGCTTTTCAGATTAGTTCACACTACAAAAAAAGGCGGTTTTACTGGTGCAATTTTTACCGGCGGCCATCTATAACTGCCGGTGATAATGAGAATCACTGGCAGCCGTCCAAAAACGCCCCTGATTTTAGTATGTGGCTGTCGGTTAATATTGGTTATTAAAAAAAAAAAGAAAAAGAAGAAGCGCCATTGGTTTTTCATTTACGCGCCGATTGGTTTTTCATTTCCCTCTTTCTTTTCCTCTTTTGTAGTTCTCCTCTCTCATCTCTCCCTCCCATCTCGTGCGCTTCTCCCATCTTGGATTTGGACTTTTCCATCTCCCATCTTATCTCCAAATCTCATTCTCTCTTATTTCTCTTCCTTTCTTCTCATTCTCAGGTTCTTAGATCAGATCTAGAGCTACCTGCAGACGTGGTCATCAACGGTGAAGAGAATAGAAGAAATCTGAGGAGGCACTTGAAGGTACTCTCTCTTTCTCTCTATTTTCCTCTTTTGATGGCCAGAAATTGGGCAGCAGCCATGGCAGCGGCAGCCATGTTCGCCGCTGTCCACGGCCCCCTACATGTTTGAAGAAATGCTTCACCCAATGTCATCGATTGGCAAAGCTAAGGGAGGAAAATGTTTTTAGATCTTATATAGGAACTTTTGAGAGCATGGTAAAAATCTCTTTTCTTTTCTTTTTTCTTTTTCAATTCTCTTTATAAAACATCATATCCTTTTGTGGGGGTTTTTTTTTTTTGCCTTATTCCCTCAGGAGCTGTTTGGGTTGAGGGCATTTGGGTCAGGGATTCTTTGCATCCATGGATTTTCAAATATCCCCTGTTTATTTATTTATTTATTTTTGAGGACTTTTCAAATTCATGGAATTCCTAAATCCAACACCCCCATAAATCCATGGGTTTGGGGCAAATTCAAATCCCCAAAATGAGAGGCTTGCTTAAAGCAAATCCATTGCAGGACATGCTATGACGTGGCCACAAATACTACCAAATCCTAGTTAATAGTAATTACGCACGCCTCAGTCCAACTATTGGGGACTCGGGCCAAAAACCTCCTTATAGAATGGGCTGCCTCTGATTCGATTCTTAAGGGCTGTAATTTTCTTTTCTTAGGCCTGTAACCTGGTTTCTGCCATCTCGGCAGAGCCTTTTCTTTTTCCTTTTTCTTTTTCTAATGAATCGTTGCTTTTTAAAAAAAATAGTAATTATGTATTAGAGATATTGATCTCTAATACAGAACTACTTTTAGCATGTACTCATTACGCATAACTACATAGTTACTGTTAACTAAGATGATATGAACCCATTTTTAGTCATCTACCAAATAGGGCCTGAAGATTTTATGGATAGGATCTTACAATCTAAAAGAGTATTGGGTCTTATCACATCTTCATCGGGTCTCATAATATCAATGATCTGGATCAATGAACCATGGGCTCCACTTGTACGAAGTGGCTGCTTTGGAACAATATTGATGGACCGATGGATCAGAATACTGATAATTGGTATGGCGACACTGAACTAGAAGGTCTTGTTGCATCTATTTTATATTAATTGGGCTTGTGTTCATCACATTGTGGCTGCGGTTTTGCATTTGGGTTTTGTGATGTTGGTTTTCGGGTTTTTGGAAGCAATGTTTCTATTCCTTGGGACTTATTTTTCCTTTTTGATTAACTGATTTTCTGCTCATATCTCATTCTTTTCAACAATTTGAGGTAATGTTCAAATAGCTACTGAGGAGGCCTAACTGACATTGAGCAGATTAAAGTGGCTTGTTCTTATCTTTCAGGAAAAAAAAGTGGGTTGTTTTTTGAGAGGAAACAAGTGATGCTTCCTTTTAACTTATCAACTTTATCTGAACAAATGTTGCAAATTTTTCTTGAGGTTTTCTCTCTGTTATCCCTCTGCTTTGATTCTATTCAATTCCTCACCTATATCCCTTCTTTCAAGTTATACCATATGATTGTTGTGTTCCAAGAAATCTTGATTGACTTCTATTATTGAACAACAGCTTGGGGGCTGGGAATTCCAGTAATGCTGTTACTATTAATGCACACAGCTGCATAGTCGAGGAAATTCAAAATTGGTCCGCTCATTACTGGCCCTATCTTGTGAATAGATTTTGTGATCATATTAACTATGGTAAGCATTTTCAATACTATTTATTGTGCACTCTCCTTTAATTAACACATTTTTCCCTTTTACTATTGCAGGTTTCCAGTGGGACTAGTTTTTAAGATACATATGCCCTTCTAAACTTGTCACGTGATCAGGTGATTACTCATCTCTCTCTTCTCCTTAATTGTCCAACGAACCGCTGATTAGATGAGACACTTGGTCGATTGTAGAAATTCTTAAGGAAAAAAGAAGAGTGGGAGGGAGGGTTTAACCGAGGATATGGTCCATGAACAGCAGGAAAAAAAAAATGTATTTAGGATTTTGCTTCTTTGTAGTTGGGCTCTCGGCACAGTCCTTGGTGATATGATCCAGACCACCACATTTGAAGCAACCTCTGCCTGTGTCCAGAGTTACAAAATTAGTGACATTACGCAAACTCCTTTCCTTGAGTGAATTTTATTTAGCTAACTTGGGAAAAGGAAAGTTCAATTTCAATGACGAAAAAAGTCAAACGGCAAGTAGAGGCAAGGCAATGGATCATCTTTTCACTGGAGCATAATTTCTGGTAGTTCAGGTTGTTTTGAGGTTGTACAAGTACAGGCAACTTGTACTGCAAAGGAACTACATGAAATTCCTGGAAGTTTTCACTTGTCCTTACTTTGCATTGTGACAAAAAAATCAGTTTGTTTGACTATCACGTAGGCCACATGTACAAAAAAAAGGATGGTATAGAGAGAGTTTGCAAGTTTTTAAGATTGTCCATTTTTTTCTTACATGTGTCCTATGATTAAACAACCTGATTTTTTGGCCAAATTATCTGCTGCCAGGTAGTTCCCACCTGATACATGATTCGGATGTCTAATTAACATGGGAAGGTGGCACTTGTCGATGCACGTGGAGGGGCATGCTTGTGGAGCTATATATCTCTTTGGAGAAATGCAACAAGAAAGGGTTAAAGAGGAGGAATATAGAAAATAAGACGTGTCAGGTAATCTATTTATGATTCTTGCTGTTTGATTATGGAATGCTATGGTCTATCCTCATGGTGGCCTGTCAGAAGGATGGTGTAGGTCCCTAGTTCAAAAACCTGAAACTTCGGACTTGATGTTCAGCAGGTCATGTTTTATACCCACTCTGCCCATCCATTGCACTAGCTAATGTTAGGACATGAACCAAAAGTTGTTTGCTAGAAGATATCTTCCGTGATTTTGAGAAAATGGCAAACAATATGTTTGCTAGAAGATGCTCTAGTTGTGGATGTCTTCCTGCAAGGTACCTTGGAAGAAGAATTTTGACATGAAATAGCTTGTGGAAAGGCAGAAACTGTTGACAACCCATGTTGCCTTTACTTCTCAAGATAGTGAACCTATTGGCAATTCCTGCTCGTATTAATCAAAAGCAAAGTGTTGATCCCATTGTTCAGAAGGTAATATTTCTCATCCATTGTCATGTACATTTGAGCAAACCAGTTTTCATCTAATTTCTGGGAATTCGTTTTTTTTTTTTTCATTGAATTTTACAGTTATTCTAAGGATAAATTAGTACATCTGATTTTTTTTTGCTCCTCGGTTATGTATATCTGAGGTTTGAGTACTTTTTTTTTGTTAGCTTCTTAGTACACCCAACTGTCAGTTCACAGTTCACTGTTAGCCACCCCCACTAGGGATCGATACCAAGACCTCAGTGTTGAAACGGGGTCGATCTTTCACTCAGTCTACCACTTGAGCTATGGATCAGGGTGTGAGGTTTGAGTACTTCAGAACTGTCAAAAAGAACAGAGCCGACATTGAACAGTTGCGGTTTTAGTGTCAATATTGGTATGCATTGCTTAAATTTCACTACCTTTCCCCCCTCACATACAGCTGCAGACTCATGTTACTTGTTGATTTTGAATCTTAAGTCTGATAAGGGTTTCGAGACAAATCAATTTCTTCTACAACATGAGTTAGATATCCACTGGTCAAATGAATCACAAATGCAATTATGATTTGCTTGGCATTTTTCTTAGTTGTCAAAGAAAAAAAATCACATTTGATTGAGAATTCAGAATCGACTCTGCAATGGATTCCAATTCAACTAAATCAGGAAAATGTTTATAACCATTTATAACTCCAAAAACACCGTAATGAATTAAAAAAGAAAAGAAAAAGCAACTAATGCTCTGAGGCAATGAGAGTTGCAAGATTGCCTAAAAATCTTAGAACTTCCTCTCCTAGTGATGGGATTAGTTCACTCTAACATGAAAAGTCCCATTTTGTTAAAAAATTGTTATTCTTAAAAACAGTATAATGGGACAGTCACACTCTAAAATCCAAAAGCATTGTAATTTGCTAGTCATAATTCTTTGGTAGAGTGAAATTTGGTGCAAGAAACACCCTCTAAAGCAAGTGCAGAATTTTGTAGACAATATGCTGATAATTAATATGCTGGCGAGGTTGATGTCTATGGATCTGAGTGATCTCAACTTGGAGATACTGGTTTCTTTAACTGTCAGTCATAATCAGCAAATGAAATACAAGAAAAGGAAAAAGGAAATTGCAAATGTGTTCACTTCTCATATTTTGTCTGAATGATCTTCGAGTTTCCTAAGCTAATGCAGGAATCTCTGCTGAAGTTAGCTTGGTGTACTACTTGTCTACCCACGTGCATAGAGCTTGCAACTCATACACCTTGTCAATGTCCATAAAGGAACATGTACCTTAATTGGTCATGTTGAGGTGGTGAGAAGGGGTATGAAGGCTTGTTTTCTTTCCAAGGATTGGGCCTTAGGCAGGATCAGTAGGCGAAAAAGGGTTTGTTTAGTGCAACCGACCCCAATAGCTGGGAGAAGGCTATGATGATGATGAGGATATTAGATGTTGAGTCTGATTCAGAATGTTATGTTTATTTCTATATGTTAAGGTATCTCACAATATCATATCATATTACTTAAGTTTTCAAACAAGAGCAAACTGATGTAGTGCAAATTTCACAAAACATGAAGTAAACCTGGAATGAATCAGCTAAATGAACGAGTGAAAGTTCTCCACTAGCCTTGAATTTGATGAAGACATGTTCTGATAGCTTCTCCTTGCTCATGGGTAGTTCCATGGCTTTTGATGCCTATTGACTTGTAACTTCAACTGCTCTGTTCTGCCAAAGGCAAGACACTTTTGGGTTGAGTGTCCATAGACATCCATGTAAAATTGACCTCCACCGTTTAAATGAATATTTTTCTTGTGCTGTTGGGTGCATGTTATGGACACATGGCCACAAGTTTTTTAGTAACAAGTCCTTAGTTTTTTTTTTTTTTTGTTGCTATTATTCATATAATATTTCTAGCCTTGTGGATCTAATGTATGGACCTGTCAGTTGATCAAGTTCTGAGTCTGACAGATTATTTCTGCATTTGGCATTGAGACACGAGTTCTGAGCCTAAGTTACATATCATTATGGTTTGTTTTAGCATCAAACAGTGTGAGAACCCAAAATTTTCTTGCAGGCTGATTCTGTTGGATCTGGTAGCGCAGATGGAGGATTACGGTATGGGCTGAACACGCTTCATATAATCTGGTGCTCAAGGCAATGTACCAGGCTAGGGAGAGCGAGGCCGCTGAGAAGATGCTCGATCGGTAAGTAGGCCAATTTCATTTCTCCTTTCCATCGCATGTGTTTTATCTGCAACCAAGTCGATTGGGTAAGCTGCAATCAATTGGATAGTGGCATGCAAGTCCGCTTTTTCTCTCAATCTTTCCCCTCGTTTGAGTTGGTATTGGTTATGGTTTGGTTTGGGTCTGCGTGTATTTATAGACAATTGATGAATATCGACCTTCCTAATTTCATTTCTTACCTAAGAGTGTGTTTGGTTGTACCAATATTTAACAAGTATATAAATACAAAGGATTTGTGTAATCCATTTCAAGGTGGGGTTTCATTTAACAGTGTATTTCTTTATTAAAAACTGTTTGATTTCCCACCAACATTGATTCACATGCTGAATCTTTTCTATTGGTAGATCAGGATGGGATAATGCACTGTGGGACACAAAACTCCCTCATATCTACACCGTTGAGGGTTTTATGTTGCACTGATACTGCATTAATTGCTGTTGTTGGCACTTCGTAATTCTAAACTGATTTATAACGTAACTCTCATTCAAACAAGCTTGAATTGCATGCATAACTAGCCATTCATGATTTTGGAATTTTAGGAGGTAGGTGTTTGCTTTTTTTACCTCCTGCTTTTCCTTGTCTCAATCTGTAAATTTTCTGTCCATTATGTAACTTTCATTCTCAGGATGCCTGTAGATGGGGCTGGTTGTAAATGATTTACAGGTTGTGTTGAATGCTAATTTAAGCCTAAAGGTCTTCTGTTCTAGAAGATTCAGCCTAGCAGAATTTTTAATGTTTCTTTTCTTTTCTCTTACATTGTTAGACATTGACCAATATTCACAGAGGTCTTGATTACATACCTTGTTCAGAATTTTAATTTTCAATTTCATAAGGTTTTCTGCAGAATTTTAATTTTCAATTTATAGCTTTTGTTTCTTTGACAGAGGTCTAGATTACATAAATTCAAGTATGATACACAGAAAATGACCGGCGGTTTTTGGGACTTTTAGGGGCGGTTTTGGCGGCCGGTAAAGCCTATTTTTCTTGTAGTGTCACCACAGTTTTTCTTGTGTGTGTGTGTGTGGCACTCTTTTTTCAACTGACACAAATAAACAGGATGGTCAGTATGGTTCTGCTGATTACAGATCATTTTATCTTCTTCTTCTTCTTCTTCTTCTTCTTTTCTTCTTCTTCTTTTCTTCTTTTTTTTTTTTTTTTTTTTTTTTTTGGGTTTTACTAGAGTTGGATATGATGACTGATATGTTTACTTTAATGGGGTGTTAGAGAAGATTTTCAATATGAGGTGATTGATTCTGTTTATTTCTTTGTTGGTGTTTTAGTAGTAGAATTTCTGTTAGGCTCTGTTTTATGTGCGCCTTTCTATTTTGCATGTGGGAACTATTAGAATTTGATTCAAGGCTGAGCATTTTGTGGGATTGAGCTTATTTTCAATACTGGACTGTGAACATCTCTGTGCTTCTCTCATTTGATTCAGCAGAATTTCATTCTGATATATATATATATATAATATATTATATATATATATATTTGCTATCTTTTAACTGCATTTGGTAGAATTGATCCCAGTTCCCTATGTTTTGTTTGACTAGACTCTGATTTCTGCATTTCTTTTGTCTCATCATTTATTTATTTGCTTAATTTTTTAATTATTATGTGATTTTTTACCATTTCTCGTGGGTTGGCAAATTTCTTTTAGGCTGAATTTCTTGTGTCCTTTTCACCTAGCTTTGAAGTTAAAAGATGGTCTATGACTACTATGCATCTGGGACAGAAGATCAGTGGACTCTCCAAGAGAACCGTCGTGCGTTTCAAGGATTTGTAATTTCTTTCCTCTTTATGTTCCGATGTTGATATATTCTCTATCTGGTAAAGTTGATTGTTTCAACTTTTTAGAGTCTTTGAGTTTCCAGTTTTGGATTTGGGAGGCCATTGTTCTTCGGAAATTCTTTTTGCTTGATGATACCAAGCGAGCCTTTCTTCTTGTTTGTCTATTTATGCATTGATTATTTGTTAATAGAAGACTTTGGTTTCAAGTTCCTTGATGATTTGGTTTAAGAAAAAGTCCATTATATTAGAAGAATGAGCCTTGTCAAGGAGATTTGCATGAAAGCGGTTTAAGAGCATCTTCACAGCATTGTGTGCAAAATCTGAACCATTATCACACAGGCACAGTGACACAAGAATTAGGCCAGTCACTACATTAGAGGGTGCGAAAACATGAACAGTTAAAAAGTTGGTCAGCTGTTCACTTCAGCATAGCTGTGTTTCTCACCAGATGATTTGTAAATGAGAAGGTCCGCTGCCATATGGCTTGGATCATGTTTCTTGTTTTCCATTATTTATTTTTATGTAGATACACTTCATGAAAGAATTCTCACCTCTCCTTTATTTTTTTTTAAACCAGGTGTTGAGGAATATCGAGTTGGGTTATCTGCATTGCGTGGTGAAAGGGGCCCTGCTTATGATCGTATCGTGTTGAATGCGGGAATGGTGGACCACTTGCTGGGGTGCGGTGGTGCAGAGGATGTAATTTCAGCATTGGTAGAGCAAGAGAAGCCATTGATAGTGGTAAGGCTTAAACAGCTCATGACATGAACAATGTAAAGAATTCTCACAAGGTCATCCAACCATCTCTCTCATAGAAATGTTCCCCCTCTTTTTATTTTTGTTCTTTGTTGTTTGTTTATGAGAATGTCGGCTTTATAAGAGAAACTTCACAGGCCATCTAACCATCTCTCATAGAAGAAGTCAGTTTATACAGGTGGAGCCCATGGTCTCGTGATATGAGCCGTTGGTTTGATGGCCTGCTATTATGGGTCATGACCCATGAAATCTCCTCAATACGGTGATTCGGATGTTTCACTTTCTAGGCTGTAAAATAGACGGCGATGATTTTTTATTTATTTTTAATGCATTCGTGCAATTGTAAACTTATTGTAAATATATATAATTTTTATTATAAAGTTGTACTATATTTGTTCAATATTAAATTTTAATTGTATATAATATTCTTTGGTTTTTAAATATAAAAGCAAATGTACGGCTTTTATTGGCCATTCGTAAATAATGAAAAATACGTTCCAAATATTTAAGACCTGACCGTTATCAACATTAAGAACGGTTTAAAACCGTTCCTAAGAGGTTCTTAAAATCCGAACGGTACTCGATACGCTATTGAACCGTTCACAGTTTTGCGACCTCTTTCAGGAACGGTTTAAAACCGTTCCTAACGGATTTAGGAACGGTTTTTAAACCGTTCCTAAATGGCATTTTTGGTGTATTGACTACTATACAATCTGAGCTCTGAAATAGCTTATAGCAAATAGGCTAATGAAATACTATACAATCTAGTCTAAAAATCATCAAGATACTACTAACAAACATATCACTCATGTTTTTTTTTTTTCCAATGGTTCATGAATATTAGTTTTTTTTTTTTTTGCAATTGTCTAATTGCATGTTTAATGTACTTTAATGCGGCAACACATGCTTCATAAATAAGCAGTTTATTGTTTTAAATGCAGACGAGTTTGGGAATCTCCTTTGTTGGAGGTCGTCAAGGCCGGGGCATGATAAAGTTGCAACTCTCCTTGTAAAAAAATGGTGTTGCAATTTTGAATCGGAAGATGCCGGAAGCTATCTTTATAAAGTTGTAATGGAGAGCAATGTCAACCTTTTGAAACGGTTGTTGAAAATGGTGTTGATCCAAACTCAAAAAATTACGATGAACGGATGCCTCTACATGTTGCAGCTATAGAAGGTTTGCACTTGTGACAAATATTGTGATCTAGTTTCTTGGATAGATTTATACCTCTGCAAACAACATGTTTTCCAAGTCTCATCAATTTGATCAGACAATATGCACTAAAAATGGCCCACAGGTAGGTAGGATGCTGTTGCATTTTACAACTAGTAAACTATATATGCTATTAGTGTCTACAGATAACAACTTTGAATTCAATTCTTGGCTTTTGTGAGTGAGTATGCTGTGACTGGAAAAGATGCTGACACTGGAAGTCTTTGATCATTGAAAGGTGTCCTAGATCCGAAGGATAAAAAGCCCCAACTACATACTTGTGGTGTTCTTGAAGAATTGGTATTTAACCTTGGTGGTACACCAAACAAATATATTCCTTTATTGGAGGAATGCTATAAAATTCCCTTTAAGATGGCATTTTATTGTTTGAACACTCTTCTGATTTGCCGAAGAATGGCAGCATGGCAGTTTCTTATCATATTGTACCCAATGGATTTTGATATATGGTTGCATGTATCTTCTTTCATACCCTGCATATGTGGTGTCATTTGTTGTGATATTGTTGGCTTAGAGAAACTAAGCACTGGGACTCCATGTGGGTGCTTTGCACGTGACCTTTTCTATGTGTCGATGTTTGCTTGCCTTGAAATTTCCTCTCCATGACCTTTTTTATGAATTCCTAGGTGAGAATTTGGGGTAGAAATATTGCTTCTTCTGTCAAAGACTTGGTTACAAATCCTTTGTTAAAAAGCTAGGCAGTTCATATGAACTTAGAATCTTTGTTTTTATGAAAGAATTTTTATTTTCTTTTTAGTCGAAGTCATCAGCCTGATCTTTTTAATTGGTTTGATTATCAGAATCCCCTCAAATGGAGTTCAAAATAGCAACATATTAAGGTATGTCCCTTTCTTAGTTTTTGTCATGTCATAGTTTAAGTACATGAACTATAATTTGTAATGAATTCCCGCCTGTTGAGTTTTCTCTTTGATAGAGTGAAGAAGAAGAGTGTGGATTTCATTTTCTGTTGTTCTTTATACTTGGAAGTTGTGTTTAATATTGCTCAAGTCATTAGGGTATAACCCATGTATGGAGGATTTCATGTTTTCATGCTCGGGCCGCCAACCAAAAACAGAGTTCTCAACCTATGGCTGGTCATGATGTGAGCTTTTGTGCTATTTGGATGGCAAAGAACCATCAATTCCACAAAACAATTGTTAACATTTTTTATAGTTGTTGTTCTTGTTGTTATTGGGGCATGTTGATGAATAGTTTTGATTGTTTTTTCATTTTTGATAGTTAAATTCTTCATCACATACCATTAATATCATAATGTTAAGTTAGGAAAATGACTAGAAATTCTTTTTTTTTTCTTTGCTAAAATTGTCTGACATGTTTTTAATTGTTGTGTTTCAAATGATTGCAGGGGAAAGGAAGTGCATTTGTGTGTGGTGGTGATGTTCTAAATATGGCCCCATTTCGTAATCACCAGTAGATGTCTCTTTTCTAGCCGACAAGATATAATACATTGCAATAGATTTTTTTGGTGATATTAAGTCAACGTACCGAACGTTTTATGAAACTCAAATTGGATCTTTGTTTGATGATTTTTACTCAATTGCTATGGATTACTTTCATTTTTTGGAGAATTGAGCATTGTTAATGACAATTGTAATGCTTGGTTTTTTAATTAATCAAATCATGGGAGCTAATGATTTAGGATGTTTGTCAGGCAGGCTAAATCTATCTTTAGTCTCAGTTTTTGCCTCAGTTACCTAAACTGAGACTACAACTCCCGTGGCTAAAGGCTTTAGCCTCAGTTGTTGAGAACTGAGGTTAAAAATAGATTTAGCTTCAATTGGAGGCAACCGAGGCTAAAATTTGGATTTAGTCTCAGTTAGAAACGATGGAGGCTAAAATTTTGATTTAGCCTCATTTCAAGAAAACTGAAGCTAAAAACGTTCTTTTAGCTTCACTTGAAGAACCGAGGTGAAAAGTCATTCTAGCTTCGGTTGCTAAAACTGAGGCTAAAGCCTTTAGCCACGGGGGTTTCAACCTTGGTTTGGATAATTGAGGCAAAACTGAGGCTAAAGGCTTTAGCCTCAGTTTTTTAACTTTTTAGCCACAGTTTTGAACCGAGGCTAAAGCCCCCTTTTCTTGTAGTGACTTGTGATTAGTTTCCTTGGGAAACAAGGAATTCTTGTAGGATTAGGGAGACCAATTTCGCAAGATCAATAAATGTGAGTGTTTGAGCCCATAGCTAACCATAGACAACTTGTGTTCCAACATTGAGGTCTCGGGTTTGATCCTAGCTTAGCTATCAGAAAAAGGAGGAACTAGAAATGCTAGCTGCTGGAGTTTCATAGTTAATTAATTGTGTTTCTCTCACTTTAAGCTGAGAGTTATCTCAGTTTCTCAGCAACAGAAGTTTTCCGCAGATTTGCTGAAAGTGCTAATTTTCCCACTGAAAACATCATGAAGAATTGACAATTTTGAGGCTTTGCATTGTCTATTGCTGAGTTGCTTGCAATGTTTGTGAGCTGGTTATCCTGCAACCATTTCAATCGACGCTTCGTTCTCTGCAGCCGGTTGCATCATGGATCCGTCACAAGGGGGCAGAGATTCACTACATGGGTTGTTTCGTAACATTTTATTATGCCATCAACTTATTTATTTATTTATTCTGAAACTAAACAGCTTTTGAACATCTTTCTCGAGTAATCTTATCATGATCATCATATGCACGAGGGGCGTTTATTGCCTCAGCCAATCCTACATGAATGATAGTTCATGTCACGTAATCTAAGTCCAAAAGTCAACTTAGTATATTCCTACTTCAATTTCTGATACTTAACATCAGTAATGGAGATTCTATCATCACCATTGTTTAATGTTATCTATTCAGCATTTGGTTGGTCTGTTAATTGAAAGATCCTTCCTATAGAAGGATTGCTACCAAAATTCGTAACTGATCCTCTTCCAATCTTTTTAGGTGATGTTACAGCCGATCACCGAATAGTCTATGGCGCTGATTTGACAGCGTTCCTTCAGACCTTTGCGAAGATTTATTCAGAACCCAGAGAGCCTAACATTGTAGACAGACGTGGGTATTATGATGATGATCTGTGGCTGTCATTTTCATTGTGGGAAGGAATGCTTGATGAAGATATACTTATGCACAAACGGAAAACGGCTGCTGAGGACATTGGTTTGCAGTAGAGTAGGAAATTCCAAATGTCTTATTTCTTATTACCTTGTTTGAGGCCCAAATTATCAGATGTGTTTCCAGAAAAACTTGACAGTTCCAAGCAGATAGTTTATTTCCAGCTTACTATGAGAAGGGAAAATATTTCCAGTAAGAAATAGAGGTGACCTGTTGATTATGGGAAAAAAACATAGACAATGTGCCATATCTGTCCCATGTGGTTTACTTTACACAAATTGTCAAGAAGACACTGAAGCTTACTGTGTTGAACTTGTAAGCTTTTCTAGTTCTTTACCACACTTTGACACGCCTCTTGATTTAGTGGCCATTTGACTTTCACCTCAGTACATGCTTTTTGGTTTCGTAGAACCATCTGCCATTCATTTGGGGCAGCTCAGAAACAGAAATGGTCATTTCCCAGTTTTTTTCCTCCGAAATTGCAAGTGATGTGGGATGCCTTTTTCTTTACTTTTTCTTCTGTTTTTCTTTTTATTTTTAATTTTTAAAAGAGATTTACTAAAGTCTCCTTGGAATAGAGCTGTACAAGAGTCGAACCGAGTTGAGCTTGGCACAGCTCGGCTTGGGTCAGCCAATAGCTAACCCCAGCTCGAACTCGACTCGGCTCGGTCCTCGAGCCTGTCTTGCTAGCTCGGCTCGGTTCGGTCAGCAGCCCGGGCCAGTTCGAGCTAGTTTGAGCCTGTTCGTCAATTTTTCAAACAGGTAAATGCATCTTCAATTTCTCATAGAATGTAAAACAGTAACAATATTTTACAGGTATTTCATCATACACCTAGAGAGCAGCATCAAAATCAAACACCCGGGTGAGCAACATCAAAATCAAACAGCCGAATACCATTCCTTCTCGCGAACACTTCGTTAAGTCATTTCATCAAACAGTCGGCAAGTAGTATTCATATCAAAAACTGAGTCACCAAGCTGATTCGATCCGAGTCAGTTCAAGTTGAGGTTCGATCTGAGTTGAGTCAAGTTTGGGCAAGCTCGAAGAGCTCCAAAAACCCGCTTGACTTGCTCTGAATCCAATTTCAAGAGTTGAGCTTTTCCGAGTCGAATCAAGCGAGCTGACGATCCAGCTAACTCGACTCGTGTACAGCTCTACCTTGGAACCTAGACATTGAAGATGAGAAGGACAAAATTTCGTCTCTAAGGTGGACAATCATGTTGTTGACCTTAGGGTTTCTTTAGTAATTACCTGTTCGGAATTTCTTTCCCCACAGGATTCATGTTTTTCCCCGTTTTTATTGGAAGAAAGGTTGTTACATGCTCAGGATTTTGAGTTAGATGTGACTACACGGAATCTTAAGATTAGGCATCTCTGTAATGTCATTTATCATATCAAGATATGGTATCAAGTTTTATTAAAGAAAAGTGGCCTTGTAGATTGATCCTTTCTAAATTAGAAGGTTCATGGACACAAGGATATGAAATCAAGGATGTTACATGCTGCTTAGCAAGGGTGGATATTCATAATTGAGTTCCCTATCTGACCTAATTTTATTTATAAAATCCGGATTGCTGTTTGCCCATGCTCACTGATGCCACTGACCAATCATTGCCTTCTCCACATGGCCTGGAGGAATTCGAGAGATCAGTAGGGGGACTTACTACAATCTGTGATTTCCTGATTTGTGTTCTAGTATCCGACTGTTGGGCCGTTTATTGTATTTTATCTTATTCTATTTTATCCATGAGTCGAAGATTCGTGGGGAAGACAATGAATAAAGAAAAATTCTTACAAATGGATCGTTTGAATGATGATCAAGCATCAATGTACTTGCTCACAAACAAGCATCTATGTATTTGCTCACAAAAAAGGGGACCGACTCTCATTGTAGCCCAGTCCTTAGTTGTATAGAAGGCCTTAGCCAGCCCATCAGTTTGCTTTAAGCTTCGAAGCCAGCAAGAAAAGCTTTGAAGCTAGCAAGCAATCGGCTGAGAGAGTGGTTGCGGAGATCGACTCCAGTGGTCTTACTTTTCCATAGAAAAGTATCTTTTTAAATTTTTTATTCCAAAAAAATCTTATCTACAGTCATTTCCATGATAATGTTAGACGGCTCTTGCTTCTGACCATTGACCTTGGCTCATTTTGATGGAAATTAACTTGAAAAACAAACAATGTACATTTTGACGAGTCCTTGCTTCTTGTTTTTTTTTTTTTTTTGGTCTTTTTTGTTTTTGTGTCACGTTGATCCATTTCCAGGAAGTTTTCATATCCATGCTTAAATGACATCCTACTCAACAGGGCCCCATAAAAATCTTGTAGTTGATTACACGTTTCTCAAGGGTGAACATGTACGCACAAGATGGAGAAGGGCCCTACTGATATGTGCTACCATGATATGTAGGACCAGAGCTATTCGTCAGGCATGACATCTAGGGAGAACATTCCTTGACCAAAAATCAGTCGTCTGGTCATCTGGTAGGCCACAAGTGCACGGTGAATATTGATAGTCTCCTTTTCGATCATTCCTCTCGGACAAGTGAGGCCTCTCACCTGAATATTAGACCACTGATTTTTGGATCATGGCATTTTTATGATAGGCCCAATTAGTGAGTTTTTGGGCAGCCCTTATAAATTTATGAAATGATATATACATCAATCTATACATCAAAGGTGAGGCGGCTAATGCTGACATATTATAAACCGGCTAAAGCTAACATATTATTGGTGTACCTTATTTCTGTACGTTCATTGAGAAATCAATAAAGAGAGACACACTTATGCTACTCAAGATGCATAGTGTAAGTGCTATTATGTTTAAAGCATATTTTACACTTGGTTTTTCAAATTTTGTCTTGTCAAAACAACTTAACAAAGTGATCTTCAAGTCAAGCTCATGTTGAAGTCAAGCTCATAATCAAGTTCAAGTAAAGCTCATGATCAAGTTCAAATTAAGCTCATGATCAAGTTCAAGCTCATGTTCAAGCTCAAGTTCAAACTCAAGCTTAAGTTGAAGACCAAGCTAGATCTACTAAAAGATTCTAGTAAAAGATCAAAATCTATTGAAAACTTCATGTTTCTAATCATATGAAGTTCAGTTCATACAAGTATTTTAAACCATAGAAAGACCTTAGGTTTAGGGGCTTTCAAAACATATTTAAATTGGGTTTTTATACTTATAAATGACTGAATTTCGACTAGTCTAAGTTTTGGCTCGACCAGTCTAAGAATTCCTCGACCAGTCCAAGCACCAGCCGAACTGTAACAGATTTTCTATTGAATCTTCGACCAGTGGAGTGGACTCCTCAACCAGTCGAAGGACCTCCTTCGACCAGTCGAAGGTTTTTTGACTCGAAGTCCAGCAACTAAAATCAGTTCAGATTTAGCTTGCTCAACCAGTCGAAGAGCTTGCTCGACCAATCGAACAGGTCCTTCGACCAGTCGAAGATCTGTTAGATCTTATCCCGCTCGTAATTGAAAATTTGTTGGAACTGAATCCGATGCTTAAGCCAGTTGAAGACTTCCTTAAACCAGTCGAAGGAACAAACTTTTTGCTTATAAATATAGGTTCTTTCTCAATCTGAAAATACAATTCAAGCCTATCAAAACCCTTATATAAGAGAGAGACAGAATCCTCATTTATTGTTAAGCTATCAAGCGGTATTTATAAATTTTTTTTATAGCTTTTTCATTAATTCCTTCATCTCAAAACTCTGTCATTCTGATTCTAAAAAGAGTGTTTACTCTTATTGAGATTTAAGGAAATTAATGCAAGTAATCTTTGGTTTAAACGTAATTAAAATAAAATAGAACCCTGTACCTTTTCTATTTGACTAAACATTGAACATTCGTCATTCAAGAAAAACGTTCTTTAGCTACAACTTTTTCTATGGCGAAGACAAGTATTCTTTTTATTATTTGTATTTGGTTTTTATGAGATAGCCAGAAAATCTCAGAGTTGGTTTTTCTGAGATAAGCTAGATAATCTCAGTGATGAGTTTCTTTATTTGTCATAGCCCGTGATAGTTCGTTAAAATCACAATTGTATCTGGTTTTAAGGTGACCTTGTGAAAACCTTATTCATATTAAAAGCCGAGATTACGTGGTTAGTAATCTTTAGAGTGAAGTAGGTGTGGCTGTTTGAGAACAATTGTTGACACACCGGATCACTATAATTCTTGGTTTGTTGTGTGAATGTTTTTATTACTTTCGTGGTGAATTGTGGTAATTTCTTTTATGCAAAAGTAGTGAATGTTTTTAATAGAAAGTTTTATTTACTCTTACTCAGTTTGAGATTTCAATTCGT
>JAJHSJ010000003.1:27587812-27622439 GCA_021015155.1 Magnolia officinalis | reverse complement strand
ACCATACCCAATCCAAAACAGTTGCATCTTTAGACGAGACGTTTTTATAAGGAAAAAAAAAAACAAAAACAAATGCAGAAAGTTGAAAAAAAAAACGAGAGTAAAAAGTAAAAAGTGGAATTAGAAACCTCCCGAATTTGACTATGATCTGTCATCAGTTAATGTACCACCAATAGCAGAAACTCCATCTTCATCATCATCATGCCCAGTGTTGGAGACTCACAGCCGTCGGATGTAATTCTTTGCTTGAAGACTTCCAGCTCCTGCTCCATGCAGCGTTTCTCTCCTCCTCTCATGCTCCAGCTCAAGGTTGAGAGCATCTACTGTCTGCTGTAGCCTACTAACCATCTCCACTAGCTTTTGCTCTCTTCCCCCCCTCCTCATTACTGTTCGTCATCATTGTCATCCTCCTCCTACCATCACTGCCACTGCTGCAAGACTCCAACACATTCACCACCATCTGCTGCTCGAAGCTCAAGCTGCTCAGCAATGATGATTCAAGTCAGAACCATCGCTGAACTCGGAACCAAACAAGATCCCTCTTCTCTTTCTCTGCCTCCGCTTCCTCAGAATGCTTCTTCTCATTCTCCTTTTCATCCTTGCCATCGCTCTTTTTGACGACGTCCTTATCTTCACCGCACTACTTTGGTAAGACTCCAGAACATTCATCACCATCTGCTGCTCCAAAGTCAAGCTGCTCAGCAGCGACATCAGATCAGGACCATTGCAGCTGCTGAATTCAACCGAACACGATTCCTCTTCATCTCTCTCTCCCTCTGCCTCTTCAGGGTACTTCTTACCATCCTTTTCATCATCGTTGTTGTCGTCATTGCCATCACTCTTCTTGGCATTGTCCTTGTCATGGCCCCCACCAGCCTCGCTATCTCGATCATTTTCTTCTGAAGAAAATGAAGAAGGGGAAGGAGACCCATCTTGATGAGTGCTGCCTTTATCGCCGCCTTCTTCTCCTCCTCCATGAACTGAACTTTTTTAACATTATCTTGGCAATTATCGTTTGGGAAAAACAGGATCCAACTGGAAGACATCTTCATTAAATTCCATCCACTAATCCTTCTGTTTTTGATAGGCGGCAACATACCGTCGTCCTCATCATCATCAATCATCTTGTATAGATGTGGATGATGGAGGAACTAATAAGAACGCCCTTACCCTTTCTTCCACTGTAGGCAATCCTTGCAGTACATTCCGGACAAGGTAATCAGACGACTTACAGTTCTTGAAGAAAGGATGCTTGAGCAGCTTCTCGGCAGATGGCCTCTTTGATGGATCTTGCGTGAGGCAAGAAGCAACCATTTCCTTGAATGCCTTCGAGAACTTCTTTCTTGGTTTCTTATCCTTTTTGTTCTTCTTCTTGCCGATAACACTTTCATCATCGTGATCATCTTCGTAGTTGACTTTGAAGCGGTTAGTGATCCTCACCACCAGCGATTTAGAGGGTGGGAGGTGAGAGAGGGGTGGACGGCCATGTGCTAGCTCCAACGCAGTGATACCAAAAGACCATATATCGGCCTTGAACCCTAACCTACATGTGAGTGTATGACCTCAGGCGCCATCCAGTAGGGTGTGCCAGTAACGTCGTTGAAGAAAGATAAAGAAAGAGATGACATGGAATAGGAGGAAGAAGGACGCTTCGTAGATGGATGCAGAGACACCAAAGTCAGCAAGCTTAATGGAACCATTGGAATCGACAAGAATATTACCGGCCTTGATGTCACGGTGGAGAAGGCCTTGGCTGTGGAGGTAGCAGAGTGCACGAAGGGTCTCTTTCAAGATGATGGCAATGGATGGCTCGGAAGGCCGTCTGGAAAGAAGAGGAGATGATGGATTGAAGGGAACCAGCGGCCATGAAAGGCATGACTACCCAGAGATGGCTGTCTACGGTAAAGGAGCAGTGGGCAGTGAGGACGTTGGGATGGGAGAGGAGCGTCATAGCCTTCGCCTCGCGTCGTACATCATCGAGATTGGCCCTTGTTCGCTCAGATCGATAGCCTTGATAGCTACAATGGCCGAGTTAAGAGGCAAGCAGACGGCCTTGTATACGACGGCACTGACTCCGCTGCCGATCTCGTGGAGGATCTTGTAACAGCTGCGGTCGAGAGGGTAGTAAGAGGAGGTGATTTTTCTTTTTTCTGTATTGTCTCCTTCTTCAGCCATGGGGAGATTCTTGGTTCTAAATTCTTTGCTGTATTGTGAGAGAGAAAATATAGAAAGAAAAGAAAGAAGAGACGTGAATATGGAGATGCTGTAACTTTCAGCGTCTTTTTCCAATATGGAGATGCGCGTGAGCTCGTTTGTATATCTGAGAAAGACTAAACGGGTTCGTTTTGCTTGTGTGGAGATTCTGGATTGCCTCACCCATTTGGGCTACTTGATGCGATTCTCCATTGATTTTAACCGTTCATATTCTAGATACTACCTTAGATAAAGAGATATTTCTATAATCAAGCTTCAGAGCTGATCTCGATCTTTGATTTTTGGAGTTGAATGAGATCCATTGAAAATCATAATGATGGTCAGAATGATTCTTTCATCTTATTTTTCTCAGAGGATTATCTGATTTCATAAATCCCGAATGTGGACGGTTATGATCATTGGACCATGTAACCATATGGGCTTAAATGGGACAACGCATGCTGGGATTATGAGTCGCGGTAGAGGCAAAACGTCGTACTATTTTATTTTATTTTTGGGATATACTTCAAAAGCGTGTTCCCATGCTTCACTAGATTGTGGTAACTCATGCGAGAGAAAGCTCTCATCTCTATCGTCCAAGCATGCCGGCCCCCTTCTCTGAGAATGCGTGAAACTTTACACTAGTCTAACGATCTTGACCATCTGATTTTCTCTTTTAATTTGAATGGATGAGTATTATTTTTTGAACTGTTAAATTGACAGCCACCAATTGAATTGTTAGGACCACCTTCGGCTATGGATCATCCACGATCGAGATCACCGTTTATATGGTTCAGATTTATTTTTTCATGCCACGTGTCCCTGATAGATCAGTGTACAAATTTGGTAATTGTTCAGAACGCACATTCCAGTGTACAATTCTATCTTTTATCTCCTGGCCGGTAATCCGTGAACAGAAGTATCTTTATTGGCGTTCAATCAAACGGGGTCAGGCGTGTTTAAGAAGGGCCTGAATTTGGTCAAACGTATGCTATTTGATTAGTGCCGTGTCATTACTCAATTATGTTTGACCGCTTGTATGCTTGTGACCTGGTTTTAAACCAACTAAATTAGGAACATATTTTACGAAGATTGCCACTGTTTGGCCACCAATTGTTATAATGATAAAAGTGGTTTTTTTTTTAAAAAAAAGAAAGAATGTGGTTAGTCCTTCAGGAATAAGATCTTTTTACATTGGAACTTGTTCTACCCTATTTTTTTTTTTTAAATTTTGATTTTGAAAAAATTAAATATTCGGATTTTTTGTTTTGCCCTCAAAACGATATTGAATTTTTTTTAAAAAAGTGTGGTTTTCTTTAGTCTCACATCAGAAATGAGAAAAGAAGTTTTGTGCTCTATATGTGAAGGTGTGTGTAGTATTCTTACTTGGAGTCTCAGAGGTTGAGATGCTCGAGTTGCGAGTTCGAGCTTACCCGAGCTCGACTTGACTCAGATCGAATCTCAACTCGAACCGACTCAGATCTAATCAGTTCGGTGACTCGGTTATTTTGATATAGATGTTGCTCGTCGGGTGTTTGATTTTGATGTTGCTTGCTGGGTATTTGATTTTGAATTGGCCCGAGCTGCTAACCGAACCGAGCCAAGTCGAGCGATGCCAAGTTCAAATCGATTCGACTCGTGTACAGCTCTAATTACGTGTTCCAGTGCTACGCACTGGAATACATGCACACGCTCGAGCACGGGCACGGACAGTGTGGTTGTAGTGGCGTTAGTTGGCGCACTTTGATCTAACGGTCAGAGATTTTTCCATCCAATTATCTGAAACGGCCCAAATTCATTATCAGTGGTCAGAAACATTTTTCAATGTTCTAAACCATAGATGGCCATCTAGCAACGATTCACTCCCTTGGTGCCTATATAAACTGGACCATTTCGATCCAAAATCAATAACTCAAAGAGATATCTTCTAAACCATCATATCTCACTAGTTAAAATCTATCTCTTTCTAAGAATATTACAAATACGTCCGCTAATAGAGTCCGACATAAGATCAGCTGCATTGAAAAGTTCTTAAGTAGACCATTCGTGATTGTTGCACACAGGATTTAGGTAGACTCGTCTTATCCTGGAAGCAATTAGCTCGTAACCCATCAATAATTAATAAGGGGGCGAATCACGCTTTAAGGACAACATATTTATATGTGATTCAGCCTAGTGTTAAAAGAAATCATTTTCTTTAATTTTTAAAATTTTCGATTTTCCAACGTATTTCACAACATTTTTTTGTCATTCATGGAAAAACCAATTAAAAAATGACATATGTATTTATACGAGAAATATAAAGAACGTCTAAGATTTTAAAGATATTTTGAGCGCATGTTGCGGAATTATAATTGTCACTTATCAAGGTATTACACATCATCTATAAACGAAGCATGGCTGAAAAACTCGAAAGTAGGACATGGTCGAGGGAAAAGCAATGCTAAAGCAGTTATCGGGATAGGTGTCCAAGAAGGATTCAAAAGACAAAATGGTGTCGAAGTGATTGCTATAACCATCGGTCGTGGGAAGAAGCATCTAGATGGCTATCCTAAACAAGATTTATAAATTGCAAAAGATTTCAATGAAGAGAAACGTCTCATACTAAGCCAATCAAACAAATTAATCTATCAATTATCCTTTATGTTCCTTTGCATAAACTGTCTTTTATGTTCCTTAGCATGACCAGTAGCCTAATCTTACATTAAGAATAGCAGTAATCCAATAGCTATAATCCTTAGCTATAATCCAAATTTATGCTCATATATTGGACAATTTCCATCAAAATATAAAGTGCTTCTTTTAGAAAGGTGCATTGCAGTTACTATCTATGGTCGACTGTAAGTATACTTTCATTTTTGTGGTTTAATTTTTATATCTAAAAGTCGTTTCGTACAGAAGGAAAGGTACAACCCATTCTCAAATGACAAACCCTACCTTCCGATAATCGCTTGATCATTTTAAATAACATTTTATGTGTGCGCCTAAATATCCGGTTAGGCTTCTCAAATCTCGGTCATACACTATCAATTTTGACGTATTTGTCTATCTTGGTGCGTGGGGTCAAAGTTGTTTTGTTGGAATCAGGCCGCACAGTCGGTTCTGGCACGCTTGCAAATATTACACGCGACTAATTTGAAACCGAGAGGCAACAAAACTAAGGATTTTTAACAATTATAAATAACAGGTTTTTCAGTAAAGAAATAAAGATTGAACAAAAATAAAATTAAGGTTGGATCGCTAATTTTATTAATTGGAATGTAAGGGCAGTACAATCAGCGAATAAAAAAATAAACTAAGTAAAGAGAACATAAAATGCTTATGGCGACTTGTATTGGCAAAACGGTCGTAAGAACTATTAGACGATCTTGAGAAGGTTGTGTTGTGAAGTCAGCAGTATGTGACTAGTGATGTATTAAGGAATCAATTATCGAGGGATCCAATGTACACCTGTATACCGCAGTGGTGTACTGAACAATAACGACATTAAACTAATCTAATGGCTCCGGACTTATTGATCATGGCTGGACAAAAGTAGAGTGACTAAACTACATTAATATACATCAATGGAAGACAAAGAGTAAGACAATTTAGATCTATAGAGGGATTAATTGTTTATGGCGAGGGCCTAGAGTTCTTTTTCGAGTGATGATTTTATAGGGTTTTAAGAGGTGGTGGTCACACGTAAGGCTCGTGGATTTCCACGTCAATCTTCGATTATGTAGCGACTGTATCCCAGTAGAATTTGGAATCCTTTCTATATCATGCCATCGTATGTGATCTATTCTAATTTCAAAATAGATTTCCAATATTCACTCCCAATTCCTTGTTGCCATGAGAAAGTGTCGGTCGTCCCTAGAGAAATTTTCCTTTTCAAGTTGATCCAAGACAACGTTGTTGTGCCCAAGTTGGATTCTGAAGAATTCGGCATCGACAGTTCTTTGGAAACTTCCTTAGCACTCTACGGGTTACACGTGTCACGTATTCTGCAAATGATGGTTGCCTTTTCTAGTATAGACGTGCATACTGCTATGAGCATGGCTCATTTTGGCAGGCTACATATTGTTGGGTGATAAGCGCCGAAAGTCCCTCTTGTTGTGAGTATGTTTCCTCCCGTTGTTCGTATGAGTGTGTCGAAACATGGTGGCTTCTCATTAGAGAATGTGGATTGAAACAAGCCTGGTGTAAACAATGCCCTCATGTCTCTTCACATTCAGAGAATGTGAAGAGATGTTGCATCATCTCAACTTTTGATAGGATTTGGTGGGTGGCATGTGGTGACATAGGGTTTGTGCTCGATCATCTTGCATAGCATCTGGCATTAAAAATCACCTATCATTAATAGCCAATGAGGGTTTCGATGGTATGACCTTCTATAAAATAGGTTTCTTAACTTGGTCTTCCTCACTCTTTCTTTGCTACTTCCTTCTCTCTTTCGCTCGCTTTCCTACCCTCCTAATGTTGTCTTGTTCTCCTTTAACTGCTCAAAAGGGAAAATATTTCATCAAAGCCACAAAGGGGAAAATATATAATCAAAACCATGTAGGAAAAATATGGGATCAAAGCCACATAGGGCACAAATGGTTCACAAGATGGCAAGTCCACAATAAGTTTCATTCAATCCATTAGCATATACACTAGTTCGAGACCTCCAAAAGTATCATCAAGCAATCACAAGTGGCAAGCATCTAATTAATTAACAAATTATGTAACTTGAAATATCATGTAGAAATAAAATCATACATACTTACTAAAATTAAAGAGACGTGTCAATTATCCAATAAAGGAGTCAATTGCGCAACAGATTAGTATATTCTCTTAGTGAGATAAGTACATTAATTAACTTAGGAGATGCTAAATATAAGAGATTATCTATCATTTATATCAAGATTAACGAACTTAAGTGGAAAGCTTAAAGGGGGATTCCTCACCTTCGGTGTGGATTTTTCTCTCCTTAACTCGAGATCATTGCATAATCAAAACCCCAATTCTACTACTTTGAGTAGCTTAATTGTGCTCCCGATCTAGATCCAATTGAACAAAACTAGCTAGACTTGAATGTTGCTCTTTAGGGAAAGATCATACCCTACATTACCCAATCAAATATATAATATTTGAAAACTCTAGATTAGCTATTCATTAATCTCAAATTAACATTCCAAATTGAGAAGTAGGGGCTAGTTCACCTTGAATTTGAGTTAACTCAATAAGACTCGGTTTGACTTAATATTGCATCACTTGATCATGAGCATAGTTATGAATTGGTGAGAACTCGAATGTATAAATACTATTCTATCTAGCTCCTATGATTGTCAAATTTTGTAGTGCCAAAATCTCTTGAAATCTGTATCCTGTGTAGATCATCTTCCTATTCAAGATCAAGCAAATCAAGTACAAGAACAAAGAGCTTTACATCAAGAACTTCAAGTGCAAGAATAAAATATTCAAGCACAACATCATGTGATAAATCAAGCTTTCAAACTTCAACTATGTCAAGACAATGTGCTTTACTTTAGAACTCAAAGCTCAAGGAGAAATACAAGTCACCAGTACTTCAAGTTCAAGCTTCAAAGTACTTCAAGCTCAAGCTTCAAAGTACGTCAAGATATCAAGCTTCATGTACTTTAAGATCAACTATCAACCGAAGCGAATGATGATTCAATGTTCAAATATCACTTATAAGGTATGAATGACCCTAGATTGACCATAGGTTAGGTCATATTGATTGTATACTTAAATTGGGTCATTATATAATTTTATAAACTTTTTCTCGACTACTCTTAGCCTATGTTCAACTAGTCCTGGTACTAGCTTGACCAATCCAAAAGTTGTTACTAATTTTCAGAATTTTTTGTTGGACTCTCGACCAATCCTGAAGACTGCTTACCAGTCGAGTGAACAGTGCTCGACTCAAAGTCCAACAACCAAATGGGTCTCACTCGACCAGTCAAGAGCAGGACTCGACCGGTCGTGTAGGCCACTCGACCAGTTATGGAACGATCTTTATCTTATCACACCCGAATTTTTGAATTCTTGTTGGTCCTTCGACCAGTCGAGCTGACCTCTAGGCCAGTTGAGTTAACAATTTCTACACTTATAAATAGAGCACGATTTCAAAGTTTTTCATTGAATTCAAGCAAAATCAAGACACTAATCTGAGAGATAAGTTTGTGATATTCTTAAGCTATTAGTGCTCATTTAATATCTCTTTAATTTAGCTTTTTTTGCATTTGATTTTGAGTTATATATTCCAATCTTATTCGAAGAAGGGATTTAAGTTTTTCCCTTTTTTGGAATCAAAATCAAATCAAGCAAGCCCAAGGTGATTTAATCTAAAATCATTTAGAACTTAGAACCTATTCATAAGTGAGCGTGGACATTGAACGTCTATGTTGAACATCTACTTTGAATTGGTTCTACTGGGCTTCATCAAAGGAGAATATCCAAATAAGTATATTTACATTTCTGTAAATTTCTTTTATGGTTTTTTGAGGTTGTGCTAGGAAAAATCTCTCTTCTTTTTAGTTTGTTTGAGATTATCCAGAAAACTCAAAGTGTGGAGTTTTTTGAATTGTGTAAGCCCACTTGAAACACAATTGTGAAGGTTTTAGGTGAACCTTGAAAAACCTATTTCACAGTGAGCGCCAATATCCACTGAGTGAGGATATTGGGAGTGGAGTAGTTTGTGTCTATTTTTTCTAAACAGTTGGTGTACCACAAGCGAACCACTATAATTTCTGGTCTTGTGGTGGATGATTGATTGTGGCTTTGTATGAATGTTGTAATTTCTTTTTAAGCCTTTGTGGAGAATGTTTTAATCTTTTTATGCAAGTATGAGAATGTGTTAGCTTAGTTAATTTCTTTATTATTTTTATTCTTTATTTCTCTGTATCGATTTGAGATTTTGATACACAGACCATTCTAGAAATTATGTATACCCACACTAAGCCATTGGTTTTTGGTGCAAGGTTGTCCTTAAACAACATTTGTATTAACCTCTCAATACTTGTACATTTGAGGTTGTTATTCATTTCTGCTTTGTGGGATTGTTTAGTGCTTTCTTTATTTATATCTGTTTAATTCCGCAGTTAATTTTTTTAATTTGGCATAGTCCTATTCACCCCCCCCCCCCCCCCTCTAAGACTCTTAGCTCCCGCCTTTTCAAGTGGTATCAAAGCCTAATAGCTCGCTTTAATTTTTGGACTAATTTCCTGAGCTAATCAATCTGAGCTTTTTTAAATGTCAAATTTTGATAGCATTTCAGTCACTAGGCCTCCACCTTTTGATGACTCCAATTATACCTATTGGAAAGTCAGAATGAGGATTTTTTAAAATCCTGAATGAGAGCATGTGGTAAGCCACAGTGACCAATTGGACCCCTCCTACCGCTGAAGTGACTGGTACTGATGGATCTAAAATTGTAAAAGTCTCACCTTACTTTTCTTCTTCTTCGTCGCTCTTCAGAAAAGTGAGAGTAATGTCAATGCAAAGGCTTTAAATGCATTTACTTGTGCACTATCACCGGATGAATTCAGGAGAATTATATCCTATAATACTGTAAAACAAGCCTGGAATATCTTGGAAATGACACACGAGGGTATAACAATTATTAAGAAATCTGAAGTCCAAATTCTTACAACTAAATTTGAGGAAATACGTATGGAAGAAAGCGAAACTTTCATGGACTTCTATACAAGATTGAATGACATTGTCAACTCTATGTGGGGTCTTGGTGATAGAATCGCAGAAAGTAAAGTCTGTGCAAAGATACTGCGCTCATTACCTAAACGGTTTAATTCAAAGGTGACTGCGATCCAGGAACTTCGTGATACAGATAATATGAGGGTAGAAGAATTGGTTGGTTCTTTACAAACCTACGAGTTAAACTTTAAAGCTCCTAAAGGTAAATCCATTGCCCTTAAGTCTTCTAAAATTATTTCTCAAGAAAATTGTAATAATTCTGATTTAAAAACTTCTGAAGATGATATGACTCTTTTAGCTAAAAAGTTTTACAAGATTTTCAAAAATAAAAAGAGGGTTGATTTGCAAAAACCTATTGAAAAAAAAAAATCTAGATCTAAAACTTGGAAATCTTTAACAGATAGTCAATGCTACAACTGTCATGAATATAGGCATCTAGCAAACAAATTAAGAAGGATAAGTCTAAAAAGAAAAGTATGTTGCCTACATGGGATGAATCTTCCTGCTCTGAAGTCTCTTTTGAGTCAGAAGATTCTGAAACCGAGTCGGCTAATGATGTTAAAGCCCTAATGACTCTAGCCAAGTTCACTTTTTTAGATAATGATAATTCAACCAGTGAAGAAAATCTGAATAGTGACCATGAAAATGAAGAAGATCTTCAAGATGCTTATGATGCTCTATACAAGGAAAGTTGCAAAATTGCTATAAAACTAAAACTTCAGAAAGAAAAGTTTTCAAAATTAAAAGAAAATTTTGATAATCTAGTCTTAGAAAAATCACACATTTCAAATTGCTTTGAAAAAACTAAGTGCGACTTAGATTTCAAAACCTCCCAATTTGAAAACTTAAAATCTGAAAATGAAAAGCTACAACTAGAATTCTCTTCGCTTTTGAGTTTGAAAGACACATGGAGGTATGCCCAAAGTGATCCTAAATTAGAAAAAATTCTTATCTGAATTCAGAAAATGTAGTAATCGATCTGGATTGGGCTATGATAAAAGTATTCCTCCTAAGAATAAGAATACTCCACCCAAATTTGTGAAAGGGGAGTCTTCTAAATCAAAAGGGAAAAGTCTGAATAAAAATTATTCTAAAAATTCTAAAATTTTTCAAATTTTTAATCCTAAAAGCAATCATATCAACTATAAAAATTAAAATCGTAATCCTTTAGCTGAGAAAATTGTTGATTTATTTAAGGAGCTCTTAAAATCTAACTCAGTGGGTCAGAATTATAACAACTAGAAACATAAGAAGACCAACTATACTGTTAAAACCAAAACTGTAATGAAATGGGCCCCTAAGGTTACTTGTTTGGTTGCCCACACCGCTTTCAAAGCTTCAAGCCATTCAAAGTGGTACCTAGACAATGGTTGCTCCAGACAAATGACAGGTGACAAAGGTCTGTTCACCAATCTTAAAGACATGACTAATGGTTCAATCACATTCAGTGATGGTAGCAACTACAGAATTGTTGGCCAAGGTACGGTTCAGCTCTTTAACCTCCCTCAATTTGAGAATGTTTTATATGTAGAAGGGTTAAAACATAATTTATTAAGCATCTCTCAAATATGCGATGATAATCATAATGTAGAATTTACTAACCAAGGGTGTAAAATTTTAAATAAAAATGGTTATGTAATATTAACTGGTCACAGAACTTCTGAAAACTGCTACATTGTTTGTGATTCAAACTCATCTAATCTATCGTGTTACATGGTCCAAACCGATGAGACCGAATTATGGCATAAACGCCTCGGACATGTACACTACCTCAACTTGTACAGATTGAGCAAAAGAGAGTTGGTAAGATGTCTACCCAAAATACAGAAAGTAGACAAAATATGTGGCGAGTGTCAGATCGGTAAATAAATCAGGAGTGCTCACAAAAAGGTGAACTCCAAAGCCACATCTAAACCACTCGAACTTCTCCACATGGATCTCATTGGACCAACTTAAACGGAGAGTAGATGTGGCAAGAAGTATATTCTGGTAATTGTTGATGACTTTACCAGGTACACTTGGGTAATCTTCTTAAAAGAGAAATCAGAAACTCTCGATGAAGTAAAAAAAGATACTTAAACGTATCCAAACATAAAAAGAATCACAAGTCTCTAAGATCCGTAATGATCATGGTTCTGAATTTGAAAATAGCGGTTTTGAGAAATTCTATAGTGATCAAGGAATATCACATGAATATTCTGCGCCCAAAACACTACAACAAAATGGAGTAGTGGAAAGGAAAAATAAAGTACTTCAAGAAATGGCAAATGTAATGCTAATAGTATGAAGCTTCTTAAAAATCTTTGGAATGAGCCGATAAATACTGCTTGTTATATAATTAATTACGTTTACACTAGAAAATCAAATAGTAAAACTGCTTATGAAACGTGGTTTGATAAAAAGCCTACTGTCAAATACTTTCAAGTTTTCGGTAGCAAGTGTTACATTTTACATGACCAATAAAATCTAAGTAAATTTGACACAAAAAGTGATGAAGGGATATTTTTAGGGTATGCTCTAAATAGTTGAGCGTATCGAGTTCTTAACAAGAGGACTGGTGTAATTCAAGAGTCCATCAATGTTGTTATAGATGATCATTTGAATACACCTGCCTCAAGTTCAGAAAATGATAAAGTTCTTTTAATTGATAAACCAGACTCTTCATCAAGTTAAAATAACACTGAACTGAGGACAGTTAAGACCATCCTTCTAATCAAATCCTTAGAAATCTTCTCACTGGTGTGCGCACACATAAACAACTTGAAGATATGTATAACTACGTGTGCTTTACATCTCAGATAAAACTGACTAACGTAAAATAAGCTCTTACTAACGAAAAGTAGATTGTAGCAATGCAAGAAGAGCTCAATCAGTTTGTAAGAAATGATGTTTGGTACTTAGTTCCAAGACCAAAAGATAAACACATTATCGGAACAAAATGGATTTTTAAAAATAAGTCTGATGAACTTGGTAATATGATTAGAAATAAGGCTAGGCTGGTTGTACAAGGGTACACTCAAATAGAATGCATTGATTATGATGAGACCTTTGCCCCAGTAGCTCGTCTTGAATCAATCAACTATTTATATCCATTGTGTGCTTTAAAAAATTTAAAATATATCAAATGGATGTAAAGAGTGCGTTCTTAAACGGTGACTTGCATGAAGAAGTGAATGTTGAACAACCAACGAGTTTTGAAGACCCTAAGCATGCTAATCATGTCTACCATCTGAGAAAGGTACTTTACGGTTTGAAACAAGCTCCCAGGGCATGGTACAAAAAGTTGACTAAGTTTCTACTAAGTAATAACTTTATAATGGGAAGTGTTGATAAGACATTGTTTGTAAATAAACATAGTGATCACATACTAATAGTGCAAATCTATGTTGATGACATTATCTATGGATCTACCTATGCTAACATGACTATTGAGTTTAAAGATCTTATGAAGTCTAAATTTGAAATGAGCATGGTTGGAGAACTAAACTATTTCTTAAGGTTGCAAGTCAAACAACTCCATGATGGTTTCTTTATCTCTCAAACCAATGCTCTAAACTTAGTAAAAAAGTTCAGATTTGAGAGTGAGAAAATTTTTGATACTCCAATGAGTATTACTCTAAAACTCTCTAAGGATTCAACAGGTAAGAGTGTGGATCCTAAGTTGTATCGTAGTATGATAGGTAGTTTACTTTATTTAACTGCGAGCCGACCTGATATTGCATTTAGCGTAGGAATTTGTGCTAAATATCAATCTGACCCTAAAGAGTCATACCTGAATATTGTCAAGCATATTTTGCGATATGTCGCTAGTTCAACTAATCTCGGTCTCTGATATCCACATGATACTAGTGTGCAATTAGCTAGTTACACGGATGTTGATTGGGTGGGTAACATTGAAGATTGTAAATCGACTAGTGGTGGTTGTTTCTATATCAGGAACTATTTAGTTTCTTGGCTAAGTAAGAAACAAAGTTCCGTATTGTTCTCCATAGCTAAGGCTGAATATATAGTTATGGGTAATGCTTGTACTCAACTTGTGTGGATGAAAAGAATGCAAAGCGATTACGAAATTGTGCAAGAGTCCATCATGATATTGTGATAATTCAAGCGCAATTAGTATCTCTAAAAATCCAATTCAGCATTCATGAACCAAGCATATTGACATTAAATATCATTATATTCGCGAACTGGTGGAAGATAAGATAATTTCATTAGAATATATTTCGACCGATACTCAACTTGTAGATATATTCACAAAACCGCTCGACAAAAACAAGTTTGCAAAACTGAAATTTGATCTTAGTATGTGCAATATGAACTGATGATTTATGTCTTTCTGTATCATAATGTATATATTTATTATTTTGAGTTTATAAAATTCAAATTTTATGTAAAATTGTAAATTTTCAATGCTGCACGACCAGTAGAGTACAAACTCGACCAATCGTGGGTCGACCAGTCGAGTATGTACTCAACCAGTTGTGAATCTCGGGTTTGACCATTTATTTGGGAAAAATTATTTTTTTCTTCATTTGGGTCTTCTTCTCCAACGAGCCCTACCACGACCGGTCGAACCCATCTTCGATTCCTCCATGGTTAGTGCATTATTTTTTATTTTCTTCTAGATTCAAGTCATTTGCACTTCCTTTTCTTCATTTATATGGTTTATTTCATGCTTTATGATTATTTTGGAGGTTTTCTATCAAAAAATCTGATCTACTAGAAACCTTTCTTACCTCTTTTGCAATCTCTTTATTCCTTGATTTCTTTATTGCAATGGAGGGTAGAACCAAGAAGAAAGGATCTCGTGGTCTTTCTTCTTCTCGTTCGGCTCCTATCACGGTGCACCATCTTCGGTCACCCAAGGAAGATCCTGAGTTTGTATGGGATATTCGCTTGCGCAATGTAATAGTTGAATGGACTGTTAATCCTGATCATTTGGCGCCATTTGATGTTGTTCCTCTCCTTCAGTCTGTAGGATAGGATAACATATTACATTGGGGTGGACCGGCATACCGCTCCATTGCGAAGGCTATGTATGCTTGCATTAATGACTTCTCTTCTGAGAATCTAACATTTAAAATTACGACCAGAGAAGGTCCAGTTGATGTCGACCGTCATCTTATTTCTAGGTTAATGGATATACCTGTCAATGATGATGGTATTCCCATTAGTTCTCTTGTAACAAAACCTTCTGAAACTGAGAAGCGAATGCTCATTAGAGATTTATGTAATATGGATGCGGAATGGAGTACTGGGAATGCGCTTGCTTTAAAGTTTATGTTACCCAAATACAAAATTCTTCATAGGATTTTCATTTCAAACATCTATCCTCGATCTGGTAACAAAACTGAGCTTACTACATTCATGATTTGTATTCTTCATTCTATCATTTATGGAGTCCTTGTGTGTCTTCTTTCTCTCATATGTTATATCATGATTCAGTTTCGTCTCCACCCAGGTCACAGTGACATACCCTTTGCTTATCTTATGACTGTTTTAGCCACGCTTAGCTTAGTGGCTATGCCTGTTGGAGAAGCTTACATTCATCATCTACCTTTCAACAACTCTAACATTAACAAGATGAATTTGAAGTTGGCCCCAGGCCAAGTTAATGTGGGTGCTAGTGGAGCTGCGAAAGCAAATGAAGGGGAAGGTGATTTGCCTCCAAATGATGTCAATATGGGTGACATTTTTAATGAAATTGAATCTGATTCTGCTGCTAATCCTGATTATCAGCCATCTGATTTTGATGCGCGTTTGCCCTTACTTGAGGAGAAGGTTGAAGGTATGCATGTGTCCCAAGAAATGTAATTTAAATATATGCGCAAATATCTTAGGCGCATTAACAAGGGACTTCATCAAATTGATCCATCCATACCTGCTCCTTTTTCTGGTTCGGATTATTTTAAGTATCTGTTATGTAATAACTTTTAATACTTGAATTTCTTCTTGTGCTTGGACATGTGGACATGTTTTTAATGGTTATCTTGTGTCTATATATGTTATCTTAACCTCTCTCATTACTCTTGTGTTTCCTTCATCATTTATATTTTCTTTCCTTTGTTATATTGTGACAAAAATGGGGAGAATTTATTCTGATATGCCTATTTCTTTTTTTTATATGTGGAGAATGAATGTGGAACTGATATGTAGTAGCAATTTTTTTCTTATTCTCCTCTTGGATTTTATGAAGTATGGTATTAAGGGGGAGTATTGATGAGTATTGATTTAACCAGTTTGTAACTGGTGCATGATTCTTTGACCATTTTGTAACTAGTGCATGATTCTTTGTTGTGCATGTATGATATTTTTTATTTATTTTGTTTTGTCACGAATTTGACAAAGGGGAGATTGTAAATGCTATTCTATCTAGCTCCTAATGATTGTCAAATTTTGTAGTGCCAAAACCCCTTGGAATCTATATCTTGTGTAGCCCATCTTCATATTCAAGATCAAGCAAACCAAGTACAAGAACAAAGGTCTTTACATCAAGAACTTCAAGTGCAAGAATAAAATATTCAAGTACAACATCATGTGATAAATCAAGCTTTCAAACTTCAATTATGTCAAGACAATGTGCTTTACTTTAGAACTCAAAGCTCAAGGAGACATACAAGTCACAAGTACTTCATACTCAAGCTTCAAAGTACTTTGTTCACCCCCCAAGTATAGGGTTGTGATGTAGTAATAAACTCGGTAAGACCGAGGTCGAATCCACAGGGACTGAAACTGTACGTAATCCGAAACTAACTAGAACTAGAACTAGTATGAGATGAAATCTAAATCGAGTGTGATTTGAGGAATAATGGTGAAATATTTATCTAAAATTTAAGAGAATTCAGAAGTGGGAAACTAGGGTGCCAAGGATCCACTTGTAGAGATCAGGGAGATCTTATGCCTGCTTGAAAAATCATGGAATTTAAACTGAACTTATTTGATATAGTGTTTAAAAGATAAGAGGTGTATGAATTAGAATGGATTTCATCACCAAACCATGCCCAAGAGACAAGGCTAACAACAGAATTAAACTAATTACCAACCACATCAACATGCTATGAAAATCAAAAAAGGGGACTGTCATCCGACCATACCCAGGAGACGATGGTGAACAACAGGGCTTCCTGATGTCATAAGCATAAAGAGGAAAAGAACATGCTCAAAGCCATCGCAGACCCATTGTACTTTCAGTCACAACAGACCATTAAAGACTAAAACATATTCCCATAATAAAACAAATATCAAATTCAATTCATAATTAAAACCAAATTAAAAACATAAAATTGAATCTCCCATCCCATTACAAGCTTCACCTCTTAGCCCTAGCTAAGAGGTTTAGCCTAGCATGGATAGGCTATACATCTTAAAAAATAAATAAGGAAAATCAGTCAAATAAAATAAAAACTAACTGTGACTCTCTCTCTGCAGATCCACGTCCAAGCCCCAAGCCTGCTGCTCTTCCCAGACGACGATGCCCTCCAAGCTCTCTCTCTCCCTTTCTTATAGAGCCTGGAAGGGTGGTCGGTAGTCCGACTCCTTTTGTGATTCTCGTTCGCAGCAGCAGAGCTCGCATGCGCAGCAAATTTCACGCAGCACAGCACGCTTCGCAGTCGGAACGCACAACAATGCAAGACAACTTGCGTTTGGCTTGAAATTTTGGGAAGGGGAGCCTGTTTGGATTCAAAATTTGTCCATGGTTAGGGTTGGACCCACCTTTCGCATCCTCTGAATGGTATGGATCATCAATCCGATACCGTTCTTGATCACACAGCTAGCCACAGCGTCCGGCTTTCACGGACGCAGGGCCTCTACGTAATTCTTGCGTTGTGATGGTGGCAGTGCCCACGATGGCTGATACACAAAAAAATCCACTCCGTCCACTGCGACCAGCAGGAAAAACCGGACGGGAATGAGTGTTTTTGTATTGATTTTGGTGAGGCCCCCGAGATCTTCTATTCTACCGTCCAACCTGCGTGGGATCGAGATTTTCCTGCTCGTGCGATCGTTGCTTCGAAAAACCTTATATGTACGGTCGGTTTGACCTTGCAGAACGAATGGACGGTTCGGATCATCAATATGTGTGATGATGGTGGCCCACCGAATATCGAATGCAATTCTCTGTTTCAACAGAGAACGGCAACTGCTTTTTTTTGTATTAGAGTCGGTCAATCATAATGCTGACCGATTCAAAGTTTCGGTGCACAGCGAGTGTTCATGTGTTGTGCACATGCACTCACCTCAGTGGGCCTCACCTTGATGTTTATGAGAGATCCATTCCGTTCATCTGCTTTGCCACTTCCTTTAAGGGGTTAAGACCAAAATTGAAGTGCATCAAGATACCAGGTGGGCCCCAATTTACTGTTTTATAGGCTGATCTGTCCGTTGGGCCACTTCCACAGGGATCGAACGGATGAAATTCGACGTGTACGGTTAATTCGTGGTCCTCAGTCCATGTATGAAGTTGGGAACCGATCAGATGGTGGGAACCCCGTGATCTTGCATTCCGGACGTTTTTCAGGCCCGTTAAATGCGAACGGCTTGATTTCCTCTGATCTCTGGCATGCAAATCCATCAACTACTTATCCTCATGTAGTCCGTCCCTTGCTGTGGTGATTTCAGAGCATCAAATACATACTTTTGGCACCTTTTTGTAGTCCACACTTGCAAATGTACCTTGCATCACAAACACGATTAAATTAGGATTTTAAACGGTGGCATGTTCATAAATCCGGTAATAAATGAGGTCTAATATGTATTATTTGACCTTCAACACAACCCCCAACCAGCATTTTGCTAGTCCCGAGCAAAGTATGCGAAAAATAAATTGAGATTTACAGGGCAATTTCTATGCAATCGAGTGAAATCTTGAAAAATGATTTAGACACGAGAAATCTAAGATTCATGAATGTTGGGCATTATTCTCTCCTAGACTCAAGCACACGGTAGTCTTCATAATCAAGTTCAAAGTATTTATCCATCAATTAGAAAAATTTGAAAGATTGAGTTCCATGGGTGTAGAGTGTAATCCCGACTTTCAACATTAATATTCAATTCTCTATTTCAGGATATCGTTGGTAACCAACAAGAGAATTCATGATAACCAAAACTTGCCTCACAGATCATTCTTTTATTTTTATTATCTTTTGATTTTTCCATTTAAACAGTAATGCCCAAGATGGGAAGCAAATCCTCACCTATAGGGAGCAAACCTATAGTGAAAACCAGTTGCTTAACTCTTTTCAAATGTCAACCATGGGGAATCGAATCTATACCTATAGGGAGCAAACCTATGGTGAAGTTCGTTCGTCCAACCCTTTTCGCAGGCAGCTATCTTGTAGCTGAGTATTTCCTTTTTCTTTCATTATTCTTATTGAACATGATGGACAAATTCCCCAGGGTGGTTCCTTCCATGCTTAGTGATCACTAAGTTACAATTCAATATCGAACTGAAACCTTAATGTGCAAGCGGGATGTGTCTTGTGGAATCATGACTCAATCAATGTTTAAAACTTCTAATCCTAGCTTAACAGTTCGAACTTACTGTGAAATCTAACAAATACTGAATCCAAGAGTCATAAGTTACCAACACCACAATCTTTAAATTCTAAGTCCAAGATGACTGTGAAAATCACTACGAATTCACAAAAAATGTCAGAGAAAATTTAAAAATTTTCACAATTTTTGCTCAAGACTAAGAAAAACACTGATTAGGTTACCTAATCTCCCACCCCCAACCTAAACTCTACATTGTCCTCAATGTAAAAGATGTAAACATGCAATGCACATTGGACAACGACAGTAAAGAAAAAATGATGGGAAGATAGTACCTGGATAATGAATCGAGAGAGACTTTCCAAGAGATAGAAGCATGGAATCCGGTCAGCACAAGAGAGAAAGTAGAACAAAAATAACAAAAATAAAATCCTACCTATACCACTTTCGCAGGTGCTTTCGATTGCATTTAGCGCATGCAACAAGCCTTTAAACCCCTAGGTTCCCCTAGTGGACGAGTTGTAGTCTCGTGAGGGTTTGCAGCAATGTTACCCACAAACATTGGACTAGGAAAATGGAATGAAAAGCTGGGCTGCCTCCCAAGAGCGCTAAGTTTACCGTCTTCAGCCAGACAAATACAACAAACTACCCTAGTCCTATGAAAGCGATAAACCTACCTATACCTCCATCAGACTAGGAGATCATTCCTGGTAAACAGGATCAGTCAGAGGCATGGACATGTCCGCTGAATCAAATTTCTCGACAAATGGCTTTAAGCGATGTCCATTTACTTTAAATTCCTTGTCATTGTCGGGATCTCTTATTTCGACGGCCCCATGAGGATATGCAGTAACAACAATGTAAGGGCCGGTCCAACGAGATCGAAGCTTACCCGGAAAGAGATGTAATCGAGAATTATACAAAAGGACTTTCTGACCTGGCGTGAATGATTTTCGTAGAATGTGTTGGTCATGAAACACCTTCATCCTGTCCTTGTAAATTCTCGAGTTCTCGTATGCGTCGTTCCGGATTTCTTCAAGTTCATTTAATTGAAGTTTGCGTGGCGAGCCAGCGTTGTTCAGATTGAAATTTAGATTTTTGATCACCCAGTAGACTCTATGTTCCAACTCCACAGGCAAGTGGCAAGCCTTCCCATAGACGAGTCTAAAAGGAGACATTCCAATAGGGGTTTTAAAAGCAGTACGGTATGCCCATAAGGCATCGGTCAATCGGATTGACCAATCCTTACGATCAGGGTTAACCGTTTTCTCCAAAATATGTTTGATCTCCCTATTAGAAATCTCAGCTTGCCCACTTATCTGTGGGTGGTATGGGGTGCTCACCTTATGAGAGATACCGTATTTCTTCATTAAACTTTCGAATGGCCTATTACAAAAGTGTGAGCCCCCATCACTAATGATGGCTCGAGGCATTCCGAACCGCGTCAGGATGTTCTCTTTTAAAAATTTAATGACTGTGCGATGGTCATTAGTTCGACATGGAATCGCTTCGACCCACTTAGTGACATAGTCTACGGCAAGCAAGATATATAAATTCCCATGAGATTGGGGGAATGGTCCCATGAAATCGATGCCCCAGCAATCAAATGCCTCTATGATAAGAATGGGATTCAAGGGCATCATATTTCGACGGGACAATGCTCTCAATTTCTGACAACGCTCATAAGCTTTGCAAAACTCATGAGTGTCCCTGAACATAGTGGGCCAATAGAAGCCACACTGCAGAATCTTGGTCGTGGTCTTTTTTGCAGAAAAGTGACCACCACAGGCCTGTGAGTGACAGAAGGAGATGACACTCTGATGCTCATCATCTGGCACACATCTCCTTAAGATCTGGTCTGGGCAATATTTAAACAAATAAGGATCATCCCAGAAAAAGTTGCGCACCTCGGTGAAGAATTTCTTCTTATCTTGTACAGTCCACTGTGTCGGTATGGAACCTGTAGCAAGATAATTAGCAATATCAGCAAGTGGGAGACTCTGAACAGTTGTTCATTAGGGAACATGTCGTTGATATGGGTCGCCTTAAGGAAATCAGAGGTATTAAGGCGAGAAAGGTGATCGGCCACTACGTTCTTTACTCCTTTTTTATCTTTAATTTTCAAATCAAATTCTTGGAGTAGAAGGATCCATCGTATCAGGCGGGGCTTAGAATCATTCTTAGAAAGAAGATACTTCAGTGCCGCATGATCTGTATAGATAATGATCTTGGATCCGATCAGGTAGGACCTAAATTTGTCCAAGGCGAACACTATGGCTAAAAGTTCTTTTTCCGTAGTCGAGTAGTTCACTTGGGCAGGATTTAAAGTCCTACTCGCGTAATGGATGACGTAGGGCCTCTTATCTTTTCTCTGGCCTAGAACCGCTCCAAGAGCATAATCAGAAGCGTCGCACATAAGTTCAAAAGGAAGACTCCAGTCGGGTGGCTGCATGATGGGTGCAGTGGTTAACATACCTTTAAGCTTGGTGAAAGCTTCCTGGCATTGATCAGTCCACTCGTATGGAGCATCCTTTTGAAGAAGATTACATAAAGGACGAGAGAGGAGACTAAAGTCCTTTATGAATCGCCGATAAAATCCTACGTGTCCTAAGAAGGATCGCACATCCCTGATGTTCTTGGGTGGAGGTAAGTTAGAGATAAGATCGATTTTTGCCTTATCTACCTCAATTCCCTTGGACGAGATGATATGTCCAAGGACAATCCCCTGATGAACCATGAAATGGCACTTCTTCCAATTAAATACCAGATTCTTTTCTTCACATCTTTTCAGTACACATTTGAGATTCTCTAAGCACTCACTGAAAGATGAACCGAAAACAAAGAAATCGTCCATAAAGACCTCTAGATATTTCCCCACCATGTCAGAAAAGATACTCAGCATACATCACTGAAAGATGGCAGGGGCATTACATAACCCGAATGGCATCCTTCTGTAAGCAAAGGTGCCATAGGGGCAAGTAAATGTGGTCTTTTCCTGGTCTTCAGGGGCGATTTCAATTTGGTTATAGCCCGAATACCCGTCAAGGAAACTGTAATAGGAATGACCGGCTAACCTTTCCAGGATCTGATCAATGAATGGTAAAGGAAAGTGGTCTTTCCTCGTGACGGTATTTAATTTCCTGTAGTCAATGCACATTCTCCAACCAGTAGTGACTCTAGTCGGCACGAGTTCATTATTAGCATTGGCTACGATGGTGATTCCGGACTTCTTAGGAACCACCTGAGTTGGACTCACCCATTGACTATCAGATATAGGGTATATGATACCCACATCCAATAGTTTGAGAACCTCGGCCTTAACCACTTCCTTCATGTTTGGATTTAGTCTACGTTGTGGTTGCCGAGCGGTCTTCGCATTATCCTCAAGATATATGCGGTGAGTACAAATCGAGGGGTCGATTTCCTTGAGGTCCGCAATCGTCCATCTAAGGGCTCCCTTATGCTGAATGAGAGTAGCTATGAGCATACTCTCCTGTTCTTTCTCCAGGTGGGCAGAGATCACCACCGGGTATGTCTCATCTTGACCTAAATAGGCATATTTCAAATCAGAGGGCAAAGGTTTTAGGTCAAGCTTCGGTGCCTTAAGGTTAGACGGTAGAGGCACTACATCAATTTGTGGTAATTCTTCAAATTGTGGCCTCCACCGGTTAACTTCAAGTACCAGTGCAGTATCCAGCAAGGCACACGTCTCCCTAATCATATCATCATCAAACTCATGGGAGTGGGCCAGGCACGTCTCTAGAAGGTCGGAAGATAAGGTCAGAGGTGTCGTATCTTCCACTAAAGAGTCAATCATGTTAATGTCGTGGATATCGTCATCATCCTCTGAGTTGTTGCCGTGATTGAAAAAGATGTTTGACTCCAATGTCAAATTTTCAAAAGACATAGTCATGACACCATTCTTGCAATTGATAATTGCATTTGACGTGGCAAGGAATGGGCGACCAAGAATGACAGGAATCTGAGTGCTCATGTTATTGATGGGTTCGGTGTCCAAGATGATAAAATCTACCGGGTAGTAAAATCTATCGACTTGGACCAACACATCCTCAATAATCCCTCTTGGTACACGAACAGAGCGATCGATAAGTTGTAGTGTGGTTAGGGTGGGTTTTAACTCACCCAAACCTAACTGTTTGTATACTGAGTAGGGAATCAAATTGACGCTCGCTCCTAAGTCAAGAAGTGCGTGATCAATTCGATGGTTCTCGATTACACATGATATGGTTGGGCTACCGGGATCCTTGAATTTCTGTGGCACGTCTTGCTTCAAGATGGCACTCACTTTCTCAGTTAAGAAAATCTTTTTTTGAATACTCTGCCGTCTTTTGGTCGTACATAGGTCTTTCAGAAATTTTGCATATGAAGGAATCTGTTTTACGACATCAAGTAGAGGAATGTTGACTTTCACTTGTTTCAACACCTCTAGAATATCCTGAGAGAGTTAGAAAGACGTTTTGGTGCAACCAACCGTTGGGGGAACGGAGCAACTGGCTTCTCTAGAAGTTCTGGTTCTAATTTTTGTGGGGTATCACTAGATCCATCATTATTGTCCTCTTCTGGCTCTTGAGGCTTTTCAGGCCTAACCAGAAGGGTTTTATCAATGATCTTCCCACTCCTAAGAGTGGTGATGGATTTAGCGTGCCCCATTTGATTTGAAGAGCTGGGATCATTTATCTCGTACTGCGGTTTAGGATTGGGGAGAGGTTGTGCAGGAAGCATCCCCTTTTCTATAACCGTCATATGAGAATCTATCTTTTGCATAAAATCTGTTAAGTCCTCGCATCGCCTGAGTCAGCTCTTGTATGGGATTCTGAACTGGTTCTTCTTGAGGTTTCCCCTGATTTGGGTTTTGATTGAAAAAACCTTGGGGGGTAGCCGTTTGCCCATTTCTCTAACTAAAGTTTGGATGATTTTTCCAACCAGGATTGTATGTATTGGAGTTGGGTCCAGTAAAAGGTCTTTATAGTTGTTCACGGCATTGGCTTGTTCATTCAACACTCCTCGAAAGGCAGGTATTGTAGGACAGTTTTCAGTTGTGTGAATGTTGCAATCACAGATGCCGCAAACAATTTCATTGACCTGATCCTTCTTTCCTTCCATGGCCTCAAATTTTCTTATGAGATTAGTCACTTTATAATTGAGATCATCCTCTTCTTTCAGGAGATACAATCGACCTTTCTCTTTAGATTGAGTTGGCCTAGACGTGGTGTTTGATTTTGGGTAATAGTCCCAAGATTGTGTTTTTTCAGCAAGACTATCGAGGTAATCCCATACCTCGTCAACATCTTTATTAATGAACTCTCCATTGCACATCGTCTCTACCATTTGGCGCATGGAAGATGTCAGTCCATCGTAGAAAAAATTTGTAATGCGCCACGTTTCAAAGCCGTGTTGTGGGCATGAACTGATCAGATCCTTAAACCTTTCCCAACATTGGAAGAATGTTTCATCTTCCTTTTGGGCAAAGTTCATGATTGCTTTTCTGAGGGTAATTGTTTTATGATGTGGGAAGAATTTCTTTATGAATTCCCTCTGCATATCATTCCATGTGCCAATGGATCGAGGACGCAGTGAATGTAGTCACGTCTTAGCCTTCTCTTTTAAGGAAAAAGGAAAGAGTTTCAGCCTGATTGTATCCTCGGATACATTGGGAAAGTATAAGGTGCTATAATCTCATCGAACTCTTTCAAATGTATGTATGGACCTTCTGATTCAAGCCCATAGAATTTAGGAAGGAGTTAGATAACTCCTGGCTTGATGTTCATCTATCCTGTGTTTTCAGGAAAAATCATACATGAGGGTGTACTCACCCCCGCCGGTTGTAAATAATCTCGTAAAGTACGAGGCGGGGGTGCTTGATGCACCTCATTCTCATCATGTACTTCCTCATCCCTATGGTGAGGTAGTGCTTGAGGTTGATTTGCAGCCATAACCTCAATTAACTCAGGGGAATTCGAGCGATGTCTAGTCCTGCGATGGACAGTTAACCCCTCGACTAATCCTCCTTCAGTCAAGAGACGTTGAGTGTTGTCACGAGCCCACTTGGGCATGAAACACTTACAGCCTTCAATCAAATTCTAAACCTAATCCTAAGAAAGAAAATGAAAATCTAAAAAGAAAGAGAGGGTTGGAAGGAAGTTACCAAATTGGAGTCCCTAAAGTTAAAACTAAATTGAAAATTTCTATAAAGCCTACAAAACAGGAAAGTTAGTCTCTAAACAGAATGCCTAGAAATAGAAAATTCTAAAAGGAAATAGGAAACAAAGTTGGGTTAGTTTCTAAAAAGGGAAAACTATAGGAAATTTCTAAAATTAAAAGAAATTAGAAAATTTTCTAAAACTCAAACCTTAATTCTAAAAATAGAAAGAAAGAAGATTTAAGAAAGAGAGTACCAATTTAGAAGGCTATCTCAGAAACCTATAAAAGAGAAACGTTAGTAAAATCTTAATCTTACTCCTAATTCTAAAACTAATTAATTTCAAATTACGTAGCCGTCAGTCCTCGGCAACGGCGCCAAAAACTTGTTCACCCCCCAAGTATAGGGTTGTGATGTAGTAATAAACTCGGTAAGACCGAGGTCGAATCCACAGGGACTGAAACCTGTACGTAATCCGAAACTAACTAGAACTAGAACTAGGATGAGATGAAATCTAAATCGAGTGTGATTTGAGGAATAATGGTGAAATATTTATCTAAAATTTAAGAGAATTCAGAAGTGGGAAACTAGGGTGCCAAGGATCCACTTGTAGAGATCAGGGAGATCTTATGCCTGCTTGAAAAATCATGGAATTTAAACTGAACTTATTTGATATAGTGTTTAAAAGATAGAGGTGTATGAATTAGAATGGATTTCATCACCAAACCATGCCCAAGAGACAAGGCTAACAACAGAATTAAACTAATTACCAACCACATCAACATGCTATGAAAATCAAGAAAAGGGGACCGTCATCCGACCATGCCCAGGAGACGATGGTGAACAACAGGGCTTCCTGATGTCATAAGCATAAAGAGGAAAAGAACATGCTCAAAGCCATCGCAGACCCATTGTACTTTCAGTCACAACAGACCATTAAAGACTAAAAACATATTCCCATAATAAAACAAATATCAAATTCAATTCATAATTAAAACCAAATTAAAACATAAAATTGAATCTCCCATCCCACTACAAGCTTCACCTCTTAGCCCTAGCTAAGAGGTTTAGCCTAGCATGGATAGGCTATACATCTTAAAAAATAAATAAGGAAAATCAGTCAAATTAAAATAAAAACTAACTGTGACTCTCTCTCTCTGCAGATCCACGTCCAAGCCCCAAGCCTGCTGCTCTTCCCAGCCGACGATGCCCTCCAAACTCTCTCTCTCCCTTTCTTATAGAGCCTGGAAGGGTGGTCGGTAGTCCGACTCCTTCTGTGATTCTCGTTCGCAGCAGCAGAGCTCGCATGCACAGCAAATTTCACGCAACACAGCACGCTTCGCAGCCGAAACGCGGAACAACGCAAGACAACTTGCGTTTGGCTTGGAATTTTGGGAAGGGGAGCCTGTTTGGATTCAAAATTTGTCCATGGTTAGGGTTGGACCCACCTTTCGCATCCTCTGAACGGTATGGATCATCAATCCGATACCGTTCTTGATCACACAACTGGCCACAGCGTCCGGCTTTCACGGACGCAGGGCCTCTGCGTAATTCTTGCGCTGTGATGGTGGCGGTGCCCACGATGGCTAATACAAAAAAAAATCCACTCCGTCCACTGCGACCAGCAGGAAAAACCGGACGGGAATGAGTGTTTTTGTATTGATTTTCGTGAGGCCCCCGAGATCTTCTATTCTACCGTCCAACCTGCGTGGGATCGAGATTTTCCTGCTCGTGCGATCGTTGCTTCGAAAAAACCCTATATGTACGGTCGGTTTGACCTTGCAGAACGAATGGACGGTTCGGATCATCAATATGTGTAATGATGGTGGCCCACCGAATATCGAATGCAATTCTCTGTTTCAACAGAGAACGGCAACTGCTTTTTTTTGTATTGGAGTCGGTCAATCACAATGCTGACCGATTCAAAGTTTCGGTGCACAGCGAGTGTTCATGTGTTGTGCACATGCACTCACCTCAGTGGGCCTCACCTTGATGTTTATGAGAGATCCATTCCGTTCATCTGCTTTGCCACTTCCTTTAAGGGGTTAAGACCAAAATTGAAGTACATCAAGATACCAGGTGGGCCCCAATTTACTGTTTTATAGGCTGATCTGTCCGTTGGGCCACTTCCACAGGGATCGAACGGATGAAATTCGACGTGTATGGTTAATTCGTGGTCCTCAGTCCATGTATGAAGTTTGGAACCGATCAGATGGTGGGAACCCCGTGATCTTGCATTCCGGATGTTTTTCAGGCCCGTTAAATGCGAACGGCTTGATTTCCTCTGATCTCTGGCATGCAAATCCATCAACTACTTATCCTCATGGAATCCGTCCCTTGCTGTAGTGATTTCAGAGCATCAAATACATACTTTTAGCACATTTTTGTAGTCCACACTTGCAAATGTACCTTGCATCACAAACACGATTAAATTAGGATTTTAAACGGTGGCATGTTCATAAATCCGGTAATAACTGAGGTCTAATATGTTATATTTGACCCTCAACATACTTCAAGCTCAAGCTTCAAAATATGTCAAGATATCAAGCTTCATGTACTTCAAGAACAACTATCAGCCGAAGCAAATGATGATTCAATGTTCAAATATCACTTATAAGGTATGAATAACCCTAGATTGACCATAGGTTAGGTCATATTGATTGCATACTTAAATTGGGTCATTATATAATTTTATAGACTTTTTCTCGACTAGTCTTAGCCTATGTTCGACTAGTCCTAGTACTGGCTCGACTGGTCTAAGAATTTCCTCGACCAGTCCAAAGGTTGTTACTAATTTTTGGGATTTTTTATTAGACCCTCGACCAGTCCTGGAGACTGGTCGACCAGTCGAGTGAACAGTGCTCGACAAGTCGAGCAGGCTCGACTTAAAGTCCAGCAACCAAATTGGGTTCCACTCGACCAGTCGAGAGCAGGACTCGACCGGTCGTGCAGGCCGCTCGACCGATCGTACCAGCCAATCTACCAATCGTGGAACGATCTTATCTTATCGTGCTCGAATTTTTGAATTCATGCTGGTCCTTCGACCAGTCGAGCTAACCCCTGGGCCATTCGAGTGAGTACAATTTCTGCACTTATAAATAGAGCATGATTTTCAGAGTTTTTCATTGAATTCAAGCAAAATCAAGACACCACTCTGAGAGATAAGTTTGTGATATTCTTAAGCTATTTAGTGCTTATTTAATATTCTCTTTAATTTAGCTTTTTTGCATTTGATTTTGAGTTCTATATTCCAATCTTATTCGAAGAAGGGATTTAAGCTTTCCCCTTTCTTGGAATCAAAATCAAATCAAGAAAGCCCAAGGTATTTAATCTAAAAATCATTTATAACTTAGAACCTTTTCATAAGTGAGTGTGGTTCTACTAAGCTTTATCAAAGGAGAATATCCAGATAAGTATATTTACATTTCTGTAAATTTCTTTTATGGTTTTTAAGGTTGTGCCAGGAAAAATCTCTCTTTCTTTTTGGTTTGTTTGAGGTGATCCAGAAAACTCAGTGTGTGGGGTTTTTGAATTGTGTAAGCCCACTTGAAAGACACAATTGTGAAGGTTTTAGGTGAACCTTGAAAAACCTATTTCATAGTGAATGTCAATATCCACCGTGTGAGGATATTGGGAGTGGAGTAGTTGTGTGGCTGTTTTTCTAAACAGTTGGTGTACACACAAGTGAACCAGTATAATTTCTAGTCTTGTAGTGGATGATTGATTGTGGCTTGGTGTGAATGTTGTAATTTCTTTTTAAGCCTTTGTGGAAAATATTTTAATCTTTTTTATGCAAGTGTGGGAATGCTGTAATAGCTTAATTAATTTTCTTTGCTATTTTTATTCTTTATTCCTCTATATCGGTTTGAGATTTTGATACACAGACCTTTCTAGAAATCAAGTTGCCTACCATAAGCCATTGGTTTTTGGTATAAGGTTGTCCTTAGAACAATCTCTCAATACTTATACATTTGAGGTTGTTATTCATTTCTACTTTGTAGGATTGTGTAGTGCTTTCTTTATTTATATATGTTTAATTCCGCAGTTAATTTTTTAAATTTGGCAGTCCTACCCCCCCCCCCCCCCTAGGACTCTTAGCTCGGCCTTTTCAGAATGTCACGAGCCAACAACGATAAAGATGGCCTAAATTGAGTGAACTTAGATCAGCCATGACCTTGGACCCAATGGTCCCAACTGAGTTAACTCAGTAAGGACCTGACAACACTCCCTACTCTCTTTTTCTTCTTTCTCCTTGTTCTTTCTCATCTTCTATCCCTCTCCTTTCTTTCCTCTCTTTTCTCCCCACAACAACCCACGACCAGACCCAAGCCCAACTCAACCCAGCTAGACTTGGCAAATTCCAGCCAAGTTGACTCGGCAACAAACCCACCTCCCACTTCTCTCTCTCTACTCTTCTTCCTCTATTCTTTCCTTCGTTCTCCCTCACCTTCTCTTCCTCTTCTTCTTTACTCTCCAGTTACCCAGCTGACAACCCAGACTTGGCATGTCGAGTCCACTCAACCCGACAGTAGCCCTCGACTCAAGCTCCCTCTCCCTCTCCCTCTCTCTCGTTTATCTTCCTTTCTCTCTCTCTCTCTCTTCTTTATTTCTCCTTTCTCTCTTTCTCTCCCTACTAGAATTCTAGTATGTCCAGACCAGACCAAGCAAGTCGGCGAGTTTGGGACTCGGATAGAGACTTAGAGTGACATCGACTTGCACTCGAACAAGAGTGCGGCACCACCCCACTCTCTCTCTCTCTCTCTCTCTCTCTCTCTCTCTCTCTCTCTCTCTCTCTCTCTCTCTCTCTCTCTCTCTCTCTCTCTCCTCCCCCATTCCCTCTCTCACTCTTCTCCTTTTCTCCTCCTTTTATGTTTCCAACAACGACTGGGCTTGACTCGAGACTTGGTCCAAGTCGAGCTGGTGCGGCACACACGTCGACTCGAACACGCTCTTTTTGGCTCTCTTTCTTTGGATAAGGGCCGCCCTAAAAGGGTGACCTTTCATAGGCCTTAAAAGTTCCACTAGAGGTTTCGAATGCTAATCATTTGATTAGTTACAATTCAAATTTTTACATGAGCTAAAACATCTCGATTAATATTGATCATATGGAATCCTATATGCATGACTGTAAAGCATTCACACAGATGAATTTCTGGCATAATGGTCCACCTGATGGATGTCTTGGATCATCAAGTGGGCCACATTACAAGCGGATGGGTTTACAGCATGAACAGAGAAGATGACTCGAGCGTCCATGGCAGAATGTGATCGGGAGGTTTATCTTTTGATCCATTCCTTGTGGACAGACTGGATTAGTCCAGTAGTCACTATGGGCTTGGGTTTTGGATGGTCGTGGTCAATTACTTGGTGGGTTCCAAGTTTTTGTTGTCGCACATGAAAAGGAAAGATTCTTTCCACAATTTCGGGACATCCCACAAAAATTTCAAACCGAAGCAAAGGAGCTCCCAGGTTGATTTAGGATCAACACTGGAGATTGCCCAGAACACTTATAACAGTTAGGAAACGAATGGGATTGTGCCAGCACAAGAAAAGGAAAGATTCTTTCCACATTTTCTCAAACTACAGAAACCCTAAAACAAGCGGTTGATTATAGTGATATTACATCAACGGACGACTGTAATACCAGACAATGAAGGGTTAGGATTTAAGGATCCCCGCGAACACAGATTGTTAGCGTGGAACGAAATGGTATTTCCATTTTTGGAAATTAGTCACGTGGACCTGATTGAGCCAGAATCGTGGATGCACACATGTGTTTCAATGTGTGGGAAAAGTCAAGGTTGGGTCAGAATTGACCGCTCTATAAGATGGACGGTTTGGATCATCTAGGTGTAAACAGATGATAGCCCACAACTGAGTAGAAATGAACGTTGTCTGTTTGAATTCCACTTGCGCGCAACACACTTGAGCTCCAAACCGTGTGCACTCACGCGTGCGTCACCATGTGGCATTTTTAGGGCTTGGTCGAAAATTTCCTACTGACACGATGGACGGTTCTGATCAGTCATTTGATCTCAAATGGTGGACCACAATGTCACAAATGGACAGTCTCCATTTTAAATGCCCGTAGGTGGGAAAAGGAAGGAAGAAGCATTCCTTTTTCGAAAAGGTCAGGTCAACCTGATTTGACCTGGTTCCTGCGTTCAGTGTGGCACAGTTGTGCACACACCCACATACGGTGTGGTCCATGATGGTGATTTTGACAAATCTACTTCGTCCATCAAATTTTTGGGTCCTATTAGGACACCCAACCAAAGATGAGGCAAATCCAAAGCTCAGATAGATCACACTTTTTAAACTTGTGGTTATTTTATGACTTATGAAGACCTGATGGTTAAATCAATTCTAAATCTGATCATTGGTGTTTCTTTGTAACGCCCTTCGATACTCGAGCATCGGAAGTTCTCGAGCGTTACCATAAGATTCAACATAATAAATACGTGTGTACAATACCAATCCAATTATCCTAGCCTTACATCCTTGCCCTGACACAGATCTAACCGTCTGACCATTGATTTCAAGACAAGATCATCCATTACGTGATTTGACGTATGTGTCTTTTCCTAAGTGAATTAGCTAATACCCCTTATCCATAATGATTTAGATGTGAAACCTTTTGTAAAAATTGTTTAGAAACGTGCCTACGACCATGCAGAACATTTATATTTCACAAATCTATTAGATCAGCATTAATTACAAAAATGTCATTAACCTATACCCTTAAATTCTAAAACACCTAGTTTCCATGATCTGTTTCATGTAAAATTTTATATCGAGCCTATCTATCATGAATTAACCATACACTTCGAAATTCAGCACTTAAATCATTGTAGAAATGACCCAATGGATAGATCAGCCACTAAACGTCAGTTTTGGGTCACCTGATCTTTGGATATGCTTCCATTTTGGTCTCAACCCTTAAATTTCATAGACAAAACAAATGGATGGTGTGGATTCACTTGAAAACATCATGGTGGGGCCCCACTTACATCTCATATACACCACTCATGTGCACCAGTGGTGCACTAACTAAGAGTCGGGTCAAACCTAGTTTGACCGACAGAAATTTGAAAAAAGAGAGGAATCCTCTTCCATGTTCGCAGGCGAAACGAACAGTCATCCGTTGTTAACACCGTGGCCAATCACCAGCAATATGGATGATTTAAACTGCCAGATCCTCCGGATGAAAAATCCGACGGGACCTGTGTGATCTCCACCGTTAAGTAGAACCCAAAGGCCACTCCAAGAAGACCAAGATCGAACTGCACCAGACGCGTAAACGAATAGCATCCACTGGACAACGCGATGGCCCACTTCGACGATCAGATGGATGATCAACACCATCTATCATGATCAGGGAGAAAAACGACCAATCCATGGCCTTTTCCAATCCATCTAACACACAAGGCCAATCAATTCTCTTCCGACTTCCGTCCGTAAGTGAAGGAAAGGGGGCAACGATGAGAATTCATTCCGTTGCGTAAGAGAATCCAGGACGGACTTCGTGGAGTGATCCTAACCTTTTAAAACCAAAGGGGATCACTTCCGATCACATCCAAGATTCCCAAAAGGAAAGAGAAATAAAACGGAAGGAGAGTTTTGCCGATTCTCACGCAGAAAACGTGTGCACAAGGTTCGGTTTCGTGAGAGGTCTGCATATCTGATCAGAACGTGATCAATTCAGGAACTTGGGTAGGGCCAAGGACGTCCACTCAGAGACATCTGGGACGTCCATCTAAAAGAAATCATTGCTAAAGAAATCCCTAGCCGCTGAGATTAGGTAAAAAATGAAGGAGACCCAATTTTTTCGGTTGCACAGGAATTGCCGCATAAACCCATTGCGTAAGGTTACGCACTAGACATCCGAGAGCTTTCATGCTCTATAAAAGCATTCCACGGTCGACATCCGAAGAAAAAAATCGTAAAGGAAGAAGAAAGTGAGAGAGGGGGAGAATGAGTTTAGGCAAGGGCTGCTACATAGGCTGAACCGCTGATCGAGCTGCGAATGGATTTGTGGCCCAACAACCTTGCTGGACATTGCAGCAAGAAAAAAAAAAAGAGAGACAGAAAGAGAGAGAGAGAGAGAGAGAGAGAGAGAGAGAGAGAGAGAGAGAGAGGACTGAGTTGACTCGCCGAGTTCAAGTCAAGGTCAGTTTCAAGTAAAGTATATAATACCTAATGTCCTGATTCAAATTTTTTCTGAAATAGGAATGAGTTAAGCCCTATATTTAGGCCATAAACATAACCCTAGATTTAATCCTAACCTGATAAATCTTATAGATCTTATGGTATAGGATAAGATTGAATGTGAAAGGGTATACAAGAACGCCTAGACTCGAATGAGGACAATTCGACTTTAAAGGTGAGGGTTTTATCCTTTAACCTTACGTTAATTTAAGTTAATATAATTATCCTGCCCTTTTATACCTTCATGCTATTTTATCGTGCCTTTTATGTACCTTTTGTCTTAATTGAGTTGATGTTTTTTATCTTGCTTTTACACTTCTCCTTTACATGCTTTTTATCTGTCCTCAGATTTCCATTACTTTCCCTCTATTTTCATTTTAAATTGTTATCATAATTATTAGCCCTTTTGAGATTTTTACATAATATCCGTTGTAAGGAGCTTTCCTGGATTCATGGGAGGTTATGAATACAAGCCTTGCTCTTGCCTTACCATTGATTTGGCCCTGCCACTCTCCGTATCCAAGAATCGACGGTGGTCGCTCTTCTACTTATGGAGTTGGCCATTGTCACCTTCCTTATTAAAGAATCGACTGTTGCTGCTCTTTTATTATTGAGTTTGCTTTAACCTCTCTCCTCATATTCGAGTTGACCTTCGTCACACTCCTCTTATTCGAGTTGGTTATTGTCACTCGCCTCTTTTTCCTCAAGGCTCGACAAGTGTCTTGATATTCTTAACCTTTCATGGATTAAGGATTACTCTTTGATGTAAGTACTATGTTGGGAATCCCTCCTCTAGCGATCGATTAATATCATGGACGTAATGCGTTTTTGGTAGCGGCCCCTAGGGTGACACATAATTCCATGTTTCTCGGG
>JAJHSJ010000003.1:27522640-27587712 GCA_021015155.1 Magnolia officinalis | reverse complement strand
CGGGGGTCTAGAACAACTCAACTCCCGAGTTCCAAAACATCACTTATGCAAACATATATGCTTATGATTGAATGTTATCCGTGTTAGTGCGTTAATCATGAGTGAGATTATACCAAAACAGTAATTCATACTCCAGATCAATTAATATAACGCAAGCGGAAGACTGAAAGATGTATATATAGACGTGTATGAGCCAAAAATTCACGATCGGTCTCCAGAGTATGAATACATCACTGAGTCACCATATACATATAATAGTTCAAAAATTAAAATGTCAAAAATAGTTCAACTACATTGATAAGCCCTGTAGCCCCGTCGATTCGGACGGCCTAAGCGAAACCGCCGGAGAACTGCATATACGAGAACTCGTCCTGATCGTCATAGTAATCAGGCTCCGCCTTCTGAGTCGCATTGTCGTCTGCAACTAAGACAGGGTCTGGTGGGTGTTCAGAACACCGTCCTAGAACGTGGGAGTGAGCGATCAACTCAGTGGAATCATAGAGCAAAGGTTAACATGTTATCAACTCAGTTAAGCAGTAATGATAAAGCAAACATATCATACATTCCTAGATACTCTTATTAATGCAAGGATAAAATGTATCCATGATGCGTGCCCTCGCCTACACTCCCTCGTGCGACACCATCTTACGGTCGTGGCATGCTTTCTTCCCTCTGTGTTCTTCAACCCGGGGCACATGCAGTGCGATGTTATGAGCGTGATTACCAAGTTTTTATTAGTCATTTTCATACAGCAGGATTGAGAAACTAAGGTACCTCCCTTATATCATTCCCAAACAAGGATCCATTCTAGGGTTGTCAGTCTTAGTAAATCTCATACGATGTTGCGGTTCTAGGTCGTTACAGTGGGCTCATCGCCTGATCAGTGCAGGCCTAGTTTATACTCTTGTTGCTACGGAAGGGTCGTTGCCTCCACGTAGACTCAGAGTATGCTCGAGGTCACTACAAAGGGCTCGTCACCTGATCAGTATAGGCCAACAGCTCGAATACAGTGTCTCATACCACCGTATTCGGCTCACGAGTCTGGGTTGCTCACTGGTCACTACGGGGAGGCTCATTGCCCCAACGTAGGCCGACAGCTCGACCACGGTGTCCCATACCACCATGTCCGTCTCATGAGTCTTAGCGGATCGAGGGTACCAAGGTTAAACGGGATTTCACTGGTAAGTTTGGTACCTTAGGTTCAGGCAGTGGCATCCATACATGGTGAACATACATCAGGTCAATCAGGTTACTTGACGAGCTCAACTAGCCCGAGCGCATGACAAGTTGAGCGACATGAGTGCATAAGCACTCCACGTGGCCTAACCACTGTCGCCAACCGAAGTATGGCTCGGGTTCGTCAAACACGTCCTACATGGCGAATGAATCTCAGCCACGAATTCAAAGCCTGTTATTGATTGTCTGGACTATACTGTAGTCTCAAACACATTCAACCCTTAACCAATAACCAAGTAGTTCAAACATGTTAACAGCATGTTATAAAACCAACTTAAACAGGAAATCCAAACACATACATTTCATAAGTAAGATATTAAACTAGACAACTTGCATGGAGGAAATCATACACATCCCTAAGGTAGTTGAGAATCCTATCTCAACACCCACCTAAAGCAATCTCCTAAGTGCTTACTCATACAAGCATTTTTACAAACACTTAGACTACACTTATTAACATACATAACGTATGTTAGCCAAAACATGTATTAGGGCGAATCCTTTCGCCGAGGAGTTGTTACACATATAACTAGCATATACACACAGTAGTTAATCATGGCAAACACACTTTCATATTTCGTACGTATACGGTATTTTCTACAAATACACTGAATACACTAAACTCCACAAATTTCATATATAACTGAAACGCAAAACAAACATCTCATTTTGCATGTGAAATAACATCAACATCAGGAATCTATCATTATCCGACGTTGAAAGCTTTGAAAACCATAACCTGTACGTCTATAGTCCGCACCTTACGCCGGTAGGCGCGTAACGAACTCAGTTCGTTCACCCACGCTTCGTCTACGGCACAACGGTAACCTATTACATGAAATATGTTAGCTATTTCACCATTTCAACTATTAGAAACCCTAGAACGGATTAGGGTTAGGTTTTCTTACCTAAGAACGGGATCAGTATCGCCTGTAGAGCGATACAGAAGTGTTGGTAAGGCACGTGGAGTAGCGGGATCGAATCCCAGGAAGAATCCCCACTTCTCTCTCTCTCTCTTTTCTTTCTTCTCTTTCTTAGGGTTTAGAAAATTTGTGTGAAGTGAGAGGGAGAGGGTTTAAGGTCCTTATATAGGCCCAAAATTGATGAGAATGACCCCAAGGCCAAGGTATACTTAGGTTATGTCCAAAGAGCGTCTGTTTCAGCTCAACAGAGCACTTCCGGAGCCTCCCTTTTTGCGTGCGGTTGGACTTAAGCTCACCAACCTTGGATCTAGGTCAAGTTAAGTTTTCGTTCCAATCTGGTTTCCAGATCGTATGTGGCGAACCAGTTTCAGTTTAACGGTCACCGAAACTCGATCAGGGTTACAAGTACACTGCCATGTATGAGAAATTTCTCCTGATTCAAGGGTGTATTTGGGTCAGATTCTGACGCTCTGAATCCTTATATTTGGCTCGTAAGCGACAAGTCTCAAATTACTTTTATTTCTAAAGATACCCACATTTCTCACACACTTCACTTCGGGCTCGAGTGAATAGCTTCGAAATACTATCTGAACTTGATTTTCGAGGTGGTTGTCAAGCCCAGTAAGGCGGTCGTAATCGTATGGTTTCGTAGTGATCGGACTTTCGACGTGCGGTCCAGATCCGATACAGAGTTTCAATGTGCTCCCGAGAGCAACTGGGTAATGAGATTGATCCTAGATTTTAGGGTAACATAGCGTCAATGATTCTATAAGTCTTGGGTCTTGCAGATCGCATTTAAAGTGATTAGTGCTGATTTCGCATGTAATCTAGTTTAACACTAGTTAATCCTCGTCTAATTCCTCAAGGATTTGATCCTGAGTGATTTCTGCTTGAGGTGGTACTTGGGTCTTTGTACGAATTTTTCTGAGACGTTACACTATAGTCATCATGGCTAGGCTAGGCTAGGGGTGATGTCACTCTATCTTGGAAAATGTGCCCAAGCACAAGGTTGGTCCCATAATCATGCGATCAACGCTCCAAATATTGTGCGGGCTACATCTCTTGATTTACACATCGAATTGGCGTACGAGACGATGCGGTCGCAATGGTATAGGTCTTGGATCGAATCAGTTCGGGTTTACAGGTGGAACTTAGGGACGCTCGCAAATGTTACCTACAGGTCGCGGGTCGTCGAAATTGGACCGGTAGGACTACGAGACCTAACGAAATGGAATGGACACTAGGTCATGGGTCTGACAAGAATTATTCTTGCTTTCATCCCTTATGGATTCGAGGAAGCTATGTGAGGAATCCAAAGAGCTCAATGATTTAAAGTAGTTATTCCCTTAGGAAGATAGCGATCGACCTCATTACGTCCCTCCCTGCACTAGTAAGTGTCCAATTTGGCCAACCAGGTTGTTCTCCTAACTTTTTAAAGCCCTTTTCATGTTGGGCATGACTTCTACAACTCAAAGGATCAAAATTTATACTCGAACTAAAACTTACTATTATAGTAAAAACAGAACTAAACGAGCTTTTGACCATTGATCTGATGGAATCTCACAAATCCAGCATGGGCAACTAATCATAGCGGGGTTGGCTGGCTTAAGTAGGTCCTCATACTCTAAAATCATATATAATATGTCAAAACAATCATCCTAGTTTGCGAGATACGAGTGATTTAAGGTTTAACTGTCCAGATCATTTTTGCCTCTGATCAGTCCTTCAATAGTCCATCTTTGCCATAAAAATGTCTGTGACCCACTCTACATCAGTACCATCTACTTCATAAGAACTCAACCTCGAGTTCTTGTCCAACTTCGGTTCATGATACTCGTTCAAGTCCGCAATGTTGAAAGTGCGCAAGATCTCCATGTCATTCAAAAGATCAATAATGCAAGCATTATATTGATCTTTCGAAGGATCGGTACCTGTCCAATCTTCTTGTTCTTCAACTTGTTCTAGGTCCCGGTCAGAACTCTCTCCTTGCGTAGATGAACCATAACATTGTCACTCACCTCGAATACCTTTTATCGTCGACGCTTGTCTACTTGCTCCTTGTACTTGTCGTTCGAAGCTTGCAACTTGACTTGTACATCTGCATGAATGCCCATGATTCGGTTCGCCATATATTTTGTTGTAATGCTCATGCCTGGGAGCTTGGTTAACTGGACTAAGTCAAGTGTGTGGCTGATCGAGACAAACCCCAAGTGCAGGGCTACGATGTAGTAATAACTCATTGAGACCGAGGTCGTACCCACAGGGACTTATGTTTATGTAATTTTTGGCGCACTTTGAAACTATAACTAGAGCTAAATCTACTTATAGAATATGATTTAAGAAATAAGGATGTAATTGAGAATAAATTTAATAGATGTAAAATACTAGAGGGCCAAGGATCCACTTATAGCCATACTCAATGTTTAATTTACTTGATTCCATAACTCAACTGGAATCGAAGTCATATTCTATCCAGCCGGATAATAGAGTGGTTAAATCATCATGTATATATCAAATAAATTTAAACTTCAATTGAGTTGGTTCTCATATAAAGCATCGAAGTATTGATCGCATGGAATTCAAAGAATCTATTATGAGCTTAGTCTATGATAGTCAATGGATTTTACAAATTAATCCCTTGCAAAATAGATAAATGATTACCCTTAGGTTTCATAAGCATCCAATTTACACGGAGTCAACAATGGATCAACGTAAACTAAAAATATATCTTCATTTAAACCAAATAATAATGAATTATTTAACAATCAAACCAATGACTTGAATGAAAGTAAACTAAGATATTAAAAACAACTATAAGCATCACCTCTTTGCCCTAGCTAAGAGACTAGCCAATCAAAGACACGATTGAACTAAAAATCAAAAGAAAAATATAATAACTGAAGAAGAAATAAAGGATTGGAGAAGGAGGACTCCTTGCTTTTTCTCTTCTACCTTAATTCGTGCTTTGGGAGACTAGATTCACCCCTTTAAATAAGAAAAATCTAAACAGGCTTGGAACCGACTTTAAATTTATGCACTTTTGTTACGCTTTGGTCGCACCGACTATGACCTTCGGTCGCACTGAATTAGTCTCTCGGTTGCAACCAGATTTCTTCAATATTTATTTGAAGTCTCTGTTTCCCTTAAGTCACATCGAACTCTCCTTCGGTGGCACCGAACATGTCTTCAGTCACACCTAAGTGTCAAGTCAAATTATCTTCGAAAATCACAAATCATTGCTGGACAATTCTGTGCACATTTGGTGGGACCGAACCAACCTTAGGTGGGACCGAATGGTATGTTATTTTTATTGATGTACTTTGTGATTTTTCAGTCTTTCTCTCTTTTGTACTTGGTTTTCTAGGTTCCTTGGCACATGAATTATTCATTAATTACCTTTAAATCTTTAAATCTTCACTTGTTCATTATTTGAAAATTAAATCTTCTTTTAATCGTTCTTTCCATCTTAACTCTTTGAATCACCTCTCATAAAGAAATATACATAATTAGATCAATTAAGCATATCAATGTTTATAAAACTAAAGCATAATAAGGGAGAAACATACAATATTTCACACTCAATGGTGGTGGGGCACTCAACCAAAAACAATCTAGAATGGGGACTTCCCTGTCGACCGGTTCACCATATTGTTGAAAGCAAACTCTACTTGAGAAATGGCCACATTCCACAGCTTCAGTTTGACACCTAAAATACATCGGAGGAGGTTTCCCAATGTGTATTTCATAACTTCAATCTGCCCATTAGCTTATGAGTTGTAAGGCCTGTATTCTAGTCCGTACCATTCCTTAGACTCCCACAATCCTCCTCGTAGAATTCCGGTAACCCACGACCTGTAATCGGTATTTGTGTGTGACCTTGAGTCACACCCTGTCAACCCAAGTCAACTCGATCCGAGACTTGTACCCTAACAATCGCGTCGTCGCTGCTGTTCCAACGCCGCGTCTCGCGCACCGATGCGATATGCAGGCCAGGAGTTGTGGGCCTTCGTATATCTCAAGGAAATGCCATGCATTGTGAATTCCAAGAGAATCTCTACCACCCTTTTACATCAATTAATCAATCACAAGTCAAGTACACAACCCATACCTAGCCCATCCCTTTCTCACCAATAAAGCATGACATCCATTCCTCTCTCAGCCATAAGTCAACGACACACATACCCTCCATCCCATATCTCTTACACAACACCATCCCTCTCTCCCATCCATCACTCCATCCCATCCCATTTCTCCACCATTTCCAAGCAACCATGAGAGAAAAATTATTAGGAGAGAAAAGAAGCTAAGAGAGGACCCATCTCCCTACCACCCAACCTCTCAATCCAACCTTTCAATTCTCATCTTCCACCATCGAAGAGGAAGCTTAGGAGCTTGGAAGATCAAGGAGCCAAGAAGAAGTGAAATCGGTGGGTGTTTTGTAGGAATAGATTTATGTTTTGATGATGGGCCAAGTGGGGCCTATCGATTAATGGTATGGATCCTATTTGGTACCCATTTTGATGTATGTATTGTACTTACGTGGACCACTTAGGGAGGGCTCATAGTGGTGGAGTCCCTCCCCTCCACACGTCTCTCTCTATTTCCCATTTTCATGGCCCACCTTGATAATGTATGTGCAGCCCCTCTGTCCATTTAACAGACTAACCGCTGTCCAAACTGGGCCCACCTTGCTGCCTGTTTTTGGGCCAGCACGGATGATGGAAAACCCAAGCATTAGCTTGATCCGTGGACCCCACCCTGATGTACGTTGCTGCCCCCGTCCAGTAGGTGTGGACGATGGGAAAATATAAATTTTAGCTCGATTCAGTGTAAGTGGGCCACGTATACATGGGACCCACCTGCTGAACGTCCATCCTCACTGTTCAGTAGGTCTGGACGGTGGAGAAAATGCAAATGTCGGCTTGATACGAGCTGGTGGGCCACATGTGTGGTCCCACTTGATGCATATGTGTATATGGTGTCCACCGTCCATTGCAGGATGGTGGGACCCACCTGATATATGTATCTTGCATCCAAGTAGTCCGTCCAGGGCCTAGATGCTGGAGCTTTTCAAAAAAAATAAAATAATAATATATAATATTTTATGGTGGGCCCCATGTGGGGACCCACCTCTGTGGAAGCAGATTGGCTGGGGACCCACCAGCTATATAATTGTATTGACGTCAGCAAGTTTTGTGGTTCTGATTAAAGGTATGTGTTATCTCTAAACCATCCATCCATTGGATGTGGACTCCATCATGGCAGCGTGTGGGGCCCACCTTGTATTGATGTGTTGCATCCACACCGTCCAATCCATGGACGGTGGGTGTGGATTGGCTGGAGTACCTCACACCAGTTGTGTAGCTGCCGTTTGTGACGTCAACAAGTTCTGTGGGTCCCATTTGATGTATATGTTTTATATCCATGTCGTCCGTGCTATGACGAGGGGCCCACCTTGATGACGCGTGTGGCCCACACCCACATGGGACCACTGTGATGCATGTGATTCATCCTCACCATCCACTGTTTGGGACGATGGGAACCCACTTGTAATGTATGTATTTTATCCCCGCTGACTGTCCGTTTTCTGGACGCGGGACCCACCCACACGTGCTGCACGTGTGGGGTGGGGCCCACCTTGAGGTATGCGTTGTATCCATACCATCCAACCATTTGCAAAGATCATTTTATGGCATTGCAACGAGAATGAGATAGATCTAAATTTCAAGTGGGTCCCATCGATGTACATGTTGTATTTATTCCGTCCGGCCACGTGAGATGTGGGGCCGCCGTTATACATGTGTTGTATATTCATCCTGTCCATGGGACGTGGGGTCCACCGTGATGTATGTGTTTCATGCAGGCCGTTCATCTGCAGGGCCTGCCTGTAGCATCCAGGGCCCACCTGTTGTGTAGCCCAATGTGATGTATTGTGGCCCATCTGAAGAGGCCCAATGTGATATATTTGTGGCCCATTTAGAATGTGCAGGGCCCACCTTAATGTGATGTATTTATGACCCATTGCGATGAATATTAGGCCCATGTGAGAGGCCCATTGTAATGTATATTAGGCATGTGTGAGAGCCCCTTTGCAATGCATATGAGGCCCATGTAACGCGACCCATTGTGATGTGTATTAAGCCCATATGATGCGGCCCACTTGATATATATGAGGCCCATGTGATGCGGCCTACTTGATGGATATGAGGCCCATGTGATGCAGCCCATTGTGATATATGAGGCCATATGATGAGGCCTAGTGTGATGTATGCGAGGCCTATGTGGTGAGACCCATTGTGATATATATTGGGCTCTTGTGTGAGGCCTATTATGTTGTATGTGAGGCCCTTATGTGAGGTCATGGGCCCCACTATATGTTTGGCCCTATGTGGGAGAAATGTTGGTTGAATGTCCACATTGATGAGCAATGATGGTTAAATGTCCACATTGTGACCTTCCCTTAGGCCTCGTTAAGCCTATTCTTGATATGAGTAGGCCGTCTAGGCCCATCCTTGACATGAAGAAAGTACATCATCATCATATAACATGTTTAATACAACTTTACGATCTATGCCTATATGCATCATATGTGTGCTTGATATGAGGAGTGATTGGTCATAGCACATGCCATTGGGCAGATTATTACGGGACTCCCTGAGAGATGGAGTTGCCCCACATGAGCATGCAGTACGCGCAGGTTTGATGCATGACTGGATGGTATGACTCATGCATTTCACATTTTGTGATATGACCACCGTACGCCCTAACGATATCAGGGTCGTAGCCTCCACAAGAATATTGTGGATGGCTAGATGGGACACCGAAAATCTTTTTCTACATGGAGTGCTATAGATGTCCCTGGTGAAAGTCCCTAAACCCTCTTGGTATCAGATGATGTTCCAACTTCTAGACCGAGTGGAAATACATGAGCGCATGAGGGTCGTATACCAGTAGACCGCGTCTCCCACTATGTCGTGGTCGGTTGGAAGTGGGTGTGCCCTTACCCGCCCGAGGGAGTAGGCAATGACTAGGTTGAGTCTGACCCAGCTTGAGGAATGAGTCTGTTATCGGTGAGCCGGGCCGATATTGGGCGATGGATAGTGAGGTCTCTTTCACTTACCCAGTTGTGCGCTTGATGGGGCAGCAAGCTGGCGTGGAGTGTACTAGACCCCGGTGATGATCCCAGAGATGTACGGTACTGATATGAGGACTTACTGAGCAGGAGTTGCGTACTTAGCATTTAGCTCATTCATTTATTCATTCACTATCGACTCGGGCTGGTGGTACGCAACCAAATCATTATATGTATCTTTGCAATGGCCAGGATTTTGGTTGGGTGCGCAACTAACCTGAGATCAGGAGTTTACCACATTGAGTCTAGTTATTCAAATTTAGGTATGAGATTGGTTTGGATAAAAGTCCTTTGTGATAGACCCCACAGCTTGCGATACTACGTACTATCATCCCGACTCTACACTCCAGCTTGGTCATTTCATTCGCACTACATATTGCATTGCATCCTCAGCACATAGTATTTGGTTTAATATGCTTCTGTATTGCATAGCCTGAATAAGGTTGATGGTATTATGGACTCATCAGGATTTGCATATTACATTGCATCCACAATATATGACATTTGGCTTGCTATGTCTCCGCATTGCATAGCCGACCTACATTATTTCCTCAGTATATGACATTGGCTTATTATGTCTTTGCATCGCATATCCTGGATAAGGTTGATGATATTTCTATAGACTTGCTAGAATTTTCGCTTACTCTAATATTATATGATTTATGGACTTGTCAATATTTTCGCTTACTCTGATATTTGTGTGCTTGACACTTATCTTGAGCACACACTTACACCACCCTCTAAGCTTTTTATAAGCTTAGGCACGATAGATGCGTGTACGTGACTCCTGGATGCAGTCGTAGCTGAGTAGGAGCAGAGCGTGTGACTAAGCTTTGTGGAGATTTTATTATATGCATGTATTTCTTTTCAACATTGTAATCAACGATTTATATTAGTGGATATGTGGTGATGATGTTGTTCTTGTAATTTAGGTATACTTGTGGTTATGCTTCTTTACAAAAATTTACACTGAAAATCCTCATTGTAGGATCCCATATCAGAATTTGGCATATGGGCACTGGGAGCCGAGAATAGGGTACTATGGAGGTTGTCGGTGCCAGATTCGGCAATCGAGAATTTTGTGAGCGCGTGTTTCTGAGTTTTGGGTGTGACACGGATGGTAGGCATTACTGATTTGAAGTCGCTTACCAAACCAATTCCACAAAGTCTGCTAGAAGTGGCTACTGAACTTCGTGCCACGATCAGAAATAATGGTCTTGGGAACCCCGTGTAGCTGCATGACCTCTTTAGAGAATATATTCGCTACGTGTGTTGCATCGATTATCTTCTTACATGGGGATAAAGTTCACCATATTTGAGAAATGATATACCATCATGAACATTGAATCCATGCATCGCTATGTTCGTGGGAGACCAAGCACAACATCCATAGTAAGTCCTCCTAAGGGTCGTTAGGTACATGTAATGGGGAGTAGAGGCCCGTATTCTAAGACTGCCCATTGGAGATTTGACAAACATGACAGTTTTGCACTACTTTATCCATGTCATGTACCAATTGTGGGCAGTAATATCGTTCCTCAACAAGAGCCCACGTCTTATCTCGCCCAAAGTTTCTACCAAGGCAACATCCATGTAGCTCTTGGATAATCTTCTCCCCGAGAGAAATTTAAGGCATGCACAATTGATTCCCTTTGAAGAGGAAACTGTCTTGTATATGTGGGTCACTGTGATGACCCTCTTGGAACCTCATCAATGCATATTTGAAGTCCTCATCTTCGGTATACATCTCCTTGAGACAGTTGAAGTCAACCACCTAATTGCTCATCATAACCAGTAGTGATGCACGATGGTTAAGTGTATCAACCAACTTGTTCTGCTGCCCTGACTTATTCTTTACAAAGAACGTGAATTCCTGTAATAATGTGATGCATCTAACATGTACCCAGTTCACATTAGCCGACTATTAATAAACTTTAAGGCTTGATGGTCAATGTAGACAACAAGTTCTCTCCGAATTAGATAATGTCGTCAATTTCGCAACGCGTAAACCACTGCATATAGCTCAAGCTCATATGTCGACCATTTCTTTGAGGTTTCCCTTAGCTTCTCATTGTTGAAGGCTATCGACCTACCTTCATATGATAAGACTCATCCGATTCTGACATATAAGGCGTTACACTCAACCTCAAACAATTTGTTAAAACTGTTAAGAACCAAGAATAATGTTGTGGACAATCGATGCTAAATTTTAGTAAAGCCCTTGTCAGTCTCATCAGTCCACTAAAACGACCATTTTTCATGCAATCTATAATGGGTGCGACTACAATGCTGAAATTATACATGAATCGATGATAAAATATTGCCAACTTGTGGAAATTCCTCACTTCATGAATGCTCAATGGAATTGGCTATTCCTTGATGGCTTGCACCTTTTCATCGTTCATAGGATGCTTATGGACATCACAATAAATCTAAAGAACAAAAAGTTGTCCTTTAAAAAATTACACTTCTTCGAATTGAGATACAACTTATTAACTGTCAGGACCTGTAACACCTGCCTAAGATGTTTCATGTGTTTCGTCTCACCCTGTCTATATATCAGAATATCATTAAAATGTACTACCACAAACCAGCTAATGAATGACTTTAACACTTGATTAATCAGACGCATAAAAGTGCTAGGTGTGTTTGATAAATCGAAAGGCATGACCAATCACTCATACGACCCCTTCATTGGCCTTAAATGTCATTTTCCACTCATCATTAGGCCGAATATGAATCTAATGGTACCCGCTCTTCAGATCTAGTTTAGAGAACACCTTTCACTTTCTAGTATATCAAGCATGTAGTCCAACCGCAGTATCGGAAACTTGTATTTAATAGTCATTTTGTTAATTATCCGACTGTCGACACACATGCGCCAACTCCCATCTTTCTTAGGCGTTAATAAAGCTGGCATAATGCATGGGCTTATGCTCTCTCTTAGAAGACCCTTACGTATCAATTATTTCACCTGTCCCTGAAGTATTTCACACTCTTTCAGACTCATCCAATATTGAGAGTAGCTGGGCAAGCTAGCCTCATGGACGAGGTCTATGTGATGTTGGATTCCCCGCATGGGAGGTAATTCATTGGGTAATTCTTCTGGATAAATTTCTTTGAATTCATTTAATAACGACCTTAAACTTGGAGGAACGTCTAAGGATTTCAGTTCCTCACTCTTTACCACCACTGATTATACCTCGCCGATTTTCTCAGATTCCTCCACAAAATCCTAAATGGTCAAGAGGGACTTCCTTCCACTTTAGAAGCTTTGGGGTGGTTCTCCGGTGTCATAGGGGTAAGGATTGTCTTACGACTGTCTTTGATAAAGACATAAATATTGTCTTGTCCTCGGTGAGTCGTATCACTGCTCGATTGCCATGGTCGACCGAGCAACATATGGCATGCTTCCATGTCGACCACATCCGAAATTACTTGACCTTTATAATTCCTACTAATTAAAAATGAGATAGTGCATTGTTTTGTTACCTTGATCTCGTTCATCCTTTTTATTCAACTAATCGAGTAAGGGGAATGATGTTTTATCGTAGGTAGATGCAACTTGTTCCCCATCACTTTCAAGGCGATGTTCTTGAAATTGTGGTAAGGACCGCTGTTGTTGAAGTGGAATAGGTCAAAGTGTCCTAGAGGGGGGTGAATAAGACTTTATAAAATTTTATGACAATTTAAAACTCTATTCCCATTATCTTGATCTAATATACCAATTACCAAGATATCTTTTAATTTAACTCTAATGGCTTCCAAGCCAAATAAAGGATCCAATCACAAGACTATTCAATATCTAAACAGTATATAAATTTAGTCTATGATGGGTGCACTGAGTGACTGTGTGTGAGATGTGATACTTATCAGTTCTAAATAATCACGCATCATGTGATCATTCAAAGTAAACACAATAAGAGAGTATGCAAATAACAATCTCAAACACATTCATTTTATAGTGATTTGGCTATATGCTTACTCTACTCCCAACGGACGCACTCAACCCTTGAGTGTATCGGATTTCATTAACGGAGGTTTCAAATCAAGTTTACCTCAAACCAAGACAACATACACAAGGCTGATTCTAGGACCTACATAAGGTACCTAACATGCCTACACAGAGGCACAAGTTTATGCCCTACACAAGAGCAAGGGTCAACACAAAGCACCCAGGTTTATGCCCTACACAAGAGCAAGGGTCAACACAAATCACCCAAGTTTATGCCCTACACAAGAGCAAGGGTCAACACAAAGCACCCAAACGTACTCTCCCGTCGGAGGCCTCCTATGAGGACTTGTAAGGGGTGAGACGTATCTGCGACCCAATCCTATAGAAGGAATGATCAACAGTCTCTGGACTCTAGTGACTTACAGATAAGTAGGTGATCCCCATTAAGCACGTTGATGAAGATCTCCTCCCGGATGATGAAGATTCTTCAGTTCCTTTGATCCGCAACACTTGATGATGTTCCAATAAAGGTGACAGGTTGGGTCAAGGTTATGTTAGAATCCTACTCTATTAAATGTTTTTCTATTTTAGAGGAGTGATTCCAAGCATTCAAGCACTCAAGGTATCCCAGCTCAATGATTTGCCATTAAGGTAGTAGCTAGATGATCCTTGAAAGGGAAAGTTCATTCCTCAATCCACTCTATTTAATATCAATGATGAGGGCGGATTGAAGGATGAACTTCCATGAGAAAAAGAGCTTAGGGTAAATAGTATGCTAAACTCTTTCAAGGCTCTCTCTATTTTTCTCACTATGTAACCAAGAACAAGCTTCCTATATATAGGCAAAAAGTCCCAACGGTAATAAATATGTCAAGTCTGACTGAGTTCGATCTCATCGGTCCTGACTCGATGTCATCGAACGTATACTTTCGATTCCATCGAGCCAAGGTTCGATGATGCAAACTCAGCTTAAGCACGTACACGAAACTTTTTGACTGAAGATCGATGACATCGAACATGCATCGATGATATCAAATTTTGAATTCCGATATCATCGACAGTGGTTTCAATTTATCGATCTTTTTAATGAATATTTTTAGAAAGCTTGTAGGACATTTTTTGACTCAGTTCGATGATATCGATCCCATATCAATTTTATCGATTTTTGAATTACGATCATATTGAACCAATATCGATTCCTCTATTATTCACATAAGAATTTCCTTTTCAAGTTTGCTGGAACAGTTTTGTCCTGATTCGATCGTATCGAGTCTATATCGATATCATCGTGATTTGAATTTCGAAGCTATCGATGTGGGTTTTGATTCCTCGAATATTTAGATGTTTTTCTTTCAAAAACTCGCTGGAATCAACTTGACCCATTTCGATGTCATCGATACTGTGTCGATATTATCGAGATTTGAATTTCGATGATATCGATTGTCCTTTGATTCCTCGAGCAATATCAAGAATATTTTCCAAGCCTTTGCTGGATAGAGCTCTGAGATCTTCGATATCATCGACTATCCTTCGATATCATCGATATTTGAAATTCGATGTTATCGATGGTGGTTTCGATTTATCGAACATTTTTTCCAATGTACTTTGTGGTTTACTGGACATAAAAGGACATTAATTCGATATCATCGAGTTGTGTTCGATGTTATCGACACAAGCTCGATATCATCAAGCTGAGCTGAAAAACTTGGAAAATTTTCTTGTTTAAAACTTAAGTTTTCAGACTTTTAACACTTATGTTATTCTAAGGCTTTTAAGGAATTATATACCTGGGTGTTTTGGGACTTGGGATGTGAGGCTTAGCTTACCTGTGACGAGCTCTGAACACACATCCGGTTGAGGCCACGTCTTGAACAATCTTCATATGGGGCCCACTTGACTCATTAACTCAACACTCACAATAATTGACAAACCAGGGCACTTTTAGTTCTCACTATTGCCACTTCTGCGATTACATCAGAGACCTTAGTGTTAATGATACAGTGTGTATGGAATATATTATGCCGTTGCGGGTGCACCTCCTTCCTTAGACTATACAATAACCACCTCACGAGCAAGGATTCGACATTATCCTTGTTCAACCATTCTTCGTCACTAGCTCCTTCAACGGCCCATTCATCCTCATCAAATCCAGGGCCTTCTTCCATTGCCTCAGCTTTAGTGCCCCCTTCGTTAATGGACAAGTGGGTTGCAGGGCGTTGATGGCAAGTGTTCAATAACTGGCCCGGTTGTCCATAACGGTAACAATGGTCCGGACTTGGTCGACCATAAGGATTTAGAGTCCTATTTGGGGGCGCTGCTGTGGGTGGTGCACATTGAGGCCTAGATGGATCGTTCCCCGTGCCACGGTTTGTGGTTATAGGAGGTTAAAGATGCCCTCCTATTGGTTCTTTTCCTTTGGCCTGTGCTGAATCTTATGTGGGACCCGTTATGGGGGGCATGAGTCGAAGGATAAGGATGAGTAAGGACTCTTGTAAGCTATGTTTCCACCTTACCACCAACTTACCGCTTGATCCACTGTCCTGACCGAGTGCATCTGAACTCAGTCCTGAATTATCAGTCGTAATCTGTCTATGAACAATGCTACCTTTTATGATTTAGTCTCCAACAAATCATTCTGCGTTGTCAATTGGTAGAATTCTTCGATGTAACCTGTGACGGTCTAATTCCCCTGCCGATAATTTTGGTATTGCTGGAATAACACCTGCTCGTAATCACAGGGGAGGAAACGTGATCGAAGAAGGCATCTCATTCACATCCATGATCGGATGGGCATCTTGTTCTATCGGGCACATAAGAGATGTAATTGTTCCCACTATGTATAAGCATTAAATTTCAATTTGAATGCAACCAACTTCACTTTCTTTTCTTCCGGTATATCCATGTAATTAAAATACTGATCTACTCCAGCTAACAAATTGAGGAAGTTTTCTATACATAATAAGTCATTAAAATTGTGAAGTTCGGCCTTACCTCGATAGTCTCGTTTAGCACGATTTAGTCGGTCATCTCAATTAATCGGCTGTCGGACAACGATGCCACCAACGTCCTCATGACTAGAGCTTTACTCATCTAGGATTTGGCTCCGGAAGAGCTCTATGAAAAACAGAGTTGTGTTATACAACGATTACGGGTGGGTGAGAGTTGCCTTGGGCTCAAGGTTAAATTAGCGCATCTGTAATACGATTGATGATTATTTGTATCCCTTGCATGGTCAACTGACTCTCAAGGTGGAAATCTTTCATTATTTCTGATACATAACGAATCCCTTGAATTGTCGTCCACAGTATTTTGGTATATTCCGTTGTTAGTTGCCATCAACCCGAGGGGAGTCCTCGCTCTGATACCACTTAACGCAAGGTGAGATGTGATGAGGTTGATCACTATCTTCCTCAGGGGATAACTATTCTGAATCCATGGAGCTCTGTGGACTCCTCAAGGAGCTTCCTCAAATCATGGGGGATAAAAGTAAGAATAATTCATAAGAAATTCAAAATAACTTGATTAATGATAGAAAATGAGATTATAACTCTTTAAATAAGGAGCTCAAACCTAGGCCAAGTTTCAAACTTACACTCTAACTCAAACACCCTAAGAATGTGACTTATTATCTCTTCTTATTAGACTATGTGGTTTTCGGCTAAAAATAGTACGTATCCAATTTAGCCCAACCATATTATTCTCCTAACTTTTTTATGCCCTTTTTATGTTAGGCATGAATTGTATAACTATTTATAGTAAAAATAAAACTAAACAAAGCTTTTGACAGTCGGTTCAATGGAATCTCCTCCGGCATGGCAACCCATTGTAGCAAGGTTGGTTAGGTTAACTAAATTTCCTGCCCAAAATCATATAAATTTATATGCCAAAAAACTCATCTTGGTTTGTGATACAGGACTGATTTTAAGTTTGAACTGTCTGATCGTTCTCGCCACCTCTGGTCAGGCCTTTTGGTCATTTTCTTCCATGAAAGTGTCTGCTAGCTGCTTTACGTCATGAAGGGACTTTATGACATTGTCATCATAATGCCTCCTTGCGCAATCTATGGTTGGCGTCACATCCCCGTTGTTCCATGCGATAAGGTCCACCAGAGTCGTGGATCTGATCGATTTTTTTTAGGATAAGCATTGAGGGGCACACCTCATGGACGGAGTGGATTTCACGTATATAACATGGTGGCCCCAGGAAGAGCACATTCCATATAGGGGCAGAGATTGGATCATTGGAATTATCTACGAGACGTCAAGCGTCAAGACCACAACTGTTTCACGTATGGAACTTGCGGGCTCCAACTGTTTGACGCATGTGACTTCTGGAATCACGAGAGCGTGCCTTTCGTTCACATGGACGAAACCACTTCAGGCCTATGAGTTCCGTACCGTCCATCAGGTACTCCACTGTGTGTTTCAATCGTGGCCCAAGAATCAGGTCAATTTAAGACTCAAGTGATCTACTCCATAGGTACTAGTTGAGATTGGGATGTCAACCATTAAAATGGTCCAAATCGTGCATGGGTCGACCATGGTGTATATATGCCATCCAATTTACTCATCTGATGCTACCCACTAGATCAGCAAACACCGAAAATAGGAGATTCCAACACTCGTACGAGACACACCACATGAATTTAGATATTTAGGCGTGATTGTACACTGTTGTTTAATGGTGTGACCTAAGTAGTAGATTAAACTGAGTTTTTTCTTAATTCCCTCACCTGTGTGTGTATCAATGTATATCGATGGACTTTTATCACTTCAAGACTCCTTATGTGTGGGGTGGGAACTCCGTATGGGAACATACTGATGAGAGTGGAGGGACACTCACACCATAAATTGGCCGAGCTTGATTTTCCCGATCCCAGATTTGAACCTGATTTTCCTGATATCCCATGGGAGAATAATATTTTTGAGAGACATATTTTTACTGCTATCTATATTCGAACATAGAATCTTCCACTGTAATACCATGTCAAGCAACCATCCACTCCGAAAGCTCAATGTTCTAACAGTAGCAACCATCTTTTCCCAACTCCTCGGTTGGGCGATGTTACTGCTGATATCCTAAGACAACTTCTCCCTCGACTTGTCCGCTCCCCTCTCTCTTCTACTTGTATATGTCATTCCGAATGGCCCATTTCCATCTCTTCATACAGTTTCGGCCTTAGAAGGGAGAGAGAGAGTGTGTTTTCCATTTCCTATATCTCCGTCGATGGCTTCTTCCATTATTTCCAAAATCTCCAATTCCCCCACTCTCTCCTTCTCTTCCTCTCTCTCCACCCCTATCCCATGGCCCACCCGGCGCTCTGCTCAGCCCCGCCGCCCAGTCCTGACCGTCCGCGCCAAGATCCGCCAGATCTTCATGCCCGCCCTCAGCTCCACCATGACCGAGGGCAAGATCGTCTCCTGGATCAAAGCCGAGGGTGATGTACTCTCCAAGGGCGAGAGTGTCGTCGTTGTCGAGTCCGACAAGGCCGACATGGACGTTGAGACCTTCTACGACGGCATCCTCGCCGCTATCGTTGTCCCTGAAGGTGAGACGGCCCCCGTTGGGGCCCCCATCGGCCTTCTCGCCGAATCTGAGGACGAGATTGCTGAAGCTAAAGTCAAGGCTTCTTCCTCTTCGAAAGCCCCAGCCTCATCTCCTACTCCACCACCACCACCACCTCCTGCTCCTTCGAGTTCTCCTCCACCTGCTGCGACGGTTGCTACTCAGTCCGTCCCTGACGGACCAAGGAAAACCGTCGCAACTCCTTATGCGAAGAAGCTTGCGAAGCAGCATAAGGTCGATATCGGATCAGTCGTCGGGACAGGGCCGTATGGACGGATAACTGCTTCGGATATTGAAGCTGCTGCTGGAATTAAGCCAGCAGCGAGTAGTGACAATGTAGGTTATTTAAAGCCTGCTCCTGCTCCTGCTCCTGCTGCTGCAACTGCTTTGCCTCCTAAAGCTGCTGCTGCTGCTCTCCCACCAATTCCTGGTTCGACTGTCGTCCCTTTCACGACCATGCAGGCTGCGGTGTCAAAAAACATGTTGGAGAGCCTCTCAGTGCCAACATTCCGCGTTGGCTATCCTATAATGACTGATGCTCTCGATGCGCTCTATGAGAAGGTATGCTTCTTATTCCTTTCCTTCTTTTCAATTTTCATGTTTTTAGCAGTTTGATTTGTTTATTATTTAAGCGGGATTGAGCGTGAGTCATATCAGACAATATTTAGAACCCTGGATAGTAGTACAGGAATGGTACTGGATGCATTGGATCTCAAACACTTGAAATGCATTTGGATTCATTATCAAATTAAATTGCAATTTTTAGTTTAAAAGTGGAAACTGCAAATGGCAATCGAGCATTTTAATGTTGGACTTGGAAGAAATGTAGCTGCAATGTGAGGGTCATACTACATGTGAGGAAGTTTGATTAACTTTTGTCATATCCCCGTTACTAAACTGAATGTTCGCAATTCAATTAACTTTCTTGTTGAGATGAAGCTCTATCTTTTATCATATTTATCGAATTGTCATTTTGCATGAGACTTTCAGGTGAAGTCGAAGGGTGTCACCATGACTGTTCTGTTGGCGAAGGCCACAGCAATGGCGCTGGCACAACATCCTGTTGTGAATGCGAGCTGCAAGGATGGGAAGAGTTTCACATACAATAGCAATGTAAATATTGCAGTGGCAGTGGCTATTGATGGTGGCCTCATAACCCCTGTTCTTCAGGATGCAGATAAGGTACCTTTTCTATCACCTTGTTGATTGGAAGATTCGGTGTGAGGTGATTCTCATAGCCATTTTGTGTTGAGGTTAACTTAGATGATATCTTTGCCTCTGTCCTGTGAACGCAGTTGGATCTTTATTTGCTATCTCAAAAATGGAGAGAGCTGGTAGACAAGGCTCGAGCAAAACAACTTCAGCCTCATGAGTATAATTCAGGTTTAACTTCATTCATAATGTATTGCTTGATTCATATTGGATGTACTGACCCTAAGACGTGATGCGATGTCCATATGCATCATGGTCATGGAACTAAATGGGTGAAAATTCACGTATATACAAATAATGCATCATGTGTACTACATAATATGTAAAGATATCCATGGTTTTAGCAAACATGTGATGTGTGTTGGGATTTCCAACATGGTCATGTGCTTCATGATTTTTTCTTTTTCCAGTCATGTTAAAGGATGAGGAATTTGACTTGTAATTTTATTGCAGGGATGTTTACTCTGTCCAATCTGGGCATGTTTGGGGTGGACAGATTTGATGCTATCCTTCCCCCAGGCCAAGTAAGTGTTGTTCTAGTGTGATTCTCACCTTGATTGTAACTTACAATGTTCCCCAATGCTTTAAAACATAATAATTGATTTGTTGGGATTATGCGTAGGGGGCTATCATGGCTGTAGGGGCATCAAAGCCTACTGTTGTGGTCGATGGGGATGGATTCTTCAGCGTTAAGAGTAAAATGCAGGTAAGCATTGTTTCTTGTTGGAAATCTTGTTGACACAATTATCTTTGATGATAATTAACTTTTTATTCAAAGATCTAAGAATTGCACACATATATGCAATTATATGCTTGACTTTGTCAAACTTAAAATTAGTTGCAAAGCTTGATAGATTTCTAATGCGAAGTTATGAAATATACCTCTTTTACATTTCTTAGACCTTTAGCAGTCGTGTTATTTATTCATTCATAGTCACGCAAGCTTCTCTTGTGGAAGACCTTAGTTGCAGGATCCTTCTAACTAGGTGCTACTCCCACTTCAAAATCTTGCTCTGCTCCTGCTACAAAATCTTGCTTTGCTTCCACTTCCTACCTATTTATACTTGTTTACATTTTGAAAGGGATGCTTCCCACTCTCGCACTCTCGCATCTGAATTTGCTGCTACTTCGTTTGTGCTATTAAATGGACGACTACAGTCAGATCGCAGTTTTGGTTGTTTTGTTCTTCTCTTAACATGTGGTCTGGATGAGTTAACTTGGAATCAAACAATTTCTTTTCATGCTTAAAATAGCTTACAACTTCACGTGGCATTTGATATAGTATCACTATGGTGTGCTATGGCCTCATGACATACCCTGTTTCTTTATCTCTTGTTTATTTATTATTTATTTTAAGAAAATAGAGTACACTTAATGGAATTTTGGGGATGAAAGCTTGCATGTGCTTGTAGAAGTTTGAAAGCCTGATGTGGGAAGTGTTACCAATTATCAAATTGAGGCAACTTTTGCGTTTTCAGAAAATGCTTGAAAATTTTATTTTCTAGGAGGTGAGAGCAGAAATCAACCTCGAGGGGAACGAATAGGGCATCCAAAAATGGTTGTCTGACAGCCATTATAACACTCTTATCTAACGGTAACTGTGGAGACTGTTATGCATTATGGGGTTGTAATGGCCGTTATGGACAAAGTGGACCATAATGGATGTTACTGTTCTTTTTTTTTTTTTAAAAAAAAAAAAAAAAAAAAATTTTACTATTACCGTTATTGAATAACTTGGGAAAGAATAATGGTATTTATCGATAAAGTGGTTAAAGGAGGCAAGTGCAGTTACTAAGTAGAAGTTGTGGAGATGCGAACAGAGATGATTTGACTGTATGAAAAGAGTGGCAAAAGAATTTGCTCATGGAATATAAGGTCATGAAACACACCTATAGAGAGGTCCTTCTACAAAAAGTGGGAAAGAAGAAGCAATGAGAACAACCTCACAACATATAAAATAGTTAATAATGGAAGCAAAGAAAGAGCTAAGGTCAAGTATGAAAAACGCAAGGTTGTAGGATAGATGAAAAAAAGTAGAGATGATTTGACTGTATAAAAAGAGTGGCAATAGAATTTGCTCTTGGAATACAAGGTCATGATACACATTTGTCATGCCCCGAAATTCGAATACAGAGTGTGCACCCTCAGACCCGAGTTTCGGCCCATGACATGTACACCGAGTGTACTTAATTCATTCTCCGTACAATTATTTAGAGGCACAATTTAATGAATCCTAAGTTCACATCCAATTTTAGCATCCATTCATCCATGTTTGTATTATCTTCCTATAATTTTCATCATCATATATTCAAAACCACATCAGGAATCTTCTAAACATGAATCATTGAGTCTACTCATTTGAAATTTCATTTAACAAAAATAAAATAAAAATAATAAATCAAATATTTTTTAATGATCATCATATTTATGTACAAATAGATACAAAATGAAATCAAACTCCTAATAAGTCATTAGTCCATTGTAGCATGTTCATCTTTTGCCAAATACGACACATGGTCCCGCGATTCATCTGGGAAACGGTCCTCACTTTATTCCTGTTTCATTCGTCTCTGTACGGTTGTCAATCCACAATGTTAGCTGGCCAGGCTAGTGAGTGAACCCATCATGGTTCATACACATCATAATTAAAATAGAAATGCATGGATGTTATGAAATGCATGAATGCATGAATGCATCAAGTGGGTATAAATAGAAACCGTCCACTTGCTTGAGTTGGATTCCATCAACCCGCATCTCCCCTTATTGGGTAGGCTTTCACCATCTTGGTAGGCTTCCACATATTGTGGGCATCCAGGGATGGTCCCCTAGGTAACCCGGTAATGTAATTACCTACAGGTCTTCCAGGGCGTGCCCCCAGGATTCAAGTGCAGGTGCGCTATGCATGACATGAATGAATGAAAATGATCGATGCATCATAGTAGCACGCTGTCACATATATCATCATGTTATATCCATAGAATTTCAAGCTTGAAAAAATACAATAAACAACCAACACAAAGAATCACACTCGACATATCAATCAAACAACTACTTTAAGTACGACAGAGAGGAAACAGGTTGGGATCACTCACCTGATGATTTAGGGAGAAACTCGATGAAGTAGATCAGAGAATACCTATAAATAATCCATACGACAGTACACCATAATATTAAAAATTATTAAGTTCCTAAAGCATTTGATTTGTTTTGATTAAGGTCATACATGAGAGCGATACTTAAGTTTTACAAGGTAACATTATTTTGATTACTATATTGACCAGTGAGAAGAAATTTCAATCCAATCTGAAATCTGTGGGACCCGTAATACCCAAAACAATTATTGTACAACTACCATTATTTTCTTTCTGTATGGGTCGCACACATTCTGGATATGTCCTAAATTTACACTCTTAATCCACAGTACCCTTCCAAATCAAATGGATGGAGTGGATACAATAAATATATCATTGTGGGTCCACAATCTGATGACCCAAGATGGTTTTTAACATTAGAATCCGCACTTGGTTTTAACGTAGGAAACCAAACTTTATTTTTTTGTACTTATTTATTTATTTATTTAATTTGTTGATAGGTCCATGATAATGTAAACCATGGATAAGATGGGTAATCTCCTCATAAAGGGGGAGTCCAAAAATCTTCTGGAAATAACACTTTAGTGACCCACACGAATATTCAATGGTGACAATTTAATTTTCACTGTTTAAGGCGTTGTGGTCCACGTGAGATTTCTTTCGAATAAATTTTTCAACCACATGTCTCTTATTAAGTGACGAGATTATTAGACTGTACGGATTTGATACGTACATTAAGCAAGTCCCGCATAAAAGGCCCATGAATCTGGACTAATAGATCAACTTCACTTTTGCACGCTGGAGTGTTTTTACAGTCCATTTTATATTGTTATACTTTTGTCATGATGACCCATACATAATGTGTGCATAAGATCTATTCCATTCTCCACTTTACTAACATAGTTTTAGGACATTGGTAGAAAAATGAGGTAGATTCGTTATTCTGATGGATCATACTACCATGAATCAACACTGACCGTTCTTCCACCATTAAAACATATGCATTTCTTATTTCAAACCCTCCTAACTTTCTATGTAAGATCCAATTTGTTCATTGGTCCACCCAATTATTTTTTAATGGTCAAAATAATTGGTATCTCCATCGGAACTCCCTGCGGCCCCGATGGATATTCCAACAGCGACTATCTAATGAATTCTATTTTGCATATTGTGGCTTACCAAAACCTTAATTTAGCCTAATTTTTGGAGGTTTCTCATATTTTGGTCCTTGGAACCTAATGGACTAAATTGATCGGGCCGTATATGCAAAATAAGTCCAATATGTACATCAAATAAAATAACAAAAAGAACTTACGTGTTTCCTTTCAATTCTGGTTACATGCGTAAGGTGTTACGAGGTGCATCGTACATATGCGCACATATTGATATATGTGCACATGCATTGCACCCATGGTAGATCTACACCGTCCATCACATAAACCCAAAACATAATAACATATTAAAAATAAAAATCTAAATTAAAATAAAATGAGTACTAACCTGTGCAAGCCGTTCTTCTACTAATTTCTCTCCTTTTATGTTTTATCTTATTTTTATTTATTTTTTTTCTTCTTTTTGATCGGTGAGAAATGTCCATCCTTATAAAGAAAAGAGAGTTGCTCGGATAAGATGGATAAGATAATGATAAGGGAGAACAAACAAAATTTTAAAATTTTAATATTTAAGGATCCGACAAAATTTGGAGTTGTTACAAATTTATTTTCCATTAATATGTGGGGTCCATCTCATTGTTTATGAGAAATCTACTCCGCCCATTCACTTCATTATATCATGTCACGTTATGGTCTGAAGGATAAAACAAATATAATATTCTGATGATCTGCATAACAGGATAGGAAACTCTCAAGATTAAATATGGATTTTTGACGGCTTCTTAGCTAGTAGGTGAATGGCCCAGATTATGCATATGTTGGCTTAACAGATGGTGGACGGTGAAGGATGGATTGATATTGGACTACGTGGACAATAGCTATAGAGTATTATTAGTGTAGCCTTTAAGAAACGTGGGCTAGTGGAGACGGATGAGTCATATCTCACATTTCTAATAAATATTTTCAAACTTAAATATTTTCTATTCAGACCATCTATTTAGAGTAAAACTTTACCAAAGATTACCATTTTGCGTGTTCTACAAACAGACCAAGTTTGGGCCTTGATCTCTCGAGGATGACCAAGATGCCTATTTAACGGCTTACGTCTATCTATAACTCAAAACAACGTCTACCGACATCCTATGTAAAAAATTAACTAATAGTTTTGATGTATACATTATGATCCACCTAATGAATGGTTCATTTAAATATTTGGATTGCCCAGTTGGCAGATCTGACTGTGATGGATGATCAATTGATGGTCTAAATTTTTAAATAAGTAGATGGTTAAAATGTTAATCATATTTATGGGCTATTGTACGGTCATTTTTGTACATGGATATGTATAAAGTAGTTTTTGGAAGCGATCTATGTTAGAAATGTATACCGTTAGATTCAAGTTATTGGTTTACAGGTGTAAAATACACGGATCATGATTTTGACGGTAAATTAAGCATATTCATAATTGACAAATAAGGTGAACGGATCAGAATGTTAATTTGACGTGTGTACGAGTGGATATGAAAATCTAGTAATTACTTTACTTTGATCAAGTGGTCCAAATTCAAAGTGGATGGTTGGATATCTTCATCTGATGGTGATAGGTTATATCAATGGTTAGTTTTAATTTTACGGGTAAGAATATCAAGGTATTTAGGGGTTTATCCTATTAATCAATAGTCGGTTGACATAATATAGGGGTGAAATTTACTTTCTATGTTTGAGATTCAAGTTAAACTACATAAATATTAATGGATCTATAAGTGTATAATTGAACAAGTGTAAAAGTGTAATCGTACATCCTTACGTACAGGTAAACTCGAACCCAAAATTTTGGGTTGTTACAGTCCGTCTATAAAAAGTGGGAAAGAAGAAGCAATGAGAACAACCTCGCAACATATAAAATAGTTAATAATGGAAGCAAAGAAGGAACTAAGGCCAAGTATGAAAAAAGCAAGGCTGTGGGACAGATGATATACCAATATAGATGTGGAAGATACTAAGCAAATTGGATTAATTTGGTAGCTAATTTTTTCAAGAAAATATTATAGACAGAAGAAAACACATGATGGGTGAAGGAGAAGTTTCATGTTACCAGTTACGTATTTACAACAAGAAAGGAGACGCTTTGAGTTGCACCATTGAAGGATCAAACATATGGGTCACACTATGAGGCTCTAGGAGAGGGTGGTAGGGCAAAAGACTTCGCTAAGAAACAAAGATGTAAAAGAGTAAGTTCGGCTTCATGCTAGGGGAATTGCCTATTAAAACATTTTTTTCTACATAAACATTGTTGGTTGAGTTTAGCGAGAATAGTAAGAATCTGCATGCGTTTGTTGTGACCTAGAGAAATCATATGAAAGAGTACCTATGTCGGTGGTTAGGAGATTGGGGGTCGTAGAAAGATATATTGACATCAGTGAGGGTGCTATTATAAAAATTAACTTGACATCAAATAATGTCTGAATCCACGCTCAAAAATAGGCTATAGCTTCTCATGGCTTTTGCACATGGTCCCACTTTGGTGTTTCATAGCCACATGACATCCTATTTTTCTACAGACATTGATAGCAGAGTTTAGTGAGGAGTAAAAATCTGCACGTGTTTCTATTGAGTTGTAGAACTAATATGAAAGAGTACTGTGGATGTGATTAGGAGGTTGGGATCTTAGAAAGATATATTGACATCATTGAAGACATGTATGAGGGTACTATTATAAGAATTAACCTGACATCAAATGATGTTTGAATCCACACTTAAAAATAGCTTATAGTGTAACGCCCTGAAAATCGGGGGTCGAGCATAAACTCAGCTCCCGAGTTCCAGAACATCACTTATGCAACAAAATGAATGATGATTGAATGTTGACTGTATTCGTGCATTGAACATGAGTGAGATTAAGTCAAAACAGTATATCATACTCCAGAGACAGTTAAATTTGCAAGCGGAAGACTGTGATAGATAGATAAAATATATAAACTATGATGAGTCTCCAGAGTTTGATAACATTACCAGGTTAAATAATTACAAGTACAATTCTAAAATATACCAATGTGAGGAAGTGTAATGTCTCCTATCCCAAGTACCATAGCCCCGTCAATACAATATCAGGTCTTCATTGACCTGCCAGAGAGATACAGATAGGAGAGCTCCTCCTATCATCATAGAAGTAGTCCGGCTCTGCTTCACAAGCATCGCCATCACCTGAAACTCAACAAATCTGGTTGGTGTGTACAACACCGTCCCGTAACGTGGGAGTGAGTAGCTAACTCAGTGGAACAATAAAGCATAGGTTAACATGTTATCAATTCAATCAAGCAGTAATGATAAAGCAGTACAAATCAAACAAGTTTAACTACTCTTGTTAAATGCAAGAATGGGATGACATGATGATGTATGCCCTTGCCAAACCACCCTCATGCGACATCATCTTACGTTCGCGAATGCTTAACTCCCTTAGTGCTCCACATCTACATGGCACATGCGGTGCGATGATGAAAATGATTACCGAGTTATTATTATTCCATTTCAAAGAGCAGTATTGGGAAACTAAGGTACCTTCCTTGTATCATTCCCAAACATGATCCATTCTAGGGTCGTCAGTCTTAGTTAATATCAGACGACGGTGTGTTTTCTAGGTCACTGCAAAGGCTGCCAGGGCTGTTACGCACAAAGGTTACACCGCTCCCCCATCACCTCTTTAACGATTCATCACTGTACAGAAACAGGCCTAGTTCATACTCTATATATCACGGCACGCCCTAAGGCGCATTGCGATTTCAGAGTATGCTCGAGGTCACTACAAAGGGCTGTCAGGGCTGTTACACGGAATCGTTGCACCACTCCTCCATCACCTTATCAATGTAGGCCGACAACACGAATATAGTGTCCCATACCACCATAATCGGCTTACGAGTCTGGTTGCTCACTGGTCACTACGGGGAGGCGCGTGGCCCCAGCGTAGGCCGACAGCTCGACCACGGTGTCCCATACCACCATGTCTGGCTCATGAGTCTTAACGGATCGAGGTACCATGGTTAACGGGATTGCCACTGGTAAGTTTGGTACCCTAGGTTCAGACAGTAATGACCAAACATGGTGAACACACATTCGACAATCGGGTTACTTGACGAGCTCGGCTAGCTCGAGCGCACAACAAGTTGAACGACATGAAGTGCATAAGCACTTCGCGTGGCCAACCACTATCGTCAACCGAAGTACGACTCGAGTTCGTCGAACACATCTCACGTGGCAAATGAATCACAGCCACGAATTCAATTCTGGTACCGATTGTCTGGACTATAATCATAGCCCCAAACACAATCAATTGCAGATAGGTAAAGCAGTAATGGATCAAGATTCAACTCATAGAATCAAGGTCTGGTATTATCCGTTTAGGGCTGCTAGGGCTGTTGCACGCACTCGTTGCTCCGCTCCCCCATCACCCATGACGGATCATACAACGTAAATATAAATTTAAACATACGCACTACATAGTAAAAATCATAAAGCAGTTGAGCATGTTATGAATCACAACACAAGCATGAGTTTGTACATGTTCAATTCCTAATCACACAACTATCAAAGGAGATCATACACATAGTTAAAAGAGGTTGAGAATCATATCTCAACACCCTTATACATTACAATTTGCTAACTACTACTCATTCAGACATTTCAAGAAACACTTAAACAAACATACATCAACATACATGACATATGTCGATCACATAGGCATTAGGCCAAATCCTTTCACTAGGGAGTTGCCCCCAATCATAACACGTGTACACCCACGACGGATAGTCATGGCAAGCAGGAATCCAAGTTCCATATTCATTCAGTCATTTCCACAAACACTTGGGCCACACATTTTAGCATATATAGTGTATATTGGCCGTGGCGTGATTTAGGGCAAATCCTTTCGTCAGAGGGGTATCGCCAATACAACAATCATGAATCCATGACAATTAGTCATGGCGAGCACGAATGAGAATTCAATACTCATTCAGTCATTTTCACAAACACTTAGAAGACACTATTACAACATACATGGTGCATGTTAGCAAAACATGTATTAGGGCTATCCTTTAGCCAAGCGAGTATTTTATCCATGTATAATATACTACTAAAGCAAATAATCATGATACATACATCTCCAAAATTTATACGTATACAGTATTTTCTAGAATACACAATTTCAACATACATAGTGTATATAAGTAAAACATGTATTTAGGCGAATCCTTTCGCCAAATAAGTATTTTATCCATACATCGTATATCCATACAGCAAATAAACATGTCAAACACATTTCCAAAAAATATACGTATACCGTACTTTCTACAAATACCTAGAGTATGTAGAATTCCATATTTTTCATCTTTAATCGAAACGGAAAACAGACTGCACTTTGTACATGTGCAATTGCATGCAGATCATGAATCTATCATTATCTGACATTGAAAGCGTTGAAAACCATTACCTATACATCTAAAGTCCGCACCTTTTGTCGTAGAATCGCAACGGAATTGATGGGTTTGTCTAGCTTCCGTATACGGCAACTAGGCAACCAAGAGAAGGAAATAGGTTAGCTACTTCATAACCTACAACTATCAAATCCCCCAAACAGGTTAGGGTTAGGGTTTATTACCTAGAAATGACGCCGGAATCGCCGGAAAGCGACAAGAATGAGGTGGTTAAGCACCGATAGCAGCAGGGTAGAGCGGCGGGGAGATCTTCCCACAACTCCCACACTTTCTCCTTCTTTTCCCTCTCTCAAATCTCAAATTCGTATGACTGCCATGAGAGAGGGTTTAAGGTCCTTATATAGTCTCAAAACTCACCGAAATAGACTCCTGTTCAAGGGGTACGACTATTATAGGTATTTCGGCACTTTTCCAGCTCAAAAGAGGGTTTCTGGTGGCCCTCCTTGAGCCAAACGTCAGACTTAAGCTCTCAACACATGAATCTACGTGGGATTACGCTTTCGACTCGATCGGATTCCCAGATCGCACGTGGCGGACCATTTTCAGTTCAACGGTCGGTGGGCCACGATCCGAAATTCCAAGTACATGTAAATGTTCCTGAAATTTTTCCTGATCCGAGGGTGTAATCTGGTCTGATTCTGACGGTCTGGTTGCTTAATACTGATCCGCAAGTGAATGGTGGCAGATCACTATTCCAGATATTTATTTTGTAAAGGAAAGAGTGATTTTCACACTCCCTCGCTCCGGACTCAAGCGAATGGCCGTGGGACATCGACTGGACTTGATTTCCGAGGTGGTTGTCAAGCCCAGTGAGGCGGTCCTAGTTCCTTAACTTCGTGTTAATCGGACTTCCGATGTGCGGTCTAGACCTAATACGAAGTTTCAAGTCATTCCTGAGAGTAGCCGGGTAATGAGTTTGATCCTAAACTTTAGGGTAACTTAGAGTCAATGTTTTTGCAAGTTTTGGGTCTTGTAGATCATATTTAAAGTGATTGGTGCTAATTTCACAGGCACTCTAGTTTAACACTAGCTAAATCTCACTTAATTTCTAAAGGGTTTAGTCCTGTAAGATTTCTGTCTGAGGTCGTACCTGGGCCTTTGTAGTTTGTATATAAAGTGATCCAAGGTATACTACTTAGCTAGTTTAAAATAGTGTCTAGGATGAAAGTACTTTGAAAATTTAAGGAGCAAGGTGGTGAAGGGTGGGATTTGTGAAGGAAATGGATTAAGGAGCGATTTTAGACTGTGGGATTGAGTTTTGACAAGTTGATAAGGTCTTAGGATCGACCCATTGCCTAAGGACGTCTAATCCCAGGTTGGCAAAAATCCGGGATGTTACATATAGCTTAGCATGGCTTTTGCACACACACGCACACGCTATATACACATGATATCAGTGTTTTCAGTAGTGCTCGTAGCGTAGCGTAGTGTAGTTAAAATGCTACGCCGCGCATGCAGGTAGCGTAAGCTACGGGGCATGTAGCGTAGACTGCGTAGTGTACAATGTAGTGCAGCTAGTGTATGCTACCTAAAATCTTCTTTTCTTTTTTAGTTTTTCTCCTATGCTAGTTCAACACTTATTTTAAAATGGTGGTGACTCATCCCCATCATACTTGGCACTATATTAGATCAATCTGGACCATCTAAATTGTGGTCCATATTGTGAATCTATGATGTTTCAATAAATAAAAAAAGAGGTCATACTTAGAGATGTCTGGAGAGAGAGAGAGAGAGAGAGAGAGAGAGAGAGAGAGAGAGAGAGAGAGAGAGAGAGAGAGAGAGAGAGAGATTTTGCATGGAAATATGCGGTTGACAATCCAGATTCGTAGTAAAAAAACTCATAGGAAATATGCATTTTGTAAATTTTATCATAATTTTCTATTATTTTAATTAAAAAATATTAAGTATTGTGTAGCATACGCTATAAGCTATAGAGGACCAAACGCTACACTATACGCTAGGCGCTATTTAAAACATTGTACGATACACATACACACGTGTGTGTGTGCGCACGCGTGCGAGCGTGCATGTGAGACATCCAACACATAATCAGCAACATCCACTCATTCAGTGGAGCACACTTGTATTTTGGTATTTATCAGTGCTAGAAATTGTTTTCTATGGTGTGGCCCTAATGAGTAGATGGGGCTGAGTTTCGTCAAAAGGCAATTCATGTGTTGGGGTCGAGCTATTGGAAGGGTTGGATGTAGCACACAATTAATAGGTTAGAAGTTACCTGTTGAGTGGACAGGTAACTTGTGGTCCAACCAGTTGGACTTGAGACATCTGTAAAAATAGACTTAGAAACACGAGGGAAGGCTAGGGGGTGAAAGCATGCATGTGCACATTGATGTGGAAAGATTTATGTGGGAAGTTTCTGCCAATTATTAAAATGAAGCATGCTTTAAAAGTTTTAGAAAATGCTTGGCAATTTATTTCCTGAGAGAAGGTGAGATTAGAAGTTTCCCGTGAGTAACGTGGTAGAACCTAAAGCAGAAGAACGAATGACGCCAACCTATAGTATAAGCCTTCAAGCACAGGCACATGAGATTATGATGGAGATGGCTAATTGTATAAAAAGGGTAGCAAAATAAGTGCTCGGTGAATTTAAAGTAAAGAACTACACAAAAACATGGTAGTAGGGGATGAGATACATAAGGGAATGAGAGAAGTACAACTATAAAGACTGGAAAAGAAGTAGAATTGAGAGAAACCTTGAAAGACATGAAAAATCCAAAAAGGAAACAGAGGAAGAAGTACAGCCACGTATGAGGCGTATGATGAATCGTATGGGAGTGGCATATTTACCAACTAGCAAAAATGAGGGAGAAGAAAAGTGGGGACATAAACCTCATTAGACAGATGTGTGATGGGTGAAGACCAGTAAAGGCCATTACGCAAACGAAACAATCACCCCCCTTATGAGATACAAGGGTAAATCAGTCCCTTATTATTATTATTATTATTAATTTTAAGATAGAATGAGTCCCTTATGAACAATGTATTCAATAATGGCAACGACCGGCAGTTCAACCATTTTATTATAGGCTGTAACGGTCAAATTTCTTTTAAAAATCCCCCAATAACCCCCCCCCCCCCCAAAAAAAAAAAAAAAAAAAAAGAACGAGGATTTCAAAAATGTATTTCTTTTATGGTTTTGAACATGTTCATTATGGTGTAACGGGCCATTCTTTGCTAAAAATGTTGTCTAGGGTTGCCTGATGATTTTATTAATTAGGCATGATCATATTGGCTTCAAAATTTGTATATTGAATTTTCTAAATATCCTCATAAATAACATTATATAGGAACGAATCTAATGATGAGATCATTATATATTTATATTTATATAACTATTTTACCATAGACAACTATAGTATAGTTGTATAGGTCTTGAAGATGTTGATGCATGAAGTATGAAGTGAACTCATAAGGAATAAAGTGATGTCAAATGAAGAACATAAATACGAAAACATTACTCACTAATCAGATCACAGAAATTTGATGAGAAAATGAAAATGAAATTAGGATGAATAGTTTCGGGCTGATTTAGGACCACTTGAATACTATCCCAAAATGGCCTGAAATTCATGCAATCTATAGAACTCATTCAACTAATGCATAATCCTAGCCATTTGAAACCATTTCTCTCAAGAAAAATTGAGGTAAAAATTTTAAATTAACTTTCGATGAATGGTGTCGAGCCAATTTAGGACCACTCGAATGCCATTTCCCAAGAGCCTGAAATTCATGCAACTTGTGGAACTCATCCCACTAATGCATATCCCAGACTATTTGACACCACTACCCTCAAGAAATTTGAGGAAAAAAATAGAAAATTAAATTCGGGTGAATAGTGTCTGGCCTATTTAGGACTACTGAATGCCCCCAAGACAGCTCGAAATTCATACAGTTTGTGGAACTCATACCACTAATGCATATCCCTAACCATTTGACACCATTTCTCTCAAGAAATTAAAGGAAAAATTTTAAATTAAATTCAGATGGATGGTGTTGGGCTAATTTAGGGGCACTTGAATGCGCACCCTCAAATGGTTTGAAATTCATGCAACCTGTGGAACTCATCCCACTAATGCATATCCCTGACCATTTGATACCATTTCCCTTAAGAAAGTTAAGGAAAAAAAATGGATGAATAGTCTGCCCGATTTAAGATCACTTGATTGCACCAAAATAACCCGAAATTCATATAATCTATGGAACTCATCCATAAATCCATATTCCTAAAAATGTTAAAAAATAAAATAAAATAATAATTCCATATTCCTAATAATTTGACACTATCTCCCTCGAGAAATTTGAGGAAAAATAAAAATCAAATTCGGACGAATAGTGTCGGGTCGATTTAGAATGAGTCAAATGCCCCACAAAATGCCTCAAAATTTCATTAAGTCTCTCACGCAATCTGTGGAACTAATCCCACTAATGTATATTCCTAATCACTTGGATTGGTTTTTATTTATTTATTTATTTTTATATAATCTTTGCATGCTAGCCAATGTAATGTGCGTTGGACATAATGAACAGTCTAGATCAGTGGTCTGGAATATCTAAATCAGTGGACTAGACTCTCTAGATTAATGGATTGGATGGTGAAGAATGGTATCCAGTGTCCCAAGGTATTCAATATGTTTGGATGCTTGTAAAGTTTCAATTTGTAAACACTTTACACCTGGAAAGAGTTTCAGGAGTAAACTGTTAACATGCTATTCTGTTTGGCTTTAAGAGGTAATCTATTTACAGGTAAACAGATTATGTGTTTGGCTAACTTGTAAAGTGATTACAATACATAAAGTAGGTATTCACACCATAGAGCCTGGGATGGTAAATTCCACCAAAATTGACAAATCACATAAAAGGATTTGATTTTTCTGGGGGCCCTAGGAGAGCATCAAAGCATGCATGCGCTGGACAGCTTGGATGTCCTCCATCCATTATAGTGGGCCTCAAATGAATTCTGGAAGTTTTTAATGGTGGATGATTAATCAAACTTTTTTTTTTTTCTTTTTTGTTTTTGTTTTATTTAATAATAATAATAATAATAATAATATTATTATTTTTATATTATTATTGTTATTATTATTTTTTTTGGGGGGGGGGGGACATGATGGACGGATTAGATGTACCGTAGGCATTATGGTGCTTACCACACATCATGACTGTGTATCAACCATTGTGTTCTATTATGTATAATGCCTTTTTTGTTGTAAAGACTTCACCTGTAGTCTGAAACATGGCTTTTTGCCAGGTTTTAGGTTACAACTAAAAGCTATAATGTGTTTACAACTGGTAAATCCTTTACAGGCAAATGCAGGTATCCAAACAACCCCTAACGGTAACAGTGGCTATAACGGCTACTGCTGGTACCATTACGGTATTGCCTGTGACGGCCGTTATGACCCATATGGTAATGGTAACATCTGTTACTGCCTCTTCTTCTTCTGTTTTTTGAAAAAAATGTAACGTAAACAGCCCCTGTAATCCCTTTATAACTTAAGGGTTTTACAGGCATCCAAACAACCCCTAACAGTAACAGTGGCTATAACAGCTACCGCTGTTACCATTATGGTATTGCCTATGACAGCCGTTATGGCCCATATCATAATGGTAACATCTGTTACTGCCTCTTCTTTTTTTTTTTTTTTTTTTAAAATGTAATGTATATTGGCCCATAGTGGACTGTTATTCCCCCCCCGTAGAGCATTGAATTCTGAAGAGATGGAGCTGACAAACTTCTAATTTGAAGATCCACAAGCTAAGCATCACAGAAGTTTGGTTGAAATGATCATGTAACTCCTGCAAAAATATAATATTTATTGTATACTGTCAGTTTCTGTTTAAACTTGGGAAATGGCAGCATGAAATAGGACCTGTAGACTTGTGGAGGCGAAACCATGATTTGAGATTCTAATGAGAGGTATAGTTAGCAACTTGGTATAACTATAATTACTCAACAGGCCATTATTTTCGTAATGGCAGTTATGGCTACAGGCTGTTTTTCCCGTAATGGCCATTATGGGGCTGATACAGTTATTTATCTTTTTAATGGCAAATACTGTGGCTGTTATGGCCACCTTTACCGTTATCGAATAACTTGTACAAAACTGCAGTGTGAACATTAGTATTAACAAGTGGAAAATACACAAATTAATGATGTCTTCTAGTATCCATAATGTGGATGTGCGCTCAAATTGTGGTTGCATTTTTTTTTTTTTTAAAATTCCAACTTGAAGTAGCGTAATGGGAATTTGGTGCCCCGACCCTTGGTACGAATGCTATATGGAAATCATAATGTGGTTTTTCCACTTTATGAGTGACGTGGATCCTATTGCCATTATATATACGGAGGGCCATGGTTGTCTAAGGCCAACCTGCACTTTGTATTGGTCCCACTATTAGGAAGTATGAAGAGGTGGTTCATCACTTGAAAGTTCCACATGAATATTAGTTTCTAGTTGACATGCTTGCTTAGGCTACAATTTAGGCGTTAAGTTCTTTTTGGTTACTTGTTTCTTTGGATTATACTTGGATTTTATGCTGTGTGACTTGTGATTAGTTTCCTTGGGAAACAAGGAATTCTTGTAGGATTAGGAGACCAATTTCGCTAGATCAATAAATGTGGGTGTTTAAGCCCATAGCTCACCATAGACAGCTTGTGTTCCAACATTGAGGTCTCGGGTTTGATCCCAGCTTACCTATCAGAAAAGGAGGAACTAGAAATGCTAACTGCTGGAGTTTCATAGTTAATTAATTGTTGTTCTCTCACTTTAAGCTCGAGAGTTATCTCAGTTTCTCAGCAACAGAAGTTTTCCGCAGATTTGCTGAAAGTGCTAATTTTCCCACTGAAATACTCATGAAGAATTGACATTTTTGAGGCTTTGCATTGTCCTATTGCTGAGTTGCTTGCAATGTTTGTGAGCTGGTTATCCTGCAACCATTTCAATCGTCGTTTAGTTCTCTGCAGCCGGTTGCATCATGGATCCGTCACAAGGGGGCAGAGATTCACTACATGGGTTTTTTCGTAACATTTTATTATGCCATCAATTTATTTATTTATTTATTCTGAAACTAAACAGCTTTTGAACATCTTTCTCGAGTAATCTTATCATCATCATCATATGCATGAGGGGCGTTTATTGCCTCAGCCAATCCTACATGAATGATAGTTCATGTCATGTAATCTAAGTCCAAAAGTCAACTTAGTATATTCCTACTTCAATTTCTGATACTTAACATCAGTAATAGAGATTCTATCATCAGCATTGTTTAATGTTATCTATTCAGCATTTGGTTTGGTCTGTTAATTGAAAGATCCTTCCTATAGAAGGATTGCTACCAAAATTCGTAACTGATCCTCTTCCAATCTTTTCAGGTGAATGTTACAGCCGATCACCGAATAGTCTATGGTGCTGATTTGGCAGCGTTCCTTCAGACCTTTGCGAAGATTATTCAGAACCCAGAGAGCCTAACATTGTAGACAGACGTGGGTATTATGATGATGATCTTGTGGCTGTCATTTTCATTGTGGGAAGGAATGCTTGATGGAGATATACTTATGCACAAACGGAAAGCGGCTGCTGAGGACATTGGTTTTGCAGTAGAGTAGGATATTCCAAATGTCTTATTTTCTTATTATCTTGTTTGAGGGCCCAAATTATCAGATGTGTTTTCCAGAAAAACTTGACAGTTCCAAGCAAATAGTTTATTTCCAGCTTACTATGAGAAGGGAAAATATTTCCAGTAAGAAATAGAGGTGACCTGTTGATTTTGGGAAAAAAACCATAGACAATGTGCCATATCCTGTCCCATGTGGTTTACTTTACACAAATTGTCAAGAAGACACTGAAGCTTGCTATGTTGAACTTGTAAGCTTTTCTAGTTTCTTTACCACACTTTTGACACGCCTCTTGATTTAGTGGCCATTTGACTTTCACCTCAGTACATGCTTTTTGGTTTCGTACGACCATCTGCCATTCATTTGGGGCAGCTCAGAAAACAGAAATGGTCATTTCCCAGTTTTTTTCCTCCGAAATTGCAAGTGATGTGGGATGCCTTTTTCTTTACTTTTTCTTCTGTTTTTCTTTTTATTTTTAATTTTTAAAAGAGATTTACTAAAGTCTCCTTGGAATAGAGCTGTACAAGAGTCGAACCGAGTTGAGCTTGGCACAGCTCGGCTTGGGTCGGCCAATAGCTAACCCCAGCTCGAACTCGACTCGGCTCGGTCCTCGAGCCTGTCTTGCTAGCTCGGCTCGGTTCGGTTCGGTCAGCAGCCCGGGCCAGTTCGAGCTAGTTTGAGCCTGTTCGTCATTTTTTCAAACAGGTAAAATGCATCTTCAATTTCTCATAGAATGTAAAACAGTAACAATATTTTACAGGTATTTCATCATACACCTAGAGAGCAGCATCAAAATCAAACACCCGGGTGAGCAACATCAAAATCAAACAGCCGACATATCCATTCCTTCCTCGCGAACACTTCGTTAAGTCATTTCATCAAACAGTCGGCAAGTAGTATTCATATCAAAACCGAGTCACCAAGCTGATTCGATCCGAGTTGGTTCAAGTTGAGGTTCGATCTGAGTTGAGTCAAGTTTGGGCAAGCTCAAGAGCTCCAAAAACCCGCTTGACTTGGTCTGAATCCAATTTCAAGAGTTGAGCTTTTCCGAGTCGAATCAAGCGAGCTGACCGAGCTAACTCGACTCGTGTACAGCTCTACCTTGGAACCTAGACATTGAAGATGAGAAGGACAAAATTTCGTCTCTAAGGTGGACAATCATGTTGTTGACCATAGGGTTTCTTTAGTAATTACCTGTTTGGAATTTCTTTCCCCACAGGATTCATGTTTTTCCCCGTTTTTATTGGAAGAAAGGTTGTTACATGCTCAGGATTTTGAGTTAGATGTGACTACACGGAATCTTAAGATTAGGCATCTCTGTAATGTCATTTATCATATCAAGATATGGTATCAAGTTCTATTAAAGAAAAGTGGCCTTGTAGATTGATCCTTTTTAAATTAGAAGGTTCATGGACACAAGGATATGAAATCAAGGAGTGTTACACGCTGCTTAGCAAGGGTGGATATTCATAATTGAGTTCCTATCTGACCTAATTTTATTTATAAAATCCGGAATTGCTGTTTGCCCAAGCTCGCTGATGCCACTGACCAATCATTGCCTTCTCCACATGGCCTGGAGGAATTCGAGAGATCAGTAGGGGGACTTACTACAATCTGTGATTCCTGATTTGTGTTCTAGTATCCGACTGTTGGGCCGTTTATTGTATTTTATCTTATTCTATTTTATCCATAGAGTCGAAGATTCATGGGGGAAGACAATGAATAAAGAAAAATTCTTACAAATGGATCGTTTGAATGATGATCAAGCATCAATGTACTTGCTCACAAACAAGCATCTATGTATTTGCTCACAAAAAAGGGGACCGACTCTCATTGTAGCCCAGTCCTTAGTTGTATAGAAGGCCTTAACCAGCCCATCAGTTTGCTTTAAGCTTCGAAGCCAGCAAGAAAAGCTTTGAAGCTAGCAAGCAATCGGCTGAGAGAGTAGTTGCGGAGATCGACTCCAGTGGTCTTACTTTTCCATAGAAAAGTATCTTTTAAATTTTATTCCAAAAATCTTATCTACAGTCATTTCCATGATAATGTTAGACGGCTCTTGCTTCTGACCATTGACCTTAAGCTCATTTTGATGGAAATTAACTTGAAAAACAAACAATGTACATTTTGACACAAGTCCTTGCTTCTTGTTTTTTTTTTTTTTGGTCTTTTTTGTTTTTGTGTCACGTTGATCCATTTCCAGGAAGTTTTCATATCCATGCTTAAATGACATCCTACTCAACAGGGCCCATAAAAATCTAGTAATTGATTACACGTTTCTCAAGGGTGAACATGTACGCACAAGATGGAGAAGGGCCCTACTGATATGTGCTACCATGATATGTAGGACCAGAGCTATTCATCAGGCAGGACATCTAGGGAGAACATTCCTTGACCAAAAATCAGCCATCTGGTCATCTGGTAGGCCACGAGTGCATGTAAATAACTCTGCTTTTAGCATTGTACATAAGCCCATTACCACACGGAGTTCCATGAAATCTTATAAACTCACAGAAAAAATGGTCCAGAGTGTTGGATGGTTGATTTGTCCTTTTTCTCCTCTTTGAGCCGTCTTTATATATCATCTTTTATAGTGAGTTCAAAAGAATGTGACGAATTGCATCTTGAGGGTTGATGTCAAGTTGGCTTCTGGTCCTCAAATTTTTGCCAAGCAAATCATGAAAGCCAATCCCAAATAGCTGGGAAAGGGCTCCGATGATGATGATGATTTATGGTTCAGTTCAAGGCTTCAAGCTGTCCCTACTGCTACTTTAATACCAATTTTCAATATGCATAACATTGTTATCCCATGCAGGTCTTGGAGTCAATTCTACAAGAAAATTTCGTTCCCAATGACACCAACTTGCATTTGGATGGTGAATACTGTCAGATCATTACGGGACCAAACATGGGTGGAAAGAGCTGTTACATTCGTCAGGTTGCTCTCATTGCTATCATGGCTCAGGTAGTGTTTTGAACTTTAACCAATATCAATCAATCTTTTTTTTTTTTTCCCTGTCTTTTGTCACAACATCACAATGGAACTTTGCTCTTATCGGGGAAAACTTCCAACAGTACTTTGCAGATTGTTAGAAAGGAAGGGTTCTGCTCGTCTCCATTCAGTGGAAAGCCTGATAGTACTTTGTCCTATGGAAATGGCAAAGCTTAAACCTTTTTTTCCTTTCACTTTTTGAAATTAATGTTTGTTTTTGGTTTATGGAACTTCTTCTTCCTCTTCTCCACCCCCCCCCCCCCCCCCCCCCCCCCCCTCTCTTTGCAGAGGCATGATTTCTAGCCTTTTATTTTGTAGATTTATTCTTCCATCAGTAAGAGAAGGAAATTTTGGCAAATTGGACATGATTTAAAATGGGCTTTTTCTCTATGAAGCTGTCTTTCACTGTTAGCATCATATTTTTTAGCAATTTATTTATTTATTCTTTGCTCTTGATTGCCAAACTGTCTTTGGAATTCCAACTGTGCTTCTTGTTGCTACAGTTTTCTCATAATGACTTGATTGTCCTGGACATCATGAAAATGTACCCCACTTCATGAAAATGTACCCTCTGATCCCTCTAGGTTGGTTCCTTTGTACGAGCATCCTCAGCAAAGTTTCATGTGTTAGATGGAATTTATACCCGTATTGGAGCATCTGACAGTATCCAACGAGGAATGAGCACCTTCTTCGAGGAACTGAGTGAGGCTTTTCCATGGCTTTTGCTTTCTTTTTTATTTAACCATTTGTTTGTAGCTGTCGATCAAAGGATTAGGAACTTCCAGTGTATAAGCTTACTCAACCCACACTGAGATCCATCAAATTAATAGTCTGGATTACCACATACACCGCTTGTACGGAACTGACCCAAGACGTTTTTTACACCCCAATGCATCATGGCCCATTACTTTTGTTCTATTTCTGAGTTGTTTTAGCACATATAGTAGCACGTCATTTTTGGATTTTAGTTTGTTTTTATATGTGTGTGTGTGTGTGTGTGTGTGTGTGTGTGTGTGTGTGTGTGTTCTTGGATTCATAGGAAAAGCTACTTGGTGCGCGCGAGGTGACACTACAAGAAAATGTGCTTTTACTGGCGCATTTTTTTTACCGGCGGCCATCTCTAACTGCCGGTGATAATGTGAATCACCGGCAGCTGTCCAAAAACGCCCCTGATTCTGAAAGGTGGGCGCCAGTAAAATGGTGTTACTTAAAAAAAAAACTGCATGTTTTAGTAGTTGCTGCTTCTTGCCTAATTGCAGGAGTTGGCCTCTTCCTTCTGGCTGTGGTGAGGCCCATCTTGGACTCCTTTGAAAAATCTTAACAGGTTCCACAACCAGCATTAAGTGATGTAGTTGCTGGGATGACCTGTAAAAAGCCTGAATGAGGGCCAACGAAGAGAGCTTGTTTGATATCTTGGGGACCCAAATGTTTGTAGATTTGATCATTTCCCAGCAGTTCCAATCTCTGTATAACCATAAGAAATGGGTCCAGATGGAGAACTCTGTTTCATGTCCTGGTCTTAGGATTTTTTCATTCGAGCAACTTCTGACAAAATTCAGCTGGTTAATGCTTTGTGGATATGATAAAAGAGACTTTTTTGGTTCATTGCAGTACTAAATAAAACGACATGTCCATGAAACCATGAAAAAAGAAGAAGATCGTGGATGATAGATCGGGATGGCCCAAATCTTTCTCTTAAAATGGTTTTATCCAAAATCAGATATGATTGAGGGGAAAGCTTTAGAAAATGGGAAGATTATTAGCAATCAACAGGATAACAAGTTTACTCACCGCGAATGACATTGTTTTATATGGGACCGAGACCGGATTGATCAAGGTGAGTTTATCTGATATGCATCTACTGTTAGGTTGCGTTTGATGCACTATCCAATTGAATTGCAATAACTAGTTCAATTACTGCATAAATCCAAGAAGTATATTTGGAAAGGAAAACACAACATCTGAGGAAAATGTGGATGAGGAAATAGTGGAAAAGAATCCTAAAAAAACAGATAATTTGTTTTAGTTTCTGTGATTTCTAAGCATACCATCTACATGCCACCACATATTCCAGTGTGGCAAGCAGGTGCAATATCCAAGCTGTCCATCAGGTGGGTCTTAACCAATTCTTTTCTCAGCTATTAGACCAGACCTGATTCTTGGGCGATGACATCCAGTGATGCCCATCTGATGGATGGACTGGATCTCAAACCTCTATTTTCCATGACAGCACACACATGTGGCATGTACATGAACTGCCTCATCAAGACTTGCAATCCAGCATTGGAACTTGTTATCGCAATTCAATCGAGACTCCACTTGCAGGGAAATTCATCATCGACGTTGAGTTCCTCAATTCGAAGATTGCAGATCCAGTAGTATGTTCGTCTGTCCTTCCTTGTTTTCTTACTTCCAGTATCCATAATTAAGCATGTGGCCAATAAGCAACCACACGTCGATGGATTTAAATAGGTAGGACGTTGGACCCCATATTCAGATATGTGGGCTCCACTGCTTATTTTATACCAATCAAATATTCGTGTGCTTAAAAAAACTCATTTACTTAATCTACGTTTGAAGAAACAGAAACCATGAAAATTCAGAACCTTGCAGAAGCTTACTCACTACACCAATATAGCAAATTTGGAACGACCATGGTTTTGCTTCTGAAACGGTTTAAGCCGTACCAGATTTGGAACCGTACCAGAACCAAAAAAATAAAATAATAAAACCTAATTTTAAACTGTACCAGAACCAAACTCTCTCACCCGCTCCCTCACCCCTCCGTCCCTCTCTCTCTCTCTCTCTCTCTCTCTCTCTCTCTCTCTCACTCACTCACTCATGGAATCCACCGTCAAGCAAGAAATCATCGAATGGCCATCTCAAAATCCCCCATCGGATGGCTCAAAGCATGTCGCCGTAATCAATCTCAGCAGCAGCAGCGATTCCGATTCCGGTTCGGACTCCGACGAGGAATTTCCTCCTTCTGCCAAAAGACCTAGGGTTTCTAGCGATGAAGAAGAAGGAGAATCTTCTTCAATCAAGAAGCCGAAACCTGACGATTTGAGATTCGTTCTCCCGCTTGGATTCCTCGATCTGCTTCCCCCTGAAGATCCCACCCCACTGCCACTTCCTCAGGCGCCCCCGCAGCTGAGATCAAAGGTCGCGATTCGAACCTGCAAGCAGTTCTGGAAAGCTGGGGACTACGAGGGCGATACTGTCATGGGTTTGGAATCCTCTGCCTCTGGTAATACTGCAATTGTATAGAAAACAAGAGATGCTTTTATCTGTTCAGTGGCCCAGTGCTTCATGCAAGTGAGTCACCCAACTTTCTGGTGATTTTTGATTGTTCATTTGGTGGACCCAAACTGGGTGGTGGTGGACTGAAAAATTCTTCAATTGAACAATCCCAGCTGTTGCTTTGTGGACTTTTTTCTTCCCCACTGCATTAGTACCATTGGCTCTATTTCATGTTTAACCGTCCATTTTCTGGGCTACAATCATATATTTGGAATGATCCGACTGGGGAGTTCTTATCAGCATCACCCTTCCCCAGTGTGGCCTAGTTTATGAATGGTCTGGATCACTTGAAAGCTGGACCACGCATGAGAAATGGAGGTCCAAATGGAAAGAAAACTAGTTTAGGCTGAGATTGTGTATTTCAGTAGGTGTTACTCATTTGGGTTGGATATTTCTTTTCATTGATTTCACAAGGCTACTCTGTAATTTATATTATTTTTATGCATTTGCTTGCAATCCGATCAGACAGTCAATTGATACTATGTTAGTGAAATTGGTGTTTTTATTAGTTTGGGCTGAGATTGTGTATTTCTTATGTGTAGCTCAACCTTATGACATTTTTTTTTACTGCTTTACTTGTCAATGTGACTAATATAACAGTTTATTACACTCTATTTTGCAGGGGGTATGGATCATGTCAGGGTCCACCCCAAGTTTCTACATTCAAATGCAACTAGCCATAAGTGGGCTCTTGGAGGTACCTTCTGTGACATAATAAGCATTTTTCCACAAATTAACAATTTTCTTTAAAGATTATTATTATATTTAATATTTTGGATTTGGTCAAAAGAGTTGCCATTTTTCTTCCACAGCTTTTGCAATTCTTTGGATGAGGTATTTGCAATTGTGTATTCCTTGAAGCCTGCCAGCATGACTATTCTTATTCTCGCATTTTGTAAGATGCCGATTTTCTTCTTAGGTTTGCCATGGAGCTACTTATGTGAACATCGATGTGCTAGAAAATAACAAGGATAAGAGCAGAATCTTGCTGATTGATGGTATGGAGCTTTGCTTATTGTTTGGTTCATTATGTTTGGTCTAGACAAATAACTTTTTCAGCTTGGTTTACTTTAAGGGGTCGTTTAGATGTGCGGAAGCAGGGAGTTTTGGAAGACAACTTCCGTGGAATTAGGACATTTCTGTAGTTTGGAATGCCATATCTATATGCAAGGATCTTCCAAAGGAAGCTATATTCCTCAAAAGCTGGGAATGTAGCTTCCATCCAAAAAGCTAAGATGCAGGTTTCCGTGGAAAATCCCTTTGCATCTTTGATGCCCTTGGTTGAAACCTTAGCCTTCCTCTCCTGCTCTCACCCATCTCTCTCTCCATTGAATCATCCAACTAAAGTGATGTTTGAGAGGGATGGGATCAACAGTGGTCCTGCATGATGGACTGTCTGTATCGATGCTTAGCCCTTTCTAGAACAATCAATATGGATTATGGACCGACTGTTTTCATGCCAATGCCCTTTTTCCTTGCCACTAATGGATGGTTAGGATATTCCGGCCAAAGGGATTTAAGAGGAATGGGCAATAAAAGGTAGTCCCCACATAATGGACAACCATCATCAATAATCAAACCTTTTTCTGGCATAATCAGCATTGACCATCCAATCTCCTAGCCATTGGTTATCATCATTATCATCATCACCAAAGGCTTGTCCCAACTAGTTGCTGACGGCTTTACGAAAACTCTTCTAACAAAGAATGTGGCATAGAGGGCAATCAATCAGTAGGGAGGCCAATCAGAACTGTACATTTCCTATTGCAAGATCTATTATTTTAAAATATACGGTAATTTGGACCAGTTTCTGTAAATTAAACCTGGATGTTTAAGATTGTGGGTGTGAGGATTTCACATATGGCATTGGCATTTTGAAACTCTGTTGCTTGCATCGCCTGCCATATAAACCTTTCTGGGAAAAAAAGAGAGTACAATTTTGATTGTTTTGAATTATCATCTGCATGCCATGTGTATAATAGATTACTAACATAGTAACACCGTTGTTACACATTTGACCATCTGCCGAACAATTTTGATTGTTTCCACCAGAACCTGAGCATTATCGAGGGCCCAAGCTTAAAGTTGCTATCATTGGAGCTGGGCTGGCTGGCATGTCTACTGCAGTGGAGCTTTTGGATCAAGGCCACGAGGTTTGGCTCAGATTTTCTTTAGAATGGTTCTTCTTCTTAGGTCGATCTTATGCATATCCTTTATGTTTGTGTGCTACTGTAGTTTGAGGTATTTAGGCCCGCGGATCATGCTTGTTCCCTTGAGTTTTGAGTCATCATTATTGGTATCTGCCAGAAAGAATAAAATTTTTGATTGCAAGTATATTCCGCTGATTATTCTAAATGGGCAAAGTACCCCTGCTAACACATATTGAGTTCCAAATCTCCATGGAGTCTTTTGTGACAAGGAACCTTTTTTTTTTTTTTTTTTTTTTTTTAATTACAAATTTTCAAACAGTGCACATAGCATAGATTTGTATCTACTATAAATTTTTAGTTGTAATCTTAACAGAACTTTTACTTGGAAAATGTGAGATTACATGTGTAATGCCATTATATTATCCATCATGATGCCATTATGATATAGAAATATTAGATTTGTAAAACTGATGAAGTATACTTCCAATTCCACAAATCCTATTTTCGGAGCTTGCAGATTGTAGTTCTGAATACCATTGTTGGATTTGTACCTGTAACTGTACCTGTGACTCTATCAATGCCACCTGCCTTCTATACATGTCAGTCATGGAATTTGGCATTGCTGACATGGCTGTAGGATAAGCATTCTATTCATCATAGAAGTTCCTTATTAGCTTCTTGTTCATTGTGTCAGAGCAGAAATGGTTCTGTATCTCTGTTGGATTAGTTCCAGATAGCCTTTCCCTTGGATAAATCTCTCCTCACACATTTCCATGCTTAATATAATTATGAAACTGATCAAGGTGATTTTGTTTTCTGTTGTGCAGGTTGATATTTACGATTCACGGTCTTTCATTGGTGGAAAAGTGGGCTCATTTGTAGATAAGCATGGGAATCACATCGAGATGGGACTTCATGTCTTCTTCGGTTGCTACAGCAACCTTTTTCGCCTGATGAAAAAGGTGTAATCCCCATCCTTTGTCATAAAACTCATAATCTCTGGACCCAGAAATGTGAACCATCTCCAGTGAGTTGAGGCATATTGATGGGTTAATTGACAATGCAGTAATTATTTCAATGCAATTAGTAGCAGTCCTTGTGTTTACTTGCTCTCAATTTGAATTGCCTAACCTGAGATATTGATGGGTTAATTGACATTGTAATAAATTCTTTAAAAGAACAGACGAGAAACCATTTTCTCTTAGGAACAACCATGTGGCTGTTTTTGTCATTTCTGTATTGAAGTTTCAGTTGGTAGTTATGCTGTCATTTCCATTTAAGCAGCAAATATAACAAGACACTTTACAAGCCTCCTCTGGAACTTCTTCAGATTCTTCCTATAGGGGCCCGCTCGAGTGGTACTGTTACCACCAGGTGATGATGTGGTTATTTCAAACACACGGCTTTATGACAGTTTTTTCAAGCAGAGATGCTCCTTGGTGTTGCTGGCCAAATGGGTACTCAAAACTTCAATGTGGCTGATTTTCATTCTCTGGATTGCTTTGATTTTTCTCTATCCTAGGACTGATTTTTTTTTTTTTTTTTTTTTTTTTTAAGAAAGGAGAACTATCCTAGTTCACTATAGGAATCCTATTTATGCTGTCCTAATTTTGCATGTAACTGTAATAAAATATGATGTTTCTATTGTTGATGGAAAATACTCCACTAATCATGAACTGAACATTCTTTCTGTGGCCTTGTCTCCACTGAAAATGTAGGCTGTTGGCACTTGGCACTTGGCACTTTTCTCCAACAGTCACTTACAGAACAACCAATTCACTCGATCGGTTATCTTCCTGGCTAATCTCCCACTGTCTGAATTGTATGTCTCAAACTCAAGTGTGTTCCTAGCAAGTCTTTAAACATGTTTTATTTTCGTGCTGCACACTGAAGCATTTGCTGATCATTGATTTGCACTGTGCAGCAGGCCTATTTGTGTAATGTCAGCTGTTTCATTTACTTTGGGTTGGCATCTGTAGAGTCTATATAGGGATTTGGGCTGCACAATTAAGCACAGGCCGATTATCAATCAATTACAGCGGGCATATCTGTAATGTCATCTGTTGTGGTTGCTTTGAGTGGGCTCCAAGGTGCAATCCAATTAGCATATGCTGCATTTCAGCATCTCTTTATATTGGTTCTCTAATTCAGCTATCTTTTCTATTGATATCTTCAAGGCAAAATTTTCCACTAAAAACATCTCACTATTGTATTTTGGGGTTATTTTTCCACTGTAAATCTGTTGGTGCATCTGTCATGAATATATTTGGGCTGACATAACCTGAGTTCTTGCTTATCTTTGTGCTTGCAGTTGGTTGATTTCGTTTTGGCCTTCTAAGAATTCTATTCCTTGCTTATCTAAAGCATATAATTGTGCCACGCATTGTTTCTTATAAGTCCTATTGTTGTTATGGACTATGGAATAGTCACCGGGCTGCTGTCAGTTTGGTCATTTGTTTTGAAATTAAGAAAGATATAGGTTAAGTTCTTTGTTAACATGCTTAATCAGGTGAACATCATATGATGTACAAGCAACCTGGTAATGATGGGCAATGTTCAAAACTCGAAGTTGACTCAGAACTTGGTCTTTCAGTTTCTGAGTTCCACTTAATTGAGTCATTGAAGAACTGATGGAATTTTTATGAATTGCAAGATTCAAAAATCAACTTGTTCATTTCTTTTTTTGGTAAGATTGGAGTTTTATGAACTCATTGCAGTACATGAGTCCTAATGTGAGCAGGATCCAAGACTCAAGTAGGTGTAGGGGGCAATGGAATTGTCCATGTTTTTTGGTTTTTTTTTTTTTTTTTTTTTTTTTGTTGATGAAGTATATTAAACAACATGATTTAGGTCTTCATCAAGTTGCTGATACAGTTACATCTGTTGCCAGGTTATTGTCATTTTACAGGAATATTTTACTGAAATGGACAGACAGCCAAAGGAAGCAGAAGAGCCCGAAGTGGAAGATGCTTCAAATGTGACTAAAATGGAAGGACAACTGGAGGAAGAAGAAGATGCTTCACATGTGACTAGAATGGAAGAACAACAGGAGGAATCATGTAATTCTTCAGGCTATATGTTAGCATAAGTGCTTTTAGTTCTTAACTTCTAACATCTTGATTTATGTTGAAATTTAACTTTTCAATCCAATGAGAATAAAGCCTGGTGGGTCATTGCAAGACCAAATTGTGTACGATGTGGGCAATATAGTTGATGACTGCCCTCAGTTTGAAAATAGTACAAAAGACTTGTTTGGATTTTCCTATAGGTGCCTAACAATGAAGAGATGGGATGAGATTAGTGCATTGTTTGGCAAGTCAGGGTACTTTTTTCTTATTTCAGCTTTTGTTTCCAATCAAAGTATTGTATTTCAGATATTGTTTCCAATCAAAGGATGTTGCTGAACTTCCTTTGGTCGCTACAAGTAAAGAAAGCCAAGGAAAGGTAACGCATTCAAGTTGAAAAGGAAAAGCTGATTGTGAAGCACTTGGTTCTTTTTATTGGCATTGTTTTTTTTAGAGTTTTTCTTATGGTTATGATTTCCGTGCGCTTTTCAGATGAGTTTTCCACTCTTTTCTTTTTCTTTTTTTTTTTTTAGTGTTTTTCTTATGCTTATCATTTTTGTGCGCTTTTCAGATTAGTTCACACTACAAAAAAAGGCGGTTTTACTGGTGCAATTTTTACCGGCGGCCATCTATAACTGCCGGTGATAATGAGAATCACCAGCAGCCGTCCAAAAATGCCCCTGATTTTAGTATGTGGCCGTCGGTTAATATTGGTTATTAAAAAAAAAAAAAAGAAGAAGCGCCATTGGTTTTTCATTTACGCGCCGATTGGTTTTTCATTTCCCTCTTTCTTTTCCTCTTTTGTAGTTCTCCTTTCTCATCTCTCCCTCCCATCTCGTGCGCTTTTCCCATCTTGGATTTGGACTTTTCCATCTCCCATCTTATCTCCAAATCTCATTCTGTCTTATTTCTCTTCCTTTCTTCTCATTCTCAGGTTCTTAGATCAGATCTAGAGCTACCTGCAGACGTGGTCATCAACGGTGAAGAGAATAGAAGAAATCTGAGGAGGCACTTGAAGGTACTCTCTCTTTCTCTCTATTTTCCTCTTTTGATGGCCAGAAATTGGGCAGCAGCCATGGCAGCGGCAGCCATGTTCGCCGCTGCCCACGGCCCCCTACATGTTTGAAGAAATGCTTCACCCAATGTTATCGATTGGCAAAGCTAAGGGAGGAAAATGTTTTTAGATCTTATATAGGAACTTTTGAGAGCATGGTAAAAATCTCTTTTCTTTTCTTTTTTCTTTTTCAATTCTCTTTATAAAACATCATATCCTTTTGTGGGTTTTTTTTTTTTTTTTTGCCTTATTCCCTCAGGAGCTGTTTGGGTTGAGGGCATTTGGGTCAGGGATTCTTTGCATCCATGGATTTTCAAATATCCCCTGTTTATTTATTTATTTATTTTTGAGGACTTTTCAAATTCATGGAATTCCTAATTCCAACACCCCCATAAATCCATGGGTTTGGGGCAAATTCAAATCCCCAAAATGAGAGGCTTGCTTAAAGCAAATCCATTGCAGGACATGCTATGACATGGCCACAAATACTACCAAATCCTAGTTAATAGTAATTACGCACCCCTCAGTCCAACTAGTGGGGACTCGGGCCAAAAACCTCTTTATAGAATGGGCTGCCTCTGATTCGATTCTTAAGGGCTGTAATTTTCTCTTTTTAGGCCTGTAACCTGGTTTCTGCCATCTCGGCAGAGCCTTTTCTTTTTCCTTTTTCTTTTTCTAATGAATCGTTGCTTTTTTTAAAAAATAGTAATTATGTATTAGAGATATTGATCTCTAATACATAACTACTTTTAGCATGTGCTCATTATGCATAACTACATAGTTACTGTTAACTAAGATGATATGAACCCATTTTTAGGCATCTACCAAACAGGGCCTGAAGATTTGATGGATAGGATCTTACAATCTAAAAGAGTATTGGGTCTTATTACATCTTCATCGGGTCTCATAATATCAATGATGTGGATAAATGAACCATGGGTGGCTGCTTCAGAACAATCTTGATGGACTGATGCATCTGAATAGTGATAATTGGTATGGCGACACACACGGAACTAGAAGGCCTTGATGCATCTATTTTATATTAGTGGGGCCTGTGTTCATCACATTGTGGCTGCGGTTTTGCATTTGGGTTTTGTGATGTTGGTTTTCGGGTTTTTGGAAGCAATGTTTCTATTCCTTGGGACTTATTTTTCCTTTTTGATTAACTGATTTTCTGCTCATATCTCATTCTTTTCAACAATTTGAGGTAATGTTCAAATAGCTACTGAGGAGGCCTAACTGACATTGAGCAGATTAAAGTGGCTTGTTCTTATCTTTCAGGAAAAAAAAGTGGGTTGTTTTTTGAGAGGAAACAAGTGATGCTTCCTTTTAACTTATCAACTTTATCTGAACAAATGTTGCAAATTTTTCTTGAGGTTTTCTCTCTGTTATCCCTCTGCTTTGATTCTATTCAATTCCTCACCTATATCCCTTCTTTCAAGTTATACCATATGATTGTTGTGTTCCAAGAAATCTTGATTGACTTCTATTATTGAACAACAGCTTGGGGGCTGGGAATTCCAGTAATGCTGTTACTATTAATGCACACAGCTGCATAGTCGAGGAAATTCAAAATTGGTCCGCTCATTACTGGCCCTATCTTGTGAATAGATTTTGTGATCCTATTAACTATGGTAAGCATTTTCAATACTATTTATTGTGCACTCTCCTTTAATCAACACATTTTTCCCTTTTACTATTGCAGGTTTCCAGTGGGACTAGTTTTTAAGATACATATGCCCTTCTAAACTTGTCATGTGATCAGGTGATTACTCATCTCTCTCTTCTCCTTAATTGTCCAACAAACCGCTGATTAGATGAGACACTTGGTCGATTGTAGAAATTCTTAAGGAAAAAAGAAGAGTGGGAGGGAGGGTTTAACCGAGGATATGGTCCATGAACAGCAGGAAAAAAAAAATGTATTTAGGATTTTGCTTCTTTGTAGTTGGGCTCTCGGCACAGTCCTTGGTGATATGATCTAGACCACCACATTTGAAGCAACCTCTGCCTGTGTCCAGAGTACAAAATTTGTGACATTACGCAAACTCCTTTCCTTAAGTGAATTTTATTTAGCTAACTTGGGAAAAGGAAATGTTCAATTTCAATGACGAAAAAAAGTCAAAAAAAGTCAAACGGCAAGTAGAGGCAATGGATCATCTTTTCACTGGAGCATAATTTCTGGTAGTTCAGGTTGTTTTGAGGTTGTACAAGTACAGGCAACTTGTACTGCAAAGGAACTACATGAAATTCCTGGTAGTTTTCACTTGTCCTTTACTTTGCATTGTGACAAAAAAATCAGTTTGTTTGACTATCACGTAGGCCACATGTACAAAAAAAAGGATGGTATAGAGAGTTTGCAAGTTTTTTAAAATTGTCCATTTGTTTTCTTACATGTGTCCTATGATTAAACAACCTGATTTTTTGGCCAAATTATCTGCTGCCAGGTAGTTCCCACCTGATACACGATTCGGATGTCTAATTAACATGGGAAGGTGGCACTTGTCGATGCACGTGGAGGGGCATGCTTGTGGAGCTATATATCTCTTTGGAGAAATGCAACAAGAAAGGGTTAAAGAGGATGAATATAGAAAATAAGACGTGTCAGGTAATCTGTAACATCCCGAAAAATCGGGGGTCGAGCATAACTCAACACCCGAGTTTCCAGAACATCACTTATGCAACATAGATAATGATGATTAAATGTTGTCTGCATTAGTGTATTGAACATGAGTGAGATTAAGCCAAAACAACATATCATACTCCAGAGACAGTTAAATTGCAAGCGGAAGACTGTGATAGATATATAAAATATACAAAAACTATGGTGAGTCTCCAGAGTGTGATAACATTACCAGGTTAATAAATTACAAGTACAGTTCAAATTATATCAAATGTGTAGTGTCATCTAGTCAACATCCCTGTAATCCCGTCGATCAAGACACGGCTCACGTGAAGCCGTCAGCATAGCATATACGAACAAACATCATTGTCATCATACAGGTCCGGCTCCGCCTCAAGAGTAGCGTCGCCAACTGCAATCAGACAAAATCTGGTGGGTGTTCGGAACACCGTCCCGTAACGTGGGAGTGAGTGATCAACTCAGTGGAACAATAAAGCATAGGTTAACATGTTATCGACTCAGTCAAGCAGTAATGATAAAGCAGTACAATCAAACAATCCTAACTAATCTTATTAAATGCAAATATGAAATGACATGATGTATGCCCTTGCCAAACCACCCTCATGCGACACCATCTTACGTTCGCGAATGCGTCCATCCCTCAGTGCTCCACATCTACTAGGCACATGCAGTGCGATGATGAGCATGATTACCGAGTAATTATTAGTCCATTTCAAACAGCAGTATTGGGAAACTAAGGTACCTCCCTTGTATTATTCCCAAACATGATCCATTCTAGGGTCGTCACTCCTAGTTAATCTCAGACGATGGTGTGTTTTCTAGGTCACTGCAGAGGCTGCCAGGGCTGTTACGCACAAAGGTTACACCACTCCCCCATCACCTCTTTAACGATTCATCACTATACAGAAACAGGCCTAGTTCATACTTTATACACTGCGGCAAAACTCGTCGCCTCACCGCAATTCAGAGTATGCTTGAGGTCACTACAAAGGGCTGCCAGGGCTGTTGCTCGCATTCGTTGCACCACTCCCCCATCACCTTATCAATGTAGGCCGACAGCATGAATATAGTGTCTCATACCACCATAATCGGCTCACGAGTCTGGTTGCTCACTGGTCACTACGGGGAGGCACGTGGCCCCAGCGTAGGCCGACAGCTCGACCACGGTGTCCCATACCACCATGCCCGGCTCATGAGTCTTAGCGGATCGAGGTACCATGGTTAAAAGGGATTTCACTGGTAAGTTTGGTACCCTAGGTTCAAGCAGTAGCGTCCAAACATGGTGAACATACATAAGACAGATCGGGTTACTTGACGAGCTCGGCTAGCTCGAGCGCACAACAAGTTGAACGACATGAAGTGCATAAGCACTTTGCGTGGCCAACCACTATCGTCAACCGAAGTACGACTCGGGTTCGTCGAACACATCTCACGTGGCAAATGAATCACAGCCACAAATTTAATTCTGGTACCGATTGTCTGGACTATAATCATAGCCCCAAACACAATCAAGTGCAGATAGATAAAGCAGTAGTGGATCAAGATTCAACTCATACAATCAAGGTCTGGTATTATCCATTTAGGGCTGTCAGGGCTGTTGCACGCACTCGTTGCTCCACTCCCCCATCACCCATGACGGATCATACAAAGTAAACATGAAATTAAACATATGCATCACATAGATCAAATCATACAATCAATTGAGCATGTTATGAAGCACAACACAAGCATGAGTTTGTACATATTCAATTCCTAATCATAGAGCTATCTAAGGAAATCATACACATAGTTAAAGGAGTTGAGAATCATATCTCAACACCCTTATACATTACAATTTACTAACTACTACTCATTCAGACATTTCAACAAACACTTAGGCTACATACATCAACATACATGACATATGTTGATCACATAGGTATTAGGCCAAATCCTTTCACTAGGGAGTTGCCCCAAACATAACACGCGTACACCCACGACGGATAGTCATGGAGAGTAGGAATCCAAGTTCCATATTCATTTAAACATTTTCACAAACACTTGGGCTACCCATTTCAACATATATAGCGTATAGTAGCCGTGACGTGATTCAGGGCAATCCTTTCGTCAAAGGGGTATCGCCAATACAACAATCATAAATACATGACAATTAGTCATGGCGAGCACGAATGAGAATTCTATACTCATTCAGTCATTTTCACAAACACTTAGAATACACTATTACAACATACATGGTGTATGTTGGCAAAACATGTATTAGGGCTATCCTTTCGCCAAGCGAGTATTTTATCCATGTATAATATATTCATACAACAAATAATCATGACAAATACATCTCTAAAATTTATACGTATACGGTATTTTCTAGAATACACAATTTCAACATACATAGTGTATATAAGCAAAACATGTATTAGGGCGAGTCCTTTCGCCAAACAGGTAATTTATTCACATATAATAGATTTATACGACAAATAATCATGTCATACACATTTCCAAAATTTGTACGTATACGGTACTTTCTACAAATACCTAGAGTATGTAGAATTCCATATTTTTCATCTTTAATCGAAACGGAAAACAGACAGCATTTTGTACATGTGCAATTACATGCAGATCATAAATCTATCATTATCTGATATTGAAAGCATTGAAAACTATAACCTATACACCTAAAGTCCGCACCTTTTGTCGTAGAATCGTAACGGAGTCGATAGAATTGCTAAGCTTTCGTATACGGCAGTTTGGTAACCTATAGAATGAAATAGGTTAGCTATTTCATAACCTACAACTATCGAAACCCCAAATCAGTTTAGGGTTAGGGTTTCTTACCTAGAAACGGAGTCAGATTCGCCGGAAAAGCGACGAGAATGGAGTGGTGAAGCTCGTATAGCGGCAGGGAGATTCTCCCACAACTCCCACACTTTCTCTCTCTTTTCTCTCTCTTTTCTCTCTCAATCTCAAATTCGTATGGCTGTGAGAGAGAGGATTCAAAGGTCCTTATATAGCCTAAAATCTCACCAAAACAGACTTGGGAACAAGGTATACTTGGGTTTTGTCCAAAGGGCACCTGTTTCAGCTCAACGGAGGACTTCTGGCAGGCCTCCTTGAGCCAAAGGTCGGACTTAAGCTCACTAACACCGGATCTACATTTAGTTAAGTTTTCGTTTCGGTCGGGATTCCAGATCACGCGTGGCGGACCAGTTTCAGTTCAACGGTCAGCGGATCTCGATCGGAGATTCCGAGTACATGTAAATGTGTATGAAATTTCACCTGATCCGAGGGTGTAATTTGGTCTGATTCTGACGGTCTGGTTGCTTAAAACTGATCCGCAAGCAACACGTGCCAGATTACTATTCAAGATATTTATTTTGTAAAGAAAACAAGTGTTTTCACACTCTCTCGCTCCGGACTTAAGCGAACAGCCGTGGGACACTGTCTGGATTTGATTTCCGAGATGGTTGTCAAGCCCAGCAAGGCGGTCCTTAACTTCATGTTAATCGGACTTCCGACGTGCGGTCCAGATCCGATACGGAGTTTCGAGATGCTCCCGAGAGCAGCCGGGTAATGAGATTGATCCTAGATTTTAGGGTAACCTAGCGTCAATGATTTTACAAGTTTTGGGTCTTGCAGATCATATTTAAAGTGATTGGTGCTAATTTCACAGGCACTCTAGTTTAACACTGGCTTATTCTCGCCTAATTTCTAAAGGATTTAGTCCTGGGTGATTTCGGTCTGAGGTGGTACTTAGTCCTTTCTAGCAATGTTTAGTTTAAGTATTGTTCTTCATTACCTAAACTTTAAGATAGTGTCTAAGGTGAAAGTACTTAGAAAATATTGAAAGAACAAGGTGGTGAAGGGTGGGATTTGTGAAGAAAATGGTTTGAAAAGGGATTTGAGGCTTTAATTGAGTGTTTGAGAAGTTAAAGCTGTGTTAGGTTTGACCCATCGCCTAAGGACGTCTAATTCCAGGTTGGGAAAAATCCGGGCTGTTACATAATCTATTTATGATTCTTGCTGTTTGATTATGGAATGCTATGGTCTATCCTCATGGTGGCCCGTCAGAAGGATGGTGTAGGTCCCTAGTTCAAAACCTGAAACTTCGGACTTGATGTTCAGCAGGTCATGTTTTATACCCACTCTGCCCATCCATTGCACTAGCTAATGTTAGGACATGAACCAAAAGTTGTTTGCTAGAAGATATCTTCCGTGATTTTGAGAAAATGGCAAACAATATGTTTGCTAGAAGATACTCTAGTTGTGGATGTCTTCCTACAAGGTACCTTGGAAGAAGAATTTTGACATGAAATAGCTTGTGGAAAGGCAAAAACTGTTGACAACCCATGTTGCCTTTACTTCTCAAGATAGTGAACCTATTGGCAATTCTTGCTCGTATTAATCAAAAGCAAAGTGTTGATCCCATTGTTCAGAAGGTAATATTTCTCATCCATTGTCATGTACATTTGAGCAAACCAGTTTTCATCTAATTTCTGGGAATTTGTTTTTTTTTTTTTCATTGAATTTTACAGTTATTCTAAGGATAAATTAGTACATCTGATTTTTTTTGCTCCTCGGTTATGTATATCTGAGGTTTGAGTACTTTTTTTTTTGTTAGCTTCTTAGTACACCCAACTGTCAGTTCACAGTTCACTGTTAGCCACCCCCACTAGGGATCGATACCAAGACCTCAGTGTTGAAACGAGGTATCTTTCACTCAGTCTACCACTTGAGCTATGGATCAGGGTGTGAGGTTTGAGTACTTCAGAACTGTCAAAAAGAACAGAGCCGACATTGAACAGTTGCGGTTTTAGTGTCAATATTGGTATGCATTGCTTAAATTTCACTACCTTTTCCCCCCTCACATACAGCTGCAGACTCATGTTACTTGTTGATTTTGAATCTTAAGTCTGATAAGGGTTTCGAGACAAATCAATTTCTTCTACAACATGAGTTAGATATCCACTGGTTCAAATGAATCACAAATGCAATTATGATTTGCTTGGCATTTTTCTTAGTTGTCAAAGAAAAAAATCACATTTGATTGAGAATTCAGAATCGACTCTGCAATGGATTCCAATTCAACTAAATCAGGAAAATGTTTATAACCTTTTATAACTCCAAAAACACCGTAATGAATTAAAAAAGAAGAAGAAAAGCAACTAATGCTCTGAGGCAATGAGAAGTGCAAGATTGCCTAAAAATCTTAGAACTTCCTCTCCTAGTGATGGGATTAGTTCACTCTAACATGAAAAGTCCCATTTTGTTAAAAAATTGTTATTCTTAAAAACAGTATAATGGGACAGTCACACTCTAAAATCCATAAGCATTGTAATTTGCTAGTCATAATTCTTTGGTAGAGTGAAATTTGGTGCAAGAAACACCCTCTAAAGCAAGTGCAGAATTTTGTAAACAATATGCTGATAATTAATATGCTGGCGAGGTTGATGTCTATGGATCTGAGTGATCTCAACTTGGAGATATTGGTTTCTTTAACTGTCAGTCATAATCAGCAAATGAAATACAACAAAAGGAAAAAGGAAATTGCAAATGTGTTCACTTCTCATATTTTGTCTGAATGATCTTCGAGTTTCCTAAGCTAATGCAGGAATCTCTTGCTGAAGTTATGCTTGGTGTACTACTTGTCTACCCACGTGCATAGAGCTTGCAACTCATACACCTTGTCAATGTCCGTAAAGGAACATGTACCTTAATTGGTCATGTTGAGGTGGTGAGAAGGGGTATGAAGGCTTGTTTTCTTTCCAAGGATTGGGCCTTAGGCAGGATCAGTAGGCGAAAAAGGGTTTGTTAGTGCAACCGACCCCAAATAGCTGGGAGAAGGCTATGATGATGATGAGGATATTAGATGTTTGAGTCTGATTCAGAATGTTATGTTTATTTCTATATGTTAAGGTATCTCACAATATCATATCATATTACTTAAGTTTTCAAACAAGAGCAAACTGATGTAGTGCAAATTTCACAAAACATGAAGTAAACCTGGAATGAATTAGCTAAATGAACAAGTGAAAGTTCTCCACTAGCCTTGAATTTGATGAAGACATGTTCTGACAGCTTCTCTTTGCTCATGGGTAGTTCCATGGCTTTTAATGCCTATTGACTTGTAACTTCAACTGCTCTGTTCTGCCAAAGGCAAGACACTTTTGGGTTGAGTGTCCATAGACATCCATGTAAAATTGACCTCCACCGTTTAAATGAATATTTTTCTTGTGCTGTTGGGTGCATGTTATGGACACATTAATGCAGGAGCATTTTCACACCGGGCTCGAGCGGGGTCGCTTGTGGGATGCAGGGGCACACTCGGGGTGGGTGCGGCCTACGGAGGAGGTATCGTGTTCGAGACTCCTCACCGGGGGTGATTAATGCGCATTTCACACCAGGCCCAAGTGGGGTAGCCCGTGAGATGCAGGGACACACTCGGGGTGGGCGGCCCATGTGATTTGGGGCCCACGAAGGGGGTTCGGCCGAGGTTCTAAAAACCCATGAGATGTGGGGCCTGGGCTATGAGATAAAGGGATTAATTCGCCATACTCTAATAGTTCGAGCTTTTAGAGCAAGTGGTTAATTGTCCTGCATCAAATTGGTATCAGAGCAGGAGGTCTCGTGTTCGAGACTCCTCACTGGGGGTGATTAATGTAGGAGCATTTTTACACCGGGCTCGAGTGAGGTCGCTTGTGGGATGCAGGGACACACTTGGGGTGGGTGCGGCCTACGGAGGAGGTATCGTGTTCGAGACTCCTCATCGGGGGTGATTAATGCGCATTTCACACCAGGCCCAAGTGGGGTAGCCCGTGAGATGCGGGGACACGCTCGGGGTGGGCGGCCCATGTGATTTGGGGCCCACGAAGGGGGTTCGGCCAAGGTCCTAAAAACCCATGAGATGTGGGGCCTGGGCTATGAGATAAAGAGATTAATTCGCCATACTCTAATAGTTCAAGCTTTTAGAGCAAGTGGTTAATTGTCCTGCATCACACATGGCCACAAGTTTTTTAGTAACAAGTCCTTAGTTTTTTTTTTTTTTTTTTGTTGCTATTATTCATATAATATTTCTAGCCTTGTGGATCTAATGTATGGACCTGTCAGTTGATCAAGTTCTGAGTCTGACAGATTATTTCTGCATTTGGCATTGAGACACGAGTTCTGAGCCTAAGTTACATATCATTATGGTTTGTTTTAGCATCAAACAGTGTGAGAACCCAAAATTTTCTTGCAGGTTGATTCTGTTGGATCTGGTAGCGCAGATGGAGGATTACGGTATTGGGCTGAACACTACTTCATATAATCTGGTGCTCAAGGCAATGTACCAGGCTAGGGAGAGCGAGGCCGCTGAGAAGTTGCTCGATCGGTAAGTAGGCCACTATTTCATTTCTCCTTTTCCATCGCATGTGTTTTATCTGCAACCCAAGTCGATTGGGTAAGCTGCAATCAATTGGATAAGTGGCATGCAAGTCCGCTTTTTCTCTCCAATCTTTCCCCTCATTTGAGTTGGTATTTGGTTATGGTTTGGTTTGGGTCTGCGTGTATTTATAGACAATTGATGAATATCGACCTTTCCTAATTTCATTTCTTACCTAAGAGTGTGTTTGGTTGTACCAATATTTAACAAGTATATAAATACAAAGGATTTGTGTAATCCATTTCAAGGTGGGGTTTCATTTAACAGTGTATTTCTTTATTAAAAACCTGTTTGATTTCCCACCAACATTGATTCACATGCTGAATTCTATTTGGTAGATCAGGATGGGATAATGCACTGTGGGACACAAAACTCCCTCATATCTACACCGTTGAGGGTTTTATGTTGCACTGATACTGCATTAATTGCTGTTGTTGGCACTTCGTAATTCTAAACTGATTTATAACGTAACTCTCATTCAAACAAGCCTTGAATTGCATGCATAACTAGCCATTCATGATTTTGGAATTTTAGGAGTAGGTGTTTGCTTTTTTTTACCTCCTGCTTTTCCTTGTCTCAATCTGTAAATTTTCTGTCCATTATGTAACTTTTCATTCTCAGGATGCCTGTAGATGGGGCTGGTTGTAAATGATTTACAGGTTGTGTTTGAATGCTAATTTAAGCCCTTAAAGGTCTTCTGTTCTAGAAGATTCAGCCTAGCAGAATTTTTAATTGTTTCTTTTCTTTTCTTTTACATTGTTAGACATTGACCAATATTCACAGAGGTCTTGATTACATACCTTGTTCAGAATTTTAATTTTCAATTTCATAAGGTTTTCTGCAGAATTTTAATTTTCAATTTATAGCTTTTGTTTCTTTGACAGAGGTCTTGATTACATAAATTCAAGTATGATACACAGAAAATGACCGGCGGTTTTTGGGACTTTTAGGGGCGGTTTTGGCGGCCGGTAAAGCCTATTTTTCTTGTAGTGTCACCACAGTTTTTCTTTTGTGTGTGTGTGTGTGGCACTCTTTTTTCAACTGACACAAATAAACAGGATGGTCAGTATGGTTCTGCTGATTATAGATCATTTTATCTTCTTCTTCTTCTTCTTGTTTTTTTTTTTTTTTTGGGTTTTACTAGAGTTGGATATGATGACTGATATGTTTACTTTAATGGGTGTTAGAGAAGATTTTCAATATGAGGTGATTGATTCTGTTTATTTCTTTGTTGGTGTTTTAGTAGCAGAATTTCTGTTTAGGCTTTCTGTTTTATGTGTGCCTTTCTATTTTGCATGTGGGAACTATAGAATTTGATTCAAGGCTGAGCATTTTGTGGGATTGAGCTTATTTTCAATACTGGACTGTGAACATCTCTGTGCTTCTCTCATTTGATTCAGCAGAATTTCATTCTGATATATATATATAATATATATATATATATATATATATATATATATATATATATATATATATATATATATATATTTGCTATCTTTTAACTGCATTTGGTAGAATTTGATCCCAGTCCCCTATGTTTGACTAGACTCTGATTTCTGCATTTCTTGTCTCTCATTTATTTATTTGCTTAATTTTTTAATTATTATGTGATTTTTTACCATTTCTTGTGGGTTTGGCAAATTTCTTTTTAGGCTGAATTTCTTGTGTCCTTTTCACCTAGCTTTGAAGTTAAAAGATGGTCTATGACTACTATGCATCTGGGACAGAAGATCAGTGGACTCTCCAAGAGAACCGTCGTGCATTTTCAAGGATTTTGTAAGTTTTCTTTCCTTCTTTATGTTCCGATGTTGATATATTCTCTATCTGGTAAAGTTGATTGTTTCAACTTTTTAGAGTCTTTGAGTTTCCAGTTTTGGATTTGGGAGGCCATTGTTCTTCGGAAATTCTTTTTGCTTGATGATACCAAGCGAGCCTTTCTTCTTGTTTGTCTATTTATGCAGTGATTATTTGTTAATATAAGACTTTGGTTTCAAGTTCCTTGATGATTTGGTTTAAGAAAAAGTCCATTATATTAGAAGAATGAGCCTTGTCAAGGAGATTTGCATGAAAGCGGTTTAAGAGCATCTTCACAGCATTGTGTGTGCAAAATCTGAACCATTATCACACAGGCACAGTGAGACAAGAATTAGGCCAGTCACTACATTAGAGGGTGCGAAAACATGAACAGTTAAAAAGTTGGTCAGCTGTTCACTTTCAGCATAGCTTTGTGGCTCACCAGATGATTTGTAAATGAGAAGGTCCGCTGCCATATGGCTTGGATCATGTTTCTTGTTTTCCATTATTTTATTTTTATCTGTAGATACACTTCATGAAAGAATTCTCACCTCTCCTTTATTTTGTTAAACCAGGTGTTGAGGAATATCGAGTTGGGTTTATCTGCACTGCGTGGTGAAAGGGGCCCTGCTTATGATCGTATCGTGTTGAATGCGGGAATGGTGGACCACTTGCTGGGGTGCGGTGGTGCAGAGGATGTAATTTCAGCATTGGATAGAGCAAGAGAAGCCATTGATAGTGGTAAGGCTTTAAACAGGCTCATGAACAATGTAAAGAATTCTTACGAGGTCATCTAACCATCTCTCATAGAAATGTTCCCCCTCTTTTTATTATTTTGTTCTTTGTTGTTTGTTTATGAGAATGTCGGCTTTATAAGAGAAACTTCACAGGTCATCTAACCATCTCTCATAGAAGTTGTCAGTGAATGTCGGCTTTATAAGAGAAACTTCACAGGTCATCTAACCATCTCTCATAGAAGTTGTCAGTTTATAGAGGTGGAGCCCATGGTCTCGTGATATGAGCCGTTGGTTTGATGGCCTGCTATTATGGATCATGACCCATGAAATCTCCTCAATACGGTGATTCGGATGTTTCACTTTCTAGGCTGTAAAATAGACGGCGATGATTTTTATTTTTATTTTTAATGTATTCGTGCAATTGTAAACTTATTGTTGTAAATATATATAATTTTTATTATAAAGTTGTACTATATTTGTTCAATATTAAATTTTAATTGTATATAATATTCTTTGGTTTTTAAATATAAAAGCAAATGTACGGCTTTTATTGGCCATTCGGAAATAATGAAAAATACGTTCCAAATATTTAAAATCTGACCGTTATCAACATTAAGAACGGTTTAAAACCGTTCCTAAGAGTGTTCTTAAAATCCGAAACGTTAATCTAGTTTTTGCGACACCTTTTAGGAACGGTTTTAAACCGTTCCTAAATGGTATTTTTGGTCTATTAACTACTATACTATCTGAGCTCTGAAATAGCTTATAGCAAATAGGCTAATGAAATACTATACAATCTAGTCTAAAAAGCATCAAGATACTACTATCAACATATCACTCATGTTTTTTTTTTTCCAATGGTTCACGAACATAGTTTTTTTTTTTTTTTTTTTTTTTCTCTAATTGCAATGTATTTAAATTTTCTTTAATGGCAACACATGCTTCATAAATAAGCAGTTTATTGTTTTAAAATGTAGATGAGTTTGAGAATCCTCCTTTGTTGGAGGTCGTCAAGGCCGGGCATGATAAAGTTGCAACTCTTCTTGTAAAAAAAATGGTGCAATTTTGAACTTGGAAGATGCCGGAAGCTATCTTTATAAAGTTGTAACGGAGAGCAATGTCAACCTTTTGAAACGGTTGTTGAAAATGGTGTTGATCCAAACTCAAAAAATTACGATGAACGGATGCCTCTACATGTTGCAGCTATCGAAGGCTTGCACCTTGTGACAAATATTGTGATCTAGTTTCCTTGGATAGATTTATACCTCTGCAAACAACATGGTTTCCAAGTCTCATCAATTTGATCAGACAATATGCACTAAAAATGACACACAGGTAGGATGCTGTTGCAATTTTACAACTAGTAAACTATATATGCTATTAGTGTGTACAGATAACAACTTTGAATTCAATTCTTGGCTTTTGTGAGTGAGTATGCTATGACTGGAAAAGATGCTGACACTGGAAGTCTTTTGATCATTGAAAGGTGTCCTAGATCCGAAGGATAAAAAGCCCCAACTTAACATACTTGTGTGTTCTTGAAGAATTGGTATTTAACCTTGGCGGTACACCAAACAAATATATTCCTTTATTGGAGGAATTGCTATAAAATTCCCTTTAAGATGGCATTTTATTGTTTGAACACTTCTGATTTTGCTGAAGCAATGGCAGTTTCTTATCATATTGTACCCAATGGATTTTGATGTATGGTTGCATGTATCTTCTTTCATACCCTGCATATGGTGTCATTTGCTGTGATATGCATGATCTGAGCTTCCCAAACATGCAAATCATGATGGTGAGCGCAGATATTATGAGATCAACAACATTGCCATTGAGTGTAAGCCATAGCAAAAGAAGACAAATGTGGGAAAATAAAAAAAGAAAAAAAGAACTGCTGTTGAGTAGAAAATGAATTGGGGAAAAGTATTTTGAGCTGATCTCATCCGCCAAACTTCAAAACCCACGTCCCAAAAACAGAAACCAATGCTTTTCTACTCATTACAAAGTCTACATGATCCTTTGGAAAGTGCCAAAATTTGGTATGTTATATGAATCAAAACAAATCCTAATTTAAAATGCTGACATGAGTGGGTTATACCTGAAGATGATAGCCAACAAGATGGTCATTGATGGAAATAAGTTGTACATGACATAAGTAAATGTCGACGAAGTTCGTTCTAGCCCAGTATAATACAATATCCTAGCAAGCACAACCCTGAAACACACCATAACAAAATAAAAAACCCTAAAAAAATCATGGGTATTAAAGACTGCATTTAGTTGCAAATTTCAGCTGAGTAGGGAACACCGGTTCTGTTTTTCGGTAACTTTTTGGAATACATGGTCCATTAAGCAAACAGTACCAGGAAAATGGTCAAAGGCTACCCAACATCAACATCTAGAGATTTTACCATGATTCCTTCACATGATGAATGAAATGCATCTTCAAGAAATGAGTTCCTCTTAGTCAATGTGCCTTGATCATTCAAACATGCTTCATCAGCTTCCACCTACAAAACAGAAAAAATAAGAGTTCCAAAAAGAAAAAAAAGATGATACAAACAAATGAAATGTTA
>JAJHSJ010000003.1:27422540-27522540 GCA_021015155.1 Magnolia officinalis | reverse complement strand
ACTACCAATGCCGACTAGGGGTGAAATGTTGAAATTACCAAAAGTGGTGATTTAAACATGTCGGCATGAATGGTTTAAAAATGAGAAAACAGCGGTACTTGAAAAGGTTATGAAATTCACCCCCAGTCAGTTAGGTGAAGCCACACATGGATGGTAAACCCCACGGTCAAGCACCACAACTGAAGCCTCTATGTTAGGGGCCTACTTATGTCACAACCAATCTAGTTACACCCTAAGTACGGACTCTCCTTTGCTAGGACTTCCCATTGAGAGATTTTAGCAGTATGTGTGTCATAACAATATATATCATAATATAAAAAGGGAATAAGGAACAACACATGTATTCCTATCAATACACAACAATTGAATTGACATGACATAAATGACTAGGTTATTTACTTAGGCAGTTCAAAGAAATCAAAATCCAACCAATAGTAAGCATGAGAATTATCATGTTAAACAGATAAATCATGTGAAGACAGTTTATTTCCACACAGTTTATCATTAGTCTAGCTAGCTATTTACACTAATAAAGCTGCTATTTCTGGTCTAGTTAAGGGTGGAAAGCTTAAGGGGAAAGAAATCATCACCAGGCAAGGCGTAGAATGCTCCTAGAGGCAAGTTTTCGTGAGAACGTAGTGAGTTTACACTGCTCTCGTATCTTCCTGTACAAGTTTATTCATAATGGATAGTGAGCCACAAGGTTAAATACTTGGGGTTAGGTGGAGGTTTGGAAAACCCTAAACCATGGTTGTCTTGGCTGTAATCAAAGGTGACCAAGCTCAAGCGTGAGCCCCAATCTTTATCAAATGGGGTCTAGTCAGAATCCACTTGATTACTAGATCTGCCCAATATCCTCCTCAGACCCCTAGGACGAGTCCACCCATCAGATGGACGGCTCAGATGTAGAGGGTATCCATGAGGTGGGTTCACACATGTAGGACTCACCATGTTGTTTGCATAGTATGAATATATGAGGCATGCTCACCTATGCACCTAGGCACGTGCGCACCTTTGCACATGTAACCTGGGTGTCGAATCCGAACGATCCATAATATGTGGAATCCTAAGAAACCTTAGGGGGTGAATTTTCACCCTGATCTAAGATTCCGGAGGGCCATAGCAAGGATAAATTCGATCTAAGGGAAGAACTGTTTGTATTAATCATGGCCCACTGAAGTTTTGGTTCAAAGTAAAATTTGGAGCCATGTGGTTTCATGAGGTTCTGCTCCATGTGGACCATTCAGATTTCCCAGACTCATCAGACATGATGAGATCTCAAAATTTTACAGATAGTTTACGTGAACTGATTGGCAGGTGAGCGTTCAGCTATATATATATATATATATATATATATATAATATGTCCTCTGTTTTAACATTCTGGTGCATACATGCACCATGTATTCACTTTACAGCTGGGTCCCATGTGATTGGTGGGCCCCAACCTTGCTGGGTGGCATGGATGGATGCATACGGTATGCGGGACCCACCTCTTAGGATACATCACGTGAATGTATACGTACATGTGCAATATGGTAGCCTATGTTAGCTGTCAATCGACCAGCAGTGGGCTTCTTGAGGGACGTCCAACCCAGGGATCCGTGCAACGCCCCTAATGGATAGTTGGGGTGGATCTCGACCTCAGGGTGGGTCCATGGCCAGTGCAAGCCACTAGTACATTGGTGGGGCCTACAATCAGCATAGGACCCCTAGTCGGTGCAGCCCACTGACATTTTGGGTGAGGCCCACCTGCATTTATGTAGGGCCCACCAGCACTTTACGTGGAGGCAGACTCCTCGTTGGAGTTGTTTCCTCGCCAGGCTCTGGTGTAGCTGGGATTCTTGGGACCCATTCATGTCCCAACCGTTCGTACGATGTGGCCCACTGAGACTTTCTGATGGTGCGGCCCATCTACTTTCAACAGGGTGTGGCCCACTCTTACGTGATTTGCATGGCCCCAAAGGGGCTCGTCCTTAGTGCGGCTGAGAGCTGTATCTATGCAGTCCGCCTCACCCCACTGTTCGAAGAACGTGCGGTCGCTGGACGGGTCCACACACTGCTCCAAGGCCCTCGTGCAGCCCGCGTGCTACGTCAGTCCTGGCCCTGATCTTGGCCATTGGCCGGCCTAATTCTGGCTCAGAACAGAGCTCTACCATTGGTCCGATCCAAGGCCCGGTTGAAGCTTGGATAGAAACAGTTTCCAGTGAGGTAACAACCCACTCACTGTCCGCATCAAGTTGCGAAACTCGGTCATCTGTTGGCCAGTTCCCAGCTCTAAACAAGGTCTGACGAAAGGCCGAACCATGGCCACCGTTTGGCCAGTTTTTCCTAGCTCAAAACAGAGCCAGGTGCTTGCACGCACCAGTAGGAAGCTGTTCTCATAACCTAGTTACAGTCTCGCACAGTCCATTACAGAGACTGTTAGAGTGGTTTTTCTGCCACCATTGCAGCCCTGAACTTAGCCACTGTTAGGCATGATTTCAGTCTAACGTGCGGCTTCTGTTTGGTCTGTTCCTCGGCCCAATTCTCAGCCATTATGAGGGCTGGTATGGGCCGGAATTTTGGCCGTTTAATAGGCCTGGATTCAGTCTAGAATATGGCCATTGTCAGGCCTGGTTCAAACACTGAAACGACGCCATGGACTGGCTCAACTCCGGTCCAAAACAGGGACCACTTAAATGCTTTGCTTTAGGTGTGGACACAGCCATTACTTGGCTGGCCTTCAACCCATCTATGGCCACATTCAGGCTTGCTGTTTGCCTAAGACCCGACCATCATTTGGTTGGTCCCAGCTCTAAACAGAGGCTTGAAATGGACCGCTTAATCAATGCAAGGGTATTTGCCGGTCTGCTTTCCATCCAAAAGCATGGCCATTGATCGACCATCCTTCCTTCTAATTCAACCATCACTATGGCCTCATCCTAACCGAAACAGAAAAAGGAAATGGAAGGAGAAATGGTCAACTGTGGAGGAGAGAACGGTTCTCTATTTTTCTTTCTCTTACGCTCTCTCTTTCTTCCTCTCTTGATACGAATTTCCTAGGGCTACAAGACCCATCTTATAGAGGGAGTGAGAGAGAGGGAACGACTGAGATTGCTTCCCCAATGGACGGTTGAGATTCGTCCTTCCCAAAGAGGAAGGGCGATCCTCTCTCTCTTCTCACCACAAGTTCTCAGTCGGGCAGTTTTTTGGCTAGGATGGACTGTGGCATTCAATCTCCTTCCTCCGTTTACAAGGGGTCAAACGGCTATAGCGTTTTGATCATGTGGGTTCCATGAAGAAATTGAACGGTTTGGATGGCTCGGAAAGTGGCCGTGGTGGCCCACTTATAGGTTTGAAGTAAGTCGGTTTGAAACAGAGAGAGAAAGGGCGAGAAGATGTTTAAGAAATGCTCAGTCAAAGCTAGTTTGACCGAGCCATTGGGTTTAGGACACCTCGTGCATAAGCACTCTTTATGCACATGCATTGTGTAGGGGCCCACTGAAATATGATTACCATAATTTACTCCGTTCATTCGTATTGGGGGACGTTACCCAGGGATCCTGGTCTATTTTGGGTCGATGGTGAGTCCTAGGTGGCCCGTTACATACATCCTTGGGCCATCATTGGTCCATATGTCATGATCCGTCGATCAGGTGGGCCTGATAAACTTTTTCAACGGTTAATATAGGGTATTAGTTACGATGAAAGCGTGGTTTGCCACTAACTAGTTCTCACGTGGTGGTGACAAGTGTGTTACAACAATATCTATTGACATAAGGGTTTTAATTTAGAGTGTTTGGTTAGCCGTACCTTCTTGACTGTCACAGGGCGTGTTCTAGCTCTTGGAGACCCTGATGGATGCCTTTAATGTCGATGAAAATCCCCATCCTGTGTATGTTGAGTTCAAGTTTTTTGGTTAACCCAAATAATTTTAGTTTAGTGTGGGTTTAAAAGGTAACACCCGTGTACTGAAGGTACGGGGTGTTACAACATAGCACCAGGTTTTAGGCACACTGGCCAAGGATCCACACAAGGAACCTCATTGTTTATGCTCTCACGAGCAAGGTTCAACACAACGCACCCACTTTTAGGCACATTGGCCAAGGATCTTCCATAAGACTCTAACTGTTTATGCTCTGCACAGAGCAAGGGTCAACACAACACACCCACTACGCACACTCTCGCCGGAGGCCTCCTACGAGGGCTTATAAAGGTGAGAAACACCTTAGACCAAATCCTAAAAAGGAATGATCACAAGTGTCCTCTGGACACTAATAACTTACAAATAAGTGGATAAGTCCCATTCAGCACGTTGACGAAGATCTCCTCCTTGTTGATGAAGAATCTTCTACTTCCTTGATCCGCAACACAGATGATGTACCAATACACGGCTTCGGGTTGGGTCAAGGATATGATGGAATCCTACTCTCAAATATTTTCCTGTAAAGGAGATAGAGTAATTACAATCATCTATGCATTCAAGGCATCCTGGCTTAACGATTTGCCATTAAGGTAGTAGCTGGAGGATCCTTGAATGCGGAAGTTCATTCCCCAATCCACTCTATTAAATATCAATGATGAGGGTGGATTGGAGGATGAACTTCCCTGAGAGAAAGGGCTTGGGTATATGATCTAAGGTTAAAAACTCAAAAGCACTCTCTTCTTTCTCTACCAGCAACAATAAACAAGTCCTCTTTATATAGGGAAAAGGTTCCAACGGATATAAAACGGTCACATTTATGACAGAGTTTGATATCATCAAGCGGGTTCGATATCATCAATTGTATACTCTCGATAGCATCGATGGTCCACTCGATGACATAAACTCAAATGTCATACGCTCTTGAAACCTCTTGCCAGCTGGTCGATGGAACCGAAACAAGCATTGATGTCATCGGATTTCAAACTCCGATTTTATCGATACGAGGTTCAATACCTCGGCATTTGAAAATGAGAGAGACTTGTCTTGAAATATTTCAGGTTTACAAGAATGATCAAGGGACCTTTGAGATCATCGGAATTTGAATGTCGATGATATCGATAACTGTGTCGAGGCATCGATATATCCAACGGATTTCTCATTAAGCTTGCTGGACAGTTTCTATCCCTGTTCGATGCCATCAAAACTGTACTCATATTATCGATATTTGAATATCGATTCTATCAAGTGACCCTCGATCATAGATAAAATATCCTGAAATACTTGCAGGAAATATGTGAGTCCAAGATCGATATTATCGAAGGCCTTCCAATATCATCGAGATTTGAATTCCGATGATATCGAGGAGGACCTCGATATATAGACGATCTTATGATTTTTCTTAGTAAAAATAGGGACTCGTTTTCTCTGTTGTCGATACTATCAAGTCAATTTAGATAGATTCGATATTTGAATATCGATGATATCAATAGGTTTATTGATACATCGATAATTCCGTCCAGATGAGTATGTGGTTGTTGGACATATTTTGGCCTCATTTCCATGATATCGTTCAGTCATCGAGGACATCGACATCGCAGGTCGATCATATCGAGATGTGTATCGATAAAATCGACAAAGTATGAAAACTTGGAGATTTTTCTGATTTTGAAAAAGTTTTCTTAACTTAAAAATCCTATGATGTTCTAACTTGTTTTAAGGGTTTAAATATCTGGTGTTTTGGGACATGGGATGTGAGGCTTAGATTTACCTGTGGCGAGCTTACACACATCCGATTGAGGCAGACGCGTTGAATTAATTTTCCTATGAGGCTCTGCAGTCTAGCTGACCAACACTCACGCTAATTGACAAACCAGGGCACTTTCACATACTTGGCACTTGTCTTGTGCATACACTAATACAACCCTCTAAGCTTTTGTAAGCTTATGCACGACCGTTGCGTGCGGGTGACGTTGGATCACAGCAGCATTGAGGCAGGAGCGCGCATCAGATCATTTGTAGCTTTTTGATCACCTTATATTTTCCTTTCCGCATTGTACTTAAAGTTTTTGATATAGTGGATATGCGGTGATGTTGTTTTGTAACTTGGTTATGCTTGTGGTTATGCTCCACTATAAATTAAAAAAAATCATACTGAAAATTCTCCTTGCAGGATCCTAGGATCGGAATCTGACATATGAGCGCCGGAAGTCGAGAATGAGGCACTACGAAGGCTGTGGGCACCGGATTCGACAATCGGGAATTTTGTGAGCCCGTTTTTCGAGTTTGGGGCGTGATAATACTAATAACACTAATAGTATCAGAAATTCTAGGTGTTGGTAATGTATCACTAATTATCATCAATTTGTAAATATTGCTAATATTTTTTAATATGTAAATTCCAGGTGCCGCTTGTATTACCAAGGTATCGATATCTCGCTAGTGTATTACCAATATTTTTTAATGTGGCGAAAATATTATGATAATGTGGCGAAAATATAGATATATAAATAAAGAAACCTTTAGTTGTTGGAAAATATAATAATTGTAATAAATAAACAAATAACAATAAAATAAAAATGAAGCCACTATCTACCTCTTGAGGTGCAGCAATTTTGTACCTCTAGATTGTGGGCCACACAATGGGTGTGTATGCCCATGAGATTAGTCATTGGTTGTGACACTGGGAAGGATGTGACGTCGAGCACCATCTTCCTCAAGGGGATAACTATTCCGAATCCACGGAACTTCTCTGGACTCCTCACAGAAACTTCTCTAATCCACAAGAAAGAAACAAGCAAAATAGAAATAAATTCTATAAAATTCATAATTTGATTAATGAATGAAATAAACAAGTTCACAACCCTTTAAATAGGGATATTAAGTCATGGGAGAAGTTTTGGAATCAAACTACAGCTAAAACTCCTATAAATCGTGACTTGCTATAAGTAGTTACTATTTATAGACGATCATGATGTCTACCAGTGTGCATGGTTTTCGGCCAAAAACAGTGTCTTAATTGGCTGAATCATGTTCTTCTAATTATTCTGAGCACTTTTCACGTTGAGCGCAACTCCACTGAAAGATGAAGAGTTATACTCAAACTAAAACTTACTATAAATAATAAAAACAAAAATAAAATGGAATTTTAATCGTCGATTTAATGATATTTTGCAAATTCGGCGTAGGCAAGTTAGCTATGCCGGGTTGGGTGGCTAAAGTAGCTCGTCCTACCCAAAATTATATATGATACCCCCGATAACTCATTCCGTTTTGTGAGATACATCCGTTTTGAGTGCTGATGGTCCGAATCACTTCTGCTTGTGATTGGGCCTCTTTTGAACCATCTTGGTCATGAAACTGTTTACTACCCGCTCTACATCATGCTGGCTGCCAAATCTTTCCTTGATAGAACTATATTAAGGGTGGTCGAGTGGGACGCACCCTCGAAAGGCCTCTTGAGCGCCAAATACGATTTCGATCTAAACTCCATTTCACATACCTAGGTCAGGTCCTCGTCATCGAAATGCGCGCTAAAAACTCACTTCTCAAAAACTCCCTCATAGGAAGATGTGCCCAGACATGTTCATCCCTCTTGCTTCTGTCTCGCACTGACAAATTCTATGCTAGCAATTAAAGTACTAAGATCTGCACACCATTAGGCAATTTCTATGCTATTAATTAAAGAGCTCACATCCCACACCATTTGGCAATTTTTATGTTAACAATTAAAGAGATTAGCGGCTGTTTGGTTCGATGTAATTACGTATATTTTTATTTTCACATAATTTCTTTCAAATCAGCCTTAAAACACACACAGCAAACAACCCCCATGCGTTTGAAGGTGAAGAGGAGTTGCCGGTTCATTTCATTATCAAAGCAAAAGCTTGGTGGGCCTACCATGATATGCGTTATATCCACTCCATCCATCAATTAGTATAAATTATTTTAGGGCATGGGTTAAAAAATTGTGGCAGTTTCAAATATCAAGTGCACCACACTACGTAAAATACTAGAGTTTAAATACTAACCATTTAAATATTCTTCCATAGTTTGGTCCACTCAAGCTTTGAATCTATCACATTTTTGGAGGGTTCACTAAAATGATCTGGCCAAATAAGTGAACGGCCTGGATAAAACATATACACCGTACTAGGACCTACCGAGTGCACGTCCTTTTCCGTACCTGAAGGTTGCGGCTGGCGATGTCTCCTAAGGAAGCCGATTGCGTACTGAGTGACTCATTACGCTTAGCATACTGAGTAGGGCCCACTGTCGTTCATACATTTCATCCGTTCCATCGATCGATTTTACAAGATAATTTTAGGGTTTAAACCAAAAAATGGAGTATGTCCAGATTCCAATAGGAACACACCACAAGAAACAATGTGAATTCAACCTATACGGTTGGAAAGCTCTTGGGGGCACAAAAGTTTTAGATCAAGCTGATATTTGTTTTTCCCCGTTCGCCCATGTCTGCATGATCTTATTAATATGTTTTATGACAAATAAGCACCACTTTGGGCCTTGGGAATATTTCAACAGTGGAAATTAATACTTCCACTGTTTTGTGTGGTATGGTCCTCCTAAGTTCTTATTTGCTTCAATTTTGGACTCAACCCCTAGATCTTGAAAAACGGATGGACAGCATGGATAAATGGACCTAACAATGTTTAGTCAGTGAGATAAGACCGTAACTCAATATGCAATCCGGTTCCATGTAATACTTCTTTTTTTCACACGTACACACACTCACACACTGACGCTAGTGAAATTTCACCACCTATGGATACTTGAACTCTTGACGGGAGTTGAAACTCTTAAGGGTGTGTTTGAGCGGTGTGATGGGATTCAAAAAATATAATTATTACCCATGGTAGGGATTGTTCCTGGTTGCCTGGTATAAGATTAATGTCATGCTTTGTTAGTAATACGGTGGTACATTGAATGGATAGACCCATCATCATTTGAAATTACTGTACTGAGAATAACACACGTGTTATATCTAAACTATTCATTTGTTTCGTAACCTCATTTTATGGCATGGGCCTAAAAATGAGGTAGATCCAAAACTTATGTGGACCCAGGGAAGTTTTCAATGGTAAGTATTCAATCCCCGTTGCTTTCTATGGTGGGGTCCACTTGAGCTTTAGATTTATTTGATTTTTTGGCACATGCTCTAAAATAATCTCGAAAAATGGGTGGACGGTGTGGATATAGCCCACACATCATGGTGGGACCTACACAACTTGCTAACATTGAGTGAAATTAGCACGGACCTAATCAAATTCCAAGCTTGTCCATTCTTCGAAAAAATGGAGTGGAATTGGCACAGACCGGATGAATCCCATTCCATCTAATCCCTTCTAATCCCACGGCCCAAACACGCCCTAAGAGTCTACCACCTCAGCGAGAATAAGAATCCGGGTAATTAATGCTCAAAAAGCTTATAAAACACTACAATTCTTCTTAAATATATCCAAAAAACACAGGCCAGAAGCAATCGGACTCTTCTACATACCAAAAGCAGGAAAATCATGGTTTCCGCAAAATAATCCGTCAAAGTCATCACTGATGTTGCAGGTATTGCTGCATTAAATGCAATGTGAAATGAGTTGGTCTAGATTGATTGTAACAAGAAGAGTTTTATCCGGATACGGCCCGAAGATCTCTATGATCATATACCATGGCTACACTATTGAGACTACGAAGTCGACGGTTTTCCATGTGCGCGACGCACTCAGAACCCAAGCGCGAATTGGGTACTACTCAGGACCTACGAAGAGACCGACTGTCCTGGAAGAGGCTCTGTGGGGCCCACCTTCATGGATGTGTTTTATCCACGTCGTCCATCCATTTTGACATATCTCTTTAGGCCATGAGGTAAAAAGGAGGCAAATCGAAGGCTTGAGTGGACCACCCTAAAGGAAGCAGTGGCGATAGTGATGTCCACCGATGAAATTAACCTTACTGGGCCTATTGTTAACAGAACATAAATATCATATGGATCCAAAACTTCCGCTGCCCACGAGAGGTTTTCAACTGTAAGTGTTTGATCCCCACTTTTACAATGGTATGGTCTACTTAATCGTTTGATCTACATCTATTTTGGCCTCATGTCTTAAAATGATTTATTAAAACAAATGAATGGCATGGATAAAATATATACATCAAAGTAAACCCCACATAGCCCTGCTAAGATTGTTAGTCTCTCGTTTATAGGAGGGGATTGGGTGTTCCCTAGTTAACAGCTTAGTGGGTGTTAAGGGCCCACTTTGATATATCCACATTGTTCATCCATTTGTAGAATACATTTTAGGACATTTTAAAAATTAAGCATATCTAAATTTACAAGAAACAGGGATGATTGAGCGATTATCATTAAAAACTTTACTTTGATAAGTTCACCTACAGGTGGATGAAAGTAAAATGATTTTGACCACAGAAGCATTGTGGTATTGCCAAATGCTATGAATATCGGAAGGATTAAACAAATGTCCTCCATAGTCACCTAACACCTTTTCTTTTAAGGTTAGGACAAAATTATCCCTGGTAGCTTTTTGCATTGACCCAGCGCGTGACAACTGCAGGAGATATTCTGATAGTAAACACTGTGGGGCTCACTATGGTGTTTGTGATAAATCCACACCACACATGTTTTGTCCAATCATTTTATGACATGAGCCCAAAAATGAGGTAGATCCAAAGTTCAAGTGGGCCACACAACAGAAAGAAGTGGAGATTGTACGACCGTGGTTGAAACATTCATGGGGCCACTACAAGAAATATTAGCATCAGGGGCGTTTTTATCAGAGGCGGCCATAACAAACGCCACTGTAGATGCAAATAAGAGGCGTTTCTATGTGGCCGCCCGTGTAGGATGAATCCACTGCTGCACCTTCCAAAAAAAAAAAAAAAACCTAAAATCTATTTTACCCCAAATTGCCCTCCCGAACTCCAAATCGCTTATTCTCCCACGCGCCTCTTCTCTCCAAAACCCTTCTCCCCTCTTTCTATTTCTCATTTGTAGCACTCCTTTCTCATCTCTCCTCTCGTCTCCTGCGCTTCTCCCATCCTTGATTCGGAACTTTCCATCTCCCATCTCCAAATCTCATTCTCTCTCTTATTCCTCTTCCTTTCTTCTCATTCTCAGTGTTCTTAGATCAGATCTACAGCTACAGATCGAGTAGGCCCGGTAACCTACCAACGTGGTTATCAACGGTGAAGAGAATAGAAGAAATCTGAGAAGGCACTTGAAGGTACTCTCTCTTTCTCTCTATTTTCCTCTTTTGATGGCCAGAAATTGGGCAGCATCCATAGCAGCGATAGCCATGTCCGCCGCTGTCCATGGCCCCCTATATGTTTGAAGAAATGCTTCAACCACGATTGGTAAACAAATAGGCCCTCACACGCAAAGCAAATATGCTGGCTAGACATGGGGCACCCTCTTTCGATTAACTATTTAGTACTGTGTATCACCTTCCCTTTAGGTTTCGTATAACATTGATTTGCAATAGGGATGTAGATCATACAAAGCTTTTTTTTTGCAAAAGCCTTTGTCCGTGGACGTCTACAAATCACCCATATTCAATCATCGGTTTGTCCCTCTGTGGATTTATTGTCTTATATTCAAAGAGGTCTATTGGCCACTCATCATGTGGGGGATCGATGGCATGTGCAAACATATTGTGGCTTTGCTTTCAGCCTTTCTCCAACAGCTGGGCACAGTGCCATTATCTTCTGATTTTCAGCTCCCCTGTTTTTTTTTTTTTTTTTTTTTTTTTTTTTTTTTTTTTTTTTTGGTCTGATTTTGTCTTTTTTCATATGATAGGAGTGGCCTACTGTTTAGCTGGGCCCTCCCGAGTCGTCATATTGTATACTTGTCCATATAAACATACAACTGGTTTAAAAAAAAGACAAAATCACACTTAACATAATTATACATAGGTATTCCATAGAAAAACTATGTATGCTTTCTTTAACTAAATAATGATGTGCTTGTCATCTATCTGTATATTATCTTAGAGCCCTGACAGGGTTAATCATTGTAGGAATTTGGTTCCTACTCCCAATACATGCAAGTGTGAAACATGTATGAGTTTGGGGCATTCATCAAGTGGACCCCTCCATGCAGCCAAAAATCAGGTTGATGAGGTCTCTAGTGGGTCTCATGTAGAAAAAAGATGGATGATTAAAGGAACTGGCAAGGCCGGGGAACATTAGACATTCCATCTTCCGAAACCAACACTTTGGATATTATTTGACATACAATAATCTCTATATGCCTATTATAGATTTGTATAATGGATGAATAGGATATCAAGCTTCATTATGATTAGGGATTTTGTAGGAATTAGTAAATATAGATTTTTTTTTTTCCCTCTTCTTCTTTTCTATTATAAATATGTACAACAAGCCCTAAAAGGCAAATGTTATTTTTCTTATACTCCATCTTCCTTGTAAGAAGACAGCCATAGTATAAACTTTTTACTTTTTCCATAGTATAAGCTTTTTACTTTTTGGTTAGTTGTTTGTTTGTACTTTGCATGCTTACACTATTATAACATAAACTAGCAAACTGATTTAGAACATGGCACATATATATTCCTGGCATGGTTGGACCAAAAGAAGGTGGACCTTAAATTGATCATAATTTAATCTCTTCTCCTTATAAATGATTTTGCTGACTCCTGCAAAACAGCGAGCCTGTAACTGATGCTGCACCCATGGGCTCAGTTATTTCCTGAAATCAGCCCACAGCTAGCCCATTTAGTAGTAAAGGCTTCAATTGAATGCCCAAGCATGCCCATTAAAGTAAAAAATGGGCCTGTTTCATTGATTGGGCTGGACCTTAATATAAATTTTTGCAAAACTTGTGCCTAGGCGTAATCCCTTCATCAGTTAGGCCTCAAATCCATCCTTAACCAACTAGCTTCTATTACAAGGCCGGAGCCCATCCCATATCATGCTGGGACCCTAAACCCAACAGACCAACCTGTCCTATTGCTAGCCTTAAAGACAAGATAGACTTTGTTTTTGAATGCAATGGGTTTGTATTGATGGCCTCTATAGGATTGTCGATAAGCATTTGAAGGCATTGGCATGAAGGCATTTGGAGAAGTTCATCAAGATGGATGTTGAGGTTTGTTCAAATATTCTTGTTCCTGTTTCACTTGAGTCAATTGATCATGCTTTGTAATGTCTGGTGAAAAGAAATGGTTTCTTGTTTGACAGTTTGACCCATCATTGGTATAGTTGGGGCAGCTTTTTTCTAAATTTTACTCTAGTTTCCAGTTTTGGACTAGTGGTGCCCACGATCAAGTGATCATGGAGCCACCATGAATGCACTGTCTCTCCTCAGAGGAAAATGCTATTCTTTTGAGTTGTGGCCTAAAAAATAGCTAGTTAGAAAAGAGATACAACAATAACCTACATTCAATTCACTACAAAAAATATAGTAATTAGGGGCATTTTCATCACAGGCGGCCACAACAAACCTCCACTGTAGATGAAATATGGGACGTTAGATTTTTAAACAAAGTTCCTGGTTCAGTAAGTCCTCTGGAAGAATGGATCAACACTTCCTTGGATGATATGGAATGGACCAACTCTTCATAGGGGGTGAGACCTTGAAAAAAGGAGCTCTTAACTAACCCAAATGCCTTAGAAGGATAGTCAACACCATTAACAAAATACTTATTTTGGAAGTGGAAACTCATATCCTTAACCAAACGCCTTGAATAAAACTTCCCTCGGTCATAAAGTTGAAGCCCCAAAAAGCCAAGTTGTTGAACAACCTTGCTGATAGCTGAATCATTTTTAGAATCTATCAAATTATCCAAAGCAGATAACTTTAGAATACGAGTCATAATAGACAATTTTACAGTTTTCAGGTAGCTTTGCACTTGCAACTCTACAAGTTCATTGTAATTTCATCACAAGTGAAGCAGCAAAGGTGATTTGTCTTGAATCTTCTTCTTTATATCTTCAGTAACAGCCTTGGGAATGTTAAAATCATTCACGCCAACACTATATCCTTCTAAAAAGAGAATCTCCATCAGCAGTGGCTGCAACATATTAAAGAACTTAACAGCCTCTTCTGTTCCCTTCTTGTCAAGAACAGAAGTAACAATCTGTGTGAATGATGACTGCGGTAAATCTCTATTGAAATCAATCCTCACCATTTCACTTTTACTGATCAAATGCCTCTCCCCCAAAGCAGTCAAAAAACGCAGGTAAAGCACTCTGTACTATTTGCAAAACAGTCCACAGAGGACCTGTACGGTGAGCCTTAAGCAAAACAGGTTCTGGTAAAACTGGTGAAACACACATAGCCAATTGTTGCGCAGTCTCTTTGTTCAAGAAAAAAGTCCTAAACATGAGTTTAAGTGACAATAAGGAATCATGCACCAGTTGTAAATTCAGACTACCACTATGAGAACTACGGATTTGCTTTTCAACACTAAACAGCTCCAAAACTTCTGCCTTTGCTGCTAGAGACTGTGGATAAAATATATGAACACAATCCCCATCAAAATCCGCACCTAGGGGAGCACAAATAAGAGGATTGATCTTAACAGTATGGTCGTCATGCACATAGACAGAAAATGCTTGTAATGAATGTTTATGAGTACTAGGTGGCCTATTAATGAAAACAATGTCTCCGTCCATAATATGCCTATTTATGATTTGACAAACTTTCAAATCTGATTTAGTTTACTTTAATTCTTTTTCCCAATTCAGTTTTGAAAAAAATTGAATGTTAGAGAAGTGCTACTGTGATTTGTCTGGATGTATTTAAGTGACTATTTTGTGTGTTCTCTACACCATAATGAAGGACCACAGTTGGTCATAGAAAGTTGTGAGGTGCATTGGACACAGAAAGCTGAAGGAGATCTAATAGTCCAATGCTCCTGAGCTTTCACAAAGACCATTTTTCCTGGAGAGTTGAAGAGCTGATTGGGAGCCTCTCCACGTTTATGTATTTTGTTATATAGGACACGAAGATGGAGCAGGAATTCTAATAGGTTCACTTGCAGGATTGTCCATTTTAGCGTTAGTAGTCTAAAAAATATTCTTATCTGTAGTCATTAAAAAATAGAAAGAACTAACAAATAATATGTCATTGGCGTAGTGGTTCAGCCATTTGATTTTCAAGTGGAGGTAGGGAATTGAACTTTGACTGATGCTTTTAAAAATAAAAATAAAAATACAAAAGCAGTAAAAAACAGTCATCCACTTAACTGACTGAATTTCTTGACCTGAAACATTTGGTGGCTGTTCTGGTCCAATGGCTCAGTCCACCTGGGTTTAAAACATGTGCATACTTGTGGCTATAAGAGAAAATAAATTCTCTCTCTCTCTCTCTCTCTCTCTCTCTCTCTCTCTCTCTCTCTCTTTTTCCCCTTTTTTGTTGCACTACCAATTATATTGGTGATAACATTATGTTTAGGATATGTTTGTACGCAGCTGGCTCTGCTTGAATCAGATCGGAAGAACCCATCCTTTTGAATGGAAGACAGTGCAAAAATAATTGGAAAAGGCGCCCATCTTAATGTGTTTCTGCTTCCACATGAAACTTTATGGATAAACCAAATGCCTGATCTTTTAGATTGAAATCTCTTTGGATAAAAGAATCCAAAGGAGTCAGGATTCACCACCATCCCAAACAGGACCCAAGTTCACAATTAGTTGCAATGTTGCTCTTTGAAAAAAAAAAATCGCTATTATTAACTTGTTCTGTGTTTGTAACATTGTCTTGTAAGAAATAAAGTGCACTAATATAACCTTATACTTTTTAATAATACCTTATAACAAGGTACATTACCAATCAGATTTAAATCTGCATAATGATGCTTCTTCTTTTTCTTCTTCTTTCTATTTAATTCCCAAGTTTCTCTGTTTTGAAGAATGGGCTTAATATGGTGCATTCTTGCAGGTATGGGCAAACAAAGCCAGTTTATGCATATCGTTTGATGGCACATGGAACTATGGAAGAAAAAATATATAAACGGCAGGTACAGATAAAACATGACTACTAATAAATGATGTGTATGAGGCTTTACTTACCATCAAATTATGAATCTCTAGATCTCATTCACATGTATTTACTGTATGGTTTATATGTGTATTTGGATGGTATCCTCATTGTTGCATGTTTGATGTTTGCTCTGGTAGTTGGAATGCTGAAGTTTAAAGAATTAGTAGAGGCTTCTATTGTGGTTCTCAGATGTCGAAGAGCATCAAAGCATGCCTACCCACTTTCAGTCCCAACTGATGTACGGTTTTGCCTATTTGGCTATATCAGGCTATGTGGTTGCATGGAAAGTTGTATTGCTATAAATAGTTGCGACTTAATTGGGTATGAATCCAGATCTGTTGGGTATTGCTACTATGCAAAAATTATTTATATTCATTTTAAAAGCCATAAAAGGCATTTTCTACTATGCACCTGACCATGATTCTTAGACCTGAACCCCATTCTGAATTCTAATTCATGCTTGAAATAGACCTGATAGGACCTGATGGAGTTACTCAAATCAGATCAGATTTGGATTGTGTACCTCATGTGTGGTACCATCCGGATATGGGAACACCAGTAACTGACCTAAACCTGACAGTGACAGCCCTAGCTGCCACTGGCCTGAACCTGACAGATATGGGCTACAAGTTGTCACTGCTCCTCATCAAACGACTTCCGCCAAAGGTTGTTACTCTCATTTGTTAGCAGTTACAGAGGCATAAACTGTGTGCATAGATTTTTTATTTGGATTAGGGATGGATTGGTTTGTTGCATGGAAGGGAAAAAAAGTTTGGATTTGAGATGGGTTTTCTACACATCGTTACTTGCTTCATGATTATCATTTCATGAATCTGTTCAGGTCATTAAAGACAGTCTTTGACTATGATTTGTTCTTCTTTAACAGATTGAGGGTTTCAAAATGAACCTCATATACTATGATCTGTATCAGGCCACTCGACTTGAGAAGTTTGTAACAGGCATGTCTTCCTTTCTTCTTCTTCTTCTTCTTCTTCTTCTTTTTCCCCTACCATTTTACTGTTGCCTGCCTTTTCTTGTTAAGGTCAAACTGAAAATTGAATTTCTTTGTCGGTCCATCCCTGTAATTCCTTTGCAGCTTATGGGCAGTTCTTGAAATCCAATGGTGAGCAACCTATGATGTGGAAAAAGAGCTGCTACCATGGAAGATGTCTGCAGAGAGGCTGATGTGGTTAGTCCTTATGGTTTGAATTGTTATGTTTTTATCATCTTGATCATGATTTTCATAGCCCATGTAGTGGAACTTCTCGATCAGATAAAATTTTAAGTTTGCATTTAGGGGTTATTTGATAAAGCACAAAAAATAGTTATTGTATCTACATGTGCCTACATATATTTTGTTTGTGATGCATCTGGTAAAAAGAAAAAAATCACCAAGCTTCATTGCACATCCAAATGTGTATCCTTGTCCTAAAGGGAGTATTTTGTGTCTTTCGGATAAAACAACTTTTGGTGAATTTTCTTTTGCAGATTAGCCTTCATCTAGTTTTGGATAAAACTACATATCATCTGATTAACAAGGAACGCCTTGCGATCACGAAGAAGGTCGGAACTAGGTTCTACCAGCCTACTCTTTTTACTATTTTTGTATGAGTTGTTTTTATGCATGATTTTTGCAAGAAAATACATATGATGGATTAAGATAAAAGTAATCCTCAATTACAGGAAGCTATCCTTGTGAATGCAAGTAGGGGTCCTGCGATCGATGAAAGTGAGGAAATCTTCTAGTATTTTTGAAGTTTGTGGCTCTTCTAGTGTCAACCCAAGAACTTGTTTTACTATCACATTGAATGTGAACTGAAGAAAGGAACCAAAAATAAAAAATAAAAAATAAAAAAATCAGTGACTTGAATTTTATTATAATCACATAAGAGTAGAGGAATTGTACATCCACCCCCAAAAGTTGATAGCTCACCCCAATATGAATCATCTGACCACATAAGGTTTTGGAAAATGGGATGTACACACCATGCTTCTGATATATATACAAATATCCTTTTTCTATTTTTGGCATATGAGTAGTAGGACTAACTACCATTCTTATACCATAAGCATGAGAATAGTAATTTGGCCATTATAAGTTTTGGAACATGACATGCACACCCTATGTTTTTGATATATATACAACCTAGTTTCTACTTTTGTATATGAATAGTATAGATTTGTACTACTCTTATACCCAAAGTACAAAAATGGTGTTTTCGTTCAAAAGGAGTGTGGACATCAGTTCCCTATTTTCTTTGGTTTGAGTGGCTCTAACAGTCTGGTATCAAAATTAATATTCGTGGTTGGGACACTCAATTTTAGGGGGTGGAAATATCAATGTCATATTGAAAGAATAAAAAATCTTATTTATAATCATGTCTTTAATGATATTTTATACTCTCTCTCTCTCTCTCATACCTTTCTAGCTTCTTCACAGAAGATAACTTCTTTTTTGTCTTTCCATGCATCCATTGTCTGGATTGCTATTCTTTCTATATCATTGAGGTACTCAGGCTTTGATTTTGTGGTGCTGACTAGTGTCAGTGCCAAGCTTCTCAGCCTCTTGTGTGTGTCTCCAACGACTACAAGCATGGAGGATGTTCCTAATATCCCATGGATGGGTTTTGGATAGCTGCATTGGAATAGCTTCTCTTCATTTTGGAGTATGAAATTGTTCAGCTCCTGGTCACATGAGACAACAGTTGGGGAACAGAACAGATGAGATTTGAACACTTTCCCATACCTGCAAAACCAAAAATCCTTCTATCTATCAGCTTTTTACCCATACCTGTTTTGTTCTTTATGTTAGCACTCAAAACCACGGCAAAGATATTAAAAATACACGCACACACATGACAGATATATAGATATATAGATTTACAAAACAGACCCATATCTAGTATTGGAATTTTTGAAAATTTTCATACAACATGCTTAAAATCAAAACCCCATATTGAGAAAAATCATGAAAATAAAGCCCATATAAAAAGAAGAAAGGCATCTAATTCGTTCCAAGTGTCATTGTTCCAGTGGAAGACATGGACCATTCTCTTTCTTTCAATTAAAAAAGACTAACACACATGCACATGTTGATGGAAGAAACCCATATCTATTGTAGCTTCTCTTTCTTCTTTAGCTTTGCACACTACATGCATAGAAATAAGAGCCCAAAATAAGAAAATATTAATAAGAAGAAAACCCATATAAAAAAATGAATCAAACTTACTAGAAAAATCACTTTTGTAAAGACAGACTTATGAAATTCTTAGTACTTACAAGTTGAAAACTAAAAATTCCATAACAAGAAAAACTATCCAAAAAGATAAATCATGTTTAAAATAAAAAAAAATAAAAAAAGAGAGCCAATTCATTTGAAAAAGGTAAGATTTCTAGAGATGGGAATCCAAGATAGAGAGAGAAGCTGGTAGAAGTCATGCAAATAGCATGATGATAGTAGCATTACAACCAAAATGCCAAATTTAAAAACAAACAAAAACAAAATGCATGTATATGAATGTGTGTGTGGATGTAGGAATATATGAAACACTACAACAAAAAGGGGATTAGTCGGCACTTTTGGAGTCGCATTGTACTGGCACTGAGCAAAATAGGGAGCTGCTAAATGAGGTGTATAAATACAAAAAAAGGGGGTGCGTTTGAGTAGTTTTGTTCTATGATTTAAGTGTTAATCACAGTCAGTTTCAGAAAATTTTCAGCAATAGTCCATATTCAAGGAGGAAACGACAAAGGATCGAAGGGTTAGAATCTCCTAATCCAACAAAGGGCCCACCTAATCAATGATCTGAGTCATGGAAAGTCCCCTTTTTCTTTCTTTTTTTTTTTGGTTTATTTATTTTTAAAAAAAAAAACATGGTTTTGTGGTTCTAGAGCTGCAAATGTGTGTTATATGAACTTGTGTAGAATTGGAGTGACTTTGAAAACTTGAATGATTTTAATGAGGTTTTTCTTCTTCTTCTTCTTCTTCTTCTTTCTGGGATTCGAATTTCCTTGTTTGGTTTTGGATCTGTGATTGAATGGTGCAAGAATTTCCAGAGAATAGTGGCGACTTTGAATTGGATTTTGTTCTGTTGGGGTCTTTTTTATTGAACTATTGAGGTTTTTAGAGAGAGTTTTCTTCTGTAGTATGTGACTTTGTTTGGGGATTGGGATTTCTTTCTTCCTGAGTTGTGTTTGTTGAGAATTGTTGTTTTTATTGATTTTCATTTTCCTTTGGGTGCACAAAAGCAGTATGAACCAGAACAAGGATATTTAGATCTAGGTATTATCGTAGAGCTTTTTCTTTTCTCTTTTCTTGATTTTAATTAAAGAAAGAACTGTTAGTGGTTTAACATGAAATAGGGGAATGATCACATAACTGTTAGGGGCATTACCATATAATGCATTACCATATTCATCATCAGATACCAACTTATGTACCTATCATTGCAGTTTATCTTGGGTTAAACAAAGTTTTATTGCATTAGTGCTATCAGTAATCAGCCAGCATGGATTGGTGCTGCTGTTGTCTAACTTGTATTGATTATTAGGCTTTGGGAGAGTGCTTTGTTATGTAAATTGCATTCGAATTTTTTCCTGGTAGCATCATGGAAAAACTGTCACACTTAAGTGTGCAGAACTTAGTTGTATTACATAAATAAAGTGACGGGGCCTTCTTTTGTTTTAAAAATTATATCATTTACAAGTATGAAATGAAAAATTCAGTTGGACTCCTTTCACAAGTCTGTGGGTGGGTCATTGAGAAGAAATTTCTACATGCAGGTTTTTTTTGTATCTTGTTTCTATGTGTAATCCCACTGCCTACTTGACACCCAAGCTATGCGTTCTATTGTATTCCTTTTAAATTAACAGTGAGTCAGAAATTATGATGTTCTCTACATGGTTTTCAGCTTTGGAAGCGATATTCCAAGATCAATGTAATAGATGAATTTCTTTAAAAATTTGCAAAGGCTTCAACTTCAACAAAACACAGGGAGGACTCGTAGCTGCAAATTCTCCAAGATGGAAGAGGATACTTCTTCGAATCTTCTCTGAGCGAAAAGGGCGTCAAGGTGAGTTGTGTCATTTTCTTTTCTTTTACATTGTTAGGCATTGACCGATATTCACATAGGTCTTTTCTTTTACATTGCTAGGCTTTTATTGCAGGTCAGTGCATATTCATCCTTTGCAAGGATGGTGGGAGTTGGAATTGGTTTGGAGCAACAAAGAAGGAGAATGGACCCCATGACTAATGAACCGTAGTTCACAAACTACACTTGAGATTTCATTGGCACAGTTGATTACATATTTTACACAGGTAAATTTCCTTGTTGCAAGATGACTTTGCCTGAGCTTTCTTTCCCTTTCTCTTGCCTTTAATATCTGTATTCTGTCATTTGTTATTTATATATATGGTTCAGATATTGATAAAAACTTCTACTAGTTGGAGCTTTGTGATCCAACACATATGGTGAGCACTGAAAGTTCAGCAAAGCCAACAAGTTTATTGTGAATAATGGTCACAATTCAATTATTAAAATTTAGCACGTGTGTAGAGAACAATTCAATGGGAAAAAATATGATCTTGGATGATTCAAAGTCAACATGGTATTATTTATGGATCAGTAGAAAAAAAAAATCAGGTTTCAAAAAATACGTACAAATCCACATATAGAATTAGGTTGGGAAAGACACAAAAATCCACACCATTCAGGAGAAGAAATCTGATCGCCTAGAAGAAGAATCTGGTTTTTGGTGACAGATTTAGCAATTTATACACAAGAAAATTAAACAACTTAGGATCTAGGTTGGGAAAATTTCACCAAGCTCTAATTTGAATTTGGGAGATAAATTTTACATATAAGATAAATTCATCATGACTTGAAAATGTAAAGCATGTAGCAATTTTGTCATATAAGATTGATTTCTTTGTGACATTCATGAGGAAGTAGGACTTATTTACATGAACTGATCAAATGAGTTGTTGAACATCTAATTACGATTTATAGTTGTTAATTGATCTTGCTTAATAATATTTTTCCATGAAGATTATTGGGGAGTTAGGCCTCAAATATAACAAAATTGATGCATGTCCCAATGATTATATGTTGTACTGGAAGGAGGCCATCAATGAGCAATCGTTGTGCTATATGTGGTACTTCTAGATGGAAAATGGTTGAACATCAGTCAGATGATGAGGGATCTTCAAATTTGTTTCTTTTAAGTTGGGACTTGAAATGAACATCACCAAATCTTCACTGATTGTTTCACTTGTGCACCCGAACACAGACTATATATGAGCTTTGCTAAAAGCCCATACATACATGCCGACTCGACCCACCATTGTGGATGGTCTGGCCTATATATCAGGCCAGTCCACTGATCAAATGGGAGAACGTGAAAGCAATGGAAGCTTTAAAAAAAAAAAGATTGCCCACGTCGACATTTAATGCACCCATCCCATGAGTGGGTAGGCCTAGTCCTTAGGTTGGGTCATGTTAGACGTTGCCCCACTTGATGCACTAATAGTAGGACCCAAACAATTAGCATGTGGACACATGTGGTTACTTGCAGAAATTCGTGTGGGTTGAGAAAAACTCTTAACTACATTCATCTTTAGTCGAACTTGATTGTTTTCTTGTCCCGATAACAGGCTTTTGAACTGCCTACTGGTGGCACGGGTTGCAAAGCTCCTGAATATGGGATTCCTGGAATCGATAATACAAAGAGCGATGTCTATGTGTTCAGAGTTTTGCTGCTGGAGCTCCTAACTAGGCTGAAACCTTTTGAGGCATCTTATGTTAAAAAAAGCTAGGATTCAGTGACCTTATTGTTGTTTTTTGTTTGTTTTTCATTAGTTTCTCAATACAAGTTACGATTTTGGTTCGCTTCCTTTTGCTATTGAAATGCTAGGAATTTAGTATTTAGAAAATGCGGGCTGCTCCTTGTTTATTTTTCTTTGTTGGATAGACTTGGTAGAAGAGAAGTATCTTGTCCCAGCTTCTCAGGGTCTGCTTCAAGGATCTTTTTTTTTCTTGGTTGCCAAAATTCCTGTCTATGACCCTATCTTGTGCGAGTGAAAAAGCCATCTTGTCCATTATCACCACCTCTATCATGGCCCCAATTAGTTGGGATAAGGCTTAGATGATGATGATGATGATCTAACATGTGCCCCGTGTGGCAACTATTTGAGAAAAGTTGTCCATGTTACATTTCATAGATCAGAGGTAGGTGAAGGCCTTTCTATTTTCGATGCTTCAGTTGGGTTGGTAGGCATAGTTCCTCCTAACTATATATCTCATACTGTTCTTTCAAATTCAAGGTTTTGTTCTGCTCTGATGCTGCAAGGTGGCATAATTTTCCCATTGTCTGTCAAGGTTTTATAACAAATGGTCGTATCTGATGAATAAGAAGACTAACCATGCATTTAAACTTTCATTTGTGTCTGTCACAGGCTCTGTCAAAGACACTGACCGTTGATCAGCTCTTTCATCTGAAGGAGCAGTTTACACTATTGGAGCCGAACAAAAATGGGTGCATCTCTCTAGAGAACATCAGGATGGTTAGTTTCTTTCTTTTAATATTCAGATTTGTTCTGTGGATATGACTTTTGATGGTTGCAATGGAATCTTCCTCTGCTATTGATGTTTCCAACCATCATATTCTTGGCTAGGCCTTGTTGAAAAATGCAACTGATGCAATGAAAGAGTCCCACATTCAGCTATGCTTCTCAGCCCATTGCAGGGAAACTTCCCAAGGAGGAATTTGGGCTCATTGCAAGAAAAGTGCCTACATCACACAGAGTGGACACGTGATCATGGCCAGTGAGGTTGGTGATGTAGACATTTGCCAGAAGATGTGGCTAGGAAAGGAAGACATATGATCGGTCCAGAAGGAGACCTTACTGAAACAGTGCATGTGGAAGGCTAGGAAAGGAAGACATTTATAGTTTGTTTTGAAAACTTTAAATAAACCATTAATTGTTTTGTTGATATTGTGTTAATTGTTGTCTTGATGAATGTTAAATTATTGGGTAATTCAAATTCGTGTCATTCAATCATAGGTTTTTTATAGTTATGCAGATAAAGATTTGATAGTTAGATCGATGGAGATTTGATTGTAGGACAGCAATTATAGGAAAGGATTAGTCAGAATCAACAAGAATTTGTGTAAAAGGATTAGTAAAAAATTAGTAGGAATTTCTATTATCGACATTTTTAGCGGTGTTTTGCCAACCTTTTTGCAGCGTTTCTCAATCTCTTAACAGCACTTGTTTCATTTTTTACTGGCGTTTCTGGTAACTTTACCGGCGTTTCTAACAAAAATTCGCATGCTTTTCTTGTAATATTTATCGGCAGTTTTACAGTTTTTAGCGGCGTTTTCATCGCTTTTAACCGGCGTAGCAGGCGCTTTTCATGTTTTTTCGGGCGCTTTTATAGTTTTTAGCGGCAGTCACTAGAAGCGCCGCTAAAGTATAATAAGCGCCGCTAAAAATTGACTATTGGCGGCAGCCGTTAAAAACGCTGGTAGAAATGGGCGACCGCCGGTAAGGTTTTTGGTGACAACACCTGGAGATATCAGAAGTGAGAATGCTGACATGAGTAACGAGAAATCCTGTGAAAAACACGATCGCCTGCCAGTGGAAGGCTTTCTGCGTTCAGTCAATCTACGCAGAGTGAATCGGTCCCTAAGGAACCCCCGAAAGGGCTGCCGTCCGATGGGTACACGAAAGTGACGAAGCCGGGCAAAGTAATCACGGTCGTCAGAATCAGAATGCCAACCGTCATTCTTCTTGACCTAGCTACAAGGATGGGACTGGAAAATACAGCGACGCCCCCCTTTAGTGGCATGTGCCCCACCGCCGGTAATTCTTTTAGCGGCGATTTTTTGGACTTTTAGGGGCGGTTTTGGCCGCCGGTAAAGGTCTATTTTCTTGTAGTGGGCTGAGGTTAATATTTTTATTCTTTCAGTCCATCCCCATGGCAATGAGTTTTTGAGTATTTGGGCCACTTTATGAACAATTTGGATTGCATATAAACATCATAATGAAGCCTAGAAAAGTTTGAATGGTAGGCAATTTCTTTTCACTATTTTCTAGTCGTGTGTGGTCCACCTGAGTTCCAAATCTGTCTAATTATTTTTCTCATATCTAACAATTATTTTCCAAAATAAATGGATGGAGTGGATTTTCTACAAACATCATGGTGCCCCCAACATAGATTATGGTGGTAGAAACCACCTCGAAAAACCTTTTCCGTAATGTAACGTGACATTACGCTGGCTGGGTAACCCAACCTATCTAGAGATGAATAGTCATGTGGGGCCCCACTGTGATGTATATATTTTATCCACGCCAACCATTCATTTTAAAAGATCGTTTTAGGTAATGAGCCCAAAAACGAGGTATATCAAAGGCTCATGTGGACCACACCATAGAAAGTAGCGAGATTATTACCATTGAAAACCTTTTGGGGGCCACGGAATTTTTAGATGTAACTCATTTTTTGGCTCATGACATTAATTTAAATTGTAAATCTAATGGACGAATTAGATTCAACACATAAACCATGATAGGACCCACAATCCTTATAACATGACAACCTTGACCCTTACTACATTACATCCACGAACTCGACCACAACCTTGACCCTTACCACATTACAACCTTGAATCTTATTACGTTACAACTACAAACCCTTCTAACATATTCTTTTTTATCCATTTTTTGTAGCAAAGGCAGTGAACAAATGAGTTTCTCGACCCTTAATACATGACAACCTCGAACCTTAACACATTACAACCATGACCTCGACTCTTATAATATATGTACAACCATGACCTCGACCCTTATAACATCACACCTCGACCCTTACCACATTACAACCACAACCTCGACCCTTCCACATTACAACCACAACCTCAACTCTTATAACATATAACCACGACCTCGACCCTTATAACATTACAATCTCAACCCTTACAACATTACAACCATGACCTCGACCCTTATAATATCACAACCTCGACCCTTATAACATGACAACCTCGACCCTTATCACATTACAACCACGACATCGACCCTTATAATATACAACTATGAACTCAACCCTTATAACATGACAACCTCTACCTTTACCATACCATAACCATGGCCTTGACCCATATAGTATATTCTTTTGTTACGGATTTAATCTGTAGCCTTTGATCATTTTTTATAGCGAAGGCAGTGAACAAATGATTATCTCAACCCTTAATACATACTGTTGGGGAAAAAATATGCTAAGTCTGAAGACTCGGGTATGGATAGAATCGACTCTACTCCCTTATTTTCTCGGTCTTCGGAGAAAGAGGCTAAGTCTGAGATACGAAGCCCGAGGCTTGATAAGCTGACTCGGTCGACGAGTTAGCAGCGTCAGTATAAACCGATTAAGGCCGAATAAGTTATAAGCCGTCCGACTAACGATGAGAAACCGACTCGGTAAGTTGGTTGCGTCGGCTACGGAGTAAGGAAGGATGACGAATAAAAACCGAGACTCTTCCGCCCGTAAGAAGGCAAAAGGCTTATTCTCCTAAGCCAACCGAGACTCTTCCAAAGTCGAGAACGGCCGAGCCGAACCAAGGAAAGACGGTGTGAAATCAAATACCGTCCCGAAAATCCAAAAGTATAGGTGTCCGATCCCAAGGATCTCAGGATCAGGTGAAATTTGTCAAAAGGATCAAATCTCCAAAGATATGGGGAAAGAATCCCGGTACGGCGGGATCCTCCCTCTCCTATAAACAAGAGAGACTTAAAGGAGGAAAGGTATGCAAAAACTCTCTCCCAGAACCCCTCAATACAATAAGACCCAGATTCCTAGCCTAACTTTGGCATTGGAGGGTCCCCTGCTCTAGCCAGGGTCTCCTTTGTCTTCTTCCTGTGCAGGTACTCGAAGGTCTAAAGAGGGTGGACCAGATTTTTGCATCAATAGTTTGGCATCGTCTGAGGGAAACGGACAAAAAGCCATTTTTCATATTCTACCAAAAGAGCAGTAAGACAAGTTCTAATAGTGACAACTAGAAGAACAGATCAGAACGATGCAAACGAGGCCGCCGCCAGTGCAGCATTAGGAGCTCCACCAGTGGTCCCTCCAGCTGCGCTGCCGGTGGCCCCAGCCGTATCCAATAACCAGCGAAACCGGGGAAACGCACAGTTGAGTCGGGAGGTTTAAGAGATCCGATCCGATATGAACGTCATGAAAAAGATGTTGGAACAGATGTACAACCAGCAGGTGCTACCGCATCAAAAAGGACAAACATCACGTGTTCTCCCACCTGCTGCTCAGCCCGCGACTCCGTGAACGTCCCATCAACCGAGTCAACACAAGCGTCCGACTGAACCAACACCAGCCCATTCGGTTACAGCCGCACTGCCGCCCTCTGATCTATGACAGAGAATATATCAAAGGAGACGTAGTCGGCCTCCCGCTGAGGAAACGCCAGAAAGCGTAGAGCCCTGAAAAGCGGACATCCAGGACTTCAAGAAAGATATTCGGGAGGAGATGGCGAAAGAGATGGCAGATATGAAACAGGGTCGGAATACTTATCTAGCTCGACTCGAGGCTAAGGCGTCCCCTTTTATAGATGAAGTGATGAAGGCTCAGCTACCGAAAATGTTTCGTTTACCGCAAATCGTCCCCTTCACTGGGAAAATCGACCCAACTGAGCACATCGAATTTTTCAAAACTTATATGGAGTTGTACAATGCATCGAATGCAGTCATGTGCCGAGTCTTATCTCTCACAATAACCGACGTGGCTCGGCTTTGGTTTAAACAACTAAAATCGAGATCTATCAGTTCATTTGCCGAACTCAGCAACGCTTTCCTCACCAATTTCATTGGTGGGAAGAAGAAACTAAAGCCGTCGGTGCATCTGAATAATATAATCTATAAGACAGGAGAGCTTCTGAAGGATTATATGTGACGTTTCAACTTTGAATCTCTTCAGGTTTGAAAACACTCGGAAGAAACGACACTCAACGCGCTCATGCAAGGAGTCAGAGACAAGCCATTTCTAGCATCTCTGGACAAAAATCCGCCGGAGACCCTGACCGAGTTTATGGCTCGGTCGGACAAATACGCGGATGCCGAAGAAACGCGACTCCTGCGCGAGACCGGATAGAGTGCAAAATCCTCGGTCAAAGAGTCGGTTAGAAAAGGAACCGACTCGGTTGAAGGGAAAAAGCGTAAGGATGATCGAGTACATGATGATCAAAAGTCAAGAAAGCGACCCGACCGAAGGTTTTCCACATACACTCCCCTGAATAAAACTCAGGAATAGGTGTTAATGGAAATCAAAAGTGAAGGTTTCGCCAACTGGCCTAGTAAACTGCGGGGCAATCCCAACCAACGGAGTAAAGATAAGTACTACCACTATCATCGCGATCACGTGCACAATACGAGTGTCTGTTATCACTTAAAAGAAGAAATCTAACGACTCATCAGGGAAGGCCGACTCGAGGATCATGTAGAAAAGACCGTGTCCACGGAAGCACGCCCAAGCGAAAACCGAATCACAGAAGAAATTCGAACGATCGTCGGTGGTCATCGAGGTGGGGGTGATTCTAACAATGCACGGAAAAATCACGCCAGAAGCATTAGTCAGCCCGAGTCCGAGGTCCTCCTACTGTATCGGCCCCCGAAGGAAAAGAAACGGGAAAAGTATTGCATCTCGTTCACCGAAGACGACACTCGAGGCATCCATCATCCCCATGATGATGCGCTAGTCATCACTCTCACCATCGCTAACAGAAAAGTGTTCCGTATACTCATAGACACTGGATCGTCTGCGGATGTATTGTTCACTCAGGCGTTCGAGAAAATGGGGATTGAACGATCAGCGTTACGTCCAGTTCGAACACCGTTGATTGGATTCTCGGGCGGACAGATACGCTCAGAAGGGATTGCTTCACTACCCCTCACTGCCGGAAACCCCCCGCATCAAACGACAGTAACGATAGATTTTCTGATCATTAACCAAGCCTCTATTTACAACGCTATAATCGGTCGACCTACTTTAAATCTTTTACAAGCGGTGGTATCTACATACCACCTTTCCATGAAATTTTTGACCGAGTCAGGAGTAGGAATCGCGAAAGGAGATCAGCAAGATGCTCGACGCTGCTATGCCACTACAGTAAAGGTTCCGGTTAAAATTTCAGTGATTGAATCACTGGATTCCAGGGTCGGATCTCACGAACGAGGGCAACCGATGGAAGATCTTATATCGGTACCCTTGGCCGAGACTGAGGATTCGAAGGTAGTACAAATTGGCTTATCCCTGAAGCCACCTCTCAAAGACAATTTGATCGCCTTGCTTCGACGATATGCCGACGTATTCGCATGGAGCCACGAAGATATGCCTGGAATCGATCCTTCGGTCATGACCCATCTACTCAACATTGATTCGACCTACCGGCCAATTCGGCAAAAAAGACATACTCTCGGCTCCGAAAGGTACGCTATCATTGAAGAGGAAGTCGGCAAAATCCTCAGGGCTAAATTCATAGAAGAGATATACTATCCGGAATGGATAGCCAATGTCATACTCGTAAAAAAGGCCAACGGGAAGTGGCGTCTCTATATTGATTATACAGATCTGAACAAATCCTGCCGCAAGGATAGTTTCCCTCTTCCCCGGATTGATCAGTTGGTAGATAGTACCGTAGGACATGAATTACTTAGCTTTATGGATGCCTACTTTGGGTATAATCAAATTGTAATGCATCAGTCCGATAAATCTAAGACTACTTTTGTCATTGTCAAAGGTCTTTATTGTTACCGAGTGATGCCATTTGGTTTGAAAAACGCTGGAGCGACGTATCAAAGATTGGTGAACAAAATGTTCGCCCGACAGATCGATCGAACCATGGAAGTATATATAGACGATATGCTCGTGAAATGCGTACATGCGATCGACCATATAGCAGACTTAGAAGAGATGTTCGTAACCCTGCACAAATACAAAATGAAGTTAAATCCGAGCAAATGTGCTTTCGGTGTAAGCTCGGGGAAATTTCTTAGGTTCCTTGTTAGTCAGCGAGGAATCGAAGCGAATCCTGAGAAAATCAAGGCCCTACTCGACATGGAGTCTCCCAAGACAATTAAAGACATACAAAGGCTGACCGGATGAGTAGCCGCACTCAACCATTTCTTGTCCCGAGCCACCGATAAATGTCTCCCGTTCTTTAAACAATTGAAGGGATGACAATCGATGGAGTGGACGGGAGAGCGTGAAGCAGCGTTCCAGTAATTGAAGTCTTACCTTGGGTCTCCACCCTTGTTATCCAAACCTGAGTCGGGAGAAGCTTTATTATTATATCTGGCTGTATCCGACGCAGCGATTAGCTCGGCTCTCATACGTGAATATGACGGAAAGCAATTACCAGTGTACTATGTCAGCAAAGCGTTACTACCGGCAGAGACGATGTATCCTCCCCTTGAAAAGATAGCCTTGGTCCTGGTAGTATCCTCGCAATGACTCCAACCATACTTTCAAGCTCACACAATCGTCGTCATGACCGACCTACCGTTGCGTCATATCCTTTAGAAGCCAAAGGCCTCTGGCCGACTTACAAAGTGGGCTATCGAATTGAGCGAGTTTGATATTCAGTACAGACCGAGGACAGCTATTAAAGGACAAGCCGTGGCCGACTTCATTGTCGAGGTAACTCCATAAATCGATAAAATGTCTGAGTCTGAGGTATTATCGGAGCAGCGACATCCTCTTCTCTCGATCCCTCACCCGGCTCGACCCCCTGGAAATTATTTGTCGACGGCTCTTCCAATTCTAAGGCAAGTGGGGCTGGGGTAGTATTAGAAACTCCCGATCAAAGCTATATGTAATATGTCTTACGACTTGGATTCCAAGCGTCGAACAACACAGCAGAATACGAAGCCTTGTTACTTGGGCTTCGACTCGCCGTGAGTTTCAGTGTAACTCATCTCAATGTATTCAGTGATTCGCAGCTAGTCGTCAACTAGGTCACCGGTGTTTACCAAACACGGAAAGAACAACTGAATGCTTACATGGAGAAAGCCAAAGAATTAATCGACAGATTTTGACAATACGAAGTAATTCGGATCCCCAGAACTGAGAATGCCAAAGTCGATTTGTTAGCAAAACTCGCCTTCGCCGACGAAGACGACATACCCAGATCGGTACCAATCGAATACGTCGCTAAACCGAGTATTACTAAACCGATCAACTCGACTATACATGCTATTGAGTCAGAACTGACCTGGTTCGACCCTATCATCCATTATCTCAACGAGGGGAAGCTACCTGAAGATCGCACCGAGGCTCAGCGGCTAAAGATCCGAGCATCACGATACACTATTCTAAATAGGGTCCTGTACAAGAAAGGTTTCTACGCTCCCTTATTACGATGTTTAAATTCGCATGAAGTCGATTACGTATTATGGGAGGTACACGAAGGAATATGCGGAAACCACTCGGGAGGACGTTCACTCACCCACAAAGTCCTGTGACAGGGGTATTATTGGCCGACCATACAGCATGATGCTAAGAAGTTTGTCCAAAGATACGACAAGTGTCAGCGACTCGCGGTAGTCCCGAGACAGCCCCCCAAGGACTTGACCCCCATGACTGGTCCTTGGCCCTTTGCGTAGTGGGGATCGACATCATCGGACCATTCCCTTTAGGAAAGGGTCAAGCCAAGTTTGTCGTGGTTGCGGTAGACTACTTCACAAAATGGGCCGAAACCGAGCCGTTGGCAAAGATAACAGAACAGAAAGTCACAAGCTTTATTTGGAAAAACATCGTATGTCAGTTCGGGATACCACGAACTATTATCACCAACAATGGAAGGCAGTTCGACAATAGGCAGTTCCATGAAATGTGCAGTGATCTCGAGATCCGAAACGTGTACGCTTCGCCTCATCATCCTCAGACGAATGGACAGGTCGAGGCCGTTAACAAGATTATCAAACAGCATCTCCGAAGGAGGCTCGATCGAGCCAAAGGAGCATGGGCTGAAGAACTCCCGAATATATTGTGGGCTTACCGAACCACTGCTCGAACTGCCATAGGGGAAACTCCCTTCTCCCTTAGTTATGTGTAAAGCCCCGTGTTTTCAGGACCCGAGTATATGACTCGTTTCCCAAAAACCTGAGTGTTAACCTTAAAGGATGGTCAAATTCGCGTGTACATTTTTTTTTCTTCATCAGAGTAAGCAAATGAGCGTAGTGTGGACAAATCGACATAAAGGATAATTTCATTATCATTCAAATATTTAAGAAGCTACCCATAATGACTTATACAAACCAATGTCTCTGAATTTAACAAGTACAAGATTTACAAGAATTTAATACATGAAGAATAGCAGAAAACATATAAATATAAGCCGCAAGATCACGCAGCTCCTCCAGGCGAATACAGTCATGCATTCCTGGCGATTGTACCATGCTCTTCCTCAAGTCTGAACATACATATTACTAAAGCCGCCTGTTCTACCTGTACGGTTGTATATTTGATGGATGAGTGGCCAACTCAGTGTGAATTTTCCTCAAGATTACACACCGCCGCATTAGGTAAGAAATAGTATAAAACATCCGGATAACCAAAACAAAGTAAATGCAGTCTTATTAGGTGCATGGATGTATGAAATGCGTTCACGCCCCGAGGATGCTCATCCGTGCGGACAGGGTCGCCGCCCATGCAATGCATTCACGCCCCGGGGATGCCCACCCGTGCGGACAGGGCCGCCGCCCATGAAATCATCGAACCTGGAAAACATCATCCAGTCGGAACAGGGGTCGATAGTCGGTGGTCTGGGAACTAGCGAAACGATACCCTAACAACTCTAGGGCACGTGCTACAGCATCCAGAATAGCCACCCGTCATCGCTAATATGCTATGAATGCATGATTAGCCAAACTATTATTAATCCAATTTCACTCAGCCATTTTAAATAAGCTCACGGTCACTACGGGGAGCACATGGCCCAGCGTAGGCCGACAGCTCGGGCATAGTATCCCATGACTATCATCCCCAGCTCATGAGGCTACCATCTTAGGATGTTTAATGGAATCCTATCGACTAGTGGCCAATCATATTACAGCAAATGGGGCTTACCATCGCATGGTTGCATGTTCACTCCCCAAGTATAGGGTTGTGATGTAGTAATAACTCGGTAAGACCGAGGTCGAATCCACAGGGACTGAAACCTGTACGTAGTCTGAAACTAACTAGAACTAGAACTAGACTAAGATGAATTCTAAATCAAATAACAATTGAGAAATAATTGTGAAATAATAAATCTAAAACTTTAAGAAATTCAGAGGAAGGGAAACTAGGGATTCAGAGGATCCACTTGTAGAGATCAGGGAGATCTTATGCATGTATCACAAATCATGGAAATTAAATGAATTGATGTTGATATAGTTTTCAAGAGATGAGAGGTATATGAATTAGAATGGATTCCATCACCAAACCATGCCCAGGAGACAAAGCAAACAACAGAATTAAACTAATTACCAACCAGTCAACATGTTTATGAAGATTAGGAAGGGTACCGTCATCCAACCATGCCCAGGAGACAAGGTAAACAACAGGGCTTCCTGACGTCATAAACATTAAAAGGCAAGGGAAAATACTCAAAGCCATTGCAGACCCATTGTAATTTCAGTCACAACAGACCATTAAAGACTAAAAATATTCTCTTAATAAAACAACTATCCAATTCAAATTCATAATTAAAAACCAAGTTAAAAACATAAAATTAAATCTCCCATCCCACTACAAGCTTCACCCCTTAGCCCTAGCTAAGGGGTTTAGCCCGACATGGATAAGCTAAACTCCATCAACATTCATAAAAATAACAAAGAAATCCAACCTCTTTCTCTCTCCTCTGTGCTTCAGATCCAAACAAAGATCCTTGCTCCAAGCTCTCCTCCCCAGATCCTCCTTCCGATGATGCCCCTCTCACGTTCTCTCTCTCCCTTTTTATAGGTTGTTGGAGTCCTTGCTGGAGTCCTTGCTGGAGTCGGAGAACCCACTCTCCTTACACAGTTATGCAAGATCCGAACCATTTAAGCACAATGGACCTGGTCTTTCCCTTCATAGGGAAGTTCTGAACGGCCAGGATCGTCGGACCGATCCTGGCCATGTATACAAAAACCAGCCCGAAAAAATCCGAGTTCGCTGTTGTCTGCGAAGTTTCTGCGGACTGCGAAATTTTGGCGGTATCAGTGGGGTCCACATACCCCAGGATTTGAGAAATCCACCCCGGCCATTAGTTTCAGCTCGGAAAATCCATCGGGAATGGAGATTTTTGATCATTTTTGGTGAGGCCCACTGACTCTTTCACTTTACCGTCCGACCTGTGTTTGGACGTTTGAAGATGTGCCTTTGATGCCTTCTAGGAATCTGTCGCCTAGGATGTGATCATAGGGACCTTCAAGGTCTGATGGACGGTCCAGATCGTCCCTTCAATGCTCATCGTGGTCGTACAACAAACGCAAAAATTCGGGCAGCGGTCGGACGCAGAAACAGAGACCGCGACTTCGTTACGCAGCGACGATGGTGGGGCCCACTTCGTCGATATTTTGAGAAATCCAATCCGTCCACTCGATTGGCCGTGAAAAACCGGTCGTACATCATCAGTTTTGGGTCAGCTTCGTTGAGACTCATGGTGTTTTTCTTGTGACCATCCAACTTGCGTCGAAGCCTTCATCTTCCTACAACATTCACGAAAACCCGGAACTACATTGGCGTGTGGTCGGTTTGACCTTCTGATCACAATGAACGGATTGGATTTTTGCTATGTGTGATGATGGTGGCCCACCAAGAGCTGAACGCAGCTCCCTGCTGCGAACGAGGACTCTGTCTTCGTTTGAAAACGAAAATCGGGTCAGCGGCTGCTGACCGATTTCGTCAGTTTTGGTGCGGCGCGTGTGTACGTGCACCCTCATGTACACGCGTTGTACATGCGGGGTCCACCGTAATGTTCGTGAGAAATCCAATCCACCCATCTGCTTTGGCACCTCCTAAAACAGGTTGAGACCGAAAGTGAAGCATATCCAGATATCAGGTGGGCCCCAGTTTGACAATTTGTGGGCTGATCTGATCGTTGGCCCACTTCCATAGTGATCCAATGGCTGAAATTTAATATGTACGGTTAATTTATGGGTCACATCACATGTATGAAGTTTCAGGCCGAACGGATGGTGGGAACCCCGTGATCTTGCATTTTGAACGTGTTTCAGGCCACTTGAGCTTCAGTTTCTCAGTTTTCTCGGATCTCTGACCATGTAAATTCGTCGATCTTGGTCCCCTGGAGTCCGTCCAATGCCTTGGCATCATCAGAGTGTTAATTCCATGTGTTTAGCACCTTTTTGTAGCCCATGCTCTCAAATGTACCTTGCATCACAAACACGATCAAATCGGGTCGTTAAATCGTACTATGTTCATAAATCTGGCCAATAACAGGGGTCTGATATGCAATATTTGACCCTCAACACAACCCCCAACCAACATTTTGCTAGTCCCGAGCAAAGTATGCGAAAATTAAATTGAGAAATACAGGACAATCTCTATGAACTCGAGTGAATTTTGAAGAATGATGCAGATATAAGAAATCTAAGATTCATGAATGTGGAATATCAATTTTTCTTGGCCTCTCATGCACGGTGAATTTCATAATCAAGCTCAAATATTAGTCCATAAACTAGAATAATTCTAAACATTGAGTTCCATAGATGTATAGTATAATCTCGGCTTTCAACATTAATATTCAATTCATTTTTCCAAGATAATGTTGATAGCCAGAAGAGCATTCAGGACACCCCAAAACCTAAACCAAAGCGTCCCTCATAGATCTTTCTTTCCCTTTTTTTTTTTCAACAGATGGGAATCAAATTTTTACTTATAGGGAGCAAACCTATGGTGAAACTAGTCGCCCAACTCTTTCCAACTGTTAATCATGGGAAATTGAATCCACACCTATAGGGAGCAAACCCATGGTGCAATTCTTTTTTATACCCTGATGGCCAAATCTTTTAGGCTGGTTTCTTTCATGCTCAGTGATTACCAAATTAACCCTTTAGTATCAAACTGAAACTTTAATGTGAAAGCGAGATGTGTCTTGTGAAATCATGACTCAATCAATGTTTAAAACCTCTAATCATGGATTAACAATTCGAACTTAACTGTGAAATTTAACAGATACTGAAATTAAGAGTCATAAATTTCCAACATCACGTATCTTGACATTCTAAATCCAGGATATTCGTCAAAATCACTTCGAATTCACTAGAAAGGCCAGATAAAATTTTAAAAAATTTTCACAATTTTTTCTCAAGACTAAGAAAAACACTGATTAGGTTACCTAATCTCCCCAACCCCCAACCTAAAATCTACATTGTCCTCAATGTAAAAGAGATAAGTATGTCATGCATATGGGACAACGAAAGTAAAAGAGAAGTGATGGGAAGATAATACCTGGATAACAAATCGAGAGACTTTTCCAAAAATATCAAAAGAGAGTAAGTCAGCGCAAGGAGAAACCAACATAAGTAAAAATAAAAATAACAAATGAACTCCTACCTATACCACTTTCGCAGGTGCTCTCGATTGCATTTAGCATATGCAACAAGCCTTTAAACCCCTAGGTTGCCCTTAGAGGACGAGTTGTAGTCTCGTGAGGGTTTGCAGCAATGTTACCCACAAACATTAAACTAGGAAAATGAAATGAAAGCTGGGTTGCCTCCCAGGAGTGCTAAGTTTACCGTCTTCAGCCAGACTAATACAACAAACTACCCTAGTTCTATGAAAGCGATAAACCTACCTATACCTCCATCAGACTAGGAGATCATTCCTGGTAAACAGGATCAGTCAGAGGCATGGACATGTCCTCTGAATCAAATTTTTCGACAAATGGTTTTAATCGATGTCCATTTACTTTAAACTCCTTACCATTGTCGGGATCTCTTATCTCAACGGCCCCATGAGGATAGGCAGTAACAACAATGTAAGGGCCGGTCCAACGAGATCGAAGCTTACCCGGAAAGAGATGTAATCGAGAATTATACAAAAGGACTTTCTGACCTGGCGTGAATGATTTTCGTAGAATATGTTGGTCATGAAACGCCTTCATCCTGTCCTTGTAAATTCTCGAGTTCTCGTACGCGTCGTTCCGGATTTCTTCAAGTTCATTTAATTGAAGTTTGCGTAGCGAGCCAGCGTTGTTCAGATTAAAATTCAGATTTTTGATCGCCCAGTAGGCTCTATGTTCCAACTCCACAGGTAAGTGGCAAGCCTTTTCATAGACGAGTCTAAAGGGAGACATTCCAATAGGAGTTTTAAAAGCAGTACGGTAAGCCCATAAGGCATCGGTCAATCGGATTGACCAGTCCTTACGGTCAGGGTTAACCATTTTCTCCAAAATGTGTTTGATCTCCCTATTGGAAATCTCAGCTTGCCCACTTGTCTGTGGGTGGTATGGGGTGCTCACCTTATGAGAGATACCGTATTTCTTCATTAAACTCTCGAATGGCCTATTACAAAAGTGTGAGCCCCCATCACTAATGATGGCTCGAGGCGTTCCAAATCGGGACAGAATGTTTTCTTTGAAGAATTTAATGACCGTGCGATGGTCATTAGTTCGACATGGAATTGCTTCGACCCATTTAGTGACATAGTCTACGGCAAGCAAAATATATAAATTTCCGAAAGATTGGGGGAATGGTCCCATGAAATCGATGCCCCAGCAATCAAATGCCTCTATGATAAGAATGGGATTCAAGGGCATCATATTTCGACGGGACAATGCTCCCAATTTCTGACAACGCTCACAAGCTTTGCAAAACTCATGAGTGTCCCTGAACATAGTGGGCCAATAGAAGCCACACTGCAGAATTTTGGCCGTGGTCTTTTTAGCAGAAAAGTGACCACCACAGGCCTGTGAGTGACAAAAGGAGATGACACTCTGATGCTCATCATCTGGCACACATCTCCTTAAATCTGGTCTGGGCAATATTTAAACAAATAAGGATCATCCCAGAAAAAGTTGCGCACCTCGGTGAAGAATTTCTTCTTATCTTGCGCAGTCCACTGTGTCGGTATGGAACCTGTAGCAAGATAATTAGCAATATCAGCGAACCAAGGTGAGTGGGAGACTCTGAACAATTGTTCATCAGGGAACATGTCGTTGATATGGGTCGCCTCAAGGGAATCAGAGGTATTAAGGCGAGAAAGGTGATCGGCCACTACGTTCTCTACTCCTTTTTTATCTTTAATTTCTAAATCAAATTCTTGGAGTAGAAGGATCCATCGTATCAGGCGGGGCTTAGAATCATTCTTAGAAAGAAGATATTTAAGTGTCGCATGATCTGTATAGATAATGATCTTGGATCCAATCAAATAGGACCTAAATTTGTCCAAAGCGAACACTACGGCTAAGAGTTCTTTTTCCGTAGTCGAGTAGTTCACTTGGGCAGGATTTAAGGTCCTACTTGCGTAATGTATGACGTATGGCCTCTTATCTTTTCTCTGGCCTAGAACCGCTCCAAGAGCATAATCAGAGGCATCGCACATAAGCTCAAAAGGAAGGCTCCAGTCGGGTGGCTGCATGATGGGTGCAGTGGTTAACGTGCCTTTAAGCTTAGTGAAAGCTTCCTGGCACTGCTCAGTCCACTCGTATGGAGCATCCTTTTGAAGAAGATTACATAAAGGACGAGAGAGGAGACTAAAGTCCTTTATGAATCGCCTGTAAAATCCTGCGTGTCCTAAGAAGGATCGCACGTCCCTGATGTTCTTGGGTGGAGGTAGGTTAGAGATAAGATCGATTTTTGCCTTATCTACCTCAATTCCCTTGGACGAGATGATATGTCCAAGGACAATCCCCTTATGAACCATGAAATGGCACTTCTCCCAATTAAGTACCAGATTCTTTTCTTCACATCTTTTCAGCACACATTTGAGATTCTCTAAGCACTCGCTGAAAGATGAACCGAAAACCGAGAAATCGTCCATAAAGACCTCTAGATATTTCCCCACCATGTCAGAAAAGATACTCAGCATACATCGCTGAAAGGTGGCAGGGGCATTACATAACCCGAATGGCATCCTTCTGTAAGCAAAGGTGCCATAGGGGCAAGTAAATGTGGTCTTTTCCTGGTCCTCAGGGGCGATTTCAATTTGGTTATAGCCCGAATACCCGTCAAGGAAACTGTAATAGGAATGACCGGCTAACCTTTCCAGGATCTGATCAATGAATGGTAAAGGAAAGTGGTCTTTCCTCGTGACGGTATTCAATTTCCTGTAGTCAATGCACATTCTCCAACCAGTAGTGACTCTAGTCGGCACGAGTTCATTATTAGCATTGGCTACGATGGTGATTCCGGACTTCTTAGGAACCACCTGAGTTGGACTCACCCACTGACTATCAGATATAGGGTATATGATACCCACATCCAATAGTTTGAGAACCTCGGCCTTAACCACTTCCTTCATGTTTGGATTTAGTCTACGCTGTGGTTGCCGAGCGGTCTTCGCATTATCCTCAAGATATATGCGGTGAGTACAAATCGAGGGGTCGATTCCCTTGAGGTCCGCGATCGTCCATCCAAGGGCTCCCTTATGCTGAATGAGAGTAGCTATGAGCATACTCTCCTGTTCTTTCTCCAGGTGGGCAGAGATCACCACCGGGTATGTCTCATCTTGACCTAAATAAGCATATTTCAAATCAGAGGGCAAAGGTTTTAGGTCAAGCTTCGGTGCCTTGAGGTTAGACGGTAGAGGCACTACATCAGTTTGTGGTAATTCTTCAAATTGTGGCTCCACCGGTTAACTTCAAGTACCGGTGCAGTATCCAGCAAGGCACACGTCTCCCTAATCATATCATCATCAAACTCATGGGAGTGGGCCAGGCACGTCTCGAGAGGGTCGGAGGATAAGGTCAGAGGTGTCGTATCTTCCACGAAAGAGTCAATCATGTTAATGTCGTGGATATCGTCATCATCCTCTGAGTTGTTGCCGTTATTGAAAAAGATGTTTGACTCCAATGTCAAATTTCCAAAAGACATAGTCATGACACCATTCCTGCAATTGATAATTGCATTTGACGTAGCAAGGAATGGGCGACCAAGAATGACGGGAATCTGAGTGCTTATGTTATTGATGGGTTCGGTGTCCAAGATGATAAAATCTACAGGGTAGTAAAATCTATCGACTTGGACCAAAACATCCTCAATAATCCCTCTTGGTACACGAACAGAGCGATCGGCGAGTTGTAGTGTGGTTAGAGTGGGTTTTAACTCACCCAAACCTAACTGTTTGTATACCGAGTAGGGAATCAGATTGACGCTCGCTCCTAAGTCAAGAAGTGCGTGATCAATTCGATGGTTCCCGATTACACATGATATGGTTGGGCTACCGGGATCCTTGAATTTCTGCGGCACGTCTTGCTTCAGGATGGCACTCACTTTTTCAGTCAAGAAAATCTTCTTTTGAATACTCTGCCGTCTTTTGGTCGTACATAGGTCTTTCAGAAATTTTGCATATGAAGGAATCTGTTTTACGACATCAAGCAGAGGAATGTTGACTTTTACTTGTTTCAACACCTCCAGAATATCCTGAGAGTTAGAAAGACGTTTTGGTGCAACCAACCGTTGGGGGAACGGAGCAACTGGCTTCTCTAGAAGTTTCGGTTCTAATTTTGTGGGGTATCACTAGATCCATCATTATTGTCCTCTTCTGGTTCTTCAGGCTTTTCGGGCCTAACCGGAAGGGTTTTATCAATGATCTTCCCACTCCTAAGAGTGGTGATGGATTTAGCGTGCCCCATTTGATTTGAGGAGCTGGGATCATTTATCTCGTACTGCGGTTTAGGATTGGGGAGAGGTTGTGCAGGAAGCATCCCCTTTTCTATAACCGTCATACGAGAATCTATCTTTTGCATAAATTCAGTAAATCCTCGCATCGCCTGAGCCAGCTCTTGTATGGAATTTTGAACCGGTTCTTCTTGAGGTTTCCCTTGATTTGGATTTTGATTGGAAAAACCTTGGGGGGTAGCCGTTTGCCCATTTCTCCAACTAAAGTTTGGATGAGTTTTCCAACCAGGATTGTACGTGTTGGAGTTAGGTCCAGTAAAAGGTCTTTGATAGTTGTTTACGGCATTGGCTTGTTCATTCAACACTCCTCGAAAGGCAGATATTGTAGGACAGTTTTCAGTTGTGTGAATGTTGCAATCACAGATGCCGCAAACAATTTCATTGACCTTATCCTTCTTTCCTTCCATGGCCTCGACTCTTCGTATGAGATTAGTCACTTTAAAATTTACATCATCCTCTTCTTTCAGAGATATACTCCACCTTTCTCCTTAGATTGAGTTGGCCTAGACGTGGTATTTGATTTTGGGTAATGGTCCCAAGATTGTGCATTTTCGGCAAGTCTATCGAGATAATCCCATACCTCATCGACCTCTTTATTCATGAATTCTCCATTACACATTGTCTCGACTAGTTGGCGCATGGAAGATGTCAGTCCATCATAGAAAAAATTTGTAATGCGCCACATTTCAAAACCGTGTTGTGGGCATGAACTGACAAGATCCTTGAACCTTTCCCAACATTGGTAGAATGTTTCATCTTCCTTTTGGGCGAAGTTCATGATTGCTTTTCTGAGGGTAATTGTTTTATGGTGTGGGAAAAATTTCTTTATGAATTCCCTCTGCAAATCATTCCATGTGCCAATGGATCTAGGACGCAGTGAATGTAACCACGTCTTAGCCTTTCTTTCAAGGAAAAAGGAAAGAGTTTCAGCCTGATTGTATCCTCGGATACATTGGGAAAGTATAAGGTGGCTATAATCTCATCGAACTCTTTCAAATGTAAGTATGGGCTTTCAGATTCAAGCCCATGGAATTTAGGAAGGAGTTGGATAACTCCTGGCTTGATGTCCATCTGTCCTGTGTTTTCAGGAAAAATCATACATGAGGGCGTACTCACCCCCGCCGGTTGTAAATAATCTCGTAAAGTACGAGGCGGGGGTGCTTGATGCACCTCATTCTCATCATGTGTTTCCTCATCCCTGTGGTGAGGTAGTGCTTGAGGTTGATTTGCAGCCATAACCTCAATTAACTCAGGGAATTCGAGCGGTGTCTAGTCCTGCGATGGACAGTTAACCCCTCAACTAATCCTCCTTCAGTCAAGAGACGTCGAGTGTTGTCACGAGCCCACTTGGGCATGAAACACTCACAGCCCTCAATTAATTTCTAAACCTAATCCTAAGAAAGAAAAATAGAAAGAAGAGAGGGTTGGAAGGAAGTTACCAAATTGAAGTCCCTAAGTTAAAACCTGTAAAATAAAACAAAACAAGTTAGTTTCTAAAGATAATAGGCCTAAGAGTAGAAAATTCCTAAGAAGAAGGATAGCAAAAGAGAAATCCTAAAAAGGAAAGTAGGAATCTCTAAATAATTTAGGAAAATTCTAAACTAGAAAGTAAGTGAATAATGAAAGAGATAGAAAGTAGAAGTCAGAAAGAGCTTACTGAGTTAAAAAGCCTACAAAACAAGACACTTAGGTTAGTTTCTAAAAAGAGAACAAAACCTAAGGAAATAGAAAGTTAGAAAAATCCTAATCTTACCCTTAATTCTAAGACTAATTAATTTCAAATTACGTAGCCGTCAATCCCCGGCAACGGCGCCAAAAACTTGTTCACTCCCCAAGTATAGGGTTGTGATGTAGTAATAACTCGGTAAGACCGAGGTCGAATCCACAGGGACTGAAACCTGTACGTAGTCTGAAACTAACTAGAACTAGAACTAGACTAAGATGAATTCTAAATCAAATAACAATTGAGAAATAATTGTGAAATAATAAATCTAAAACTTTAAGAAATTCAGAGGAAGGGAAACTAGGGATTCAGAGGATCCACTTGTAGAGATCAGGGAGATCTTATGCATGTATCACAAATCATGGAAATTAAATGAATTGATGTTGATATAGTTTTCAAGAGATGAGAGGTATATGAATTAGAATGGATTCCATCACCAAACCATGCCCAGGAGACAAAGCAAACAACAGAATTAAACTAATTACCAACCAGTCAACATGTTTATGAAGATTAGGAAGGGTACCGTCATCCAACCATGCCCAGGAGACAATGGTAAACAACAGGGCTTCCTGACGTCATAAACATTAAAAGGCAAGGGAAAATACTCAAAGCCATTGCAGACCCATTGTAATTTCAGTCACAACAGACCATTAAAGACTAAAAATATTCTCTTAATAAAACAACTATCCAATTCAAATTCATAATTAAAACCAAGTTAAAAACATAAAATTAAATCTCCCATCCCACTACAAGCTTCACCCCTTAGCCCTAGCTAAGGGGTTTAGCCCGACATGGATAAGCTAAACTCCATCAACATTCATAAAAATAACAAAAGAAATCCAACCTCTTTCTCTCTCCTCTGTGCTTCAGATCCAAACAAAGATCCTTGCTCCAAGCTCTCCTCCCCAGATCCTCCTTCCGATGATGCCCCTCTCACGTTCTCCTCTCTCCCTTTTTATAGGTTGCTGGAGTCCTTGCTGGAGTCCTTGCTGGAGTCGGAGAACCCACTCTCCTTACACAGTTATGCAAGATCCGAACCATTTAAGCACAATGGACCTGGTCTTTCCCTCATAGGGAAGTTCTGAACGGCCAGGATCGTCGGACCGATCCTGGCCATGTATACAAAAACCAGCCCGAAAAAATCCGAGTTCGCTGTTGTCTGCGAAGTTTCTGCGGACTGCGAAATTTTGGCGGTATCAGTGGGGTCCACATACCCCAGGATTTGAGAAATCCACCCCGGCCATTAGTTTCAGCTCGGAAAATCCATCGGGAATGGAGATTTTTGATCGTTTTTGGTGAGGCCCACTGACTCTTTCACTTTACCGTCTGACCTGTGTTTGGACGTTTGAAGATGTGCCTTTGATGCCTTCTAGGAATCTGTCGCCTAGGATGTGATCATAGGGACCTTCAAGGTCTGATGGACGGTCCAGATCGTCCCTTCAATGCTCATCGTGGTCGTACAACAAACGCAAAAATCCCGTGCAGCGGTCGGACGCAGAAACAGAGACCGCGACTTCGTTACGCAGCGACGATGGTGGGGCCCACTTCGTCGATATTTTGAGAAATCCAATCCGTCCACTCGATTGGCCGTGAAAAACCGGTCGTACATCATCAGTTTTGGGTCAGCTTCGTTGAGACTCACGGTGTTTTTCTTGTGACCATCCAACCTGCGTCGAAGCCTTCATCTTCCTACAACATTCACGAAAACCCGGAACTACATTGGCGTGTGGTCGGTTTGACCTTCTGATCACAATGAACGGATTGGATTTTTGCTATGTGTGATGATGGTGGCCCACCAAGAGCTGAGCGCAGCTCCCTGCTGCGAACGAGGACTCTATCTTCGTTTGAAAACGAAAATCGGGTCAGCGGCTGCTGACCGATTTCGTCAGTTTTGGTGCGGCGCGTGTGTACGTGCACCCTCATGTACACGCGTTGTACATGCGGGGTCCACCGTAATGTTCGTGAGAAATCCAATCCACCCATCTGCTTTGGCACCTCCTAAAACAGGTTGAGACCGAAAGTGAAGCATATCCAGATATCAGGTGGGCCCCAGTTTGACAATTTGTGGGCTGATCTGATCGTTGGCCCACTTCCATAGTGATCCAATGGCTGAAATTTAATATGTACGGTTAATTTATGGGTCACATCACATGTATGAAGTTTCGGGCCGAACGGATGGTGGGAACCCCGTGATCTTGCATTTTGAACGTGTTTCAGGCCACTTGAGCTTCAGTTTCTCAGTTTTCTCGGATCTCTGACCATGTAAATCCGTCGATCTTGGTCCCCTGGAGTCCGTCCAATGCCTTGGCATCATCAGAGCGTTAATTCCATGTGTTTAGCACCTTTTTGTAGCCCATGCTCTCAAATGTACCTTGCATCACAAACACGATCAAATCGGGTCGTTAAATCGTACTATGTTCATAAATCTGGCCAATAGCAGGGGTCTGATATGCAATATTTGACCCTCAACATTGCACTATATAAAACATCGAACCCATTTAGGGCAAGTATCAAAACAAAACCACGTAGGGCGAGTATTAAAATATGCCACATAGGGCCGATATCAAAGCCATACGATAAATACCATCCTTAAAACCATTGGGCGCAACAACCCTGGATGGTAGGCCCACATCAATGACCCATCTAGACCACCACTCAATAACCACCAAGTCAAAGGTCCATTACGACCACAACTAGTCAAGTTACATCCCAAGTATGGGTGTACATTCATATGTGAAAATTTTCCACTAATGTACTAGTTTAAGTTCCATAAGCAATCCACAAAAAGAAATCCACAAGCATGAACAATAATCATAAAGCATGTAATATAACAATTCAATTTCCACCAGCTAACACATGTGATTATAAGAGAGATATCAATTACGAATTTAAATGAAAACTATAACTTAAGCTAATGAGAAGATGGAAAGCTCAAGGGGAAGAATCATCACCTATATGGTAGTGTTTACGTACTCGATTCGAGTCTTCTTGAGACTTGCAGTTGTTCAAGGAATCTCCTAAGATTGTATTTTATCTTCGTCAGGTATGGCTTTGTACATCTAACAAAAGTTCAAAGGGGCACAACAACAAAGCCTTATAGGCTTGTGTTAGGCCCGCCATGTATTTCAACAAGGTGCTCTAACAGGACTCTATCTCATCCTTATAGTTGTAAATGTGACGTGTGTGAAACCGTACTTTATTAGCATTTTCCAACACCGTTCATATAGATATAGTGCTTGTTCAATTATAGTCCATGCTGGTCGGCACCGTCTATATATAGTTCAGACAATCTAGTGTTGCTCGAGTATGGTTCAGTATTGACCCAAACATCGTTCACCACTGTCTTACACAGCCTGGATGGTGTGGATCACATCATGGTGGTCCACCAGTGGGCAGATGGTTTGGATCGAACACAAACGTCATGTAGGCTGCCGGTGACATACCATAGTTATGTAACTGGTGTAAGGTATGCCAGCCAGGCGCACCCATCGTCCAATACCATTGGACGCTGTGGATATTTACATATTTCATGGTGGAGGCCACCAGCACAGATGGTCAGTTTGGATGAATCATCTATATCGGGGTGGGGTCCACATACATGGCCTACTGCCCTAAATACGAGCTCGACAAATGGATAGACAGCTAGGATGGGGTACGTCCATCAGTGGAGCTCCTCCCATGTGGTGAAGCCATCATAGGATATATACAAATGGACATATGCTCCTATTGTCCCACGTGGATGTGGGACCCATATAATATTTTACTATATGTTACACACACTGGATAGTATCCCAGCTAGTCACAATAGGTGGGGCCACCACATATATACAATACATATGTATATTATAACAACGTGGGTTACACATGGGTGTGGGGCCCACGTAATATTTTATTATATATTATACGAAATGGAATGTATATACAATATATATGTATTTTCGTTTCTACGTGGGCTCCACATGGGGCCCACCTCATGTGTCTTACGTTATATCAATGTCATATGCACCTGATACATATTTAAAATATTATATTACGTCATGTGCATCTAGTACGTATTTAAATAGTATACATCACACGTATCTTACATGTATTTAGACATTATTTCAACGTGGTTCCTACATGGGCTCACCACGTGTATTGCTATAAGTATACTTACATGGTGAATTAAGGGGCCCAGCGCTGGAGTCGATGATGGATGGTCTGGATGAATTCACATGTGGGTGGTCCCTGTTTGCCTCCTCTGACGCTCAGCTCCCACTCTTCCTTTTTCTTCTTTTCTTTCTTATACTCTCTCTCTCTCTCTCTCTCTCTTCCTTGATGACTGTACTAGCCAAAACTCTACTTGGCTTTACAAAGCCTGAAAAACTAACTCACTGGACATGTGAAGAGAAGAGGAATTTTGCTATATTACTGTGGCTTACAGGCTCACTGAGTTGGTTTCAAACGACTACAAGAACTCCCTTATATAAACTTTCCTAACAATGTGAAAAGACACAAATACCCATTTAAAATACACTACAAGGGCATAGTATTTACTACAGTAACAAAAACCAAAATAAAATATTAAATAGCTTGCATCAAACCGAATAGTCTCGTGGAGGAACCGAACGGTTGCATGGAGAAGAACATCGGTTGCTGGAAGATTCCTCCAACGCTTGGAGAACCTAACGGACGCACTGTTTTGGTTTGGTCTTCCAACATTCCTTGGATTTACGAATGGCTATGCATGGGGCCCACTATTACGGTTTTCCAGAAAATTCATTCCTTCCATCAGCTTTGTAAGGTGATTTTAGGCTAGGGGCCAAAATATAGAGTGGATCAGAGTTTTGGATGAGCCACACCACTAGCCAACATGCGGTGGTAATTCCACCACTTCCCATTTTATGTACAGTACAGACGGTTACTTTTCTATCTTGTTATTCAAAATAGATGGGGTCCACCTGTGATGATCTTCTGGAAGATCCACTCCATTCACCGTCTTTGGAACGCCGTGCAAACCCATGGTTTCAAATTTGAAGTAGATCCAAACTTTAGGTGGGCTGCACGATCTACTAATGTATTGAATCGTATCCAACGTTAAAACGTTAATCGTCTAACGTCAACAGTGTCATGCATGTGGTTGTTAACATATTTACAATTTTACTCCTTTTTCTTAAAAAAAACTTCTGACGTCTGTAACTCATAAGTCTACCGTCTAAATGTGATAAAATTTGACAGGTAGTATTTATCTTTCACGCTCTTTCCGTCGCCTAAATTTGAGCTATGATCTCTCCATGATGACTAAGATTCTCATTTAATGGTTAATATATTTTAAAATTCTAAAATACTGTTTGTACTCCTCTTATTAACAAATTACAGGGCAGTTTGGACTTAAACCCAAAGATTTTCGTAATGACCGATTTATCCTGATATTCGGATGGCCCACTCGGCAGATCCAATCAGGATGAGTGGTCAGATGACTTGTTAAAAATATGGAAACTTGATGGTATGCACTCAGGCCATGTACGAGGATTGATGTACGGTTAGTTTCGTAAACGGATGAACATAAAATAGGTTTCTGGAGTGATTAGGGGTAGGGATTATATAACGTTAGATTCGAGTGACTTTCTTATACGTGAAAGTTTCTCAGATTCTGATTCTAATGGTGGATTAAGTATATTCATATAGTCTGAACAAGGTGGACGGATCAGAATCTTGATCTGATAAGTGTACGAACGGATGTAGAGGTCAAGTAGCTGATTTACTATGATCTAAGAGTTGAAATTCGAGGTGTGCAGTTAACTTGTGATAATTAGGCATGATATAAAATTTCACATGAAACGGACCATGGGAATCATGTGATCCAGTGTTCACGGGTCTAGGCTAGTGGCAATTTCGTAATTACTGTCAATCTATGAGTTTTGGGAAATCTAATGGCTCCACACGGTTATAGATATGTTTCTAGGCAATTCTTACAAAAGAACGTATATCTAAATCATTATGGATAAGGAATTATTCATCACGTCATCTAAGGGAAAGTACTTATGTTAAATCATGTGATGGATGGGCTTGTCTTGAAATTCAACGATCAGATGGCTTAATTTATGAATGAAGATCATTTCTAAAGGTTAAGTTAGTGTTGGGGCAAGGATGTAAGGTTAGAATAGTTGGATTGGTATCGTACACATGTATATGTCACGTTGAATTTTATGGTAACGCTCGAGGACTTTCGATGCCCGAGCATCGAAAAGTTCGGGGCATTACATTATGGCTCAGAGGCAGTTGCCCCGGTTGAGGTCGGGATACATTCAGCCCGAGTTAATTCATTCAGCGAACAAGAAAATGAAGAACTCCTATCGCTCGAGCTTGACTTAGTGGAAGAAAAAAGAGAAGAAGCTCGGTTACGAGTAATGGCTCGACAAAGATGAGTAGCTCGGTTCTACAACACCCGAGTTAAAGTTAGACGATTCCGTGCTGGGGATATGGTCCTCTGATAAAAGTTCCTAAATACAAAAGAAGTTGGTGCCGGCACATTAGGGCCCAATTGGGAAGGACCCTATGTCATCTCGAGTACCATTCGACCTGGAGCGTATCGGTTGGAAAACCTGAATGGGGAGCTTCTGCCTCACCCCTGGAACGCCGAGCATCTCAAAATCTATTACCCTTAAGTCGGCCACAAACAAAAATAGAGTAGACATGTAAACGGTGTCGATTCAATAAAACTGAAACTTTTCATTCATTATTTCTAAGTGTTTTACATCGGGTTAGATTAAACTCTACTTCGACTGTATTAAAGGAGCACGTAGTTATTTCTGACAAAGGGAATGATCTCTCTCGGTTATGGACGCTCTTGAATCAGCCTGGGATAAAAGTCGGCCTGAGAAGAGCTGATGATGGTACCAAAAGAAGCTTAGACTCGGCCGACACTACGCTGGTGTGAGTGCCAAAAATGAAGCACGGCTACTATCCCTCGGTCGGAGATACTCCCAAAGCAGTCCCAGAGGGATCAGCCTTGCGGCCAGTAGTAGTAGCAGTGGGAACTTCTACGTCAGCAGTGGCATGGGCACGACCATCCCTGGTATCCTCGGCCTCCGGACTATCCGCTCCAAATGAAGAGAGATCAAGGTCGGGGAAGGCGGCCCTCATTTCCAGAACGTAGGCCTTGTATCCACCTTAATAAAGGCGATCTCTCTCTTCCCCGAACTCCGAAGATTCGAGAAAGGCATCCACGGCCCGGTCCTGAGCTTCTTTGGCTCAGCTGACCTCCTCCTGAGCCTGTTGGATAAGTGTCGCGGCGTCGGCTCTGGCCCGAGCTAAAGTACTCTCATAAGTATTATGGACATGACGAAGATGCCGCTTCTCTTCCACGGCCTTCACCAGAAGCGACGTCAAATGAACACTCCAAACCTTAATGCCTTCAAGAGCTGTCTCCACATCTTCGGCGGCCTTCTTGGCAAGTGACAAGTCATCAGTCATATTGTCGATCCGACTTTCGGCAATCTCGCAGCGTCTCTCTGCCTCGGCCGCAAGTTTCTTAGCCGTCTCGGCCTCGGCCTCAAGTTTCCTAGCCGTCTCTGCCTCAGCCGCAAGCTTCTGAGCCGCAGACAATTCCGAGCAAGCCTTAACCACACAGGGGGCCAACTGCAAATGGAAAACAACAAGTTGTAACCAGAACCCGAGATTAGAGTCACAGAAAAACAAAAAGAACAGATATTATCTCAAAGAGTAACCTCGCCGTATGACCAAGGGTCTGAAGCGTGGGGGCATTGTAAAAGCTGGCGAAGTCTTTTTCGCTCCCTTGAGTGATGGCCCAAGGGATCATCCCCAATATAACTTTATAGAAGGGCGATGGCTCCTGATTCATCTCCTCTCTCTCGAGGATTCTCCACTCGGCTCCTCTGTCTGCCTCGGAACCTCCTCAGCAATGAATCTCAGCTCCGAAGTTGACTGAGACACAGGAGGCGTAGCATTCACCTCTTCCGCCCTCTCATCAGGGTCGGAGAGCACAACTACGGATTGAGCAGCCGGAACAGAGGCTGATGGGACAGCTGGCTCCTGGACCTTTGGACCTGTCTTTGGCTATTTCAAAGGCCGATTCCCAAGGAGCCTTCACCTTTGAGATCGGTTTGAGAGAAGGTCGAGACTCAGCCATGTCTGTGGAAGCCTGTTTAAGAAAAGGCCGAGCCTCGGGTAGATCTGAAAAGAAGAACAAAGGCAAGTCAGACAAAGTGCCGAGAGAACATGACAACATAACAGGAGCTACCTGATACGAACAAGTCTAAACCTGCTAAGTGAAGACGCTCTGGTTGCAACAACGACTTCCACGACCGGTCCTTCGTACTCAACTTTTTCAGATCCCTGACCTGAGCTAGGTCACCGGATCCAAGCTTCCCCCTTTTCTTCGGGATATCTACAAGGCACCATAAGATCAGATTCAGAGCATTATGACGTGAAGAAACAAAAGGTATAAAGCCGGGTCACCTGCTTTGCAAAACGATCAGGAGACTCGAGACTCGAAGGGCCAAGGATCAGCTGACTCCCAACGTCCACACGCCCAAAACCATCTCTCCTTCCAGTGTTTGTTGGAAGTCGGTGGGTCAGTGATAAGAGAGTCACCCTTGCCTCGCCATGCAATCAGAAAGTAAAAGCTGAGAAAATTTGGAGTTGGTTTTACTTGGTATAAATAAAGGAATTCATCGACTGTCAGTGGGGTCTGTTCTAACTCAGCACATAGCACTGCGCACCAGAACAAATTCCTCCACCCGTTCGGGACTATCTAGCTGGGAGCAAGCTTGACACGAGACAAGAAATCTCGAGCAATGGGCTGGAGAGGCAGACGCAAGCCACATTGCATCGAGACCTGAAAAATTGTAACCATCCCAACAGGGGTGATCAGGCAATTCATCCGGATGAGGAAGCTGAATTATAACCGAGTCCGGGACATGGTATCCGGCTCGGATTCGGTTCAGGTCGGATTCAGTTAAAACTGATGTAATGGGACCGCTCAGATCATCCTCGACCCCCTCTCCCTCGGAAGACGACTTAAAAACCTGAGCCGACTTAGAAGCCTGCACCGATCGAGTCACAGGGGCCGACACAAAGGCTCCCTCAGCGATCCGTATTTTCTCTTCCTCTTCTTCCTCCTCCAGCGCATCCAACACAAGATTTGGTCTCCTTGGGTGAGTTACCAGAGATGATCCGCCACCAGAAGGACCGTCCAGATCAAAAGCACCGGTCAGAGCAGGGCGCTCCGCCGGTGATTCAGCGGCCCTCCTGACGAATCGGAAAGCAGCGTCCGCATCAACGACAATCTCCGCCAATAAAGAGGGTAGCTCCGCAACATTCCAGAGACGTTGCGAATCACCCTCATCACCGGAAGTTCCCTCCTGGGGACTCTGAGAGCCATACGTAGCCATTAATGTTGTTAGAGAGGGAGGGAAAAAACTCACTGGAGAAGGCAGCAATGGATGCAAAAGAAGATTATGGAGAAGAAAACGGCATGAATGAAGGCCTAGCGATAGGCTGCGGAGGAAGGGAAGAAGAAAATGGGAAAACAAGAAGAACGGGAGAAGAGAGAATGGCGAAACTAAAATTCGCACGCTTCTCCCGCCCTCTTTTATAGCCACGCCACGTGGCAAGAGCATTTAATGGACAGACGAGACGACACCTGCCTCGACTCTCCCGCTCGACACTTGGAGCATGCCGACTGACCGCGATAATGCCATCGCCACTCGTCCGACGTCCATTCGCGGGAATAACGACTTGGCGGTTAACTGCCCATGCGACCTAGGGAAACGAACCGTCGCAAGTTAAGGATGACCCAAAGAGCATTAATTGTCTCATCATAACCTCGGCTTCCATTCCAGACTGACCTAAAAATTTGTTACTCCTTAGTGCTGCAAGAGACACAAGGAGTAAGGGGACTTACTGTTGGGGAAAAAATATGCCAAGTCCGAAGACTCGGGTATGGATCGAACCGACTCTACTCCCTTATTTTCTCGATCTTCGGAGAAAGCGGCTAAGTCAGAGATACGAAGCCCGAGGCTTGATAAGTTGACTCGATCGACGAGTTAGCAGCGTCAGTATAAACCGATTAAGGCTGAATAAGTTATAAGCCGTCCGACTGACGATGAGAAACCGACTCGGTAAGTTGGTTGCGTCGGCTACGGAGTAAGGAAGGATGACGGATAAAAACTGAGACTCTTCCGCCCGTAAGAAGGTAAAAGGCTTATTCTCCTAAGCCAGCCGAGACTCTTCCAGAGTCAGGAACGGCCGAGTCGAGCCAAGGAAAGACGGTGTGAATCAAATACCGTCCCGAAAATCCAGAAGTATAGGTGTCCGATCCCAAGGATCTAGGGATCGGGTGAAATCTGTCAAAAGGATCAAATCTCCGAAGATATGGGGAAAGAATCCCGGTACGGCGGGATCCTCCTTCTCCTATAAACAAGAGAGACTAAAAGGAGGAAAGGTACGCAAAAACTCTCTCCCAGAATCCCTCAATACAATAAGACCCAGATTCCTAGCCTGACTTTGGCATCGGAGGGTCCCCTGCTCTAGCCAGGGTCTCCTTTGTCTTCTTCCTGTGCAGGTACTCGAAGGTCTAAAGAGGGTGGACCAGATTTTTGCATCAACACATACAACCTCAACCATTAACACATTACAACCACAACCTCGACCCTTATAACATACAACCACGACTTCGACCCTTATAACATACAACCACGGTCTCGACTCTTATAATATCACAACCTCAACACTTACTACATTACAACCATGGTCTCAACCCTTATAACATGACAACCTTGACCCTTATAATATGACAACCTTGAACCTTATCACATTACAACTACGACCTCGACCCTTATGACATACAACCATGACCTCAACCCTTACCACATTACAACCACGAACTTGACACTTATAACACGATAACCTCGACACTAACCACATTATAACCATGGTACCCATTGATATTGACTAAAACATTTTTTTCGCTACGAATTTAATCTGTAGCCTTTGATCCATTTTTGGTAGTGAAGGCAGTGAACAAATGACAATCTTGACCCTTAATATTTGACAACCTCGACCATTAACACATGACAACCATGACCAATATAAGGATGCCGTTTATGGGGTCTACCATCACATATGTGCGGAATGCACTTCATCTATTAACTTTGAAATTTCATTAAAGGACATGGTTAGAAGCATGATCAACATCTGCCAACTACATTGACCACATCAAAAGAAAATAGTCATATCAAACTAACACCGTTATAATTTATCATGTTTTGTGACCCATAAAAAGATCATGTCAGCAAAAAGTTAGCATTTTTTCATATAAATAAAGAGCTATAAAAAAATAATAGATTGGATTTAGATTCCATATATCCACTAATAACTTCCGTCGATGTTATTTTTCAAGATTGTGCATGATGTAACTTCTTCTCCACTCAAAAACTATACAACTACTGATTCAAGGACAAAGACAAGGTCTAAAAAATCCCTATTAACATCATCCAAAACTCTTGTCTTCGACAAAAAACATTTAATGCCACTTTCTCTAGTAACATGGTATGTGTACTAGAGATTTAAATCTGCTTAAGTTTTTTTATAACCTCAATAAATGAGCCAAAAAAAGGCTGAACAGTGTCGATATGAAACACATTCATCAGGGTGGGCCCCACATTAAGAGTAACACCCGCTAGCTATTACGTGGGTAATTAATGTAAGGCTCGTATCCTACTCCGTACCGTTCCGTAGACTCCCGTAACCCTCCCCATCGAATTCTGGCAAACTACGACTTGTAACTGGTGTTTGCGCGCGACCCTAAGTCGCATCCCGTAAATCTAAGTCGACTCGACCCGAGACTTGTACCATTGCGACCGCACCGTCACCGTGGTTCCAATGCCGCGTCTCGCGCACCGATACGATACCCAAGCCAGGAGTTATGGGCCCGCGTTCATCTCGAGGAAAACGCCTCACGTTGTAAATCCCGAGAAGAGAATCTCTACAATCTATCAAATCAATTCCAACAATCAATCAAGTACAACACCCATCTCTCTCACCCAAAAGTCAACACAACCCGTGCCTCTTACACAACCCATACCACCCATCACCCATCACTCCATCCATCACCCATCCCTCTCTCCTTACATCTCTTCTCTCGCTCTCTCATTCTCTCCACCATTCTTTCCAAGCAACAAGGGTAGACATACAAGCTTTTCAAGAGGAGAAGCTGGGTATGGCCCACTTCCTATCCCCAAAACCCTCATCTCAACCCTTCAACCTTCATCATCCTCCATTAAAATCAAAGTGTAAGTGTTATGGTTTCTTGCTCCTTTGATTGTCAAATTTTGTAGTGCCAAAACCACAATCTGTGTCCTATGTAGCACATTGATATATATGTTCAAGGCAATGCATCACGTGTACAAGGACAATGCTTCAAGTCAAGAACAAAGATCTACTTCAAGAAATGTAAGATCAAGTACATTGTTCACTCATTTAAGCTTCAAAGTTCAATGTTTTAAAGCGACATCGAAAGACAAGTCAACTGTTCATATTCAAGACTCGAGGTGAAGTACAACTCATGTACTACAAATTCAAGCTTCAAACGATCTCAAGTATAAGCTTCATCATGTGATGGGATCTCAAGCTTCATGAACTTAAAAAATCATCTATCATCTGAAGAAAAGAAGGTTCAATGTTCATATATCATGGTTAAGGTATGAAAGACCTTAGATTGACCTTAGGGTAGGTCATTTTGAATATATAATTCATATTGAATCATTTTATAAGTGTTTGGACTGTTCTTCGACTAGTCCTGGACCTGTTCGACTAGTCCTAGCACTGGCTCGACCAATCCAAGAAATTTCAAGACCAGTCTTAAGATTGTTGCAAATTTTTAGAATTTTTTGTTAAAGCCACGACCAGTCCTGGATACTGCTCGACAGGTCGTGTGAACAGTGCACGACTCGTTCACGACCAATCTTGTAGCCACGACTCATAGTCTAGCGACTAAATCTGGTTCCTCACGACCAGTCGTGGAGGTCACACGACCGGTCGTGCAAGGCTTACGACTAGTCGTGGAACGATTTTATCCGATCGCGCTGAAAATTTCAAAAATCAGTTGGTCCTACGACCAGTCGTAGTGTCCATAGGACCAGTTGAAGGTGCGACTTCTGCACCTATAAATAGACGACGAATTTCAGAGTTTGGTATCTAATTCAAGTACAGTCAAGACATCACTCTGAGAGATAAGTTTGTAAACTTCTTAAGTTATATTGTGCATATTTAATATTCTCTTTTATTAGATTTTTATATTTGATTTTGTTTTCTACATTCCAATATGATTTGAAAGAGGGATTGAAGAATTCCTACTTCTTGAAATCAAAATCAAATAGAGCTAGCCCAACTTGATTTAATTTAAAATCATTATAGAACCTAGAACCATTTCATACGTGAGTGTAGACATTGAACTTCTATATTTGAACTTCTACTCTAATTTGGTTCTTCCGACTGCAACAAAAGGAGAATATCCAGGTATTTTACATTATTGTAATTTCCTTTGCTTTGGTTTCTTTTGAGATTGAGCCAGAAAAATCTTATTCTTTTGATTATCTGAGGAGATCCAAAAAACTCAGAGTGTGGGGTTTTTGAATTGTGTAAGCCCACTTGAAAGACACAATTGTGAGGGTTTTAGGTGAACTTGGAAAAACCTATTTTCATAGTGAACGCTAATATCCACTATGTGAGGATATTAGGAGTGGAGTAGCTGTGTGGCTGTTGTTTAACTGTTAGTGTACACACTGGAGAACCACTATAATTCTTTGTGTCTTGTGGTTTGAATGTTTGTTTATTTTCTATATCTTTTATCATTCAAAATTGTGGGATGTATTTGTGGATGTAAATGTTGTAATCTTTACATTTCAGCATTGTGGGGAATGTTGTAATAACTTAGATTTCCTTTCTTACTATTTCCTTTTTATTCCTCTTCAGTTTGAGTTTTTGATACACAAATCGTTCTAGTAAGGTTGTCCTGCCATAAACCCTTTATTTATTTGGTTTTTATGGTGTAAGGTTGTCCTTAGAACAACATTTGTATCAACCTCTCAATACTAGAATTTTGAGGTTGTTGCTGCCTTTATTTATTTACAATTCATTTGGCTATCTTATTGTTTAAATCCGTTGTTATTTTTTAATTTGGCATAGTCCTATTCACCCCCCCCCCTCCCCCCTCTCCCCCAGGACATATAGCTCAGCCTTTTTACAAAGCTAATAAGCTAAAGAAGCCTAGGGACTAAGGAGTGATATAGGTGGGTGATCTTGGGATTTCCACTATTGATTTCTATCTGTGGGCCCACTTGTCGTGGGACCCACTTGATGTATGCATTGTATAGGGAGGTCCCATAGTGGCGAGGTCCCTCCCCTTCACACGTCTCTCTCTCTCTCTCTCTCTCTTTACTTGGATTGATGGGCTGATCTAAAACCTTGGTGGAGCACACCATGTAGGGCCCATTGACGTATTTGGTTTATCCACACCGTCCATTGTCTAGACGGTGGAAACCCACCCTACCGTAAATGTTATATCCACGCTGTCCAGATCGAGGACGTGGGACCCTTTGACGTGTCTCATCCAGACCATCTAGACCATGTGAGGCCCACCATGATATATACCACACCATCCCTCTTCAACGGCCTAGATCCAACACGTGTGGGCTACATCGTTGTAGCAGCAAATCCCGACTAATGACCGTCTGTGTAACGCCCTGAAAATCAGGGGTCGATCAAAACTCAACTCCCGAGTTCCAACGCATCACTTATGTAACATAATGAATGATGATTGAATGTTGTCTGTATTAGTGCATTGAACATGAGTGAGATTAAGCCAAAACATCATATCATACTCCAGAGACAAGTGAGATAGCAAGCGGAAGACTGTGATAGATATATAAACTATATAAACTGTGGTGAGTCTCCAGAGTGTGATAATGTTACCAGGTTAACTAATTACAAGTACAATTTCAAAATATACCATAGGTGTAGTGTCATCTAGTCAACATCCCTATAACCCCGTCGATGAAGACACGACTCACATGAAGCCGCCAGAAACAGCATATACGAGAAAGCATCCTCGTCGTCACAAAAGTCCGACTCCGCCTCAGGAGTAGCATCGCCATCTACAAACAGACAAAGTCTGGTGGGTGTCCGTAACACCGTCCCGTAACGTGGGAGTGAGTGATCAACTCAGTGGAACAATAAAGCATAGGTTAACATGTTATCAATTCAGTCAAGCAGTAATGATAAAGCAGTAAAGTCAAACACTCCTAAATACTCTTATTAATGCAAGTATGAAAATGCAGTTATGATGCATGCCCTCACCAACATACTTCCTCATGCGACACCATCTTACGTCCGCGGCATGCGTTCATCCCTCAGTGCTCCACATCTTCCAGGCACATGCAGTGCGATGATGAGCATGATTACCGAGTTGTTATTAGTCCTTTTCATACAGCAGTATTGGGAAACTAAGGTACCTTCCTTATATCATTCCCAAACAATGATCCATTCTAGGGTCGTCAATCCTAGATAATCTCATACGATAGTGTAGTTCTAGGTCGCTGTAAGCGCTACCAGGGCTGTCACACGGAATCGTTGCACCACTCCCCCATCACCTTATCAATACAGGCCTAGTTTTGTACTCTTGTTACTACGGAAGGGCCGTCGCCTACACGTAGACTCAGAGTACACTCGAGGTCACTACAAAGGGCTGTCAGGGTTATTACACGGAATCGTTGCACCACTCCCCCATCACCTTATCAGTGTAGGCCGACAACTCGAATATAGTGTCCCATACCACCATAATCGGCTCACGAGTCTTAGCGGATCGAGGTACCATGTTAACGGGATTTCACTGGTAAGTTTGGTACCTTAGGTTCAAACAGAGGCGTCCAAACATGGTAAACATACATAAGACAGATCGGGTTATTTGACGAGCTCGGCTAGCTCGAGCATACGACCAATTGAACCACATAAAGCGCAAGCACTTCGTGTGGCCTCACCACTACCGCCAACCGAAGTACGACTCGGGTTCATCGAACACATCTCATAAGGCGAATGAATCTCAACCACGAATTCAATCCCGTTACCGATTGCCTGGACTATACAATAGCCCCAATCACATTCAAGTACAGAGAGTCAAAGCAGTAATGGATCAAAATTTCACTCATACAGTCAAATATCTAATATTGTCCGCTTAGGCTGCTAGGGCTGTTGCACGGAATCATTACACCCCTCCCCCATCACCCTTCACGGCTCTAATGGAATACAACTTAAACATGAATATTCCATTTCATCCATCTAGCATATAAGATACTCAAGCAGTAATGGAGCAATAATTGCATAATTACAATCACATGAACATATTGAGAGGTGCAACACAATCATGAATTCACACACATTCATTCCATAGATAATACAGACATCTTATTGTAAACATACATGGAGGAAATCATACACATAAATAAGGTAGCCGAGATTCACATCTCAACCCTCATACAAGTACTCTTAAGTAACAACTAGCACATTCAGACATTTTCACAAACACATAGAACACATACATCACCATACATGGTGAGTGATGTTCACACATGTGTTAGGCCATATCCCGTCACTAGGGAGTTGCCCCGTATATCACGTGCATATATCCATGAGGGGTGATCATGGCATGCATGAATATAGGTTCCATATCTGTTGGAACATTTTCACAAACACTTCGGCTACACATTTAACACATATAACATATTTTTGCCGTGACGTGATTTAGGGCAAGTCCTTTCGCTAAGGAGTTATCACACATGTATTAAGCATATATTCACGACAATTAAACATGTTAAGCACAAATCCAAATTTCATACGTATACGGTATTTTCTACAATACGAAGAATACAGTATATTCAACATAGCTAACGTATAACTGAAAAATGAAACGGACAGCACTTTGTACATGTGCAATAGCATGCAGATCATGAATCTATCATTATCTGACATTGAAAGCGTTGAAAACCATAACCTATACACCTAAAGTCCGCACCTTACGCCGTAGAAGCGTAATAAACTCGATAGATTCGCTAAGCTTTCGTATACGGCAGTTTGACAACCTATAGAATGAAATAGATTAGCTATTTCATCATTTGCAATGTTCATAACCCTAGATCAGATTAGGGTTAGGGTTTCTTACCTAAAAATGAAGTTGAAAACGCCGGGAAAGTGATAAGAACGATGTGGTTAGGCATGGATAGCAGCAGAGTAGAGTGGCAGGGAGATGCTCCCACGACTCTCAACCTTTCTCTCTCTTTTCTCTCTTCTCTCTCCTAAGTTTTCTCAAATTTGTATAGGCTGGATATGAGAGAGTTTAAGGTCCTTATATAGGCTAAAAACTCTCCAAAATAGACTCAGGAACAAGGTATACTTAGGTTATGTCCAAAGGGAGACTGTTCCGTCTCAACGGAGCACTTCTAGAAGCCCCCCTTGACCCAAAGGTCGGACTTAAGCTCACAGACATTGGATCTAATCTGAGTTAAGTTTTCGTTTCAGTCGGGTTCTCAGATCACACGTGGCAGACCAGTTTTAGTTCAACGGTCACTGAAACTCGATCGGGGTTACAAGTACACGGACATGTGCATGAAATTTCTCCTGATCCGAGGGTGTATTTGGGTCAGATTCTGACGGTCTGATTGCTTATATCAAGCCTGCAAGCGACAAGTCTCAGATTACTATTTGAGATTTAATTTATAAAGAAAACCAAGTGTTCTCACACTCCTCACTCCGGGCTCAAGTGAATAGCACTGGGACACTATCTGGATTTGATTTCCGAGATGGTTGTCAAGCCCAGCAAGAAGGTCCTAACCGTTTAACTTCGCGTTAATTAGACCTTCGATGTGCGGTCCAGATATGATACGGAGTTTCGTGATGCTCCCGAGAGCAGCCGGGTAATGAGATTTATCCTAGTTTTTAGGGTAACCTAGCGTCAATGATTCTCGAAGTTTTGGGTCTTGCGGATCGTATTTAAAGTGATTTGTGCTAATTTCACAGATACTTTAGCTTAACACTAGCTAATTCTCGCCTAATTTTTAAAGGATTTAATCCTGAGTGATTTCGGCCTGAGGTGATACTCGGGCCTTTGGTAGTTTGTATAGAAGGTGGTTCAAGCTATTAACACTTAATTAAATCTCGCCCTAATTACAACAGAAGGAGGTCCTGGGGCAGGAGAGGCTGATGTTTCTAAATAACCTATTCGTCGATGATTCCATAAGGTTAATGGTTAAAAGCCCATTTTATATATGTATCTACTATTTACAGTAATGTTTAGTTTAGTATTGTTCTTCATCACCTAAACTTTAAGATAGTGTCTAATATGAAAGTACTTAGAAAAATTTTGAAGGACGAGGTAGTGAAAGGTGAGATTTGTGAAGGAAAAAGGGTTAAAAAGCGATTTTTAGACTATGAGATTGAGTTCTGACAAGTTGATAAGGTGTTAGGATCGACCCATTGCCTAAGGACGTCTATCTCCAGGTTGTCAAAAATCCGGGGTGTTACAGTCTGGATGGAGGGACAAGCAAATATCAACTTCATTCCGAGTTGAGGAGGGCCACACGTGTGGGCCCACCTAATGTACACATTTCATCCCTGCCTTCCATTGTCCATTCTCTGGACGGTGGGCCCTAATTGATGCATGTCTTGCATCCACACCATCCGTCCATTTTGAGCTGGACGTGGGGCCCCTTGTAGTGTATGTGTAGATCCACATCGTCCGTCCATTGGGCAGGATGGTGGATCCCAACAGCCTTAGCTGCCCATTGACGTCAGCAAGTGGGGTCTGATCATCCAGACCGTCCATCTATGTGGACTCAGACCCCACCTCCTATTAGCCGAGGTATTGACGTCAACAAGTGGGGTCTAATCATCCAGACCGTTCATCTATGTGGACCCCACCTCCTATCAGCTGCTGATGACGTCAGCAGTTCTGTGGGTCCACATGATGCATATGATATATCCAAACCATCCAACCATTGACGTGTACGTGAGGCCTACCTTAATGTGTTTATATCCACCGTTCATTGACGATGGACTCACGTGATGTACCCTCCATCCATACTGTCCAGGACTGGAACGGTGGGTAGGGCCAGCTGTGACGTGTGTATTGTATACACACCATCCATATGTGGGGCCCGCATGTGATGTATCTATTTTGTCCACGCTGGCCGTCTAGCAGCGACGTGGGTCCCACATGATATATGTATTTTACCTATCCCGTCCGTCCATGGGACGTGGAACTCGCCTGATGCATGTGTTGTATCCATCGTCCAGATCCCTGGACGGTAGGGCCTGCTGTGATATATGTATGGCACCCATCTGCCATGTGTGTGGGGCCAGCCATGATATATGTGCTTTATATCCGTGCCGTCCAGTGGTCTGGACGGTGGGGACCACCACGATGTATGTGTTTTATAACCACGCTGTCTGTCCGTTTTTGCTAGCCGTAGGCCCACCTGCTGTATGCAGGGCCCACCTAATGTATGTAAGGCCTATGAGCGAGGCTTGTTGTGATGTATTTGAGGACCATGAATGTGGCCCACTTGATGTATACGAGGCCCATGTGATGCGGCCCAGTTGATGTATATGAAGCCCATCTGATGAGGCCCAGTTGATGTATTTGTGATCTATTTGGCGAGGCCCAATATGATGTATTTGCGGCCCATTTAATGAGGCCCGATGTGATGTATATTAGGCCCTTGAGTGAGGCCTAATGTGATGCATATGTGGCCCGTGAGTGAGGCCCATGGTGATGTGTATTAGGCCCTTGAGTGAGGCCCATGGTGATGTATATTAGGCCCTTGTGTGAGGACATAGGCCCACTATACGTTTGGCTCTATATAGGTCACTCCTTGGGAGTAATGTTGGTTGAATGTCCACATTGATGGCAATGATGGTTAAATGTCTACATTGTGACCTTCCTTTAAGCCTTATTAGGCTTATTCTTGATATGAGTAGGCCGTCTAGGCCCATCCTTGATATGAGGAGAGTACATCATCATCATATAACATGCTTAGTATAGCTCCACGATCTATGCCCATGCGCATCATATGTATGCTTGATATGAGGAGTGATTGATTATATAACATGTCATTGGACGAATTATTATGGGACTCCCTGAGAGACGGAGTTGCCCCACATAAGCGCGTGGTACGTGCAGGTTTGATGCATGACTGGATGGTATGACTCATGCATCTCGCATTTTAGGATATAATTACTGTACACTCTAGCGATATTAGGGCCATAGCCTCCACAGGCATATCATGGATGGCTAGATGGGACACCGAAAATCTTTTTCTACATGAGGTGTTATAAATGTCCCTGGGTGAAAGTCCTTAAACTTTCGTGGCCAAGAGATGCTCCAACGTCTAGACCAAGTGAATACATGAGCGCCCGAGTGCCGAATACCAGTAGGCTGCGTCTCCGACTGTATCGTGGTTGGTTGGGAGGGGGTGTGGCCTTACCCGCCCGAGGGAGTAGGCATAGCTAGGCTGAGTTTGACCAGCTCATAAATGGGTCTGATATCGACGTGTCAGGTAGATATTGACTGACTATTGGTCAGGTGAATAATAATGTCTCTTCCACTTACCCAATTGTGTGCTTGATGGGGCGGCAGGTGGCTTGAGTGTACTAGACCCTAGTGATGATCCCAGAGATGTACGGTACTGATATGTGGACTTATTGAGCAGGAGTTGTATATTCCGCATTTTACTCATTCATTCACTATCCACTCGGGCTGGTGGTGCGCAACTAATTATTATGTGTGCCTTCACAATGGCCAGAATTTTGACTGGGGCACGTGACTAACCTGAGATCAGGAGTTCACTACATTGTGTCTATCTATCTAAATTTAGGTATGGGACTGGTTTGGATAAAAGTCCCTTGTGATGAACCCCGTAGCTTGCGATACTACGTACTATCATCCCGACTTCACTCTAGCTTGATTATTTCATTCACACCGCATATTGCATTACATTTGTGGCATTTAACATTTTGGGTTGCTATGCTTCTGCATTTATATGACCTATATGAGGCTGATAGTATTCGTGGACTCGTTAGGATTTGCATATTGCATTGCATCCTCAGTATATGATATTTGGCTTACTATGTCTCTGCATTGCATAGCTGATCTACATTGCTTCCTCAATATATGATATTAGCTTATTATGTTTTTGCATCGCATATCCTGAATAAGGTTGATGGTATTATGAACTTATCAGCATGTTTCCGTATTGCTCTGATATTGCATACTTGACTCTTACCTTGCGCACACACTTATACCACCCTTTAAGCTTTTTATAAGCTTATGCACGATAGATGCGTGCAGGTAGCGTTAGGTCGTAATAGCGTTGAGCTTGGAGCATGCAGCTATCTTCTGTAGCTTTGATTTTTGATATATGTATTTTCCTTTCAGCACTGTATTCAACTTTTTATATTAGTGGATATGTAATGATGATGTTGCCTTTGTGATTTGGGTAAACTCGTGGTTATGCTTTTTAAGAGATAAATATATGTTGAAAAATCCTCCTTGTAGGATCACATGATCGGAATCTGGCGTGTAGGCGCTGGGAGCCAAGAATGGAGTACTACGGAGGCTGTCGGCACCGAATTCGGCAATAAAAAATTCTGTGATCCCAGTTTTCGAGTTTGCGGCGTGACAATTAATATACTCCCTTCCTATGTGAGGTCCTGCTGTTGGTAGAATCCAATCCTCGTCCAACATGGGGCATGAAACACACATGCTCTCCCAACAAATAAAGAAAAAAAAAAAAAAGGAGCTGGGTATGTGATAACATTGCCATGGATGATAGGTAGGCATGTAGAAATTATTTTGAAAATTGCTTGTGTGGCATATAAATAATTCTTTACAAATTATACAAATTACATATCTCAATTTAGATTGTATCTGAAAATTTACCATGATTTGATTATCGAAATATGGGTTCGGTGGCCATTTCTTGACGGTTAAAAAATGGAATTCGTTGGCCCTGTTCCAATCACATGAACCCGAATCCGGAGCGGATTGCGTGGTGTCCCATACACCACCGACCTCCCTAGCTAGTAGGATGACGTCACCCTGTTTTGTTGGCCCCATCATGATTTATGTTTTATATCCATACCATCCATCCATTTTGGGGAATCATTTTACGGCATCTAACATAAAATGAAGCAGATTCAAACTTTTAAGTAGACCACACCACAGAAAGTACTGGGCCAATGACGACTATCGAGACATTATTACACCAATCATGATGTTTATTTGCCATCCAATCCGTTCAAAAGGTCGCACAGACCTGGATGAAAGAAAAACACAAATACGAGCATGTTCTATGGCCGCAGGAAGTTGTCAAGGGTAGGCGTTCAATCCGTTGCTTTTCGTGGTTAGTCCACTTGAGGTTTGTAATGACTTATTTTTGAATTCATGGCTGAAAACGATCTTGCAAAATGGTCGGTGACGTCAGCATAACACGGAGTTCGCCTCAAGTGGCAAACCGCTCATTGTTCACCATTGTGATTTCGGGACTACAACTTAAGTCCAGTCGGTTACTTAGTTTAAGTTGAGTTAATGTACACCACGTGTACAATTTCTAACTGCCTACGTATCAAGCGTCCACGCTGCCGGAGTATCAAATAATACCCATAAAATATATTGTTATTATTAAAAATGAAATTCCAAACACTAGTTAAACAGTTTTCATACCACCAAGAAATCATTTACTCACTCAATAAAGAACAAGAAGAAGAGGAAGATTTTACTCAACAAACTTTAAAAAAAAAAAAAAAAAAAAAAAAAAAAAAAGAACGAGAACAAGAACAAGAACAAGAACAAGAACAAGAGGAAGATGAAGAAGGAAGAAGAAATCAGAAGGTAGAGAGAACCCTAGGCTTGAAAGTCACTTGCAAACCATTCTTCATGTAGAGAGTGGTGGTCATCTTAGGCACAACAGCATGGCCTTCCACCACTTCAACACAATACCTCAACAGAACAGAAGCAGCCACCATTTTCATCTGCATGTATGCAAACTTCTTACCTACACACAGCCTCGGCCCTGCGTTGAAGACGGCGTATTTGAACTGATTTTGACTTACGAATTGGCCATCTTTAATCCATCTCTCTGGCTTAAACTCCCTGCAATCCTTCCCCCATATAGTCTCCATTCTTGCCATTGAGAAGATTGAGTAGATGACTCTAGCGCCTTTCCTCACTGCAGTTCCATCAGGGAAGACATCATCTTCGATGACCTCCTTGAAGTCGATCGGCACAGACGGATATAGCCTAAGAGCCTCCGACAGTGCAGCTTGGAGATAGTCCATCTTTTTCAATTCATCTACTGTGAAAACAACATTGTCGATGGATTCTTCCTCTATTCTGCGTCTGATGATTTGGGTGATCTCTTGCAGAATCCGCTTTTCTACTTGTGGGTATTTATATATCAGCCAGAAGAACCATGCAAGTGCAACAGAGCTTGTGTCCCTTCCAGCTAAGATAAAACTTATGCAGAAGTCCTTTAGAAACTTGTCCGAGAAGTGATGAGTTGCACCTTGTTCATGGGTGTCTGGTGCTTGGATGAGTCTCGACAAGAGATCGGACCGGTCTTTCAAGCCTCCGAACTTACGCCATTCCATCCTACTGTCGATGACAGTCTTCTCTGCAAACTCATGAACGATCTGGACGGCCTCTTTTAGATTCTTCTCCGAGCCAATGGAGAAAAACCTCATGGGCTTCCAAACAAAGGGTGGGACCATGAACCGGAACAACGTGAGTTCGGTTGCTTGCTCGAATGCCTTGGCGAACGGTACATCTGGAAGGTCGATGGCCAAGCATCCTGGGTCAACACCGAATGCAGCAGTGCATATGTTATCAAATGTGAAACGTAGAAGCACATCTTGTAGATCGATGCTCTCCCTTGAATTGGCAAGCTTGGCCAGTAGCTTCAAGAGTTTGTGGTGCACCAAGTTCTGTATGGACTTTGATGAGTACTCGACGAACCGGCTGGAGTGCATCTCTGACGTGGCAGCCCGCCGTTGTTCCTTCCAAACTTCATCGTCGGCATTGAAGATGCCTTCGCCGAGGAGATCAGCAAATCTTTCTCTATAGTATTTCCCCTTGGGGAAGTTCTTGAATCTTGTTTTGAGCATGTACTCTATGTTGGAAGGATCGACAGTCAGTACCCCATGAGCACCACCCATCCACATGCCCCTGTAGGGGAATGTCCCACCGGAACGGATCAAGGCCTTTGTGGCCCAGTCGTAGATGTCGCTGACGTGGAAGAAGATGGTTGGAATGATACCCATCACAGGCCAGATCATGGGGCCCTTGGAAGTGAATCTTTGCACAAGGGTGCTGAAAACAAAAAGGCCCAAAAGAGCCATGGCTATGTCAGAAGGCTTTGTATTGCTCACGACCCCATCGAAGTGGAAGGTACGCAGTCTGTCCATTGAAATGTCAATAACAGGTACTGTCAGTAAGATCACACATGTAATGAGACGGGACAGAGAGTTGTTAGTAAACAAGGTTTGCACGTGAAGAATGAAAGAAGTGGGAGTGAAAGGAGGGTGTTATAAAGAAGATTGTCAAATGCAACGAAGGAGAGCCGAATGCAATGGAGAGAGAGAGAGAGAGGAGCAATTGCAACGAAATGTTTGCCGGTGCACCTGCTTCCTTGACTTCATTATCTCTCGCATTAACTATAGAAGGCCAACATGAGCACATGTACTCAGGTTGCAGCATTAATGGCTCCCAACCCACCTAATTAAGAACAAAAAGAATGGAAAAAGGCGTGTGAAAGCATTTGAACTGTTTTAGTTATGTGGTTACTGATTAGCGTAGTGATGCAGCGTTTCTTCTATATTTGGCTTAAAGGGGCTGTATGTACCAGAAGAATGAAAAAAGGCCTGTTTGCAGCTTAAAATTTAGTCCGTCACATTTTATTTTAATTCTAATTACATAGTAAAGACCTCTTCTTTTGGTAGGGATTAAAAATAGAGGTCCAAGTCCAACGCTTTAGCCTTTTAAGTGTACCCAGGCAATAACTTCCAACCTCAACTCCCGCAACATTTAACCCTTCCAATAGATTGGTCACATAAGGACCACTTTGTACAAAAATCATCCCCATCCAATAATCAAGTGAGCCGTAGCATTCAAAATAATATATAGCTATTAATAAATAATAAAATACAAGTGTGAAATAATATATAGCTATTTATAAATAATAAATACAAGTGTGGTCCACTCCATGAGTGGATGCGGTTGATTTTAAGTGATCATCATGATGGGGACAATCTATTGGACAGGGTGGATATTGCACGCACACGAATGATTGGAGATCATCTGCTAAGTATACAATAATCTATGGTCCAACCAGTTGGACCTGAGAAAATGAGCTATAAACAACAATTTATACATCCATAGGATAGTGATATTAAGTAAATGACATTGGGTCCTTACTCTTGCTCGGGTGGTAGACTCTCAGGAGTTTGAACACCTCGTCAAGGGTTCGAGTACCCATAGGTGGTGAAATTCCACTAGCATGAGTGTGTGGGGGTGTGTGTGCGTGTAAAAAAAAAAAAAAGTAAAATGAGATTATCTTATTTAAGGTGCAACCAAACAGGCCCTAAGTGCATTCATAGGAGTGAGCTGAAAGTGCACTGGTCTTACACGTATGGAGATCAGAGCCTCTCATCAGTCGATTCTCACTGCGTACGTCTCTCCAATGATCACCTGGTGGACCAAAGTAACAAAATAAATGATAAGTCAGAGAAATAGAACAGCGGTGCAGTTTCTACGTGGATACATGGTCCATCTGACAAATTTGATTATCCAGATTTTGAGTTACGCATCTACCCAGCGGGCATCACCTGATCATTGGTGCAAATTTGCAATATGAACTTGCCATTTCTCATTTTATTTGAATGAACATGGTTTTCAGTAGAATGCAATTTCTCAATAAGTGAGACGATAGTTGCAAATCTTGTTCTCACCAATTTATCGAGAGATTTTTATGTTTTCACGTTTTCTTGCCATGCAGGAAGTTTCGCTGAGCCATGCTTGTAAATGACACGCGGCGTGCATAATCATTGATCCAGGTTGATCAATTCATTCATACAGTTTGACCACAAGCCATGGTGAAAAGATTATGCAGATGGGACGATCCCAAACACATGCTGAATAGCTTGGAAAACGGACACTCAAAATTGAGTAGAGAACAAAATAGGTTCAAACATCCTACTTTGTACTTCCTATGATTCTAAAGTAGCTCATTTGGTTGGATGATTCTAACCGGGTGGCAAGTAAAATACGAAGAGGGGCCCTTACAAGTTGTCTCTTTTTCAAAGGTGATTATCATATTGTTCATGGCCATTGTAGCTAATTCCAAAGAAAGCCAAATCTAGATAGATTTGCATAATGTATTTTAAGATTTTTGAAAATATACGAAGAGTTCTACGGTAATACAACTGGAGTGCGTCGAGCAACGCCACATCATCTACTAAGTAGTTGAGTAAAGAGTGATCGCGGTGAAGATGTTACATGACAGATGGAAGCAGATATGGTTAAGTTGTGATGAATAGTTATAACAATCATCAAAATATGAGAAGCATCCAAATGGCCAGGTTAAGGCTATAAATACCAAAGTAATTCAGCAAAGCAAAATGGTCTCATACGAACCAAACCAAACTAAATCTATCTTTCAATTATATGTCATTTACATTCCATAGTGTAACCTCTTTAATTTTGCCAGTCATTTATATTCAGTAGTGTAATCCTTTACTTTTGCCTGATATTTATATTCCTTAGTATAATTTGTACCGTTAATCAATTGGTTGTTAGCTTTAGCTATAATTCGACTCTACATTCATATGTTGGATTCAGTTCAAGCATCAATTAGAGCCCTCTATTCAGGAAGGTGTTTTGCAGCCATTATCTGTGATTGACTATAAGAATTCATTTCTTTTTGCTCTTTAATTGTATCAAAAAGTCATTTCGTACGAAAGGAAAAAATGTGTAACCCATTATCAGAGGGCGAACCCTACCATCTGACTATCGCTTGATCATTTTATCATACTATGCGAATGGTAGAATAGGTGACTGATCTTATTCGATCTTGATCACATATTATGTATCTACCTATCTAAGTATCACGCCCGGAAATTCAGGTACCCAAGTAAGGTATTTGGGACCCGAATTCCAAGTTTGTGAGTTTTAATGGATTAATATTTATTACAATCCACATAATTCCATCAAATTTAATAGATATTCAGAGTCATCTAAAATGAAAATACTGTTAAAATAATATAATGTTTACTAAATTCAACTCTCTTGATAGTTCTCTTTTTTACATTGAAATTTGAAATTTAAACTAAACCTAAATAACAAAAACTAAATTGAAATTCAAACTAAACCTAATTTTCTATATATATATATATATATATTATATATATATATATATATATTATATATATATTATTATAGATATATATATATATATATATATATATATATAGTAGTAATAGAGGCTTGCCTACTCATAGCATTCCAGCTTTGTATCTATGCATTTTTATTTTATTTTTTGTAGTAGGGTAAGCATAACAACCCGGTAGGATAATTCCTTACCCAAAATTTAAAATATTCAGATTATATCAAATTTTTATAAACAATGGGAGAAAAGTAGAATACTGATAATAAAATAATATGAATTTAAGCACTGGAATTGTAAATATGTTATGCATATAATATTTTTCATGAATTCTCATAAACAAGTTTCATTATCACTTACAATACCGTATCCAATTGGATAATCATATTGCATTAACGCCCACGCACTGGTACTTCATGGTGATGGACCCATTTATATATTAGCTAGTCAGATTACTACTCTAGTTGTACATCTGACGTATGTCCACGCACACAATTGTACTCATACACCGTACACAAATGAGACTCCAAATGATCCAGTGGGTTATAGGGTCTTTCACCCAAGGGATACAATCATCCTACTTGTTGGCTTTAAGGTCTTTCACCCAATGGACATGATAACCCTACCTGTTTACATATTACATCCAACATATCAATATCATTGCTCTATGAATGCTAGACATGAATATATGAAAAATTATTGTTTCCTAGTCGAAAATATAAACATAAAGCTATCATGTATTTATTATCATGCTTTTGCTACTTTTAAAATACTATTCTCAATTTATTATAAGAATTAATAATTACTTTATTGAATTCTCAAAATATCAATAATATAAATTTTTATTTATAATTAATAATTCTAAATATATTTTTTTTAAAATTTTAATAATTAAAGGTCTTAAATACAATATTTTTAATTTATTATTATTAAATTTAGAAATTTTTAAAATTTGATAATGTATAAAAAATTTATTTTAAATACTAACTTTTATTAAATCAAAGTTTTTACTTAAATCATATTTAAAAATAAATAAATATAATAAAACATATGAACATAAAAACAAATTATTTTTATTTTTATTCACTAAAAAATTTATTTTAATTATAATATAAACTTAACAAATAAAATTTTCGATTGTTCTGATATTAAATCAAAATTTAACGAATTTATATAAACCAAGTATTTTTACAATTAAGGAATTAATTCATATTTAATTTTAACTTTGGATGAAATTGACTTAAATCAATCAAATTATAATCTAATTTATTAAATAAATTCCAAAGCTGATGAATTTAATTATTTTAATAACAAAATTTATTTAAATTATTAATTTGTAAAAAGTTCATAATTAAAATTAGTTTTTTAAAAAAAAATCAAATTATACTTTCAATAATTTATTAATTAAGTTATATTATATTCTAAGCTAAAGGAGATTTTTTAAAAAAATAATAATTTGAATATTAAATTAGAATTTTACAATGAACCAAATCGATTTAACTTAAAAATTATTTCAAGGTATATTTTGAAAAATTCAACAATTAAGCTAAATAGTTAAATAAATTTTAAATAAAAGAAAGATCAATCACATTAATAACTAATTTAAGCAATACTATTATTAAATTTTGGAATAAGATTATATACAATAAATCAAAAATTTTAAACTTTAAGTTAAGATCAACTACTTGATTTGAAGTGCTGTACCAAACCTTATGTAATACAAACCTGACGCATATAATCTATATGCATAATGTTTAAAATCAAGTCTTGACTGACTCACACGTATGCACCATGCACACACTAACTATTTTATGATTCCAAGGATGGACCCACACTCATGCAGTAAACTCATGCCTAAATCCCTATTTATATGACGTATGCCATAAATGTTCATGCACATGCTTCATATGTGAAAAAAATATAAGTCCTAACTACAAATGGAGTTTTTTTTTTTGTTTTAAATGCTAAGTTTACTGATGTGTTTCATGCATGAAGAGAGAGAAAATGAATTTTAAAACTGTAACACCCCATACTTTCTTGTACTTGGGTGTAACCATGAAGATCTACATTAGTTCGCACGTGTGTGGAGACACACGTGACTCACCTTATGCATCACATCTAGTGGCCCACAATCTATTCATTTTGACCAACTAGTACAATCTTCATCCATATATTAAGTTATTTGACCGTTGGGAGTGGAATTCACCTATAAATCGAGCTTTCCATTAGACTGATCCGTAAGATGGGCCATCACGTAATCATAGAATTTACTTTAGGATATTAATCTCTTTGATAGTTAAAGATCTAGTTCTTATTCAAGATGGACCATATAATGGCATTAGGACTCCTTAGATAGACTACGAATCAATCAAAATGTTCCAATGATCAATCTAACGATCAACTTCCACAACTCGACCTGTAACAGCCTGGATTTTTCCCAACCTGGAATTAGACGTCCTTAGGCGATGAGTCAATCCTAACACCGGTTTAACTTCTCAAACACTCGATTAAAGCCTCAAATCCCTTTTCAAACCATTTCTTCACAAATCCCACCCTTCACTAACTTGTTCTTTCAATTTTTCTAAGCACTTTCATCCTAGACACTATCCTAACTAGCTAAGTAGTATAACTTGGATCACTTTATATACAAACTACAAAGGCCCAGGTACCACTTCAGACAGAAAGTGCTCAGGACTAAATCCTTTAGAAATTAGGCGAGAAATAGCCAGTGTTTAAACTAGAGTACCTGTGAAATTAGCACCAACCACTTTAAATACGATCTACAAGACCCAAAACTTGTAAAATCATTGACCCTAAGTTACCCTAAAATCTAGGATCAATCTCATTACCCGGCTGCTCTCAGGAGCATCTCGAAACTCCGTATCAGATCTGGACCGCACGTCGGAAGTCCGATTAACACGAAGTTAAAGAACTAGGACCGCTTTGCTGGGCTTGACAACCATCTCGGAAATCAAACCCAGATAGTGTCCCAGCGCTATTCGCTTGAGCTCGGAGTGAAGAGTGTGAGAAATGTGAAATTAATTCAAAATAAAATATCTCAAATAGTAATCTGGCACCACTCGCTTGCGGATCAGTATTAAGCAATCAGACCGTCAGCATCAAACTAAATTACATCCTCGGATCAGGAGAAATTTCATACACATATACATGTACTCGGAATCTCCGATCGAGATCCGCTGACCGTTGAACTGAAACTGGTCCGCCATTTGCGATCTGGAATCCCGACCAAAACGAAAACTTAATTAAACGTAGATCCGGTGTCGGTGAGCTTAAGTCCGACTTTTGGCTCAAGGAGGCCCGCCAGAAGTCCTCCGTTGAGCTGAAACTGACCCGCTTTGGTTATAACCTAAGTATACTTCGACCTGGAGTCTGTTTCGGTGAGTTTTTAGGCTATATAAGGACCTTAAACCCTCTCTCATTGCAGCCATACGAATTTGAGAGAAACCCTAGAGAGAGAAGAGAGAAAAGAGAGAGAAAGTGAGAGAAGTGGGGGAATCTCCCTGCTACTTTATCCTGCCGCTACACAAGCTACACCGCTCCGTTCTAATCGCTTTCCCAGGGATTCCAGCTCCGTTTCTAGGTAAGAAACCCTAACCCTAATCTGATTTGGGGCTTGGGTGGTTGTAGGTTATAAAATAGCTAACCTATTTCGTTCTATAGGTTGCCAAACTGCCATATATGAAAGCTTAGCAAACCTATCGACTTCGTTACGATTCTACGACAAAATGTGCGGACTTTAGGTATATAGGTTATGGTTTTCAACGCTTTCAATGTCAGATAATGATAGATTCATGATCTGCATGCAATTGCACATGTACAAAGTGCTGTCTGTTTTCCGTTTCAATTAAAGATGAAAAATATGGAATTCTACATACTCTAGGTATTTGTAGAAAGTACCGTATACGTACAAATTTTAGAAATGTGTTTAACATGATTAATTGTTGTATGAGTATATTATATGTGGATAAATTACTTGTTTGGCGAAAGGACTCGCCCCAATACATGTTTTGCTTATATACACTATGTATGTTGAAAGTGTGTATTCTAGAATGTACCGTATACGTATAAATTTTGGAGATGTATTTTCCATGATTATTTGCTGTATGAATATATTATACATGGATAAAATACTTACTTAGCAAAAGGATAGCCTTAATACATATTTTGCTAACATACACCATGTATGTTGTAATAGTGTATTCTAAGTGTTTGTGAAAATGACTGAATGAGTATAGAATTCTCATTCGTGCTCGCCATGACTAATGTCATGGATATATGATTGTTGTATTGGCGATACCCCTTTGACGAAAGGATTTGCCCTGAATCACGCCACGGCCACTATACGCTATATATGTTGAAATGTGAAGCCCATGTGTTTGTGGAAATGTTTAAATGAATATGAAACTTGGATTCCTACTTTCCATGACTATCCGTCGTGTGTGTACGCGTGTCACGATTGGGGCAACTCCCTAGTGAAAGGTTTTGGCCTAATGCCTATGTGATCAACATATGTCATGTATGTATTTTAAAGTGTTTGTTGAAATGTCTGAATGAGTAGTAGTTAGTAAATTGTAATGTTTAAGGGTGTTGAGATATGATTCTCAACTTCTTTAACTATGTGTATGATTTCTTTAGATGTCTGTGTGATTAGGAATTGAATATGTACAAACTCATGATTGTGTTGTGCTTTATAACATGCTCAACTGCTTTTATGATTTTATCTATGTAATGCATATGTTTAAATTCATATTTACGTTGTATGATCCGTCATGGGTGATGGGAGAGTGGAGCAACGAGTGCGTGCAACAGCCCTGGCAGCCCTAAACGGATAATACCAGACTTTGATTGTATGATTTGAATCTTGATCCATTACTACTTTATCTATCTGCAATTGATTATGTTTGGGGCTATGATTATAGTCCAGACAATCGGTACTAGAACTGAATTCGTGGTTATGATCTATTTGCCACATGAGATGTGTTCGACGAACTCGAGTCGTACTTCGGTTGGCGATAGTGGTTGGCCACACGAAGTGCTTATGCGCTTCATATCGTTCAACTTGTTGTGCGCTCAAGCTAGCCGCGCTCATCAAGTAACCTGATCTGTCTAATGTATGTTCATCATGTTTGGACGCTACTGCTTGAACCTAGGGTACCAAACATACCAGTTGAAATCCCTTTTAACCATGGTACCTCGATCCGCTAAGACTCATGAGTCGAACATGGTGGTATGGGACACCGTGGTCGAGCTGTCGGCCTACGCTAGGGCCATGTGCCTCCCCGTAGTGACCAGTGAGCAACCAGACTCGTGAGCCGATTATGGTGGTATGAGACACTATATTCAAGCTGTCGACACCTACGGCGAGAGTCGAATACGGCGAGACCCGTATTCGTGCTGACGGGCAACGAGCCCTCTGTAGTGCCTTCGAGTATACTCTAAGGTCTGTGATTGGCGACGAGCCCTTCACGACAACTAGAGCATGAGTTGAGCCGAGTATGGTGAGATCTGTATTCGAGCTGACAGCCAGCGATTGAGCCGAGTACGGTGAGACCTGTATTCGAGCTGACGGCCACCAATTGAGCCGCATACGGTAAGACCTGTATCCGTGCTGACGGGTGACGAGCCCTTTGTGATGCCTTCGCTATGCCTCTCAAACCATAATATCGTATGAGATTAACTAGGACTGACGACCCTAGAATGGATCATGTTTGGGAATTATACAAGGGAGGTACCTTAATTTCCCATTACTGCTAGTTGAAATGAACTAATAATTACTCGGTAATCATGCTCATCATCGCACTGCATGTGCCTGTTAGATGTGGAGCATTGAGGGATGAACGAATTCGCGAACGTAAGATGGTGTCGCATGAGGGTGGTTTGGCAAGGGCATACATCATGTCATTTCATACTTGCATTAAATAAGAGTAGTTAGAATTGTTTGATTGTACTGCTTTATCATTACTGCTTGACTGAGTTGATAACATGTTAACCTGTAACGACCCGTAAATTTCCGTACTATGGCTCGAGTACCACCTCGACCAGAAATCATTTAGGAATAAATCCTTTAGAAATTTAACAAAGTTAACTAAGTGCCAAACTCGATTAGCCATGAAATCCGTTGGAATCGCTTTAAATACGATCTGCAAGACCCAAAACTTGCAAAATCATTGACTCTAGGTTACCCTAAAGTTTAGGATCAAACTCATTACCCGACTGCTCTCGGGAATGAATTGAAACTCCGTATCAGGTCTAGACCGCACATCAGAAGTCCGATGAACACGAAGTTAAGGAACTAGGACCGCCTCGCTGGGCTTGACAACCATCTCGGAAATCAAGTCCAGACGATGTCCCACGGCCATTCGCTCGAGTCCGGAGCGAGGGAGTGTGAAGGAACATTTACATGTACTTGGAATTTCGGATCGTGGCCCACTGACCGTTGAACTGAAAATGGTCCGCCACGCATGATCTGGGAATCCGACCGAGACGAAAATATAATCCCACGTAGATCCATGAGTTGTGAGCTTAAGTCTGACGTTTGGCTCAAGGAGGGCCGCCAGAAACCCTGTTTTGAGCTGGAACAACGCCGATTTGCTTACAATGTAAGTAAACCTTGAACATAAGTCTAATCCGGAGAGTATTTAGGCTATATAAGGGCCTTAGAACAGCCCCTCTCACAGCCATACGAATTTGGGATAAAACCCTAAGGGGAGAGAGAGAAAAAAGGAGAGAAAGCTTAAGAGTTGTGAGAGCATCTTCCTCCTAGTGCTTTCGATCACCATACGGGTTGCACCACCTCTTCTTAGACGCTTTCCACCGATACCGACTCCGTTTTAAGGTGAGAAACCCTAACCCTAGATCTGTTTGGGTGAGTGAAGGTTATAGGTTATGAAATAGCTAAACGGTTTCACTCTCTAGGCGATAAAACTGCCGAATACGGAAGCCCTTCGAACCTTGCTGATTGTGGTGATTCCAAGGTGCAAGGTGAGGACTTTGGTGTATAGGTTACGATTTTCAACGCTTTCAATGTCAGATAATGATAGATTCATGATCTGCATGTAATTGCACATGTACAAAGTACTTTCCGTTTCCTGTTTCGGTTAAAGATGCAAAATATGGAATTTACATACTCTAGGTATACGTAGAAATACCGTATACGTATACATTTTGGAAATGTGTTTGCCATGATTAATTGTTGTATGATTATATAGTATATGGATAAAATACCTGTTTGGCGAAGGAATCGCAGGGAATACATGTTCCCTTGTATACACTATGTATGTTGAAATTGTGTATCCTAGAAAATACCCCATACGTATAAATTTTGGCGATGTGATTGTCATGATTATTTGCTGTATGAATATGAATATACGTATAAAATGTTAGTTAGGTAAAAAGAACAGCCCTAATACACATTCCTCTAACATACGTCATGTATGTTGAAATAGTGCACTCTAAGTGTTTGTGAAATTGCTTGTGAGTGTAAGTGTTTAAGTGTTAGTGCCTTAGGTAGTGCTGAGATGGGGTTCTCAACTACCTTAGAGTCACGTATGATACCCACCATGTGGTTGTTTACTCTAACCACTCACTTATGAAACATATGTATTTATATCCCCATTTGTATTGTGCTCCATAACATGCCTTTTAATATGCTTTGTAACTTGTTTCATAACATGCTTTATAATATGCTTTATGACATGATTGCTAGTGTGCTTGAATTACTTTGTTTATCATGCTTTACTTCACATGCTATGGTTGGGAATTGATTGGGCTTGGGACTATGTCCATAGTCCAGACATCCGGTACCAGACTTGGAATTGTGGTTGAGATTTATCTCGCCACACATGATGTGTTTGGCGAACCCGTGTCGTACTTCGGTTGGCGATAGTGGTTGGCCCACACGAGGTGCTTCTGCGCGCTTCAATCACTCAACTTGTTGTGCGCTCGAGCTAGCCGAGCACGTCAAGTAACCCGTGTGTCTTATGTATGTTCACCATGTTTGGTCGCTAATGCTTGAACCTAGAGTACCAAACTTACCAGTGAGAATCCCGTTAACCATGGACCTCGATCCGCTAAGACTCATGAAGCCGGGCATGGTGGTATGGGACACTGTGGTCGAGCTTTCGGCCTACGTTGGGGTCACGTGCCTCCCCATAGTGACCAGTGAGCAACCAAACTTGTCAGCCGATTATGGTGGTATGGGACACTATATTCGTGTTGTCGGCCTACATTGATAAGGTGATGGGGGAGCGGCGCAACCTTTGTGCGTAACAGCCCTGGCAGCCCTTTGTAGTGACCTCGAGCATACTCTGAAATCGCAGTGCGCCTTAGGGTGTGCCGCGGTATATAGAGTATGAATTAGGCCTGTTTCTGTATTGTGATGAATGGTTTAAGGGGTGATGGGGGAGTGGTGTAACCTTTGTGCGTAACAGCCCTGGCAGCCTCTGCAGTGACCTAGAAAACACACCATCGTCTGATATTAACTAGGATTGACGACCCTAGAATGGATCATGTTTGGGAATGATACAAGGGAGGTACCTTAGTTTCCCAATCCTGCTGTTTGAAATGGATTAATTAAAAACTCGATAATCATGCTCATCATGCATTGCATGTGCCTGGAAGATGTGGAGCACTGTGGGATGAAAGCATGCCGCGAGCGTGAGATGGTGTTGCATGAGGGAGTATGTCGGTGAGGGCATACATCATACTTGCATCCATACTTGCATTAAGAAGAGTAGCTAGGATTGTTTGATTTTACTACTTTATCATTACTGCTTGACTGTATTGATAACATGTTAACCTATGCTTTACTGTTCCACTGAGTTAGCTACTCACTCCCACATTACGGGACGGTGTTGCGCACACCAACCAGACTCTGTCTCAGGTTTAGACGAGCCGATGACTTTGGAGGTGGAGCCCGATTATGACAAGGATTAGGAGGAGTTCTCGTATATACAGTACTATGGCGGCTTTGACTAGGCTGCCGCACTGACGAGATTTGCAGGGATTACTCCTTAGACTATTTTTGACATTTTGTTCGCAACAAACATATGTATATGGTAACTCAGATAGATTCGTACTCTGGAGAACAAAACAAATGATTTTGGTTTCTTTACATACATGTATATGTAGTTCAGTCTTCCTCTTGCCTTTATACAAATGATCTGGAGTATGAATTACTATTTTTGGTATAATCTCACTCATGTTTATTGTTCTAATATAGACAATATTTAATCAACATTATTGATGTTGCATAAGTGATGCGTTGGAACTCGGGAGTTGAGTTATACTCGACCCCCGATTTTCAGGGCGTTACATGTTGGTATCAGAGTATGATTTGATTAAACCGGACCTGTGTTATTTTCCCACTACGTACGCTGACGCATTACAACTTAGGAGGGTGCGCAAAAACATAGAAACAGTCTTAGGTTTTCCCGATTTCACCATTCGGCGAAGTTCATCAAAAATAGACGTCTTGATCGAGTTCGTACTCGATCTCGACCGCACGTATCGATCCCGAATCACTTCTAGACCGTCTATTGACGTGTCTAGATCACAGTACACCTTACTCAGGCAGTCAAAAATCTACAAGTGTCAGTGGGGTTCGGAATTGCCTGAAACTGCCCGAAATGGAACCAAATCGAGTCGGGGACCTCCCCACTTAAATACAGTGGGACCCAGGGTCGAACCAAGGTGCATTGGCACCTGGGATCGTGGAGAACACGGCCCCACCGGTGGCGTGGCGCGGCGCCGGCCAAGGTGGATCGCGGTGGAACCGCGGTCACCGCGGCGCGTCGCGGTCGGGTGGGGTTTCGGACGGTGGGCCGGGCCTGGGAACGGTCGGCCTGACCTCCCCAAGCATGTGGTGGTTGCGAAATGTGTGGGTGTTTAGGATTTTTAGGGCTGGAGCCACCCTCTCTCACACACTTCCCCTTCCAAACGCCCTCCCCTTCCATTTTCGGTTTTCTCCCTCAAATCTCTCCTCCCATCTTTCAATCCCCCATTTTCGTCCATGAATCACCCACTCCCATAGATCACAACATCCCTAGCCTCCTCTCTTTCCCCTTTCTCTCACGTTGGAGCTCTCACATCCCCCATTTAGAGCTCCAAATCGGGTAACCTCCTAACCCATCCTATTTTCCTCTTGTTTCTTCTTCATTTTCTGCCCCTGGTGTCTCTTCTACACCTGTTGGGACTGTTGCTCATGGAGAATCAAAGGAAACAGCCCCTTTCTCTCTCATTCCTTCATTCCATGGCTCTTTTCGAGTTGGTACGGCTATTTTCTCCATTTCCTCCATCCTATCTCTCATGGGAAAGAGGATGACCGCAACTGATAACGCTGGCCCAAGTAGCCCAGCCCATTCCAGAAGAAGAGTTGACAATGGGGCCGGCACTAGCACCGTTCGGGAGTTTAGGTCGAAGCGAGACCTGGATCCTCAACATCCTGTCAGAAATGCCTATCCGATAGGCGTTGAATATGGGCGTTTTGCTGGCCGTAAAGTCGTGTTTGAAGCTCATGTGGATAAAGGATGTTTGGGCTACACCCGATGATGGACCACCCGGTGGATATCGGATGGAATTCTATGTTTGACGGTGAGTCCCCTGCATGTGAGAACACGGTTCGTGCTTTCTACGCCCACATCGTAGACCCATCATCAGAGCCTCTTCAGTTCACTGTCTCTGTGAGGGGCATAAGGCGCAGGCTCGGATCATGAAGATCCCACGTGGTCAAGTGCTTCCTAGTGATGACTTCTCCAGAAGTGCGCGGGAAAGGGATCGCCGCACGCGATACCTTTGTGGTCACCGGGTTGCTTGGATGCGAGGAAATTGTATTGCGGCGACAAAGATGGCCGAGGACTTCTGTTTACTCCATCACATTTTCACATACAATGTGTACCCACGGTCGGGTAACCGCACAGAGTGTACTCGGTTGATGGTGGACTTTAAGTACAAGATGGGACACGGGGACAACATATGCCTGCCCACATTCATCCTATTTCAGATAGTTCAGGTTGTTCGATCTGCTAGGAACGACCTTTTGCTCCTATTTGGCCGCCTGATCTGCAGGATGGCTCGTAATATCGGCTATAGGTTAAACATGGAGGACCTTGCACCAGTCCGAGTCATAAGCGAGGCGACACTTAAGAATATGAAGATCGGCCCTTAACAGCGGTAAGCCCGACTCGACGAGTCTGAGATGAGTCGAATAATGCCGGTGAGGAGAGTGTTGACCTTGAGGCAGGAAGTGATGAGGAGGGCGGTGATGGACGTACAAGAAGAGGAAGATGAGGCTCAGGATACTGAGGAGAGCTCTCCTCCTGGTGCACCTGAGTCGGACGCTGCTCAGGCAGCGAGGGAGGCTCGTATGGTTCGCATTGAGGAGAACCAGGGCCGCCCTACGGAAGAGGTGGACAAGTTCGGGCTGAGCTTGGTGAGAACCCGTGCCAATCTTGAAGAGACGAAGCCTACATGAAGAGGAGCTTTAAGAAGGTGTCTCGTACGTTGAAGGCCATTCTGTGCCGTGTGCAGGACAGAATGCTCCTCCCTCCATCGCCTGACTCGGATGCCTAGTCATCCACGTTGTGTGTGTGGTTGTTTGCTTTTGGTTACCGATATAGGGGTGGTTTATGTTTTCATGTAGATGATGTAGTAGATAGTAGCATGTTTTAAGTGTTTGATGTTGTGGATGTATTGGCTCACATGTAATTTCTGTCATGATTCATGTAACTCTGTATTCCATATATTATGACAATTTTGGGTAAATGAAAGGCATGTAGCACTTTTGTTATGATGATGTGTGAATGCTTCAAGTGCTTTATGATGTGTGCTATGCTTTATCTCACAAAGTGTACCCTATGTATGATTCTAATGTCATTAACCCTATCACTATGCGCCACTATCCCTACTACCGACACACCTCCATCTTACTGGCTCGAGGACCAGACTTCTTCTGGTAGTGGTGGTCTGCGGACGTAGGTTAGATTCTGATTAGCCTCCTGCTGGTCGTACAGGTGGACTGCCGCCTTACACGCCCCCAGTTCGTGAGCAGTACCGACCATCATCATCTGCGAGCATGACTCAAAGGCTGCTCCACCTACGGATAGGATCGAGCGGTTGATATTGATGATGCATCAGCAGCAGATACAGCAGAGCAGCAGCACCAGCAGCTTATGACCACTATTGCTGGGCCTTATCTCAGGGTGTAGCGCGACTCCACCTACGACATCCGCACATCCTGCTAAGCATTCAGAGCCTCCTGCTCAGTTTGAGGATGTGCCTCTGCCCACACCCGTCGCACCTCCTACTGGAGATGTTAGTACCCGTGGTTTACTCGAGCGATTTCAGCGATTGAGGCCGCCCTCATTCATGGGTTCTCACAGACCCGAGGAGGCAGAGTTTTAGCTTGACCGCATCTCTAAGATGCTACGGATGCTGCACTGTACAGAGCAGAGCAGAGCAGGTCGAGTTGCCCTCTTTCCTGTTTGAGAGGGAGGCCAGTTTATGGTGGGATAGTGTGCTGCGGACGTCGCAGAGGGTTATGTGTGGACTTGGGAGGCTTTCGAGTTCCGGTTCCATTAGAAATACTACCGCAGACTTACCGACATGAGGGGAGGATGAGTTCCTACACCTCAGGCAGGGAGGCATGACGGTTACCGAGTACGAGCACCGCTTCACAGAGTTGGGCCGTTTTGTCCCGACTATCCTCGTCAATGAGCAGATGCGGATGCGTCGATTTTCTGGAGGTTGCGACCAGACATACGGTCGAAGATATGCTGCCTCAGTATACCTACCTATGTGGCACTGGTTCACATATCTATGACGGCCGAGCAGGATGTGGACCGGTTGGCCCGATCTCGCGGTGCTATGGTTGTGAGGCTACGACAGGAGTTACAGAGCAGGCTTATTTTTGGCAAGAGGCCTCGTGCTGACTCGCCTCCCAGGATCGCAACGCCAGTGGCTCCGGTGGGGCGCCCTATTGTGACCTGCACGTATTGCGGGAAACAGGGTCATCTTATTGAGAGTTGTTTCGCGCGGATGAAGGATAGTGGTTTCTCTCCGCCGTAGATGTTGGGTCGTTCTCGCCCGCAGGCCTTATCGACGCCACCTTTACAGACTGCCCCTGCCCATCCTTCCGACCTCCTGTATCACGCTTCAGGCCGCCGCAACGGCCCTTGGCTCCTCCGCCGAACCGTCAGCAGCAGGCTCACGAAACGCTCGTTGCTGAGGCACCGCTGAGGACTTCCATCCATCATTTCTCCACCACGCTTTCCCCGACAGCTTTTGAGGGTACGATTCAACATTCACGGTACTTCTGTTTCCTTGTTGGGACACTGGGTCCACTACTTCATTATTCTTGCGGGGCAGTTAAATGTCTATCTTTGCGTACTATTCCACTAAGGGATTGTGAAAAGGCCAAGCTATATGTCCTAGGGGGGGGGGGGGGTGAATAGGACTATGCCAAATTAAAATAAAAATCAGCGGAAATAAAATAAACCAATACCTTACAACTTGAATCAATTCACAAAGCTAAATTTAAATCACCTTGATAAATAGATATCGAGAGATTGATGCAAATTCAGTTCTAAGGACAACCTTACACCATAATCAACAAGGGCTTATGGTAGGACAACCTTATTTCTAGAACCTCTTTTGGATCAAGGACTCAATATTAATATAAGTAAATGAAATAGCAAGGAATTGAATTTAAATGCAGAAGTAAGATCTAAATTATTACAACAATCCCCACACTTGCTTGAAATGTAAATAATTACAACATTCACATCCACTTGTACATTCCACACAATCAAATGATAAAAGATATGAAAATTAAGCAAGCATTCAAACCACAAGTCAAAGAGTTATAGTGGTTCGCTTGTGTGTACACCAACTGTTTTCCAACAGCCACACAAAAAGCTACTCCACTCCTAATATCCTCACACAGGGGATATTAGCGTTCACTAACAAATAGGTTTTCACAGGTTCACCAAAAACCTTTACAATTGTGTCTTTTTCACTTGGGCTTACACAATTCAAAACCCCTCTTTTCTGAGTTTTCTGGTTTTCCTCAGACAACCAATACAATGAGATTTTTCTGGCTTAACCTCAAACAAAACCAAAAGTAAATGAATTTTACAGAATTGTAAAATACCTGGATTTCTCCTTTTTCGTAGCAGCCCGGTAGAACCAAAGAGTAGATGATTTGAATGTCAAAGTTCAATTTCCAATACTCACATTCATAAGGTTCTAAGTTCTAATTGATTTTAGATTTAACTCGTTGGGCGTAGCTAAATTTGATTTTGATTCCAAGAAGAAGGAATAAGATAATTCCTCTTTTCAAATATGATTGGAATATAGAAACAAAATCAAATTAAATAAGCTAGCAAAAAGGAATATTAAATAAGCACAATCTAGCTTAAAATAAACACAAACTTATCTCAGAGTGATCACTTGAAAATTTCTTGAATTGAATAGCGTTGAAGTTATGAAAACTCTGAATTTCGTGTTCAATTTATAGAAGCAGAAATCGCTCCTACGACTGGTCTTAGAAACCTACGACTGGTCGTAGCTCTAACAGATTTTTGAAAAAATAAGCGCGATCTTTAAAAGCCGTTCTACGACTGGTCGTGAGTACCCTACGACTGGTCGTGGGTCACCTACGACTGGTCGTAGATCCCTACGACTGGTCGTAGGACCAGTGATTTCGTTGCTGGACTTTAAGTCGTAGCTCCACGACTGGTCGTGGACGAGTCGAAGCCACACCTACGACCGGTCGAAGGACCTCCAGGACTGGTCGTGGGCGTACCAAAAATTCCGAAAAATCTTCAACTACTTAGGACTGGTCGTGGAATTTCTTGGACTAGTCGAACCAATGCTAGGACTGGTCGAACAAGAGCTAGGACTGGTCGTAGAATAGACCAACCATGTGTATTTTAAATATTTGATAATGTATCCAAAGTGACCCTACTTAAAGGGTCAACCTAAGGTCATTCAAACCTGAACCATGTCGTATGGACATTGAACTTCAACCATTCAACGAATGTAGATACTTTGAATCATATCAGGCTTGAGATCTTGAACCATATCATGCTTGAGATCTTGAACCAAATCATGCTTGAGATCTTCATCAACATAGAACTACTTCATGCAGTTTCTTCAGATTTGAACTTCAACATTGTAGCTTCTTGAGGCTTCAACATGTAGCTTTTTGAGGCTTTCACATGTAGCTTTTTGAGGCTTCAACATGTAGCTTTTTGAGGCTTCAACATGTAGCTTTTTGAGGTGTCTTGAATTCCAATAAATGATCATACAAGTACAGAACACCGATAGATGTTTTGGCACACAAAATTTGACAACCAAAGGAGCATGAGACCATAACACTTACAATCTCCCCCTTTGTCAAATTTGTGACAAAACATCCAAATTATAATACTTCAAATTAAAGAAGTACTCACAACATATTCACAATAAGTTGAACAATAGAGAAGCATACACACCACAAGTTCATATAGAGAAGCATGCACAGATAACTAGCAATATTTTTCATTCCTAACAAACTACCCTGAGAAGTTAACTCCCCCTGAGTAATAGATAATAGAAGCACATCCCCAAAACTTCTCCCCCTTTTTGTCACAAAATGACAAAGGAACAAGGGCAGCAAAAAAATGAATATAGCAGTTAAAATATAGATTCAAGAAAACTTTAGTGCATAATTCAAAAAGTCAGTGAGTATGTAAAGTAAAAACAAATATTACAGACTTAGTAAAACATTCAGTCAGAACCAGAGGATGGAGCAGGATTAGAAGGATCAATTTTGTGTAAACCCTTAGCAATACGCCTCATATATTTGCGTAGATAAGAGAATTGCGTATCTTGGGTAACACGAATTTGAGCCACTTGCTCTTGAAGGGAATTCAATCTCTCATCAAAATCAGAGGGCTGAAAATCAGGATCATCAGCCGAGTCTGACTCAAGTTCTTCAAACAAATCATCCATATTCACGTCTTCAGTAGGATCACTAGCTTGACCAGCATCTCTTGCTTCAGCACCACGCCACCAGCATCCACTTGGCCATCAGCCAATTCTAAAGTCATCTTGTTAAGATTGGAATTATTGAAGGGGAGATGATGGATGGGTTTTTCTCTAGTAGGCATAGCAATGAGCATATGATTTGCTAGCATAGTCAACAAATAACCAAAGGGTATATCACTATGTCCAGGATGTTGACGAGACAGAATAATGGAATGACAAATTAAGGAAGGTAAACATATTTTGCACCAGAGATGACAGAATGCAAAACACGAACCATAAAAGCAGTGAGTTCGGTTTTATTGCCAGCACGAGGATAAAGATTAGAGATGAAAATCCTATGTAGTACTCTGTGTCTGGGTAACAAAAATCTTGAGGGAAGTGCATGACCTTTATGAGTCCAATGAACATCCAAATTACATAAATCTCTAGTAAGCATTCTACGTTCAGATTCAGAGAGACTGTCATGTAAAATACCAATTGGAATGCTCTCATCATTGACAGGTATTTCCATAATATCAGCAATCAAATGTCGATCCACTACAAACAATCTTCTTGAGTATCAACTTTAAAAATTAAATTATCAAGAGAAAAATCACAGATACATGCAAACATGGATTGGGCAATGGACTGGTATGCAGGTCCACCCCAATGCAAGATGTTATCCCATCCCACAGATTCCAACAGAGTAGGAATACCATATGAAGCAATGTGATTTACATTCACAGGACGCTCAACAATAATATTTCGCATACGCAAATCCCGAACATTTGAGGATCATTTTCGGGAGACCGAAGATGACGTTGTACAATAGAAGTTGATCTAGAAGAAGATGGACCTCTAGTAGTTTTCTTTTTACCTCTAGCATCCATTTTTAATGGAGGATTTCAATGAAACAACAAGATGCAAGATAGAAAGATGAGGTTTTAATAGATCAGATTTTTCAAGATAAAACCCCAATCTTGCAATGAACGACCCAATAGATTCAACAAGAGAGTGATTTGAGACACTAATATCAAGAATCTATAATAAAAATGCAAAGGAACCACTAACCTTGAAGAACTAGGAAGGTGGGTTCGACCGGTCGTAGCTAGAGCCGTTGGTGGGAAAAGAGAAATGAGGAAGATGAGTCAAAATCCCCAAATTAAAGTGAAAACCCGAGTTTCACGACCGGTCGTGTACGTGTTCGACCGGTCGTAGCACGACCGGTCGTGTACACTCACGACTGGTCGAGTACGACTCAAAATTTGCAAATTTTTTTTTTAAATAAATTTCAAATTTAATCAAATAAATCATCAAATTTATGTACATTATGATACACTAAATCATGCAAATTCAATTTAAATTGCACATACCGAGATCAAACTTTAATTTATTAAACCTGCTTTTGTCGAGCGGTTTAGTGAAAATGTCAGCAAGTTGAGTCTCGGTTGGAATGTAATCCAAACATATTACCTTTTCTTCCACTAATTCACGAATGTAATGAAATCTAATATCAATATGCTTAGTACGTGAATGCTGAACTGGATTTTTAGAGATATTTATTGCACTGGAATTATCGCAAAATAAAATCATAGAATCCTGAGTAATTCCATAATCGCTCAACATTCGTTTCATCCAAACAAGTTGAGTACATGCATTTCCAGCAGCAATGTATTCAGCCTCAGCTGTTGATAGCGATATAGAACTTTGCTTCTTACTAAACCAAGAAACAAGACAATTTCCAATGTAGAAACAACCACCACTGGTTGATTTCCTATCATCAATGTTTCCAGCCCAGTCAGCATCTGCATACCCGGCTAATTGAACATTAGTTTCATGTGGATACCAGAGACCAAGTTTAGTAGAACTTGCGACATATCGCATAATCCGCTTAACAGCAGTTAAGTGAGATTCTTTAGGATTTGATTGATAACGAGCACAAATACCAACACTCAAGGCTATATCTGGTCTACTAGCAGTCAGATAAAGTAAACTACCAATCAAACTACGATACAATTTAGGATCCACATCATTACCTGCAGAGTCTTTTGAGAGTCTCAAAGTTGTACTCATAGGAGTATCAAAATTTTTACCTTTCTCAAATCCAAATTTCTTGATTAAGCCCTGAGCATATTTGGTTTGAGAGATAAAAATTCCATAGGTTGTTGTTTTACTTGCAACCCTAGGAAATAGTTTAATTCACCAACCATGCTCATTTCGAATTTAGACTTCATCAAATCTGCAAACTCAACAGTCATATTAGTACAGGTTGATCCATAAATAATATCGTCAACATATATTTGAACCATTAAAATATCATCGTTATACTTCTTAACAAAGAGTGTCTTATCAACACATCCCATTTGAAAATTATGACTTAGTAAAAACTTAGTCAGTTTTTCGTACCATGCTCTGGGAGCTTGTTTCAGACCATAGAGAGCTTCTTAAGACGATACACATGATCAGTAAATTTAGGATCTTCAAACCCTGTTGCTTGTTCAACATATACCTCTTCATGTAAATCACCATTCAGAAAGGCACTCTTTACATCCATTTGATAAATTTTAATCTTTCTAAAACATGCAATGGAGATAAAAAGTCTGATTGATTCAAGACGAGCTACAGGGGCAAATGTCTCATTATAGTCAATACCTTCAATTTGCGTATATCCCTGTACAACTAGTCTTGCTTTATTTCGAATAATATTTCCAAGTTCATCAGATTTGTTTTTGAAAATCCATTTTGTTCCAATAATATGTTTATCTTTAGGTCTAGGAACAAGATACCAAACATCATTTCTGACAAACTGATTAAGCTCTTCTTGCATCGCAAGAATCCAGTTTTCATCCGAAAGTGCTTCTTTTACGTTAACCGGTTCAATCTGGGATGTAAAGCACACATAGTTACATATGTCCTCTAATTGTCTACGAGTGCGCACACCAGTGAGAGGGTTTCCAAGTATTTGAGAAGTTGGATGATCTTTAACAGTCCTAAATTCAGAATTAGGTTCACTTGGTGAAGTTTCTTGTTTTTCAAGTATAAGCACTTCATCATTATCTGAACTAGGAACAGGTGTATTCAAAAGATCGTCAATCATCACATTTATTGACTCTTGAATCACACCGGTCCTGTTGTTCAGAACACGATATGCACGACTGTTTAAAGAATACCCTAAAAAGATCCCTTCATCACTTTTAGTGTCGAATTTTCCCAAATTTTCACGGTCACGTAAAATATAACACTTACTACCAAAAACTCGAAAGTATTTGACAGAAGGTTTTTTCTCAAACCACATTTCATAAGCCGTTTTATTATTAGATTTACAGATATAAACACGGTTAATAATGTAGCAGGCTGTATTCACTGCTTCAGCCCATAGATTCTAGGGAGCTTCATGCTATTTAACATAACATTTCCCATTTCTTGAAGCACTCTATTCTTCCTCGACAATTCCATTTTGTTGAGGAGTTTTAGGTGCAGAGAATTCATGCGATATTCCCTGATCGCTACAGAATTTCTCAAAACGCTATTTTCGAATTCGGATCCATGATCACTACGGATCTTGTTGACTTGAGAACTTTTTTCAGTTTGAATCCGTTTTATAATTTTTTTCACTTCATCAAGGGTTTCTGATTTGTCTCTCAAGAATGAAACCCAAGTGAATCTTGTATAATCATCTACAATAACTAAGATGTATTTTTTGCCACCTCGACTTTCCGTTCTTGTTGGTCCTATAAGATCCATGTGGAGAAGCTCGAGTGGTCTTGTGGTGGTATTGGAGTTCACCTTTTTGTGAGAGCTCCTAGTTTGTTTACCATACTGGCATTCACCACAAATCTTGTCTACTTTTTGCATCTTAGGTAGACCTCTAATTAGTTCACCTTTGCTCAATCTGTATAAATTTCGATAGTGTACATGTCCGAGGCGTTTATGCCATAATTCTGTCTCATCGGTATGGACCATGTAACACGTTTGTTTAGATGAGCTACTATCGCTTACTATATAGCAGTTCTCAGAAGTTCTGCGACCAGTTAATATTACAGAACCCTTTTCATTTATTATTTCACAACCTTGATTAGAAAATTTAACATTATGGTTGTTATCGCATATTTGAGATATGCTCAACAGGTTGTGTTTTAAACCTCAACATATAAAACATTTTTAAATAAGGGAAGGTTATAGAGTTGGACCGTACCTTTGCCAATTATCTTGCAGTTGCTACCATCACCAAATGTGACTGACCCATCAGTCATATCTTTAAGATCGGTGAATAGTGCTTTGTCGCCTGTCATATGTCTGGAGCATCCACTGTCTAGGTACCATTTCGAATGGCTTGTAGCTTTGAAAGCAGTGTGAGCAACCAAACAGACAGCTTTAGGAACCCATTTCAGTACAGTTTTAGGTTTAGGAGAATAATTGGTCTTCTTATGTTTATAGTTGTAGGAGTGACCTACAGAATTAGATTTTAATAGCTCCTTCAGTAAATCAATAATTTTTTCAGCTAGTGGGTTTCGAATCTGATTTTTAAATAGCTGCTTTTGGGTTTAGGAAAAGTTTTTGTATTTTTAGAAAAAACTTGACTAGTACCTTTTCCTTTTGAGTTAGAAGTCTCTCCTTTCACAAAATTGGAAGGAGTCTTCTGTTTGGAGATTTGTTTTTATCATAACCCAACCCGGATCGATCGCCACATTTTCTTGATCCGGATAACAATTTTTCTAATTTTGGATCACCTTGGGCATATCTCCATGTGTCCTTCAAACTCAAAAGAGAAGATACTTCATTTTTAAGTTTCTCATTTTCAGATTTCAAATTTTCAATTAGGGAGGTTTTGAATTCTAGGTCACACTTAGACTTTTCAAAACTATCTGAAATTTGAGATTTTTCTAAAATAAGAGTTTCAAAACATTCTTTAAGTTTATAAAACTTTTCTTTTTAAGTTTGACAGCAATTTTACAACTTTCCTTATATAAGGCATTGTAAGCATCTTGAAGATCTTCATCATATTCATGATCACTATCCAAATTCTCTTCACTTGTTGAATCATCGTGATCGGAAAAAGTAAACTTGGCTAGAGTCATAAGGGCCTTAAGTTCATTGCCCGACTCGGTTTCTGAATTTTCTGATCAGAAGAGGCTTCAGAATCAGACGATTCATCCCAAGTAGCCAACATACCCTTCCTTTTGAATCTGTCCTTTTTAGGACATTTGTTTGCTAAATGCCCATATTCTTGACAGTTGTAGCATTGACTATCTTTCAATGATTTCCAAGTTTTAGACTTAGGTTTGGAACGTTTCTTTTCATTTCCCTTTTGAAAATCGACTCTTTTCTTACTTTTGAAAATCTTATAAAACTTTTTCGCCAAAAGGGCCATATCATCTTCAGACTTTTCTGAATCTGAATTTTCTTGAATAATACTTTTAGATGACTTCAAAGCAATAGACTTACCTTTAGGAGCTTTAAAACTTAATTCATAGGTTTGTAAAGAACCAACTAATTCCTCTACCTTCATATTATCCGTATCACGAAGTTCCTGGATTGCGGTTACCTTTGAATTGAACCGTTCAGGAAGAGAGCGTAGTATTTTTGCACATACTTTACTTTCAGGGATCTTATCGCCAAGACCCCACATTGAGTTCACAATGTCATTCAATCTAGTGTAAAAGTCCATAAACATTTCATTTTCCTCCATATGAATTTCTTCAAATTTAGTTGTGAGGAGTTGGACTTTAGATTTCTTGACAATTGATGTACCTTCGTGTGTCATTTCTAAAATATCCCAAGCTTGCTTTGCAGTATCACAGGATATGATTCTTTTGAACTCATCCGGTGATAGTGCGCAAGTGATTGCATTTAGTGCTTTAGCATTAGCACTACTCTCACTTTTCTGAAGTGTGGTCCATTGGTAATATGGTGTAATTTTCATAGATTTTGAACCATCAACACCAGTTACTTCCGTGATAGGAGGTTTCCATTCAATTACTGTGGCTTGCCACACACTTTCATCCATTGATTTGAGGAAGATCCTCATTCTGGCTTTCCAATAGGCATAGTTGGAGCCATCAAAGGGAGGAGGTCTAGTAACTGAAAGGCTATCAAAATTTGACATCTTTTTATATAGCTTAGATCGTTAGCTCAGGAAATAAATCCAAATAAAAAGCAATAAAATGAGCTATTAGGCTCTGATACCACTTGAAAAGGCCAAGCTATATGTCCTAGAGGGGGGGGGGGGGGGGGGGGGGGTGAATAGGACTATGCCAAATTAAAATAAAAATCAGCGGAAATAAAATAAACCAATAACCTTACAACTTGAATCAATTCACAAAGCTAAATTTAAATCACCTTGATAAATAGATATCGAGAGATTGATGCAAATTCAGTTCTAAGGACAACCTTACACCATAATCAACAAGGGCTTATGGTAGGACAACCTTATTTCTAGAACCTCTTTGGATCAAGGACTCAATGTATTAATATAAGTAAATGAAATAGCAAGGAATTGAATTAAATGCAGAAGTAAGATCTAAATTATTACAACAATCCCCACACTTGCTTGAAATGTAAATAATTACAACATTCACATCCACTTGTACATTCCACACAATCAAATGATAAAAGATATGAAAATTAAGCAAGCATTCAAACCACAAGTCAAAGAGTTATAGTGGTTCGCTTGTGTGTACACCAACTGTTTTCCAACAGCCACACAAAAAGCTACTCCACTCCTAATATCCTCACACAGGGGATATTAGCGTTCACTAACAAATAGGTTTTCACAGGTTCACCAAAAACCTTTACAATTGTGTCTTTTTCACTTGGGCTTACACAATTCAAAAACCCCTCTTTTCTGAGTTTTCTGGTTTTCCTCAGACAACCAATACAATGAGATTTTTCTGGCTTAACCTCAAACAAAACCAAAAGTAAATGAATTTTACAGAATTGTAAAATACCTGGATTTCTCCTTTTTCGTAGCAGCCCGGTAGAACCAAACGGAGTAGATGATTTGAATGTCAAAGTTCAATTTCCAATACTCACATTCATAAGGTTCTAAGTTCTAATTGATTTTAGATTTAACTCGTTGGGCGTAGCTAAATTTGATTTTGATTCCAAGAAGAAGGAATAAGATAATTCCTCTTTTCAAATATGATTGGAATATAGAAACAAAATCAAATTAAATAAGCTAGCAAAAAGGAATATTAAATAAGCACAATCTAGCTTAAAATAAACACAAACTTATCTCAGAGTGATCACTTGAAAATTTCTTGAATTGAATAGCGTTGAAGTTATGAAAACTCTGAATTTCGTGTTCAATTTATAGAAGCAGAAATCGCTCCTACGACTGGTCTTAGAAACCTACGACTGGTCGTAGCTCTAACAGATTTTTGAAAAAATAAGCGCGATCTTTAAAAGCCGTTCTACGACTGGTCGTGAGTACCCTACGACTGGTCGTGGGTCACCTACGACTGGTCGTAGATCCCTACGACTGGTCGTAGGACCAGTGATTTCGTTGCTGGACTTTAAGTCGTAGCTCCACGACTGGTCGTGGACGAGTCGAAGCCACACCTACGACCGGTCGAAGGACCTCCAGGACTGGTCGTGGGCGTACCAAAAATTCCGAAAAATCTTCAACTACTTAGGACTGGTCGTGGAATTTCTTGGACTAGTCGAACCAATGCTAGGACTGGTCGAACAAGAGCTAGGACTGGTCGTAGAATAGACCAACCTGTGTATTTTAAATATTTGAATAATGTATCCAAAGTGACCTACTTAAAGGGTCAACCTAAGGTCATTCAAACCTGAACCATGTCGTATGGACATTGAACTTCAACCATTCAACGAATGTAGATACTTTGAAACATATCGGGCTTGAGATCTTGAACCATATCATGCTTGAGATCTTGAACCAAATCATGCTTGAGATCTTCATCAACATAGAACTACTTCATGCATTGTTTCTTCAGATTTGAACTTCAACATTGTAGCTTCTTGAGGCTTCAACATGTAGCTTTTTGAGGCTTCAACATGTAGCTTTTTGAGGCTTCAACACGTAGCTTTTTGAGGTGTCTTGAATTCCAATAAATGATCATACAAGTACAGAACACCGATAGATGTTTTGGCACACAAAATTTGACAACCAAAGGAGAGCATGAGACCATAACACTTACAGATGAGACTCATACGGCCATGGGACTTTTTCGGATGTCGCTACGGTTAGTGGAGGGTTGCTCTGTAGATTTGGTAGCAGCACAGTGCTGTTCGACCTCATTGTGCTTCACTAGGAATACGACGTTATCCTCGGTATGAATGGCTCGCTAAGATGAGGGCAGAGATAGATTGTGATACTCGAATCATGACCGCTTATGGATCTGACGGCACAGTTTCACGTTTCCAGTGCAGGTCAGTTGGTCCTGCCGTGTTGTTGATGTTATGCTACTTTATTAGTGCCGATTGATGGTCCGACATTAGAGGATACGCCGGTGGTTCGAAAATTTGTAGATGTGTTTAAGATTATTCCTGGTTTATCTCCTCAGCGCGAGATTGATTTTACAATTGATCTTACTCCTGGTGCGACACCCATCTCATTGCCGACTTATCGTATGCCTTCATGTGAGATGGAGGAGCTGCGGAGACAAATTGACGAGCTTGTAGAGAAGGGTTTTATACGACCTAGTGTGTCTCCTTGGGGAGCACCTGTGCTATTTGTGAAGAAGAAGGACGAGTCACTACGGTTATGTATGATTACCTTATGTTGAACCAGGTCACGGTGAAGAACAAGTATCCTTTGCCCAGGATAGATGATCTGTTGATCAGTTGAGGGGGCGAAGTATTTCTGAAGATTGATCTTCAGTCGGGGTACCACCAGTTCGCGTGAGAGATGAGGACGTGCAGAAGATAGCCTTCAGGACGTGCTTTGGGCACTATGAGTTCCTAGTGATGTCGTTCGGCCTTACGAACGTACCAGCCGTGTTCATGGATCTGATGAACCGGGTATTTCGGCCTTTCCTGTACCGATTCATCATCGTCTTTATTGATGACATTTTGATATACTCTAAGAGTCGGGAGGAGCACGAGGAGCACCTGAGAGCGGTGTTGGGTACACTGGAGAAGAACCAATTGTTCGCACAGTACAAGAAGTGCGACTTCTGGCAGGAGGAAGTTAAGTTCCTCGGACATGTAGTGTCCAAGGATGGGATAACAGTGGACCTTGCTAAGGTAGCCGCGGTTCAGGATTGGCAGCAGCCTGGCTCAGTTACCGAGGTGAGGAGTTTTCTTAGTCTGGCTGGGTATTACAGGCGCTTCATTCGGGATTTCTCGAAGATTGTTAGGCCATTATCTCAGTTGACCCGGAAGGACCTGAAGTTCGCCTGGAATGAGAAGGTGGAAGCAACTTTCAAGGAGCTGAAGGACAAGTTGACGTCCGTCCCTGTGCTAGTATTGCCAGAGCAAGGCGAGAAATACATGATATATACTGACGCGTCTCGCGTTGGTTTGGGTTGTGTCCTGATGCAGAAGGACAGGGTGATTTCGTATGCCTCTAGACAATTAAGGAAGCACGAGGAGAATTACCCTACACAGAACCTGGAGTTGGCAGCTGTCATCTTTGCATTGAAGCTCTGGAGACATTACCTCTACGGAGAGGAGTTCGAGCTTTTCTGCGACCACAAGAGCCTTAAGTACATATTCACACGGTAAGACTTGAATATGAGATAACGCCGATGGATGGAGACCTTGAAGGACTTCAAGTTCGAGGTTTCCTACCATCCTGGTAAGGCGAACCTTGTGGCAGACGCGTTGAGTCGCAAGAAGGCTATAACATTTGCGGCACCGTTGATGATAGCTGAGTGGGACATGGTTGAGTTCGTACAGGACTTTGAGCAGAGACTCACTGTAGAGGAGCCATGTGAGTGTGTTGCGCACGTTCGGGTGCGACCACTTATTGACTACAGGATTATTGAGGCCCAAGAGGGCGATATGCGGCTGTCTGAGCTTCGAGAGCAAGCTAACGATGCTGAGGACTCCGAGTGGAGAGTTGGTTCTGATGGGGGTCTACGATTCCGTGGCCGCCTATGCGTTCCTGATATGCCTGACTTAAGACGCGAGCTTCTCGAGTCTGCCCATAACTCGAAGCTTGCGATGCATTCTGGTAGCACGAAGATGTACCGGGATATGAGACGGTCGTATTGGTGGGATAACATGAAGGCCCACATCGCTGAGTATGTGTCTCGATGTCTGACGTGCCAGCAGGTCAAGGCAGAACATCGCCGACCTCCTGGACTGCTTCAGCCCATGCCCATAGCAGAGTGGAAGTGGGACTTCATCTCCATGGATTTCATATCAGGGCTGCCGAAGACGAGGAAGGGACACGATTCCATTTGGGTGATTGTGGACCGGTTGACCAAATCGGCCCATTTCCTCCCTATCAGAGTTACGAACTCTGCAGACGAGCTGGCTAGATTGTACATCAGAGAGATTGTCCGTCTGCATGGAGTTCCACTTGAGATTGTGTCGGACAGAGACACTCGGTTCGCATCTAGCTTCTGGACTCGTATCCAGGAAGCGATGGGTGTGAAGTTGAAGTTCATTACGGCGTTTCATCCTCAGACTGATGGACAGACAGAGCGGGTGAATCAGATTCTGGAGGATATGTTGTGGGCATGTGTGTTGGACTTCAAAGACAGCTGGGATGACTGTCTTTCTCACGCAGAGTTTGCCTACAACAACAGCTTCCAGGCGACTATTGGTATGGCGCCATATGAGGCCCTATATGGTCGTCCTTGCAGAGCACCGTATTGTTGGGCTGAGGTTGGCGAGCGTAGTCTGATTGGCCCGGAGTTGGTACAGGCGACTACAGAGAAGGTCGACATTATCATGCATCGACTACTTACAGCACAGAGCAGGCAGAAGAGTTACGCCGATACGAGGTAGCGACCGCTTCAGTTCAAGGTCGGGGATCATGTATTCCTCCGAGTTTCCCCTATGAAGGGAGTCCTTCGGTTTGGGAAGAAGGGGAAGCTCACACCGAGGTTTATCGGTCCATTTCAGATACTGGATCGAGTGGGTGATGTGGCGTATCGTCTCGCTTTGCCTACACCACTTGCAACTGTACACAACGTATTTCATGTATCTATGCTGAAGAAGTACGTTCCTGATCCTTCACATATCATCAGATCGGAGCAGGTATAGCTTAGTGAGGATGCTACGTATGAGTTGCGCCCGACGCGTATCCTTGACAGGAAGGATCAGGTACTGCGTAGTAAGGTCATTCCACTGTAAAGGTATTAGACACATCATTCCGAGGAGGAAGCTACTTGGGAGACTGAGGCCGAGGTCAGAAAGAACTACCCTCAGATTCTCGAGGAATACGAAAAGGTACAAATTTCGAGGATGAAATTTTTATTTAAGGGGGGTAGATTGTAACGACCCATAAATTTTGCGTACTATGGCTTGAGTACCACCTCGACCAGAAATCATTTAGGATTAAATCCTTTAGAAATTTAACAAAGTTAACTAAGTGCTAAACTCGATTAGCCATGAAATCCGTTGGAATCGCTTTAAATACGATCTGCAAGACCCAAAACTTGCAAAATCATTGACTCTAGGTTACCCTAAAGTTTAGGATCAAACTCATTACCCGACTGCTCTCGGGAATGAATTGAAACTCCGTATCAGGTCTAGACCGCACATCGGAAGTCCGATGAACACGAAGTTAAGGAACTAGGACCGCCTCGCTGGGCTTGACAACCATCTCGGAAATCAAGTCCAGACGATGTCCCACGGCCATTCGTCGAGTCCGAGGAGTGAGGGAGTGTGAAAACCATTGTTTTCTTTACAAAATAAATATCTTGAATAGTGATCTGGCACCACTCGCTTGCGAATCAGTATTAAGCAACCAGACTGTCAGAATCAGACCAAATTACACCCTCGGATCAGGAAAAATTTTCAGGAACATTTACATGTACTTGGAATTTCGGATCGTGGCCCACTGACCGTTGAACTGTGAAAATGGTCTTCCACGCGTGATCTGGGAATCCGACCGAGACGAAAACATAATCCCACGTAGATCCATGAGTTGTGAGCTTAAGTCTGACGTTTGGCTCAAGGAGGGCCGCCAGAAACCCTGTTTTGAGCTGGAACAATGCCGATTTGCTTACAATGTAAGTAAACCTTGAACATAAGTCTAATCCGGAGAGTTTTTAGGCTATATAAGGGCCTTAGAACAGCCCCTCTCACAGCCATACGAATTTGGGATAAAACGCTAAGGAGAGAAAGAAAAAGGAGAGAAAGCTTAAGAGTTGTGAGAGCATCTTCCTCCTAGTGCTTTCGATCACCATACGGGCTGCACCACATCTTCCTAGACACTTTCCCGGCGATACCGACTCCTTTTTAAGGTGAGAAACCCTAAATCTAGATCTGTTTGGGTGAGTGAAGGTTATAGGTTATGAAATAGCTAACCGGTTTCACTCTCTAGGCGATAAAACTGCCGAATACAAAAGCCCTTCGAACCTTGCTGATTTGTGGTGATTCCAAGGTGTAAGGTGAGGACTTTAGGTGTATAGGTTATGGTTTTCAACACTTTCAATGTCAGATAATGATAGATTCATAATCTGCATGTAATTGCACATGTACAAAGTGCTTTCCGTTTCCTGTTTCGGTTAAAGATACAAAATATGGAATTTTACATACTCTAGGTATACGTAGAAATACCGTATATGTATACATTTTGGAAATGTGTTTGCCATGATTAATTGTTGTATGATTATATAGTATATGGATAAAAATACCTGTTGGCGAAAGGAATCGCCGTAATACATGTTCCCTTGTATACACTATGTATGTTGAAATTGTGTATCTAGAAAAATACCCTACGTATAAATTTTGGTGATGTGATTGTCATGATTATTTGCTGTATGAATATGATATACGTATAAAATATTAGTTAGTTTGGTAAAAGAACAGCCCTAATACACATTCCTAAACATACGTCATGTATGTTGAAATAGTGCACTCTAAGTGTTTGTGAAATTGCTTGTGAGTGTAAGTGTTTAAGTGTTAGTGCCTTAGGTAGGTGCTGAGATGAGGGTCTCAACTACCTTAGTCAGTATTGATACCCTCCATGTGGTTGTTTACTCTTAACCACTCACTTATGAAACCTATGTATTTATATCCCCATTTGTATTGCGCTCCATAACATGCTTTTAATATGCTTTGTAACTTGTTTCATAACATGCTTTATAATATGCTTTATGACATGATTGCTAGTGTGCTTGAATTACTTTGTTTATCATGCTTTACTTCACATGCTATGGTTGAAAATTGATTGGGCTTGGGACTATGTCCATATCCAGACATCCGGTACCAGACTTGGAATTGTGGTTGAGATTCATCTCGCCACACATGATGTGTTTGGCGAACCCGTGTTGTACTTCGGTTGGCGATAGTGGTTGGCCACACGAGGTGTTTCTGCTCTTCATATCACTCAACTTGTTGTGCGCTCGAGCTAGCCGAGCACGTCAAGTAACCCGTGTGTCTTACGTATGTTCACCATGTTTGGTCGCTAATGCTTGAACCTAGGGTACCAAACTTACCAGTGAGAATCCCGTTAACCATGGTACCTCGATCCGTTAAGACTCATGAGCCGAGCATGGTGGTATAGGACACCGTGGTCGAGCTGTCGGCATACGCTGGGGCCACGTGCCTCTCCGTAGTGACCAGTGACCAACCAAACTCGTGAGCCGATTATGGTGGTATGGGACACTATATTCGTGCTGTCGGCCTACATTGATAAGGTGATGGGGGAGCGGTGCAACCTTTGTGAGTAACAGCCCTGACAGCCCTTTGTAGTGACCTCGAGCATACTCTGAAATCGCAATGCGCCTTAGGGTGTGCCACGGTATAGAGTATGAACTAGGCCTGTTTCTGTATTGTGATGAATG
>JAJHSJ010000003.1:27332396-27422440 GCA_021015155.1 Magnolia officinalis | reverse complement strand
AAAAAAAAAAAAAAAAAAAAAAAACTTAACAGTTATTTCCTCCGTAAATTCAAAATAACCCAACTTTTCCTCGTAGAATTAAGTCCAAATCTGACAAATTTTGAAAGGAAGGATCACTTCTGAGAATTATAACAGATGATGGTTGTTGATGGTAAAGTGAATTCATTTCAATGAAAATGGCAAAGAACAAGTGTAGCAGGTGAAAAAGGCAAAACATATGTCTTCGCCTTTGACGTAGGGAGAAAGCCAATAGCCTGTAAACAAGAGATTTTGCTTTAGATCATCTAAATATCAAAGTCTCTTTTCTCTGATATTGTAAGAAATGATCAGTTCTATTTTTGTTATATAATATATATACAGAGAGAGAGAGAGAGAGAGAGAGAGAGAGAGAGAGAGATCCACATCTTAGTCAAAGCCAGTATGACATTCACCACATCCTTGACTTAAACTGCACAACGAAATTCGTCGTGGAAGAAATCGAGTTCATCACCTCGAGATAGGACACTATCCATCCACTACAACACAAAGGCTAAGATCAATGCTTGGAAGTTATGCAACAATGGGACTCCATCATTTCTTAAATGACGGTCACTCATCCACCAAACACAAGGAATGACAGACTAACGCAGACCAACCCAAAATTGGGATGTTGTGGACAGAACAGATCCCACTTATCAGATGACCTTAAACATCCCACAGGTGGCTATCAAATAGACAATTAAAAAGAAAATGGTCAGCAATCAGAATTCAATGGCTGACATGGTTAAGAATTGAGATCATCTGATTAATGCAATGTTCAGAATTCCAAGGCAAGTCCTTCACCAAATTTGTGGCCCTGCAGATTAAAAGCTTGGGACAGATACGTTGATAGATTCATATTACCTACATCCGCCTCCAAGAATAATTCCCAATACACCCTGCCAAAAAAAAAAAAAACAGAGAAGCTATTCAATTGCATGAACCATATAATCAAGAAAGTAAGTAAATAGCTAATACTAGAATCAAAACCCAAGACTATCAGACAATCAACTACATCGTCTTCAAAAAGTAAACAACAAAGAAAAGACTGATATCTACAACAACCTTGAATCGAATTTTACTCAAGATAACCATTAAACCATGTATAATCAGCATTTCATACTTAGAAAAGATGATCCCTAAGCCCCGAACTATCCTTCGAAAACCTAATGTCAAGTAATCAAATTTCTGTCAGAAGTGCAAGCTATGGAATGGAATAGCACATACAGGACTTGGAAAAAAGTTAATAGTAAAACTGAATTAAATAAGCTAATCTAACATATCATGAATCAGTTGTAGTATTAGTAGGGCTAGGGAACATTCAAAACTTTGTTAAGAATGACCACAGAGATATGGAATGGCTTCTGAGATGCCTGAAATATCACTTTTTTTTTTCTCCAAAAACTAACTCAGCAACCTGTGAGGATGTCGCTTGCTAAATTAATATAATGTTCCAATTGAGCAGGAATCTGATTGTTAAAGAACTCAGTGAAGAGAACTAGATTTGTTCATTCAAAAACAAAATCAATGGATGTTATTGAAGTGGCACTCATACTTGGATATGGAACTATAAAATGAGGTCTATACGATGAAGGTACTTAAACATTTAATCAGAAGTACAATAAAATAAGTAGAATGCCTCTATAATCTGTATATTTCTTCAGATTAATCCTGCCTAGACGATGCAATAAAAAGAAGCATTCTAGATGTGCATACCATGCTGACAACAAAAATGTTCAAATCCATTATCAGAACCAATTCAAACCATCTAGATGGTTCAGAACCAATTCAAATAACCATACATTTGCTTAACAAACACTTGGTTATTGTTGCCATAATCATCAACACCATCACATTTTGGCAGGGCATTAAAAAGATTAATCAGTGATATTAGAAATCTCATAAAAGTGCATTAAAAAGATTCAATGAGCCTTTGAATAAACCAAAGGGCATTACAAAGAAATCTCATGAAATGCACAGAGATATTAGATGAAAATGCACAGAGATATTAGATTGAAATGCACCAAATATCATGATTAATCAGTCTGATTTGGTACAAAATCTCATAAAAGTTTATGATATTTGAATCAAGCACATGGGCATTAAAAAGAAAAATAAAAAATAGAGAGATGAAAGAAAACAAATAGAAGAAAACGGACTGGGGTTTGACATTCAATGTTTGAGAGAGAAAGAGACACCAACGTGATGGATAATCGGATTTGGGAAGAAACCCTCCGTTTTTACCTGACGGGAAGAAACCTTCCATTTTTACCTGACGATGGATCATCGGGAGAGTGGCTGCGAGATTGCGAGAACGAGAGGGAGAGGGAGAGGGAGCATGAGAGGGACGCCGATTGGATACTGACTCGGTACTGAAGTGACGTTACCAAGTTCTGTGGGACCCACCATGATGTATGTGTTATATCCACACCGTTCATCCATTTGAAATATCAATTTAAGTCATGAGCCAAAGAATGAGTCAGATCCAAAGATCGAGTGGACCCATCACAGAAAACAGTGGAAAGGTGACGCCTACCGTTGAAACCGTCCTAAGGTCTACTATGATGTTTATCTGTGATCCAATGTGTTCATAAGTTAAGACAGACATGAAAGAAGGGAAAACACAAATTTTAGCTTGATCGAAAACTTTTGTGGCCCGTATAATTTTTTAATGGTGAGCGTCACTCTCTACGCTCTTTTCTGTGGTGTGGTCCACTCGAGCTTTGGATCTAACTCATTCTTTGGCTCATGACTTAAATTGATATCTTAAAATGGATGGACGGTGTGGATACAACACTTACATCATGGTGGCTCCCACAAAACTCGGTGACGTCACCTCAGTAGCGAGTCTGGCTACTCAACGGACGCGGATTTCCTGCTAAAGGCTTTCGAAGGAAGTTCCTGGGCAAGGATGCGGGGTGGGGCCCACTGAGATATTTTTGAGAAATCCACCCGTCAATCCGTTTTTATAGCTCATTTTAGGACGTGCCACAAACAATGAGGTGGATCCAAAACTCAATTGGGCCACACGAGAGGAAACGGTGGGGATTCAGTGAGCGTCGTTGAAACTATCTTATTGCCATAAAAGTTTTGTATCGGAATTACGTTTTTGGTATTTTCACTTCATCCCAGTGGGATTGATCTTATAAACGGTTTGGATGGCATATAAACATCAAGGTGTAGCCCAGGAAGGTTTCAACGGTCAGAATTTCTTTCCCCATTATTTCCTCTCGCATGACACACTTAAGTTTTGGATCACGTTATTTTTTCATCTCATATCCTAAAATGATCTTGAAAAACGGATACGGATAGACGGGTTAGATTTCTAACAAACATAACGGTGGGCCCCAGAATCCTTGCGCGAAGGAAATCCGCGTCCCTACTCAACTTGTCAGTAGCTAATCCATGTCCGCACGAGAGTGGATTGGCGGGTGTACTACACACCAGCTATATAGCTGATGTACTGAGGTCAGCAAGTTCCGTGGGTCCAATCATGAGGTATGTGTTATATCCAAACCGTCCATCCATTTGGCAAGCTCGTAAGGCTTGAGCCGAAAAATAAGACAGATCTAAAGATAAGGTGGACCACACTGAAAAAAGCAGTGGGGGATTGAACGTCTACCATTGAAACCCTTCTAGGGTAACAGAAGTTTCGGATCAATATGAAATTTGTTTTTCCTCTTTATCCAGGTTGTTGTGACCTTATGAACAAATTGGATGGAAAATAAACGTTATGGTGGGCCCTACGAATTTTTTAACAGTGAAAATCATTATCCGGCTGGTATTTTTGTTGTGGTCCATTTGAGCTTTGGATATGATTCATTTTTTGTCTCATGGTGGGCCCATATAACTTTGATTTTCACATGGCGCGTACACACTAGATAGGCGCGTGGTGTGTGTTGTACACCAGCCAATCCGCTTCCACACGGATTATGTGAGATCATAGCCCACGCAACAAATGCGGATTGCATCCTATCCTCGGCTATCTCCGGCTCAAAACTTAAGATTTAGGCCATAGAAGTTTTCGATCAAGCTAATATTTATGTTTTCCCTTATTCCATGTCTATATTAACTTATAAACAGGTTGGATCTCAAATAAACATCATGGTCAACCCTAAGAAGGTTTCAACAGTGGGTGTCACTATCCCACTCTTTTCTATTGTGGGGTCCACTTGAACTTCGTACATCGACCAAGGGCGGTTAAGCATCTCCTTGGGCTTGGGGTGGAATTAGCGCATCTACAATACGATTGAGGGTTGGTTGCAACCCATGCATGATCAATTGATTCTCCCGATAGAAAGCTTTCATTCTTTCCAGAAGATGGTGAATCCCTGAATCACCGTCCACAAGATTTTGTCCCATACCTTGATTATTTTTCATCGGTCCGAGGGAGTCTTTGCTTTGATAGCAAACTGATGCAGGGAAGGACGTGATGAGGTTGAGCACTGTCTTCCTTAGAGGGATGACTACTCCGAATCCACGACACTTCTCTGGACTCCTCACATGGATACCTCGAATAGACGAGGCAAAGAAGAAAATAGAAAATAATTCTAGAAATTTTAAAATAATAGATTAATGTCTAATGTGTATATTTCTGTTACACCAAAATTCGTATTTACCAAAAATAGCAAAATTTTAACTCTAATAAAAATCGTAATTCTAATAAAACTCTTCTAAAGTTTAATTTTAAAAAATAAAAATTCCAAATAAAGTTTTGCTAGAAGAGTCCTATCATGATTAAAAGTTATTTCTAAAAAAGAAGGAAATTTAAAACTCTAAATAAGAAAATATTATAAAAATCGAAATTACTAAAAATAGTAATTTTTTTCTTAAAATTTAATTTTTGAACTTAAAGCACGCGTTTTCTGGCTAAACGGACAACATGACCAACTTTGTGGGTCGATTCACCTCGGATGACCCATTACAGTAAAGATTGATAGGTTGCCCCTCCATAACGATACCCGGATCAAAAGTTATGATCAATTTACGGTCTACTTTCTTTTGGTCCAACCATGCTAGGAATGTATCGGTGCCACGTCCTACATTACCACTCGATTCCATCAAGCAGACATTGATGCATCGACAAATGCTCGATCCCATCAAGAAAATCTGAAAAAAATTCTTGTTGATTACTAGACAACTTGGATGCATGTTACTACTCGATGGCACCAAGGGTTCTTTGATGTCATCGATTAGTATTTGATGTCTGTCGATACCATCAAAGGTATGTGTAGATTGAAAGAGTTCACGATTTGTTTCCTATTTCGGTTGTGGTAGTATACATATTGGGTGTAATCATGATTATGGTCGGAATTGGGGGTTCTCTAAATGTGTTCAAGGGTTTGAAAGGAATTTTAAAAGAAAAAGCCTTTGGCTTTTCTTCTAAGGGCTTTGATTGGTAATGTTTTCATTTCTGTAACTTCGTTTTCGAAATGCATTATCATTTTGTGTAGTAATTTCAGCTTTTGGAAAGGAATTTTCTATGTAAATTTGAATTGCCATTTTGTTGAAATTATATTATGCGCTTGTGAATATCTTGTTTGATTCCTCCCTGTGTGCTTTCGTCAGTCCTAATACTCCTTCTCTCGTGCCCCCATAAAGAGGAGCTTGAAATACCATCTTCATGACTTCCATCATAGAGAAAAGCTTATATGCTTTAGCAGAGGAGAAACCATAGTTGGCATGCATGAAGCAATTGCACCCTTGGCATTCATGTACCTCAATCTGAACGACTCAAATTGTGACCCAACATTACTGAATGGGTCACAACCCAAAAATCGTACTGAACAAGCAATCATAACCAATCGACTGCTGGACTTCTAAATGGACGTTCAAAATGCAATATAGTGAATACATGCGCATTAAGCAAGTGTCAAGGGCATCCAATATGATTTGAGGAATATAACCCATCTACATTGGGTCCCAATATTTGAATGAATTTGATCCCAAATCATGTTCAATTCCTAAGTACAGATCCATTTTCTTTTCACAATCATAGTAGTCATTTTGTCTTCATATCATATAGTTGACGACTCAATCAATTTGATAGTTAACACTATCATTCCCACGAAGATTCAGAAAAAGCCAAAAAAGGGGGCAAAGTCAACCTAACCGCTTACCTTTTCGTAAGCCACACACTTCAGGCCAGGCCATCACTATAACCAACCTCATTGATCCCACTCAATCTTTTACACCGATGTCTCGTACTCTCTCGACCAGGTCATCATAAGAAAATACTGCTCAATCTTTCCAAAGTGAGAGAAGGAGGGAAGGCGCGCTAGCTCACTATTTATAACAGCCAGCTTAAAAACGATAGCGCGCCCCCCACGGGGCACTCTATTGCGGGCGAGAGGGAGAGCTGAAACCACTCTCTAGAAGGCGGTAGCTTATTCATTTCTTGGGCACCGACTTGCTAACTCAACCTTAAAAGCTGTTCTCTCGTATCGTGGGTAAGTTTGGGAGAAGACCAACTAAACTACACTCAACAGGAAGGGACAAGTCCTATCTAGTTTGTTGTGTGCTAGCTTTAGTTGAATGAATTGGGACGGTCCCATGCAAGCATCTCTCCATTAATAGAAAGTTGGTGTAATTAATTAGGTTAAATGTGGTCGTGCGGGTAGGAAGCCCCCAATTGCTTTCTTTAATGCTCTCCGCCATAGCTGGAATGTGGTCGTGTGGGTAGGAAGCCCCCAACTGCACACCAATTTTTAGAATTTTTTGGGGGGTACTTTCTTGTGATAGCATTGGAATATCTAGCTCAAAACAAAAGTTAAAAATAATATCTAAATAATTTTAAAATTTTAGGGTTAATTTCGATTACCGATCCTATGAAATCAGGATTAAGAATAATTCTGATTTTGGTAAGCCTCATGTCCTCTACATCGGATTTGCTGCATTAAAGCTCTGCTTTCTGCTCAATAAATGCAAGGAAGTTTTAAAGGGTTTTTGATCGCTTGTTTTTATATTTTTCATTTTAGTAATCCTTGGCTTTTATAAAAGAAAATAAATATTTGGTTCACATATTTTTGTTGATTTTATTACATTCCCCTTAGAATTCCATTCCCTAGATTTCCTCAAAAAACTTGTCCTTGATTTTAGCAGGCAAATTGACAAATGGAAGGACATGATGAGGTCGATCACCGTCTTCCATAGGGAATAACTACTCCAAATCCATAGAGCTCTTTGGACTCCTCAGAGCTTCCTCGAATTCATAAGGGATCAAAATAGAAATAATTTTTAATAAATTTGAAATAAATTGATTGCTAATAAAAAAACAAAATTACAATCCTTTAAATAATGACCTCAAACCTAGGACGAAATTTTAGGCTCAAACTCCCTAAAAACATGACTTACTATAAATATTTAACTTACTATTTATAGATGGTCACCATTCCTACTAGACCTCATGGTTTTCGGCCAAAAATAGTAAGTTTTCAATTTAGCCTAACAATGTTCTCCTAACTTTTCTAAGCCCTTTTAATGATGGGCACAACTCCTACAACTCAAAGGATCAAAAGTTATATGCTGACTAAAACTTAATATTTATAGTAAATTGAAATTAAAACGGACTTCTGACCGTCGATCTGATGGAATCTCGCAAATCCGTCTTGGGCAACCTGGCATAACAGGGTTGGTTGGCTAAAGTAGCTTCTTCTACCCCAAAATCATATATGATACATTAAAAAACTCATTCCGGTTTGAGAGATATGACTATTTTAAGGTTTTGACGGTCTGGATCATTTCCTCCTCCGATCGGGCCTTCTCTGGTCCATCTTTGTCATGAAAGTGTCTGCGACCCGATTTACATCACAAATGAAAAACTTAGGGCGTGTTTGGACGCGCGGATTAGGTGGGAGTAGAGTGGAGTATGTGGGATAGGGTTTTGAAATCCCACCCCGTCCTCCTACAGTTCTGTTTGGGCGGCGCGGTATTGACGACGGATGGGAGTGGGATTTTGGCTTCGGGAGATGATTCGGTGGATTGCGAATCCCGTCGACTAGAGGAGGTCAATTTGGAGTCGGACAACTCTGTTTACGCACGTTGTGCAGCGAAGGGAGTATCCACACCGTCAATTTTGACTTCACGGGAAGGGTCGTGACCCCCTTTGGAGATTATGGACGGTTTGGATTGCTGATCCGATCATCACCAAGATGGCATAATGGCCCACCGAAGTCGGTTTTCACGGACGCAGGGACTTGCGCAATTTCTTGCACTGTGCTGATGGTGGGGCCCATGATTGATGTCTTCAGGGAAATCCACTCCGTCCACTGAATGCACGTCGAAAAACTAGTCGGAAATGTTTGGTTTCGGATTGAATTTAGTGTAGCCCACAAAATCTTTTACTCCACCGTCCGTCTTGCGTTTGACGGTGGAAATCGTGTCTGCCTGTGCGTGGGAGGATAAGGTCTCCATGGGTACGGTCGGCCCCACCTCCTGGACGCATTGGATGGTTCCGATCATCAAACTGTGCATGATGGTGGCCCATTACACATCCTAGCAGGACCCAGTGCGAACGCTGGCGCTTTTGAAATCCCATCCCGTCCGCCCGTCCAAACATGACAATAGATGGGCTGATGGATATAGCAATCCAGTGGGATTGCATGTAATCCACTGACAAACCCATTTATGATATGGGAAGCCGTGCAATCCATCCTAATACAACTCACTCCCACCTAATCCGCGCGTCCAAACAGGCCCTTAGAGAATTTAAATCAAAATCTAGGCTTTTTATGTTTTTAAGGAAACTGATGTACCAACAAAATAACATTTAGGGTGCATTTTGGCAACACATTGATAATCTGCTTGTTTGACTAGGAACAAATGAATTCCTTATGTGATCGAAAAATCTATTTAGGAGTATTTTGGCAACACGGATTTAAGTATATTTGAATGCATTCGGAATCCAAAAGTTATTTGATAGTGTAAATTCAAAGTTATTTGAAATCCAAAGTATTTGGATACATAATTTTGCAGTGTTTTAAAAACTATAATGTTTGTTATGATTCAGAATCAAATATCTTTCTCCTTAAAGGCAGAGAGTCGCACCTATAAGAAAGTTGTCGTTGGGCTATTAATCAATTAGAGATGTGGCATGTTGATGATACCCAAAACAATCAAATTACCAGCTACATAACTAAAATTACATAAATAAAATGAGCCGAACAGTCCAAACAATGGCAATATAAATCGATGGAAAGAAAATGTTGGTGACTCACTTTATTGTGATCTGGCTTGGAAATTTATCATTTTTTGTTAATGTATATATTTCGATGAGCATATTACAATTATTCTATTAAATATTATATACATACAATAATTTGAGATATTGATGTTGGTTTATTGATCAAATTCAAATTCAAATTCCAGCAAGTATACTACAAATTTTTAATGCATTCCTCTTTTTTTTTTTTTCCATTGCATTCCCAATACAAGCTGACAAAAGTAACAAAGGATTCAAAATCACTGTGATTACATTTGGATTTCAATGCATTCCAAATAGAGGCTCCCAAGTGGCCATTATGTGATTTCTCTATTTGACCAAAAAAAAAGAAAAGAAACAAAAAAATAAACAAAAAAAAAAAAAAAAAAACAAAACAAAACAAAACAAAAAGAAGAGGAAATGACTAGCCAGATGCGGTGATAGTTGAGTGACGATTTTGATTCAAAAATCAAATGCACGTGACTTGACTGGGGTCCAGGGTACTTCTGATCTATGTTTTTCTACTATTTTCGTGTAGTTGACTGAGCATTCCAAGTACTGTTGGTCTCTCTGTAAAAGCATAAAATAATAATAATAAAAAAGTAAATTATGAAACAAAAGTTAAGTTGGTAACATATCATTTAGAAGTTGTTGAACACATTAAAATGACTTGTGATCTTGAGTTAAAAAAAATAAAAATAAAAACAAAAATTTCTTATTAGGGAGGGAGAGAGGGATTGAAGTTGGGCTCTACATGATGGACAACCAACATCAAAGATATCCCCACATGATGGGTATGCCATATTAAAGGTGGCCTCACATGATGGAGAACCCACATCTAAGGTAGGGCCTATACTATGGATGGTCCATATCAAAAGTGGGCTCCACATGATGGGTGATGGATATTGAAGGTGGCCCGCACATGATGGACAATCAATGTTAATGTTGGGCCTCACATTATGAATGGCTAGCATCAATTTTGGCCACACATAATAGACAATCTAGTTGGCCCTCAATGTTGAATGGTCCACATCCAAGGGAGGCCTGGCATGATAGAGCAACCCACTTTTTTAGGTCCTGCATAATGGATGGTCTACACTAAATGTGGTCCCCATATGATGGATGATCTACATCCAATGTCCGACATGATGGACTACCCATATCCAAGGTGGGTATCACATGATGGATATCCCACGTCGAAGGTGGGCCTCGCAAGGTCCATGATTCACATTGAAGGTAGGCCTAAATTTAAGAGATGGTTCACAATGACGATAGGGCTAAGTTGGGCCCAACTTAACGAATGATATCCACGTCTAAGGTTAGCCCCACATGATGGAAGATAGATATTAAAGGTGCACCCCACATGATAGATGACCCTACGACAAATGTGGGTAAGTAATGTTGCAAAAGTAATTTATTTATGTTTCAACACATAAATTCTTTTTAAGAATAAGTACATCATTTACAGGATATACTTATGAAATAAGTAAAAATCGAGGTCAACAACTTAAGACATGAGTAGCCAAGCAAAACGATTTACGATCCAAACATGTGCTTAAACGTTCCCCAAAAAATACATGTCCAACTCTAACATTCCCAAGAAACGTAAAAACCAGGGCATCAAATCCGCCACAACCAAACAGACTCTTAGGGAAAAACTTAAAAATTTAATCACAGGGAGGCAAAATCCCATGTGGAGGGCATGATGACAAAATTCGAATTAGACTTTAATCCTGATTATGCCATTTAGGTACAAAATGATAGGCTGATATTTTACCATTGAACCTCATGTTAGGGCCAAATTATTATATGGATTGAATGTGTCATGCACTAAACATGCTGGGAGATATCTGTTGGGTGGACTGCAGCTCGTGCCCCAGCCAGTTCAACTTGAGACCAGTTGGAAGTTATACATTGGGTGGACCATAACTTATGGTCCAACCACTTGCACTTGAGGCCGTTTTACAGCCAACGGATGACTCCCACCCAACTATTAGAAAGTCATCCTTATCCACTCATTCAGTGAGCCACACTTGTGTTTTATTATTTTTCCTCCGTAGATATTTGTTTTCTACGTTGTTGCTCACTTAATGAGTATATAATGAGTAGGTAGGGGTGATTTTCATCATGTAATGCTCACGGTGGGCCTAACCTATTAGATAGATTGGATGTCGCGTGCATTTGATAGGTTGGTGGGTATTGGCTCGGTGGACTATAACTTGTGTTCCAATTGGTTGGGAGTTGAGATGCCATAAAAAAAAATAAGAAATTAAATAAATATATCGTGGAGATTTTGATTAATATCGTTCCCAAAATATTACGAGAATTTCAAAATTTCGTAGATATTTGTCACTAAGCTATCCGCAGTCTAACCCAGCAGACGAAGGGATGTGGATTTCCTGCAAAAACCTTTGGCGTGAACTTCCTTCCCTGGGATGCTAGGTGGGGCCCGCCGTGATGTTTATGAGAAATCCAGACCGTGCATCCGTTCTGAGGGATCATTTTAACATAAAAGACCAAGAATTAGGTGGATCTAAACTCAAGTGGGCCGCACGAGAGGAAACAGTGAGGATTTAGTGACCACCGTTTGAAACATTCGACTGACCACAAAGTTTCATACTGTTGCTGCTCTGTTTTCGGCTACAGGTATAGCTCAATTCAAAGGCAATAACTATGACCCCAAGCCCTGAGACAAGCAGACAAGTAGTGTATGATGGAGATATGATGAGATGGGTTGCCTATTCAGCCACTCACTTAATGTGTAAACAAGATCATGAATGTTCAGATGGTAGAGCTTTTCCTATGATGATGGGTTATACCTTTGCCTTTCGAAAAAGACTTTTCAATATAGAGAAATAGAAATAAGGAAAGGATTCTTTCGGTTGTAAAGAACAGCTGCAAAACACATCTTCTGATGTAGAACTGTATCCAGTGTGGGAGCGTAGACTCAAACTAAAACAAAGATTATCAACTACTTGATTAACACTACAGATTACAGTATAGAATATAAACAATAGGCAAAAAGTAAAGAATTACACTAAGAAATGTAACTTGGCAAAAAAGTAAAAGATTACACCGTGGAATGTAATTGACTGGTAATTGGAATGATAATTAAAAGATAATGTTTGGTTTGATCTGGTTGGTACGAGATGAATGCTTCCTGCTGAATTCTTTTGCTATTTATAACATTAATCTATCCATCTAAATGCTTACCACGTCTTGATTGTTGTTATAACCGTTCAACACCACGACCTTCTACTCCTCCTTCAGCCATCTGCCATGTAACCGCTCCTTCACAATCCACCATCTTCACAATAATGTGGCATTGCTCAATGCATTCCAGCTATGTTATCAAGAAATCTTCTCGTACATATCTGGAGATCTTCAAAAACACCATGCAAATCTGTAAAAAATCACACGTTACCTACTTTGATTGGTTCTCATGAGAAATGACAACCACGGGGATGAACATTGCCCCTCCACCACGTCACTTCGCCTTTGGAAAAATGTGAAAACGACCCCTCACTAATGTGACATTAATTATTTACATGTGTCGTCACCCTTGATAACCATCTCTGGTTGACTTATCATGACAGATCAGCGGTAACTGCCCTTTATCGAAACAGTGGTTAAAATTCCAACTTGATAAATGTTTCCACATCGTTTCCCATGAAATCATCATGATGCCCTAACAAATGTCCTACTGCTTTGTCTGATATAAGCATATTTCAGCTCTACTTTATTCTTATGCTTTCCTCTTCCTTTCCGAACATTCAAAATAGAACTTCGTTTCATTCTCGATTGATGGCTACCTCATTCCATCAAAATGATCTTATTATTCTGGTGGACGCCCTTTATGAGAAATGTCTTAATAAAACAGTATCTCAAACGTACAATGGAGAATATCACTGCTTGGGTTCAACATTTTCTCCAACAACAGACGTCGATGAAGTTAGCATGATGGATCCCTTGTTTCCTATCTGCCATGGTGAAACTTTGTTGATTTAATCTGAATCCATCCCTGATTTTGCTAATGCTTCGAAGAATCCTCGATCATGGCCGAAACCACTACCAGAATGGGATATTTGGTTTATCCGCGTTTCTTCTCGATATGAGACAACATGGAGGAATTCGGGCATTATGAATGCATCAAATTATCCATCAGATCTTGCCCTTCTTACCACTGCTTCGATGTTCTGGAACTCTTCCACCAACACATTCTTTTTTGGTTGTGGCCCTTTGAGTCCGACTATCCTGGACATTGTGGCCTTAACTCAACTCTTACCTTTTGGTAAAAAAGTCTATCTAGGTTTTACACAAAAGTCACTTGGACTCTTCACGAATAAGGCCGGTAACGCCTATTCTCACTTCATGCAGGCTTATCATAAACACAGTGGATCGGTCGATTATGAAGAGAAAACAAAATTTCTACTGCTATGGATTTATCAATAATTATTTTGTGTGAATGATCTGCAAATTACAAACAAATACATTCCATTGGTCAAGGCACTCACAAAAGGTCGGAAACTTGCTCTATCACATTTTGTACTCAGTCATTTGTATAAAGGCATCTACAATGTCACCACCAAGGGTCTATATCACGGAGGAGGACTGTTGTAGCTTTTATAGATTTGCATTTATGAGTACTTTAGTCCTAATCTTGTACATAATTCCATGCACTATGGTATCACTTATTCTACATATGGTGAATGCGTCATCAACTCCCATCAAGAAGTCCACTCATTTTTTTGTATGTATGAGCATTTTATTTTATTTTTCCTCTGGATCAAGGCAAGCAAAATCAATCATTCATCCCATTCCATGGCAAAGAATATGGCCCTGCTTGGTTCACCGGCCGATGTGAGCAAAAGCTAATGATGAGGAGGTGTCCCAGTTGTAACGAGCATGAGAAAGTTACCTCATCTATAGGGATCTTTCTTATGGCGGTACGATTGATTCCGACAAAAATACTAGAGATGGGGTTGAGCAATACTACACTAACTTGGTTGCTCGCCAATTTGGCCTGGTCCAATGTATCCCCTATCCATTTACTCAAATAACTTGCAATTAGCCTCCTTACAGTTGACCGATCGTTGATAAAGTTGAACTCTATCATTCTCTCATTGTTTCTTTTCAAGAGTCCAACCTACTTCTTATCCTTCCCCTTTTTTGTTAGCTTGTCAGTACACCCCTGAAAGTGCCTTTGTTTGTCAATTAATGTGAAGGTTGAGTCAGTCGGTACAGTGAGCCCCATATGAAAATACTACAAGATGCAAACTCAATACAGTGGATGGATCAAGAGCTTCAAAGGTAAATTAAACCTCACATCCCATGATCAAAACACCTCAGGTAAATGAAACTCGTTAAAAAAAAATACTCTAATCTATTAAAAAACTAATAAGGAAAACATGTTTTATAGATTAGGTGATAGAAAACTAAGTTGGAAATTTATATAAAAATCATATTAGTTTTCTACCTCCTTCGAGTCATCGAACACTGTTCGATGACATCGAATATTCATGTTTGATGACATCGAATATTCATGTTTGATGACATCAAATATTCATGTTTGATGACATTGAAACAGACTCGATGACATTGGTGCCTTCGAATGGATAACGAGCTCAAAGAAGAAAAACATCAAACATTTGATGAATCGAGACTACGTTTGATGACATCGAACGACAACCTTTGATGACATCGAAGGTGTTTTGATGCCATCGAAAAGGACCTTCAGATGTCCAACAAGCTCAGAAGGAAAAACACTTAAAAGATCAATGAATCGAACTACCAATTTGATGTCATCGAAATTCAAATTTCGATGACATCGAACAGTGACATAAAAATATCCAGGAAGCTCTGAAGAAAAATCACTTAAAAGACCGAGGAATCAAACTCGATTCGATGACATCGAAATTCAAATTTCGATTACATCGAATCACGTTCGATGACATCGAGTTCAGTAAAAAAACTGTCCAGCAAGCTTTAACAATTTTTCATTAAAAATCCTGAGTTGTCGAACTACCACTCGATGACATCGAAGGTGGCCTTCGATGACATCGAATGCAGGATGATTCTGCCCATTTTATTTCCGTTGGGACTTTTGTCTATATATCTGGAAGTTTGCTTTCTGAGTTTGCATTGAGAAAAAGAGAGAGTTCCAAGAGGGTTACTTCTTACCTACCACCATTAATCCTTTTTCTCATGGAAGTTCATTCCCCAACCCCATCTTAATCATTGAATACTCAAATAGATTAGATTGGAGTATGAACTTCACCATTCAAGGATCCTCCAGCAACTTACTTAATGACAAATTATTATGCTGGAATCTCTTGAATGCACAACCCTGGAATCACTCTGTCTCTCAATGATACACATTCATTAGAGTAGATTCTAGCAAATACCTTGACCCAAACCCAGCTACTATTGGAGCATCTACAAGTGTTGCGGCTCAATGGAGCTGAAGATCCTTCGCCATCAAGGAAGATCATCTTCATCATGTGCTGAATGGGGCTCACCTACTTACAGGTAAGTGTTTAAGAGTCTACAGAATCTAAGGATCCTTCCTTGTGTAGGATTGGTCTTCAGGTTATGTTTCATTATCCTACCAAGACCTTTTACAGGCCTCCAACGGGAGAATACATATAGAGTCCTTATGTAGGATCTATTGTGCCTTGTGTAGGCATGTTTGTTTGCCTTGCGTAGGCATGTTTGATTGCCTTGTGTAGGCATGATTGGTTGCCTTGTGTAGGCATTGATTGCCTTGTGTAGGCATCATTGGTTGCCTTGTGTAGGCACGTTGAATGCCTTCGTAGGCAATTCCTTGTGTATGATATATCTGTCTTGTATAGACAGTACCTTGTGTAGGTTGTGAAGGTTTGTGGTTAACCTAGTTTAAAACCATCAGATAGTGATATCCGACACGCTCTAGCGTGGAGTGCGTCAGCCGGGAGTGGAGTAGGCACATAGCCGAACCACTATATATTGATGTGTTTGTGATGATTCTTGCATATTTGGATTGTTGGCTTGATATGTTTAAATATGCAGTATTTGTGTTTTGTTTAACTTGGATCCTTAATATGCTTTATAGCCATGAGTGTGAATGATTCTCTGATAATCTTGCTGAACTAATTTAGATTAATAAACATTACAAGTCAGTAAGATTAGAATTTTTGAAAAGTCCTATTCACCCCCCCTCTAGGACACTTTGACTAATTCCATGCTTCTACTGTCGCGGTATCACCGCAATTTCAATTGGTATCAGAGCGAGGTTCCTCTTGAAGGGTTTAATCACCTAGAGGAAGATCTTAACTGAAGTTGGAATTATAGGCAAAGGAGATGGACCATCAGTCTCACGACCTCCCATCTTTAATGGCTTAAATTATGCATATTGGAAGGTAAGAATGATCTACTTCTTACAGACTTTAGATAATGACATTTGGGAGATAGTTGAGAATGGATATGTTGCACCCATTGAACAGTGGTACTTGAAAATGGTATGTTGAGGGTCAAATATTGCATATCAGACCCTAGTTATTGTCTGGATTTACGACCATGAAAATGTTTAAAGGCCTGTTTAATTCGTGTTTATATTGCAGGGTGAATTTACGAGCATATGACTAAAAGGAATGCTCAAAGTGTGGATTTAACGCTCTGAAGTCACCAGAGCAAGGGACGGACTCCAGAGGACCAAGATCAATGAATTTACACGCCAGGGATTCGAGGAAATCAAGCCGTTCACATTAAAATGGCCCGAAATTGGTCCAGAATGCAAGATCACAGGGTTCCCACCATCTGATTGACTCAAAACCTCATACATGACCTCAGGAACATATATTAACTGTACACATCGAAATTCATCCGTCGGATCATTGTGGAAGCGGCCCAACGGACAAATCAGCCCATTGATCTGTGAACTGGGGCCCGCTTGATCATTGGATATGCTTCAAAGTTGGGCTCGACCCCTTACATCAGCTGAGGAAATAGACGGACGGAGCGGATTTCTTAGAACCAGCGCATGTGGACCCCATTTGAGATGGGCGTGCATAGTGTACAGGTGCACTTGCACTGCACCGAAACACAGAAAGTCGGTCAGCAGGCGCTGACCGACTTCTTTCATTGAAAACGGAAATTCCGTTTTCGGCACAGCGTCCGCAACAGAGACTTCATCCGACCGTCCGGTTTTGGGTTGTGGGACCCATCCAGGGTTCAGAAAAAAGATCTGGACCGTCCATTAGATCCCCATGGTCCGTATTACCAAGACCTAGGTGACGGAATTTCAAAAGGAAGCGACGACGGGTTTTCAGATGTTCAAACACAGGTCGGACGGTCGTATGATCGATCACAGGGGCCACACCAAAATCAATCTGAAAGCAGCCATATTTTACTTAAATTTCGACGTGATTACAATGAACAGAGTGGATTCCTCTGTAGACTTTTATAATGGGCCCCATGGGTTACGCAGATCCGGATCTTTACAGGTATAACGCACGGACGTGCGTCCGGACGCTGCCCGGCTTCTCCGGCAGTTGTACGAGCACAATCACGGTCGGATCTACGATCCGAACCGTTCAGCAGATGCAGAGGGGGGTCACGACCCCGTTCATGAAGCCAGATCAGGAGTCCCACACAAGCAGCCGCCACAAATCCGAGCTGATGCAAGTCGGTTCCAAGTTCCGTGGAAACAGTGCCGTGCAAACCATCTTTTCGTATGGAGATTGCTAAAATCGACTTGAGCCTTATGCCAGAAGGGGGACCTCCTTACAGCGGCCTATAAGAAAGAGAGAGAGAGAATGTGGGGAGGATCCGATTTTGAATCGAAGAGAGACCGAGAGATAGTTAGAGTTTTTATTATTTTATTTTTTTTATGTTTTTGTTTAAGAGCGTTAGTCCATCCATGACGGGCTAAACCTCTTAGCAAGGGCTAAGAGGTGAAGCTTGTGGCGTGATGGGAAGATTCTACACTCTGATTCATTCTTGAACTGATTTGATCCTAGTTTGATTTTAAGGAATTTTTCTAGTTATTAATGGTTTGTTGTGACTGAAATTACAGTAGATCTGTGATAGCTTGAGTAATTTCTTTTCCATTATTGTGGTGTTAGGAAACCCTGTTGTTCACCATTGCCCCTTGGACATGGTTGGATGACAGAACTTTTCCTACATACATCTTCTGGTTGGTTGTGAATTGGTTTAAGTTCTGTTGTTTACCTTGTCTCATGGGCATGGATTTGTGATGGAATTATATCTAATTCTCATACCTTTCATCTCTTTGAAAACTAGATCAAAGGAAGTTCAGATCGTGCTTCAGTGATATATCTTCCAACTGGATGAAGATGGAACTCGAAGTCCAGTTGAATTCGTGAATCAGCACAGATCTCCCTGATCTCTACAAGTGGATCCTTGGCACCCTAGTTCCTTACCTTTGAATTTTACATATTTTAGTTTACTATTTCACCATTATTCACTCATATTCACCTGATTTTGATTTCATCTTATTCCAGTTCTAGATCTGGTTATTTTCAGATTACGTACAGGTTTCAGTCTCTGTGGATTCGACCTCGGTCTTACCGAGTTTATTACTACATCACAACCCTATACTTGGGGAGTGAACATGGTACAACAATCTCTAAACCCAAACCAAAAGAGAAGTGGACTCAATTTGATAAAGAAATGAGGATGTGTGAAGCCAAAGCTCTGAATGCAATTTACTGTGGAGTTTTACTAGATGTGTTCAGTCAGATAAGTATGTGTGTAAACTCAAAGGCAGCATGGGAGTTATTAGAAACTACCCATGAAGGAACTAACACAGTTAAAATGTCAAGGCTGCAACTTCTGACATCTTAATTTGAGCACATAAAGATGGAAGAACATGAAACATTCATGGAGTTTTTCACTAGGTTAAATGGTATATGTAACTCCATGGGGGGACTTGAGGAAAGAATTCTGGTATCTAAAATTTGTAGGAAAATTATGAGATCCTTGCCGGAACGATTTAACCCTAAGGTCATCTCTATAGAAGAATGTAAGAACATTGAGGAAATGAAAGTAGAAGAACTAGTAGGTTCCCTACAAACCTTTGAACTACACTTCAAACCACACACTAAGTCCAAAAATAATGCTCTCAAGACCTCTAAGAACATGACTGTGATAGAGGAAGAGGAAAGTGAAAATAAAGGTGGTGATGAGGAGGTAGCTCTCTCTTGGCCCAACGATTCAAAAAATTCTTCAATAAGAATTGCGGAAAACCATATAACAATAAGGGGAAACAATTGGACAACAAACGCCAAATAGGCAAATCATTTAGAAAGTCCAAAGAACCCCAATGTTAAAACTACAGGGAATATGGTCATTTATCCATTAATTGTCCTACCAAGAAATCGAAAGAAAAGGCTATGGTAGCCACATGGGATGACACAGATGAATCCAATTCTGAAAGCAGTGATTTTGAAAGTGATGGAGACTAAAAGTCTTTAAAAATACTTATGGCCTTCACCACCACAGTTATTCCTAATTTAAAGGATAATGAGGAAAGAGATGAATCACAAGCCGAAGAGACACACCCCTCAGTTGATGAGGAAGAAGTAGTAGAAGAAGAAAAAGATGACATCCATGATGCTTATGATCAACTTTATATCCATAGCATCAGTGTCCTTAAGAAACTTGGAGTTGCTGAAAATAAAAACAAACAATTACAAGATGATTTGAACAAAACTCTAGAGATCAATACCCATTTGATAAATGATCTTCAACAATACCATATGGAAAATGACAAACTAGATAGGACAACTACTTCCCTCACATCCGAAATGCTAAAATTAAACAAACAGATTGAACTCTTAGAATTTGAGGATATGTACCTTAAGAATGAAAATCAGAAACTTATTTTTGATGTAGAAAAATCAAAACAATCCGTTGAACTTAGTCATAGGTTTTCCTAAAGTAGTGAAAAACTGGAGAAACTTCTAGGGATGGGAAGAACACAGAAGGATAAGAGAGGCTTGAGATATAAAAAGTGAAAATCTAACTCCATTCCTGCACCACATGTGACTAAGAAAAATGTTGCATCTAGAAGCAACACAAAGAATACTCCTATTTGTCATTCTTGTGGAGATTTGGGACATTACAAGTTTGAATGTCTTACATTTGGTAAGTCTCACTCCTCTTCCGGGTTAAACTATTCTAGCAAATTTAAACCAATCGGAAGAACATTGTAAAAACCAAAGAGTCCTTCAAAATCCATACCAAAAGAAGGAAGGAAACATCCTACTCCACCAAAAATGATAAAAAGGATGGAGGTGTTATTGAATCAGGTGGCTCAATTGAATTAGAAAACCAAAGAATTGATGAAACAAGGGAATCTGGTTTAGTTGCTTGAAAAATCCAAACAGGCCCATGGTAAAGACAAAGCACCTTCACCAAGAAAAATTGTCACCAAATGGGAAGTGAAAAACAAGAACACTTGCCTTGTAATTCATTCTGATCATAATACAGGTAATGGTTCTAAGTTGTATCTAGATAGCGGTTGCTCTAGACATATGACTGGTGACCAATACCACTTCTACAATTATTCAAAATTTGATGGTGGGGCGGTCACATTTGGAGATGGGAGCTCTGCTAAGATAATTGGACAAGGAATAATAGTTGGCCCTGGGATGACCATGATTAAAGATGTTCTTTGCATAGAAGGATTGAAACACAATCTTCTCAGTATCTCACAAATCTGCGACAAAGAACACATGGTCACATTCTCCAAAGATGTCTGCAAGATCTTCGACCTTATAGGAAAATTTATTATGAAAGGTCTTCGCACAAGTGACAACTGCTACGTAATTGAAAGTAGTAGGGAGAATAATCCATCTACATATTACCACATGGCTATGAATAATGAGTCCAAGTCATGGCACTAGAGACTTGGCATGCACTTTACCAGAACATGAAAGGCGGACACCAACTCTAGAAAATGCTATTAGGATTGATGAACAACCCTCTGACGAATCTGGTCCTTCGATTAATATAGAGGATGTTGTGGTCTCATGCATCATAGGAAAATTCTGTAACAAATCCACACTTCCTCTCCTTTTAAACCTCAGCCATTGAGTTATGTACAAATCAAATGATGATGTTAAACTCTAGGTAAGACTGTAGGTTATTATAGCCATCAGTGTCTCGCCGCCTTAAAAATTTTCAGCCCAAAAGTACAAGATGTGCTCAAACAAATTGAAAAAGAATGAGGTGTGGCAGCAAGTTATAGATCACTTGGAATATGTGCGAGATAATATATTTTGTGGTCTACAAGCTCTCAATGATATATTTGAAGATTTTTGGGCCTTTAAAATTCTTTTTGAACAAAAATACAGGATATGTTTATAATTTTGGTTGTCATTTGTTTTGTACAAATTTTGATGAGAATACAAAACCCGTATGTATAATCTTATAAACATTCTCTTTATCCAGTCAAATCATGCAGCAAACTCTAAAGTTTATCGGTTCGATGGCACTTTCGATGACATCGAACTATGTTTGATGACATCGAACATACCTCAATATCATCGAAATATATGAAGGATTTGAAGCGTCGAATACGGTTTCGATGTCATCAAAATTTGAGCTTCAATGTCATCAAATCACGTTCAATGCATTGAAGATGCTTAAAAACATATAAATGTAGCGGGCGCAAAAAATTTCCATTTTGTCTGAAGCTTTTGGGAAATTTTTGGGGCATCTCCTCACCGCTTTCTTCTTACCCAATCAGTCCTTCCTCAGCATACCTTTGCAAATCCTTACCATCTTGGTAAAGTTCTTCGTCCTCATCTTGCTTAGGTTTTTGGAAATAGGATTTTTTTTTTTGGCATCTACAACTGCTCTAGTTTTTTTTTTTTTTTTTTTTTTTTTTTTTTTTTTTTTTTTTTGAATCAATGCCAAAGGACAAAGGGAAAGCTCCGCCCGAGGGAGAACCCTCACGACCAACGAGGAAGAAAACCTTGGCTCCTAAAGAACGGGCCAAGGCCCCTGCGCCACGGCGCGGGAACCCTGCCCGACAATCATGCAGTGGTGCTCCTCCTGTTGTTCCTCCCATTACACCTCCTACTGGACCTCCTATTGCTCCCCCTAACGCTAGGTTGCTAGAGAAATATTCTGGGAGACAGTTAGTACACGAACGAAGGTGGATCGATAATGCATCCGATCCTTTGAGATCGAACCACTTCTGTCGGTCGTGGACTGGACTCCACTTCTAAATTTTGGGGGCACAAATCATGATCAAGAGGTCTATCGATTCCTAGCCCACTGTCATTCTCCGGTCTTGGAACCACCCTTAGTGACTATTGCAGTTGGACAGTCTACCATTGTTATCACAACTACCACAATCGCTAGTCAGTTTGGACTCACATTATCTCCCATTGGTCTGTCTGAACTCGACATTGATGATCCTACCATCCGTTCCTTGATGACCAAGTTTTTGTGCCATGGTAGAGCATAACCCACGAACACAAAATCCACTATGTTAAAAAACTTAAGATACAATGCACATAAAAGGAAATACAATGATAATATCGGAACTCCAAAAGCTCGGCTGCACGCTCTTGCTCCTGTTCAGCTATAACTACGCCTTGGTGTCACCTGCATGCATCTATCGTGCATAAGCTTATAAAAAGCTTAGAGGGTAATGAAAGTGTGTGCACAAGGTAGGAATGCAAGAATGTAATATCAGAGTAATGCAGAAACATGCTAATAAGTCCATGAATGCTAACAGTCGTACTAAAGCTATGCGATGCAAGGCATGAATGCTATCGGCCACACCAAGGTCATATGATACAAGGCCTACATAGCCAATGTCAAGTGCAAGATGCAGCTCAAGCATACCAATCCACATATTAATTCAGCTCATCTCTGGAGCATCATATATCAGTACAGTTCTCTCTAGATAATCACCGGAGTCTAGTAGACTATACACCAGATTGCCGCTCCACACTGGACGCACAACCATGCAAGCGGAAGAGAGTTCACTACCCACCTGACTAGCAATCTACTAATATCTACTCGGCACATTGGTAGCGGACCCATTTACGAGCTGGTCAGACTCATCCTAGCAATTGCCCCTACCCTCAGCGGGTAGGGCCACACCCCCTTTCAACCGACCACGACATAGTGAGAGACGCAGCCTCCTAGTATTCAGCCATCATGCGCTCATACATCCACTTGATCTAGGCATTGGAGCATCCTCCATGGTACTATAAGGGTTTGGGGACTTTCACCCAAGGACATCGTTGCGCCCTAGTGCTTAGAACCAAGTATTTTCGGTATCCAATCCTGCCATCCACGCTATATCTGCAGAGGCTACAGCCCTAATGTCGCTAGGGCGTACAGTAATCATAATCACACAATGCAAGATGCATGAGTCACGCAATCCAATCATGCATTAATACTGCACATACCATGTGGTCATGTGGGACAACTCCGCCTATCAGGGAGTCTCATAAACAACCTGCGCAATGACTTATGCAATGGTCAACCACATCTCATAACAAGCATGCAGATGATGCGTATGGGCATGTATCATGATCCTATGCTATCACATACTCATAATCAGTATCGATAATTGGCCTATATATAAGGCGGAGTCCATAGATGGACAGCAGATCTGAACCATAATATAAAGATCAGTTCTCAACTAAGGATATACCAAATCTAATAGCACGGATCCCTCCGTTTACGGCGATGATGAACTCTCCTCACATCAAGGTTGGGCCTAGGTGGCCTACCTATAATCCTAAGGATCTGGAACGAGCTTCCTTCACCATATTATCATATAACCCGTTAGATGCCCTAGGGGGCCCAAATAAGTCCTAGATGGACTCCAAGATTAAAATAATCCTACTAGCAACCAATGGGGGGGGGGGGGGGCAACACATTTGGGTTAGCCCAATGTGAATAGATGGATCATGCAAATATCAATGGGGCCCAATGATTTGGGTAAACCCACTTAGAGAAGGATGAGAATGAGCTTAACAAAGGCGTATGGGAAGGTCATAATGTGGACATTTAACCATCATTACCCATCAATGTAGACATTTAACCAACATTGCTCCCAAGGAGTGACCCACTTAGAGCCAAACATATAGTGGGGCCCATGGCCTCACACAAGGGCCTCAAATACAACATAATGGGCCTCACACAAGGGCCTCATATACAACATAATGGGTCTCACACAAGGGCCATATATACTTCACAATGGGCCTCACATAAGGGCTAGCAAAACAACCCATAGCCCTCATAATGGATGGAAAATAAATATGCTTCCCTCAAATAATCTCATACATCAATATTGGGCCTCTTGGGTGAGCCCATAGCCCACATACATCAAGGTGAGCCACATGGGGCAGCCCAAAGCCCAGAAAAATGCTAAGGTAGGCTTAGTCTAGCACTTCCAACATGGTGGCCCTCTTTAGGTAGCCCATAGGCTTAAAAAATATAGCTGGGCCAAGTGTACAACATACCTCGCATAGTGGTTTACAATTCAGCCCATGAAGTCCACCATAATGGATGGATAATACCTCACCAATAGGAATTTCTAAGGCTGGATATTTAGCCCATCTGGCCCATTAAACATCCAAAAAATTTGGGCAATCTAGCCCTTATACAATCAGATGAAAGGTGGGCCTAACAAGGCATCAAAGGGCCCAAATTCTACTCAACATGAAGGTGTATATCATATAAGGAAGTGGGCCTGCTGCTGGACTTTTTTGCCAACAACAGTCCAATCAATCTGGACATTCAAGGATTTATTGCTGAAGGCAAAACATGCATCAATTGGGTCACAGATTTATCATGGTGGGCTTGCACAATCTAGGTCGGCCCCACCCAATGGATAGCTTGGATAAGACACGTATAATATGGTGGGCCCATGCACCATCGTCCAAGGATGGACGGTGTGAATATACAATATATACATTAAAGTGAGCCTCACCCCCACATGTGCAGGGTGGGCCCTGCTGATGGACGGCGTGGCTATTCACAACCCCAAGTGTAGGGTCGCTATGTAGTAATAATCTCGGTAAGACCGAGGTCCAATCCACGGGGACTAATCTTGTGAGTATTCTGAAAGCAACTAGAACAACAACTAGAAGAAGATGTATATTTAAATCTATTTGAAAGTAATAGTGAGAGATTTAATGAAAAACTTAAGAAATTCAAAGGTGGGAAACTAGGGTTTCCAAGGATCCACTTATAGAGATCAGGGAGATCTATGCTTGAATCAAGTCACACGATTGGAATCGGAGTCCTATCCTATCCAATTGGAAGATATCTCAGTAAAATCAAATCTGAACTTCCTTTGACCTAATTCTCAATGGAAGAGCGGTGTGAGAACTAGAAGTGATTCCATCACAAAACCATGCCTTTGAGATAATGGCTCACAATAGGATTTACCAATCCGACAATCAATCCGAGAGAATTGTGAAAGTTAGGGAGGATTCCATCATCCAACCATGCCCAAGGGACGATGGTGAACAACAGGATTTTCTAGATTCACAATCCCAAAACATGAAAAGAACATACTCAAAGATATCACAGATCCATTGTAATTTGAGTCACAACAAACCATTAAAAACTGAAAGTATTCCTTATAATCAAACTAGAATCAAAGTAAGGTCATCATAAACATGAATCACAACAATAGAAACATCCCATCACGCTACAAGCTTCACCTCTTAGCCCTAGCTAAGAGGTTTAGCCAACCATGGACATGATTGAACTAAAATCTCTAGAAGAAAACATGAAAAACTAAGGAATAAAGGAAGAAAAACCCTTGGCGACGGCTTTTTCATGCTTTTGTTCCACTCCTCAAACCCTAGATCGCCCTAGGAGTGCCCTACAGACTTCTATTTATAGTTTGGCAGCACCTCCTTTCGCACCGACTTAGAAAAATCTAGAATCTGCCTCAAATTTAGGCAACTTCAATATTATCTAAGGGTCTTCGATGTGTCCTTTGATATGTCCTTTGATATTATCGACAGGTCTTTGATAGTATTGAAGATCGGTCTAGAATGTCTAGCGAGTTTGGCCAAAAATCCTGAATTTCTTGATATTACCTACAGGTCTTCGATATCTCCCTTGGATATTATCTACAGATCTTCGATAATATCGAAGGCCATTCTGACAGTTTTCCAGAATTAGACTTTTTTGGCCCCGGAATCTATTTTCAGGATGATTTTCAGGCTTCCTTATCTTCACTTCAATTCTTCGATTCTCCTCCTTCATCACTTGGTTTCCTTAGATCTTTGGCATATAAATTCTTCAATCTTGGTCTCCTAAGATCCATCCCTTGACTTGGTGATTCTTGAACATTAAATCCACGCTTTTGGCACTGTTTTCAATCTAAGCTCTTAAATTCACCTTGCAACACAAACATAAGTAAAATAGAACATTAAGCATTATCATGTTCATAAAACGAAGATATAAATGGGGGATAATATGCAATATTTGACCCTTAACGCAATCCCCAACCAGCATTTTGCTAGTCCCGAGCAAAGTATGCGAAAAATGAACCTTAATGAGCAATGTTCAAACCTTTTTAAAAAAATGATCTTTTGTGTAATCAAGTATGAATGAGTAGACTCAAGATGAGAAATTGAGATTTTGAAAACCTAGAGTTGAATCACATAAACAATCAATCAGATAAGTCCTTTATCCATTAAGTCAGAGCATAGTTCACATATCAAGTTTTTCAACGTGCTCAATGAAAATACTATCTTTTCATAATGTTAGCCATGCTCATCACTTCAAGATTGGTTAAAAACACAAGTACTAATTCCGAACTTATCCCCTTTTCCTTCTTTTTCCAAATTTTGATTTTATATTGACGGTCATTTGTATTCATTCAGTCTTCTTCAGACATTACATCCTTTTCAAAGACATTTTTCATTCCCCTCAATTTTTTATGATTTCTTATTGTGTGGTCCACTTAGACCTTTAATCTACATAATTTTTAGCCTAATCCACTGAAATTATATATCAGAATTTATGGATGGCTTAGATCAAACACATATATTTCAATGGGCCCCATGGAGCCCCTTAAGCACCATCAATATCTAATGTGGCTATGATGAGGGGGTAGGCTTTACGTACGGATCAATTAGGTTTTACGCACGGATTAAATCCGTAGCAAAATTACTATGGATTTAATCCGTAGCCGAAAACTTTCAAAGTCTGTACCCTTTGCTTGATTTTTTGGTAGTGTCTTGCTTCCTTATTTCGAACTCAGTTGTTAGCTAGTTTATGACCAATTTAGAGTCCCTGTATATCTGCAACATTTTTATTTTCATCTCTTTTGCTATTTCCATTCCTATAATGAGAGCTTTATACTCGACTTCATTATTAGTACATGCAGTACCTAATGTGAAGGAGTATGGAAGCAGATCACCCTGAGGACTGATGAATATCACTCCTGCACCTGTTCTAGAAGTTTGAGAGGCACTATCAAAGTACATTTGCCATGAATTTGCTGATTCAATCATCATTACCTATTAATCAGGGAAATCATCATTGATCATTTCGTTGTCTACTATGGGATGAGCTGCCAACAAGTCTACTACTGCTTGTCCTTTCACTACTTTTGCTGGCTCATATGTGATCGTATATTCTAATAGTAACAACATCCATGTAGCCAATCTTCTTGATAAAATTGGCCTTGTCAATAGAAATATTATGGGATCGGCGGATGAGATCAGGATTATGTCATGAGAAAAGCAGTAATACCTTAATTTCTACACCATGAATATTAGTGCTACGCATATTTTCTCAATCGGTGAATAATTGCATTCTGCTCCTATCAGGGTCTGACTCAGATAATAAAGTGCAATTTATTTCCCTTGCTCATTCATTTATACTAACAGAGCTCCCAAACAATTCTTAGTTGCAGAGATATATAGAATTAGAGGTTTGTCTTTCACAGGAGATGCTATTACCGGGGGCTGCTTCAGTAATTCATTTATAGAGTCAAATGCATTATGATACGACTGATCCCATACGAATTATGTTCCTTTCTTCATCAAATGGGCAAATGACTGACATCTTCTGGCTAGATTGGAAATAAAGCGTCGAATATATTCTAGTTTTCCTTATAAACTCTTTAACTCTTTCAACGTTTTCGGCGGCGGCATGTCCTGGATAACTTTGACTTTCCCCGGGTCGATTTCAATTCTCCTATGTCTAATGATGAAACCAAGGAATTTTCTTGACGAGACACTGAAGTCACATTTAGCTGTATTCATCTTTAGTTGTTTCTTTCTAAGACGGTGAAAGACTGAGATCAGATGTTCGTGGTGCTCTTCAGTGTCTCGTTATCTCAAGTGTTTTTGTAATAGAGTTAATGGAGGTTGTCCTGGTTGTCTCAAGTGTTTTTGTACAAAATAAAATTTAACCCAGAGTACAAAATTTCAAAATAAAATACATCTGAGACAACCATTCTTTTTCATGTACACAAGTACACAAGTTCAAAATAAAATTTCAAGTACACAAGTACACAATAAAATTTCATGTACACAAGTACACAAGTACAAAATTTCAAAATAAAATACATCAGAGTACACGAGTACAAAATAAAATTTCTTTTTCGTGTTCACTTTCCCAGACAATTCCATTCTTGCGACTTTATTTTCTATCAGTTCTATTCGACTACTCTTCACTGTTTTATTTTTATCACTTTCCTTTTTATCTCCTACCGCGAATCCATCATAATAGCTTGCATCGGTGAAGAACTCTGCTTCTATGTATGGTCTTGCATCGTCCATTACTTTGTACTGAATTCCATCTTTGCAGTATTTGAATCATTGATGTAGAGTGGATGGTATAATGCCGTACTGATGCATCCACGACCTACCCAAGAGGAGGTTATACGTTGTTATCGCATTGATAACATAACAAACAACATTTATGGTTAACTCTCCTATCTCCAGTGTCAATATAATCTTGCCAAGTGTGCATTGCCCATCTTGATTAAAGCCCTGTATCATCATTCCACTAGGGCGTAAATGGGAGCGGCGATACTCGAGTTCATTCAACACTGTCAATGATAGCAGATTCACTGCAGATCCGTTGTTCAACATTATCCACTTGACTTGCTTATCATGAATATGGCCCAGAATCATCAATGGTCTGTTATGCTCTCTGTCGTAAGTCAGATCATCGTCGGAGAAGGAAATGATAGGCATACAACTACTTTGTGTTATTTGTTCTGTACTTTTCATTTCTACCAACAGTGCTTTTCCAATATTGTTATCAGATAGAGCCTGAATTAGAGTATGTTGAAAGTCTTTTGATAATTGTAGCCCATCATATACACTTAATCAATCCGATATATTCTTTAAATGACTCACCACATCTTATGTTACTTTTTCAATCTTATTCCTTTCTTCTCTTCTATCATCGTTGTAATGTGTTCCAGACATTTATCCCTATGTCACTTCAGACTTTTGTTTCTGGAGAGGACTTGTTGTTCTTTTACTTGACCTTAGGGTAATCACTGCTGCTTTTCGTGCATTGTCTAGAGATCTGATAATACTTGCATTACAATTTTCTTTTTTTCTACCTTTTGTCTTTTCGCAGGTAGTTTCTTGGGCTGATAATACATTTACTGTTACTTTTCTGCTTCTTTCTTTCTCTTTTCCTATTATGATATCACCCTTGTTTATCATCTTTTGTATTATGCACTTCAGTGTAAAACAGTTTTTCGTCGGATGTCCCAACAGACGATGATAATGGAAAAAGTTTCATTCTTTTGTTTTATTCATCTCTTTAGGATGGATGGAGGCAATTCTATTATACCAGCACTCAATAGTTGATTCATCATTGGGATGACATCTTCCTTTTTGAATGTAAACCCTTCATGGGAATCGAGAGACCTAGGCCTCTTATCACCGATTCTGCCTCTATAACAACTTAATTCTTCTCTTTTTTTTTTTGTTCTTCTTCCGTTGTGGGGAACATCATTTTTCTTTTCTCGATCTACGATGTTTGTCATTAGTTTGGTGTGTCCTCTTTTGCCCATTTCATAATGAAATGCAAGCATTTTCTTAGTCATTAGTTCTAATGCATGGGCTTTTGTAGCCAAGTCGCAGAAGGTTTTTATGTCGGCACTGGTGAGGCCGAATGCAATTCCTATCTCCATGGAGTTTAAGCACATTTTTACTTGTTCCTTTTTCTCGGGCAACTGTCTGCATGAAGCTCCTAAAATCTTCCATCTGTCTATGAATTTTTTCACAGGCTCACCTTCTCTCTACCGTATGGAAGCTAGTTCTGTAATACTGAAGTCACGATCTGATGAGAAGAAGTTTGACATAAACACGTCTTGAATCTGTTCCCAAGTTTGTATCGATTCCGGCACCAGATTGGAATACCATCAAAATGCTTTTCCTGTCAAAGAAGAGATAAATAATCGCAGATAATATTGCGAGACAGTAGAGAAATTTCCCATTGTCGTGATAAAGTACATGAGATGTTCTTCTGGGGATCCATTTTCATTGAATTTCTGAAAGTCTGCATCTTTGAAGTTGGCCAGAAATGCTACGTCTTCTACTTCCCTTGGGTATGGTGTCCTTTCCATACTTCCTCCTGAGTTATTGCCCTTGTCACAGGAGCGGATCTGCAATCCCGCTCTCGGTGGTTGTGAGCCTTTGGGTTGCTGTTCGCGCTCATTCATAGCGGTCATCATCTACAATCTGGGGTACATTATGCGTGAGAGTGGCTAAGGCTTCTCGGAGGTTCCTGCATTCCTCCATCAGTGTTCTTTATACTTGTGCCATCTCAGCTATGCCATCATCAGTGGTAGGCGGCGGGCCTTGACTTGTTCCTGCCATACATACAACAACTTCTCCACTCCCTGACAAAGTAGTTATTGGAGTGGGACAGAAGTACACTGACATGATAGGACTTAATGAGAGAGGAGTCTTGTCAGGCTCATCTGTACTACAACAAAATTCGACTGATTGCGATGTGACCTATGGAGGTGTCTTTTGAGGAGATGTGAAAACTGATGGATTTTTCATGAGTGATTTTCCTCTCCTTCCTTGTCCATCGGATACTTACAACTGGTAGAGCCAGGAAATCTTGTGATGTCAGAGAGGAACGAGATATTCCTGGGTACAATGTCAGAGGAACAAGTGCAGGGTTCTTTCTGGCCGCGTTTCTTGTCACTGGTCCTCTGATCTTCTGTGGTGATGGAGTTGTTCTAACGATCGTGGTATTTCGGTTTATCGATATTCGGTGTGATACGACAATCCATTCATTACTGTTTTCTTATGCCAATGGTGAAACAGTTATGACTTTGACAATGACTCGAAGCTTATCATTTTCGGTCGACATGGGTTGATTCTTACAGCTTAGAGATTGATTACCGGCATATTCTACCATGAATCCAGTTGACGTAAAGTAAAAGATTGTCTTGTTTGTAACGGTTGTCATTGATTGTAGCTTGAACGTATGTACTGTATTGTAACATCTCGAAAATCAGGGTTCGAGTAGTAACTCAACTCTCGAGTTCCAGAACATCGCTTATGCAACATAGATAAGGATGATTAAATATTGTCTGCATTAATGTAGTGAACATGAGTGAGATTAAGCCAAACAACATATCATACTCCGGAGACAGTTAAATTGCAAGCGGAAGACTGTGATAGATATATAAAATATATAAAAACTGTGGTGAGTCTCTAGAGTGTGATAACATTACCAGGTTAAATAATTACAAGTATAGTTCCAAAATATACCAAATGTGTAAGTGTAATGGCTTCTATCCCAAGTACCATAGCCCCGTCAATACAATACCAGGTCTTCATAAACCTGACAGAGAACTATATGTAGGAGAACTCCTCCACGTCACAATAGTCTGGCTCTGCTTCATAAGCATCGCCATCACCTGAAACTCAACAAATCTGGTTGGTGTGTACAACACCGTCCCGTAACGTGGGAGTGAGTGATCAACTCAGTGGAACAATAAAGCATAGGTTAACATGTTATCAATTCAGTCAAGCAGTAATGATAAAGCAGTAAAATCAAACACTCCTAATTACTCTTATTAATGCAAGTATGAATGCAGTCATGATGTATGCCCTCACCATACCCTCCCTCGTGCGACACCATCTCACGTTCGCGGCATGCTTTCATCCTTCAGTGATCCACATCTTCCAGGCACATGCAATGCATGATGAGCATGATTACTGAGTTATTATTAGTCCATTTCAAACAGCAGGATTGAGAAACTAAGGTACCTCCCTTGTATCATTCCCAAAGATGATCCATTCTAGGGTCGTCAGTCCTAGTTAATCTCATACGATGGTGTGTTTTCTAGGTCACTACAAAGGCTGCCAGGGCTGTTACGCACAAAGGTTACACCACTCCCCCATCACCTCTTTAACAATTCATCACTATACAGAAACAGGCCTAGTTCATACTCCATACACCGCAGCAAAACTCTAAGGCTCACAGCGATTTCAGAGTATGCTCAAGGTCACTACAAAGGGCTGTCAGGGCTGTTACGCACAAAGGTTACACCGCTCCCCCATCACTTTATCAATGTAGGCCGACAACACGAATATAGTGTCCCATACCACCATAATCGGCTCACGAGTCTGGTTGCTCACTGGTCACTACGGGGAGGCACGTGTCCCCAGCGTAGGCCGACAGCTCAACCACAGTGTCCCATACCACCATGTCCGGCTCATGAGTCTTAGCGGATCGAGGTACCATAGTTAAAAGGAATTTCACTGGTAAGTTTGGTACCCTAGGTTCAAGCAGAGGTGTCCAAACATGGCTAACATACATAAGACAGATCGGGTTACTTGACGAGCTTGACTAGCTCGAGCGCACAACAAGTTGGACGACATATAGTGCATAAGTACTTCGCGTGCCAACCACTATCGCCAACCGAATTACGACTCGGGTTCATCGAACACATCTCACGTGGCAAATGACTCTCAGCCACGAATTCAATCCCGTTACCGATTGCCTGGACTATAATCATATAGCCCCAATCACATTCAATTGCAATAGATAAAGCAGTAATGGATCAAGATTCAAATCATACAATCAAAGTATGGTATTATCCATTTAGGGTTGCTAGGGCTGTTGCACGCACTCGTTGCTCCACTCCCTCATCACCCATGACGGATCATACAACGTAAACATGAATTCAAACATATGCATTACATAGATAAAATCATACAATCAATTGAGCATGTTATGAAGTACAACATAAGCATGAGTTTGTACATATTCAATTCCTAATCATACAGATATCTAAAGAAATCATACACATAGTTAAAGAAGTTGAGAATCATATCTCAACACCCTTATACATTACAATTTGTTAACTACTACTCATTCAGACATTTCAACAAACACTTTAAAATACATACATCAACATACATAACATATGTTGATCACATAAGCATTAGGCCAAATCCTTTCACTAGGGAGTTGTCCCAATCATAACATGTGTACACCCATGACGGATAGTCATGGAAAGTAGGAATCCAAGTTCCATATACATTTGAACATTTTCACAAACACTTGGGCTACACATTTCAACATATATAGCGTATGGTGGCCGTGGCGTGATTCAGGGAAAATCCTTTCGTCAAAGGGATATTGCCAATACAACAATCATATATCCATGACAATTAGTCATGGTGAGCACGAATGAGAATTCTATACTTATTCAGTCATTTTCACAAACACTTAGAATACACTATTTCAACATACATAGTGTATATTAGCAAAACATGTATTAGGGCGAGTCCTTTCGCCAAACAAGTATTTTACGTATATGTAATATGTTCATATATCAAATAATCATGACAAACACATTCCTAAAATTTATACGTATGTAGTACTTTCTAGAATACACTATTTCTACATACATAGTGTATATTAGCAAAACATGTATTAGGGCTCGTCCTTTCGCCAAACAAGTATTTTATCCATGTATACTATATTCATACAACAAATAATCATGTTAAACATATTTCCAAAATTTATACGTATACGGTAGTTTCTACAAATACCTAGAGTATGTAAAATTTCATATTCTTCATCTTTAATCGAAATGGAAAACAGACAGCACTTTGTACATGTGCAATTGCATGCAGATCATGAACCTATCATTATCTGACATTGAAAGCGTTGAAAACCATAACCTATACACCTAAAGTCCGCACCTTTTATCGTAGAATCGTAACGAATCCAATAGGTTTGCTAAGCTTCCGTATTCGGCAGTTTGGCAACCTATAGAACGAAATAGGTTAGCTATTTCATAACCTACAACTATCAAAACCCCAAAACAGATTAGGGTTAGGGTTTCTTACCTAGAAACGGAGCTGGAATCGCCAGGAAAGCGATTAGAACGAAGTGGTGGAGCATGGATAGCAGCAGGGAAGAACATCAGGGAGATCCTCCCACATCTCCCACACTTTCTCTCTCTTTTCTCTCTTCTTTCTCTAGGGTTTCTCTCAAATTCGTATGGCTACAATGAGAGAGGGTTTAAGGTCCTTATATAGCCTAAAAACTAACCGAAATAGACTCCAGGTCAAAGTATACTTAGGTTATAATCAAAGTGAGCTGGTTTCAGCTCAACGGAGGACTTCTGGCGGACCTCCTTGAGCCAAAGGTCGGACTTAAGCTCACCAACACCGGATCTATATTTAGTTATGTTTTCGTTTCGGTCGGGATTCCAGATCGCAAATGGCAGACCAGTTTCAGTTCAACGGTCAGTGGATCTCGATCGGAGATTCCGAGTACATGGATATCTTTATGAAATATCTCCTGATCCGAGGTTGTAATTTGGTTTGATTTTAATGGTCTGGTTGCTTAAAACTGATCTGCAAGTGAGAGGTGCCAGATTACTATTTGAGATATTTTATTTTGAATTAATTTTACATTTCTCACACTCTTCACTCCGAGCTCAAGCGAATAGCGCTGAGACACTATCTGGATTTGATTTCCGAGATGGTTATCAAGCCCAGCAAGGCGGTCCTAATTCCTTAACTTCGTGTTAATCGGACTTCCGACGTGCGGTCCAGATCTGATACGGAGTTTCGAGAGGCTCCCGAGAGCAGCCGGGTAATGAGATTGATCCTAGATTTTAGGGTAACCTAGCGTCAATGATTCTATAAGTTTTGGGTCTTGCAAATCGTATTTAAAGTGATTGGTGCTAATTTCACAGGTACTCTAGTTTAACGCTGGCTAATTCTCGCCTAATTTCTAAAGGATTTAGTCCTGAGCAATTTCTGTCTGAGGTGGTACCTGGACCTTTGAAGTTTGTATATAAAGTTATCCAAGTTATACTACTTAGCTAGTTTAAAATAGTGTCTAGGATGAAAGTGCTTAGAAAAATTGAAAGAACAAGGTGGTGAACGATGGGATTTGTGAAAGAAATGGGTTCACAAGCGATTTTAGCCTTTGGGACTGAGTTTTGACAAGTTAATAAGGTGTTAGGATCGACCCATTGCCTAAGGACATCTAATCCCAGGTTGGCAAAAATCCGGATGTTACATGTATTCTAGTTCTGTCAGATAATGCAAAACAATATCAGTTAATATTTAGATAAGGGTGTACTTTATCTTAGAGATGAAAGGAAGGATGTTTCCATTGAGAGTCGTCATTTTGGCGTCTATATGACAACAAATTATGATAAGACTCTCTAAATAGTTTCTAAGTTAATATCAAGTAAGATAAACATTCCCTAGTAGAGTCAATATTTTGTTTCGACAAGAAACAAAAGGTATTTGATTTGGGGATTATCTCACTAGATAATAACAAAGAAAGAATGAAGAGAATAATCATGACATTTTATTTATTTTGAATTCATTTACATGCTTTACATCCTTTGATTCCAAGATAAAGTACTTATAACTAAGAAAATACAAGTATTAAATAAGTTCAATGTTAATTTTGGCAGCATTTCGGCTCATAATATTCATGTCTTCATAAGAGAAGAGTTGTACAGATCTGCATATCTTCGTATCTTGTATGCATATTCCTCCAAGTAGTGTAATACTTTAAGAAAACTGCAATAATTTTTATAGAATACTTGACAATTAAGCTATTTGCACAACTCATCGATGAATTGCGCGGGCCCACGTAACTCGTCATGTTGTGTGGTCCTCTGCCATTCTTCCTTCTTCTCTCCAATACCTCTTCTTTCCCAGAGATTCTGATCTTCTAATCTCTCAAATGAAGGGATAGGGGGTATTTATAGCCCCTCACACGTGTAAGTCCTTGAATCTTGTGCCATGGGACCCACCTTACGAGTGGCGCGCTACTCATCCCCTTTTGTAAAACACGAGTTGTGCGAACGCACTCAACTGACATGAGTTATACGGTCCCGCGCAACTCAATCATCTACGCAACTAGTCACTTATGGTCATTTTTCTTCGTTCTTTGCTTCTTTGCAATCTTCTTCATTTCTTTCATTTATCTTTTCTTCTCTTCTTTATTGATCTTAATTTTATGCTCCAACAGGGACCACCCTTGATGAGGATGGTCAGGCCTCCTAACACAAGGGAAGGGGTATAGAAATGAATTGTTCACCCAAAGTTTCCAGCAGTGCCGAAAATCACGACGAAGACTCAAAACCGTCGATAGGAAAGATAGAAGGCCGCAGTAAAGAGAAACAGAAAGGGAATGAGCATTCCCCTAGCCAAGCGCCGGACTTCCCCGTCCACTTTGGAAAGCTCCCATTTTAGATGAGCAAGTGGCGGTGAATGCGGTCGAGGCCGTCATACTAATTGAAGCACAAGACACTGTGGATCCACTAAACGATACGGCAACGTCGAAAGATTTTAAAGATGAAGACAGCTGCGTGCAATCTATCCAATTATTTGAGCGAAGATTGTTTCCCAGCAAAAGGGTGACTATTCAACAAACTCTCATCGATTGTGAATGTAGAAAAACATGCATCGACGACCGAATTCTCGACCGAACCTACAACCGAGGAGCTACTTAGCCAGATCGATAGAATCAGATCTGAAATAGTAGGGGGCAAGGTTTAAACAGTGAAATTATAGAGAGAAGAAATATGGAAGTGTGGTAGAATTGGATTCAAAGTGTTGAATATATAGACGCGAACGGAAGAGGTGAAAGTGCCCTAGTTTGTCAATTAGTGTGAGTGTTGAGTCTGCTAGACAGAAAAGCTCCATAGGAAGATCAATCAATCGTTTGCCTCAACCAGATGTGAGCCCGAACTCGCCACAGGTAAATCTAAGCCTCACATCCCATGTTCCAAAACACCAGGTAAATAAAACCCTTAAAATTGATTAGAATATCTTAGGGTTTTTGGGTTAGAAAACTTTTTCAAAATTTCAGAAAATCTCAGAGTTTTCTACCTCTGTCAATTTATCGATAGTATGATCGATATAATTGAGAAGTTCTGTCGATGTCCTCAAAGCTCACTTGATAATATCGAATGAGGACATAAGTTGTCCAGCAACCGCATATACTTCTGGACGGAATTATCGATGTATCGATAGCTGTATCGATATCATCAAAATATGAATCTCGAGTCTATCGAAATTGACATTTTGTGCCCCTGTTTTTTTTTTTTAAAAAAATCATAAAGACCTTCGATATATCAAAGTACCCCTCGATATCCTCGGAATTCAACTATCGATGATATCGGAAGGCCTTCGATGATATCGGTCTTGGACATTGTTAACCAACAATATTTTCAGGTGGTTTTTATCATTGGATCGAGGACACTCGATAGAATCGATATTCAAATATCGATGATATTGAGGCTAGATCGATTGCATCGACAATGGACATAAACTGTCCAGCAAGCTTAACTGGAAAATCCTTTGGATTTATCAATGCATCGACCCGACTACAGATATCATCGACATTCAAATTCCGATGATATCGAGTGTACCTCGATCATATCCTTGACCTGAAATATTTCAAAGGCATGTGTCTCTCATTATTCAAATGTCGAGGAATCGATCCTCGTATCGATGAAATCGGAGTTCAAAATCTGATGACATCGACGCGTGTTTCGACCAGCTAGCAAGATGTTTTAAAATCGTATGACATTTGAGTTTGTGTCATCGAGCGGCCAGTTGATGCAATCGAGAGTATAGGCTCGATGATATCGACCCTGCTCGATGATATCGAACTCTGTCATAAATGTGACCATTTTATATCCGTTGGAACTTTTTGCCTATATATAGAGAGCTTGTCTTTAGTTGCTGGTAGAGAAAGAAGAGAGTGCTTTTGAGTGTTTAACCTTTTATCATATACCCAAAGCCCTTTCTCTCATAGAAGTTCATCCTCTAATCCACCCTCTTCATTGACATTCAATAGAGTGGATTGGGGAATGAACTTCCGCATTCAAGGATCCTACTACTATTACCTTGATGGCAAATCATTAAGCTGGGATGCCTTGAATGCATAGATGATTGGAATCACTCTATATCCTTTATAGGAAAACATTTAAGAGAGTATGATTCCATCATAACCTTGACCCAACCCATCGCCATGTATTGGTACATCTTCTGAGTTGCGGTTCAAGGAAGCAGAAGATTCTTCATCAACAAAGGAGGAGATCTTCGACAATGTGCTGAATGAGACTCATCTACTTATCTATAAGTCAATAGAGTCCAAAGGACCCTTGTTATCATTCCTTTGTAGGATTGGGTCTAAGGTGTTTCTCACCCCTTGCAAGTCCTCTAGGAGGCCTCCAACGGGAGTGTACGTAGTGGGTGCTTTGTGTTGACCCTTGCTCTGTGGAGAGCATAAACAGTTAGGGCCTCGTAGGAGATCCTTGGCTAGTGTGCTTAAAAGTGAGTGCTTTGTGTTGACCCTTGCTCGTGAGAGCATAAACGTGTGAGGTTCCTTGTGTGGATCCTTGGCCAGTGTGCATAAAATTGGGTGCTATGTGTTGACCCTTGCTCGTGACAGCATAAACTGTCAGCCTAGGTGTAGGTTGTACTGGTTAAAGGTGAACCTGATTTAAAACCTAGGGTTTGAGGTGAACCATGTGAAATCTCCTTAGTGAAATCCGGCACACTCAAGGGTTGAGTGCGTCTGCCGGGAGTGGAGTAGACAAGTAGTCGAACCACTATAAAAGTGACTGTGTCTGTGATTGATATTTGTCTTTTTGTGATTTCTCTAAATACTTTCATATTTGATCACACCTTACACACAGTGACATCCATCATAAACTCTGATTTGTATCTTGTCCATTTTGTAAAGTAGTTCTATGGTTGGATCCTCTAGTTGACTTGGAAACCATTAGAGTTACTCTGATGAAATCCTGATTTATGTACATTTTCTCAGGATAGATTTGATAGGATTTTACATAACCATAAAATATCTAAAAAGTCCTATTCACCCCCTCTAGGACATATTAGCATATTCCGACTTTAACTTAAGCGGTCATTACTGCAATTTCAATTGGTATCAGAGCAGGTCTCTCTTAAAGGGCTTCACCACCTAGAGAGTGATCTTGACTGAAGTTGGCAATATGGCCAAAGGAGAGGGCTCATCTGTATCTAGACCTTCTATATTTGATGGTTCAAATTATGCTTATTGGAAGGCTAGGATGCACTAGTTTGATCATGATGTTTGGACATAGTCGAAACCGGATATGTGCCACCGAGCGATCAAATTGTTCTTGAAAATAGCACAACTATCCCCAAACCTAAATCCAACGAAATGTGGACTGCATTTGAGAAAGAAAAATAAACGTTTGAAGCAAAAGCAATGAATGCTATCTACTGTGCTGTGTCCCAAGAAGTATTCGTGTGACACATCTAAAGAGACATGGGGTCTATTGGAAACAACCCATGAGGGAGCAAGCACAGTAAAAAGGTCCTAGGTACAACTCTTAACATCTCAATTTGAACACATCAGAATGGAGGATGATGAGACCTTCATGGATTTTTTTAAAAAAAACTGAATATCATTTGTAATTCCAAGGGTGGATTAGGAAAGAAAGTTTTGGTCTAAAAATTTGTAGGAAAATACTAAGATCCCTACCAGAACGTTTCAACTCAAAAGTTTCAACCATTGAAGAGTAGGAATATGGATGAAATGAAAGTAGAAGAACTAGTAGGTTACCTATAAACTTTTGAACTACACTTCAAACAAACTCCTAAATCCAAAAATACTGTCCTCAAAACTTCAAAGAATACTTTAAATGAGGAAGATGAAAGTGAAAGGGAAAATGAAGATAAGGAAGTGGCTTTGTTGACTCAACGGTTCAGAAAGTTCTTTCATAGAAATCATGACCAACCATTTAAAGGAAGACAACTGGACAACAAATATTCTACTGGTAAATTTGGTAAAAAGACCAAGGAACCACAATGCTATACCTGTTGAAAATTTGGACATCTGTCTACTGAATGCCCAAATAGAAAAACCAAGGGAAATGCAATGGCAGTCACATGGGATGATATTGAAAAGTCAAATTCTGAATGTAGTGACTCAGAGAGTGATGGAGACCAAAAATCCTTGAAAATTCTTATGGTCTCCATAGCCTCCATCATTCCCATAAAAACTAAGAAAACCGAAGATCCTCAAGCCACTGAATCATTTCCATCTGATAATGAGGAAATAGAGAAAGAAAAAGAAGAAAAGGATAAACTGCAGGATGCTTATAATCAACTCTATAACCATAGCATCAATATCCTTAAAAGACTTGGAATAAATGAAAATGAAAATAAATTGCTGCAATTAGATCTAGGAAAAACATTGGAAATCAATACACACTTGATTAATGATCTACAATAATACCACTCTGAAAATGATAATCTGGAAAAGTAGCACGAATGACTAAAAAATCTGCCGCTTTAGGAAGTAACACTAGAACTACTCCAATTTGTCATTTATGTGGTGATTCAGGTCATTATAAGTTTGAATGCTTATCACCTAGGAAGACTCAACATAACTCTGGTGAGAATCATATTGGAAAATTCAAACCAACCAGAAAAATGCAAAATGTCTGGAGTCAACCTAGGGATATGGATAAAAGAGATTCACATCCATCACCACCTAAAATGACTAACAAGGAGCTATTGAATCAAGTGGTCGAATTAAACAAGAAAACAAAATCTACCACAGTTAAAAATCCTGTCATGAAATGGGTAATGAAAGAAAAGAGAAATTGTCTGGTTACTCACTCAAACCATATACCAGGCAATAAAACTAAACGGTACCTGGATAGTGGATGTTCAAGACATGTCACAGGTGACAAATCTCTCCTTATAATTTTTTCAGATCTTAATAATAGGATAGTCAGCTATGGAGACGGAAGCACCGCTAAGGTAATTGGACAGGGAAATATTAAAGGAATAGACTTGCTCAAAAATGAGAATGCTTTTTGCACAAAAGAATTAACTCACAATCTTCTAAGCATTTCTCAAATATGTGACAATGAGCATGTGGTTACATTCAATAAGGAAAAATGTGAAATCCTAGACCTCTCAGGAAAATCAGTAATGAAGGGTCCTCGCACAAATAACCACTGCTATGTCATCAAAGGTAAAGTAAAGGATGATCCCTATGCTCAGAAATATTGAGCATAGAAAAACAAGTCCAGGTCATGCATCGAGATCTGGATATTTACTGAAATGATGCAATTTTTGCTGAACTCTTAATGTTATATCTGAGGTCTCTCACCTTGTTTTTTTTTTTTTTTTTTTTTTTTTTTTTTACATAAACATCTTGATGTTTATAATTTTTGGATGTACAATACTTGTACAAAATTTTGTTGTGTATATGGTTAATTCAAAGATATTCTATACTATACATGGAAGTTTGTGGAAGTGCGGAAAAATGAAAATTATTCACCTTCGATATGTCTGTCGATAAATCATGTGAATTATCGATTACATCGACCAAGAATCAATATCATTGACGACTTCTCAAGTAACTGAAACGTCGGGACGGTTGGTCTTCCCTAGATCTCTTCATTGAAAACCTAAATTAGGTTATATCGATATCATCAGACCGATGTTCGATGATATACTGCTCGGTAAAAATCAGAAGATCAGAAAAAGAGTTTCATTTGTAGATCACAACTGGGCATTCCATATCTCAGAACAGTTTTCCTTACAGAATCCAAATCTTCCTTCATTCGAAGATGTCTAAAGACAAGGATCTGGTTCTTCCACAAAATGCCTCAACTGAGAGTAAGTAAAGTAAGAAGAAAGCAAGTGCCTCATCTTCATTTCCCAATCTTGAAATTGTGGCAGAACGGGCCGTTCATAGGAAGTGCATTGAATCCTTTGGGATCATCAATCTCTTAGAACTGATTGGATGGAGCAATATCGTGAATTTTGGAGGAGGATTTCAGCATAATCTTGTGCATCAGTTTCTGAACTTAATCTACAACGTTGAAAATCATCCTCCACTCATTTCAGTCGCTGTCATAAATCGGATTGGGCACATCACTCCTAGACTGATAGGTCGTCTGGTTGGTGTAGAAGTCACTAGGATACCTGTATCGGAGCGAAATATGAATGGTCTTGGTGTATGGGGAGAAGTTACTCGAGCGTTGTGTAACGAAACTACGATACCCAGAAATGCTAGGAATGTTCTTCATGTTAAGCATCTTAATCCCGCATATAAAATCCTTCACAACATCTTCAGCACGAATGTTTATCCCTCTGAAGTCTCTGACAACAAGACTCCTCCATACATTCTCAATATTTTGTATGATGTTCATCAAGGTATTCACGTGTGTCTACCCACTCTTCTTCTACAACAGTTAATCCGGGTGACTACAGACGAATACATCACTATACTTCTGTTTCCGTGTCTTATGTCCAAGCTTTCCCGACAGTTTGGGCTGCCTCCTACTAATGATCTCCCACACCCGTGTACCTGGTTCAACTACGAAGACATTTGCAAACTGGATATCATTGACGACGTGTTTCGTGGTGGAAAAACTAACTCAACCTCAGGCAAGGGTGATCTTGTGCATAGTCCCGACTCTGTCAAAATCACTAAAGCTTGCACTGGACACGACATTGTGCAACACCTTCTGGATGGACAATCTCACATGATGAAACGTCTTGATGACTGTGAAGCATGTCTTTTAGAGATCAAGCACCTACTAATGGCTTTGCAACGTTCTACAAAACGAATTCTCGATTCCCAACCCGAGCAATAAGTTCTCCAAGCTTTCGTTATTTGTAGTGCGTCTTTCCATTCATCACATACCTGGAATCTCCCTGGGATGTCTAGGGCATAAATATCTTTTTGAATGCCCTTCGCTCATATTAGTGTGTGTGATGAAGTACTAACTTGTAGAACTTGACGAATTAGTTTTTGAATATACTCTTTTTGGGTGCCCATGCATGGGCTTGGTTTTTAGATGACTGTTATATTACTGCCAATCTTAGGTGGTATATATATATATATATATATATATATATATATATATATATATATATATAATATATATATATATATATATATATGGATATTGGGGGCTTTGGCTGATTATAATTCTCACCTCTTTACTGCCCTTGTTCTATCTGATTATCTTTGTAAAAGGGTGGTGATACATAGTGTGCTTAATCTTTATATTAACTGCTTGATATTTTGCTCTCTTTGATCTCCCGATGCATACATATTCTCCGAAATGAAATGTTATTTATCTATTATGTGCTCTGGATGTTGGTTCTCCCAAAGTACTTCAACTTCAGTCAATATCAACTGCTATATTTACCTTTGTCAATGATTGAAAAAAAGGGGGAGAACATTTCAAACACCCTGAAAGGAAAATTGTATATCTACTTGAATGGTGATGCAGGTGTTAGGGGGAGCAGCTGCACCAAGATAGGGGGAGAATGTTGTTAAGGGGAGCAGCTACTGATTGTGTGTATGGTTTCACTAGACATTGTAAAATTTATAAAATACATGTACACACAATTTAGGATATGTTTGTCTAGATGCTATTCTAGGGTGTTTTGGCATTTTGTCACGTAATTGACATAGGGGAAGATTGAAAGTGCCCTGGTTTGTCAATTAGCATAAGTGTTGAGTCCGCTAGACAGAAAAGCTCCATAGGAAGATCAATCAATCGTCTGCCTCAACTGGATGTGTGCCCGAACTCGCCACAGGTAAATCTCAGTATCACATCCCATGTCCCAAAACACTAGGTAAATAAAACCCTTAAAATTGATTAGAATATCTTAGGGTTTTTGGGTTAGAAAACTTTTTCAAAATTTCAGAAAATCTCAGAGTCTTCTACCTCTGTCGATTTATCGATAGTATGATCGATATAATTGAGAAGTTCTGTCGATGTCCTCGAAGCTCACTCGATAATATCGAATGAGGACATAAGTTGTCCAGCAACCACATATACTTCTGGACGGAATTATCGATGTATCGATAGCTGTATCGATATCATTGAAATATGAATCTCAAGTCTATCGAAATTGACTCTATAAAATCGACAGTAGAGATTTTGTGTCCCTATTTTTTTTTTAAAAAAATCATAAAGACCTTCGATATATCGACTTACCCCTCAATATTCTCAGAATTCAACTATCGATGATATCGGAAGGCCATCGATGATATTGGTCTTGGACATTGTTGACTAACAATATTTTTAGGTGGTTTTTATCATTGGATCGAGGACACTCGATAAAATCGATATTCAAATATCGATGATATCGTGGCTAGATCGATTGCATCAACAATGGACATAAACTGTCCAGCAAGCTTAACTGGAAAATCCTTTGGATTTATCGATGCATCGACCCAACTACCGATATCATCGACATTCAAATTCCGATGATATCGAGTGTACCTCGATCATATCCTTGACCTGAAATATTTCAAAGGCATGTCTCTCTCATTATTCAAATGTCGAGGAATCAATCCTCGTATCGATGAAATCGGAGTTCGAAATCCGATGACATCGACGCGTGTTTCGATTTCTCAACCAGCTGCCAAAATGTTTCAAAAGCGTATGACATTTGAGTTTGTGTCATCGAGCGGCCAGTCGATGCAATCGAGAGTATACTCTTGATGATATCGAACTCTGTCATAAATGTGACCGTTTTATATCTGTTGAAACTTTTTGCCTATATATAAAGAGCTTGTCTTTAGTTGCTGGTAGAGAAAGAAGAGAGTGCTTTTGAGTGTTTAACCTTAGATCATATACCCAAAGCCCTTTCTCTCATGGAAGTTCATCCTCCAATCCACCCTCATCATTGACATTCAATAGAGTGGATTGGGGAATGAACTTCCGCATTCAAGGATCCTACTGCTACCACCTTAATGGCAAATCATTAAGCTGGGATGCCTTGAATGCATAGATAATTGGAATCGCTCTATATCCTTTATAGGAAAACATTTAAGAGAGTAGGATTCCATCATAACCTTGACGCAACTCGTCGCCATGTATTGGTACATCTTCTGAGTTGCGGTTCAAGGAAGCAGAAGATTCTTCATCAACAAAGGAGGAGATCTTCGACAATGTGCTGAATGGGGCTCATCTACTTATCTATAAGTCAATAGAGTCCAGAGGACCCTTGTGATCATTCCTTTGTAGGATTGGGTCTAAGGTGTTTCTCACCCCTTGCAAGTCCTCTAAGAGGCCTCCAACGGGAGTGTACGTAGTGGGTGCTTTGTGTTGACCCTTGCTCTATGGAGAGCATAAACAGTTAGGGCCTCGTAGGAGATCCTTGGCCAGTTTGCCTAAAAGTGAGTGCTTTGTGTTGACCCTCGCACGTGAGAGCATAAATGTGTGAGGTTCCTTGTGTGGATCCTTGGCCAGTGCGCCTAAAATTGGGTGCTATGTGTTGACCCTTGCTCGTGGGAGCATAAACTGTCAGCCTAGGTGTAGGTTGTACTAGTTAAAGGTGAACCTGATTTAAAACCTTGGGTTTGAGGTGAACTGTGTGAAACCTCCTTAGTGAAATCCGACACACTCAAGGGTTGAGTGCGTCTGCCGGTAGTGGAGTAGACAAGTAGTCGAACCACTATAAAAATGACTGTGTCTGTGATTGATATTTTTCTTTTTGTGATTTCTCTAAATGCTTTCATATTTGATCACACCTCACACACAGTCACATCTATCATAAACTCTAATTTGTATCTTGTTTATTTTGCAAAGTTGTTCTATGATTGGATCCTCTAGTTGGCTTGGAAGCCATTAGAGTTACTCTGATGAAATCCTGATTTATGTACATTTTCTCAGGATAGGTTTGATAGGATTTTAAATAACTATAAAATATCTAAAAAGTCCTATTCATACCCCTCTAGGACATATTGACATATTCTGACTTCAACTTAAGCGATCATTACCGCAATTTCAAGAGGCATTTATTGTGAAATCATGATTATTTCGGCCGAACAACTAAAAGAGATATGTGTAAATAGGAGATTCATTCGACGCGACCGATACTGACGATAACGGTCGAAGGTGGTCGCATTTGGGTAGCTTGTGTGGGCATTTATGACAGCATTAATTAAGTGTCAAACGTCGCTGTTAGTTTCTTTGAAAGAACAACAATGAGGGGAGCAATGTTTGTATCCAATCCGGCCAACTCCTGTTTTTAGCCAATTATGGAAATTTATGTGTGATATGTACAGACACGCATGCTATAGGTGCTGGATCTTCTGCAAATATGTACGATTTTTTCTAGGAAAACGGAGCCACAACATATCATCCACGACCGAACATCACCCAAGTGGTCGACAAAGGTGTGACCGAATTCAGATGACCAAATGACAAGTGTCCAATTGTTGAATTCGCATGATCATTGGACAGCTGGCTGAAAGAGAGGTCAAGGGAGCAAGAACGTGGGAATCATCTAGAATCATAGTAATGGAGAACGATTACAATAGCCGTCGGAACTTAGGAAAGGTCCAGAGCTATTGGATCAAAGCTTATAAATAGCAATGCAAAGCAAGCAAAAATTTCATCTTATACCAAACCCATCAAATCAAAATATATCTTTCAATTTTATCTTTGCAATTATCCTGTCAATTTACATTCCTTAGTGTAATCATTTACTTTCCCTATTGAGTAAATTACTTTTCTTTGCATAATCGTTTACTTTTCGAACTTGACATTTACATTCCGTAGTGTAATCCGTAGCATTAATCCAGTAGTTGATAACTTTAGCTGTATTTGGAGTTTACGCTGACACGTTGAACTTCATTTGATTATCCAAGTAGTATCCTTCAATAATAAATAATAGCTGACTTTAAGGATTTCTTTCTCATTTCATTTAATCTGTACTAAAAAGTCCTTTCGTATGGAAGGCGGAGTAACCCACCATCAAAGGATGAACCCCGCCCTCTTACTATCGCCTGGTCCATTTACACATTGAATGAGTGGCTGAATAGGCGACCGATCTTCACAAAACTTGGTTATACTGTGTCTGCCTACTTTGACACTCGGGGTCATTGTTATTCGACTTGAATTGGAGCCGCAATCCCAATTTTGACATGCCCGCAACCACCCATGCTAGGAAAGAAATGGACGAACAAGACTGTGTATCATCAACATCATAATACATGGTGGCATGCTAATATCTACGAATGCATCAGTCTATCTCTAACTCGCTAATTGTTTGATTTGTATACCGAGAGGGATGATAGAGGATGTGCTAGTCCAAGTTGATAAAATCCACTATCCAATAGATTTTATTGTCTTGGATGCATAACCAATCATTGATGCAAGCACTCATATTCCTGTCATCCTTGGCTGACCATTTCTAGCCACATCAAATGCTATAATCCATTGTAAGAATGAAATTATGAAACTATCCTTTGGGAATATGACACTTGAATTGAACATGTTCAACATGTGCAAACAATAGGAGGATGGTGATGACATCCTCAAGATTAACTTGATAGATTCATTCATGGAAGATAAGCCACTTTTGACTTTATAGTCTGATACTTTAGAGGTGTGCTTGGCCCACTCCATTGATTTAGATGATGACATAATTAGGGAGATGGATGTATTTCTTGATGGTACGTGGTAATTAAAACTAACCAGTGGAGGCCTGAATTTGAAAGATTACCTCAAACTGACTCAAAGCCTCACCATTAATGTCAAGGCACCAAAGCTTGACCTAAAACTTTTGCCTGCAGATCTTACATATGCCTACTAGATAGATTGACAAGTACTTTAATGTCATCAAGATTTTCTTTGTAAAGTTCTCTTTGGTCGCTAGACAGATTTGTCCCTTTTTCAATGCAATTGATCAGACCTTCGATACCATCGAAATTTGAATATCAATGCCATTGAATTGTCTTCGATGCAATAAAAAATATTAAAATTTCCTTGAAAGCTTGCTGGATAAACTGGTCCATATTTTGTCAGGCCCGTATCCTAGTCCGTACCGTTCCTTAGACTTCTGCGGTCCTCCCAGTCGAATTTCGGTGACCCGCGTCACGTAAATAGCATTTGCACACAACCTTAAGTCGCACCCTGTCGACTCGACCAGAGACTTGTACCCTTGTGACCACACCGTCGCTACGGTTCCAACGCCTCGTCTCACACGCCAATGCGATACCCAAGCCAGGAGTTGTGGGCCCGCATTTATTTCGAGAAAACGTTGTGCATTGCAATCCCGAGAAGAGAATCTCTACAATCTATCAAATCAATCCCTTCAATCAATCAAGTATAACACCCATCCCTCTCTCACCTAAAAGTCAATACAACTCATGCCTCTCATGTTACTCTCTTACACAACCCATACCACCCATCACCCGTCACACCCATCTCTCTCCCTTACAACCACCCCCCCCCCCCCCCCCCACTCTCTCTCTCTCTCTCTTCCCTACCCATTTTTCTAAGCAACCAAAGAGGAGAGATCAATCATCCAAGCTTCCCAAGGAGAATCTAGGTGTGGCCCACTTCCTACCCCAAAACCCTCATCTCAACCCTTCAACCTTCATCATCTACCATCAAAGAAGAAGCCAAGGAGCTTAGCTTGTCATGGATCCAAGAAGAAGAGTAAACAGTGGGTGTTTTGTAGGGTCAGATTGCAATTTTGTGATGAACTAAGTGGGGCCTACTGATTGATGGTATGAATCCTATTTGGGACCCATCTTGATATATGTATTGTAATCCTAGGAGGGCCCATAGTAACGGGGTCCCTCTATCGTGCGTCGTCTCTCTCTCTCTCTCTTTCCCTTGTATGATGGCCCACCTTGTGGTATGTATTCTATCCACGCTGTCCATCTAGTGGACCAACCATATCGCCCATCAAGTGGGTCCACATAGGTGGTGAAATCCCACTACAGCATGAGTGAGCGGTGGTGCACACCCACCTGTTGAAAAGGGAGGCTAAGGACGCTGCTAGCAGCGTCCAGGGCTGCAACGTCCCAGCATGCTCCTAGTAGAGAGGGGGTTGTGGGACCAAAACGCCCCCACATGTCGTTGTATTTAATCCACACCGTCCATCCATTTTCCCAGCTCATTTCAGGCGTTGAGCCAAATAATGAAGCCCAACCGAATCTCTGGCAGCCCATATTGTAGAAACCAATAGTTTTGAGTGATATTAACTGTTGCGGCCCGCTGTGATGTTTCTACACATAGAAACATGCTAGATATGGGGCTTGTTAGACCTGTCTCGAGCCTGGGAACCCAACCGGCGGAGTGGATCCTCCTGATGTGGGCCCCACTTATGAAAATCTAAAGTGTAAAAAAAAAGGTTGACGTTGCTGCTGCCAGCGTCCTACTGCTTGTAATAATGGGCAGGATCAGTGGGCCCCACCACAGTCCCCACCATGATGCATGTTGAACATCAACACCATCCATTTCCCCTTTAATTATTGGGATATCCCAAGATTAGTCGTACACGGAACTCAGGTGGTCCACACTACAAAAGCAGAAGGAGATTGAACGTCTACCATTGAAACCCTTTTTGGGTCACAAAAGTTTGGATCTATATGAAATTTATTTTTCCTCTTAATTCAGGTCTTTGTGACATTATGATCAGATTGGATGGAAAATAAACGTTATGGTGGGCCCCACGTGGGACCCACCTCTGTGAAGCGGATTGGCTGGTGTATAACAGCTATATAGCTGCCATATTGATGTCCATAAGTTTTGTGGGTCTGATCACAGGTATGTGTTATATCCAAACCATCCAACCACCGTCTAGATGCGTGGACGGTGGGGCTTGCCTTGATACGTGGGGACCAGCATATATATGTGTTGTTTACCCATGCCATTCGTTCAGATGTGGGACCCACCTTATGTGATGTGAATGCACACCATCCAGTGGTCTGGACGGTGGGAACCCACCTTGATATATGTATTCTATATCTACTATGTCCACTCTTGGACGGTACATGTGGGGCAGATCGTGATGTATGGGTCTTATCCACACCGTCCAGCCCGCTGGACGGTGGAACCCACCTCATGTATGCATTGTATATTCACGCCATCCATTTGTTTTCTGATGCGTGGGGCCACCTTGATGTATTGTTTATTCACACTATCCATCGGGTTGGGACGGTGGCGGACTCCTTCATGATGTATGCACTCTATACCCTCGCTGTTCGTCCCTTGGACGTGAGGCCCACCTTGTGATGTGTTGTATATTCACACCGTCCATCCACATGACCCCCACAAGATGTAAGTGTTTTATCAGCGCCGTCCAGCCTGTGGACCCCACATGTGATGCATTTCAGGCCCATCTTGTAGGCCCACTTTGAGATATATGTTGTTCATGTGGCCCATGAGTGAGACCCGACGTGTTGTATATGAAGCCCATATGATGCGGTCTATTATGATGTGGCCCATGAGTGAGGCCCGACGTGTTGTATATGAAGCCCATGTGATGTGGCCCATTGTGATATGTGAGGCCCATATGATGAGGCCCAGTGTGATGTATGTGAGGCCTATGTGATGAGGCCCATTGTGATGTATACGAGGCCCTTATGATGAAGCCCGTCGAGAAGTATATTAGGCCCTTGTGTGAGGTCCATTGTGATGTATATTGGGCTCTTGTGTGAGGCCCATTATGTTGTATGTAAGGCCCTATGTGAGGCCATGGGCTCCACTATATGTTTAGCCCGATGAGGGGCACTCCTTGGGAGCAATGTTGGTTGAATGTCCACATTGATGGGCAATGATGGTTAAATGTCCACATTGTGACCTTCCCTTAGGCCTCATTCGGCCCATTCTTGATATGAGTAGGCCGTTTAGGCCCATCCTTGATATGCGGAGAGTACATCATCATCATATAACATGCTTAGTATAGCTCCATGATCCATGCCCATGCGCATCATATATATATATATATATGTACTTAAATGTAATGCATACATGATATATGGTAGGCTCCACATGGGGACCCACCTATGTTATATATATTCACGCCTTCCACCATCCAGGGATCTGACGGTGGAGCCTACACATTTCACTCACGCTGTCTGTTCACTCCCCAAGTATAGGGTTGTGATGTAGTAATAAACTCGGTAAGACCGAGGTCGAATCCACAGGGACTGGTCGTCACAATTCAAATTCACGATTCTCCTTAACTAATTCAACAAATAAAAGATCAAATGGCTAACACAAATCTATGGAAAAATAACTATTGAGAATAAGGAAGAAATTCAATCAGAGAGAGCACTAGGACTTTCGAATCCACCCCTAATTATCCTAACCATTGTTTTGTCTGTTAATTCACCTTAAATTAGATTGATCCACTTATCTAGAAAAGCACAATCTGTGTCCTTAATCGGGCATACAGATTGTCTAATTCCTTCAAGCAATGCCATGAATAACATATCCCATGTCCAAATCGGGCATATGGAATATGCAGTTCAGTAAAGCACCCTGTTCTTCCTCTATAGAAACCTGTTCATGATTAGATACAAGCACCTAGAATAAGCATCCAAACCACATCCATCCATAGACTCAAAAGTTCATAGATGGAGAGTATAGAATTTAAAACAATCAAGCACACTAAGGAAAGAAACAAATCAATTTAATTAAAGTAAATCAACATAGAACAAAGGGTATTCAAATTAGGGGTTTCATCTCAGCCCTAGCTGAGAGATTAGTTACCCATAAAATCCATTAAACAGATGGATAAATAAAAAATAAAAATTCATAAAGGAAAATTCAAACCAATTTCTCTCTCTCCTCTTTCTTCTCTCTCTTCTCTTTCTTCTCTCCCTTGCTGTAGATCTGGAGCTCCTCCCTGGTTCTGAATGCCTTTCCCACGTCCAAAACTCCCCTTTTATAGCTGCTGGATGGCTGGAATCGGTGGCAGAGTCGTAGAAGGACTCGGAGTACAAATTTTCGCAGTCGTGATCGGTGGGCCCCACAGAGGCATTTTCTGGAAAATCCACCCCTTCCATTGGATTCAGGACGAAATTTCAGTCAGGAATGGGTGGTTTTGAATGTCCATTAACGCGGCCCAGAGAAGAAAATACAAAAAGATCAGTTTTGAACGTCACCGGGTAGCCCTTTTGTGACCTCTGTATCACGCATGTGTGTACGCATGGGAGTGAACTATCAGCATGGTTTTGTAGTATTCATGGCCCTCTACAAGATGGACGGATCAGATCGTCCAGACAGGCGACGTGTGGGGCCCACAACCTTTCGCAAAAACGGCCAGTGTCGTTCGTTCGCTGCCGCGTACGCGAAAACAGAGACGCGGTTTGCTTCTGCTGTGACAATGGCGGGGCCCATTTTTGATGTCGTTTACGAAATCCAGTCCGTCTACCGAATTCCTCTCGGAATTTCGGTTGGAAATATGTGATTTTCATCCATTTTTGATGAGGCCCACATGGTTTTCTGTTCCACCGTCCAATCGACATTTGAACGGTTAGGTTTTAATCTTGATGATCATTCTCGATTCTGACACCTAGGCGTGGTTGAGACACACCCTGGGACTCTGATGGACGGCCCGGATCATGCATTTGATGGACGGTGTGGACTCACAACCGAAACTCAAATCCGGCAGCGTTAACGCTGAAACGGATTTCCGTTTTTGCGGAAGAAGTCGGTCAGCGCTTGCGCTGACCGTCTTAGTCGTCCGGTGCACGGCTTGTGCATTGGATGCATGGTGTACATGCATCACATATGGGACCCACTATGATGTTGTTTCCAAAATCCAATCCGTCCATTCCTTTTTTCAGACTATTTTAGGCGTTGAGTCCAAAATTTAGCCAATTCCAGATATCAGGTGGGCCCAGAATCGATAATTATTGGGCTGATCTGACCGTTGGACCACTTCCCGAGATCTTCAAGGGCTGAAATTTAATATGTACGGTTGATTTACGGGCCCCATCACATGTATGAAGTTTTGAGTTGATCGGATGGCGGGAAACATGTGATCTTGCATTCTGGACCCTTTTCGGGCTCCTTTGGCTTGCTTTCCTCAGATCTCAGGCGTGTGAACTCTTCATTATTGGTCCTCTGAGGTTCATCCTATGCTTCGGTGGCTTTGGATCATCAAATCCATGCTTTTAATCCTCTTTTCAGTCCAACGCTCATTATTACATCCTGCAACAAAAATACAATTAAAATATGATGTTTAGGCATTATCATGTACGTAAAATAGGTAATGATCGGGGTCTGATATGCAATATTTGACCCTGATCACAACCCCCAACCAGCATTTTGCTAGTCCCGAGCAAAACATGCGAAAAATAATTTCAGAAATAAAAGACGATTCCTGTAAATTCAAGTGACTTGTGAACTGATAGTCGAGATGTGATCATTCTACGATTCATGCATGGTGAGTGGAATTTTCTCCTGGAATGAAGTTTACTGTAAATTTCATAATCAAGTTCAAAATATTAAGCCATGAATTAAAATATTCCATTAGTGTATAGTGTATTCTTGGCTTACGATCATTAAGAGATCCGATTGTTAATTTCATGATATCATTGGTAATCAACGAAGCTCATGTCACCCAGATCTGGAACCAACACTTGCCTTACAGATTAACCTTTCATTCTACCATTTTTATTTTTATTTTTATTTATTTATTTATTTTATGAATAGTACGCCAAGGAGGAGAATCAAATCCGCACCTATAGGGAGCAAACCTATGGTGAAAATTTGTCGCCTAAATCTTTCTTATGTCGACTATGAGGAATCGAATCGTCATCTATAGGGAGCAAACCTATGAGGACGATTATGCGACTTCTTCTTTCAATTCTTCTTTATAGACTGATGCTAAAAATGTTTTTCAGGCTGGTTCCTTTCATGCTTAGTGATTACCATGTTATCAATTAATATCGAACTGAAAACTTAATGAGTAAACGAGATCTGATATGTGGAATCATGGTTCAATCAATGTTTACAACTTCTAATCGTGGATTAACAATTCAAACTTAAGTGTGAAATCTACCAGACAACCGAATCCAAGAGTCATAAATTTCTCACATTCTGAATCTTGTAATTTCAAAATCACAACTATCCTTCAAAATCTCTTTGAATTAAATGGAAATTCCAGAAAAATTTGAAAAATTTTCACAATTTTTGCTCAAGACCAAGAAAATACTGATTAGGTAACCTAATCTCCCACCCCAACCTAAAATCTACATTGTCCTCAATGTAAAAGAAATAAGCATGCAATGCACATGAGACAATGAAAAGAAAAGAGGAGTAGGGAAAGATAGTACCTGGATGGAGAATCAAGAAGCTCTCAAAAATATCAGCGTAAAAGCGAGTCAGCACAAGAGAGAAATCAGTAAAATAAAAGATCCTACCTATACCACTTTCGCAGGTGCTCTCGATTGCATTTAGCATATGCAACAAGCCTTTAAACCCCTAGGTTACCCCTAGTGGACGAGTTGTAGTCTCGTGAGGGTTTGCAGTAATGATACCCACAAACATTGAACTAACTAATCAGGGAAAAAGAATCAAATGAAATGCTGGGTTGCCTCCCAGGAGCGCTAAGTTTAACGTCTTCAGCCAGACAAGAACGGACCATGAATTCATTAATCTTTAAGACCAGGGTCCGCCAAAGAACTTATCTCAACACGTGGTTAACCAATCCCAGACAAGTGATGTGAGTTCCCGTTCATTGAACCACCTTGATTGGATGAAGAAAATGGCGGGGCCCGTTCCCTCTAACGAAAGCTAAAAAAAGGGGGCCTTGTTATTATCCCTTCGGACCCTCACGTTAGTTGGACAGAACTATGGAAATACTTGACAAATATAATTTGTGATTTTAGTAGACTCTTTGGTGACCTTTGGCCGCAAGAATACTTGGACCGAGTTCACAAACACGACCCTACAGGTGATGATTTTCCTCTCCTTAAACTTTCCATCCCTAACTAGACCAGAAATAGTAGCTATATTTATGTAAATGGCTAGTTAGACTAGTGACAAACTGTGTGTGGGAATAGACTGTATTCGCTTGACTTGTCTATTTAACATGCTTACTATCGTTTAGACTCTTGATTACTCTGAACTGCTTATGTGAATAATCTAACCGTTCATGTCATGTATCTTATCTTAACTCAGTTAGTGTGTACTGATAGAAATATATGTGTTGTTTCTTATTCCCTATTCATGATAAGATCTATGTTGGTGTTATGATGACGTGACACACATACTGTTGAAATCTCTCTATGGGAAGTTCTAAGCAAAGGAGAGTCCGTACTTACGGTGTAATCGGATTAGATGTGATGTGAGTAGGCCCTTGACATGGAGGTTTTGGTTGTTGGTATTTGAACATGGGGTTTACCATCCATGTGTGGTTTCACCTAACTGACTTGGGATGAACTTCACAACCTTTATAATATCGTTGTTAGCTCGTCTTTGAACCATTCATGCCGTCATGCTTTAATCGCCATGTTTAATGATTTCAAAACTTCATCCCCCAGTCGGCATTGGTGGTGCCCCTTTTGCATTGACTTGATTGATCACATGTTGGTGGGTACTACACACACCCTAAGACGGTAGCCTCATGGGTCGGGGATGGTGGTCATGGGACACTATGCCCGAGCGGTCGGCCTAAGCTAGACCATGCGCTGCCCGTAGTGACATGAGCTTAATTAAATTGGTTGAGTGTAATTGGACTAATGACGAATTGGCTAATCATGCGTGCATGGCACAGACCAACATCTATTGCTATCGTATGTGATGTACGTATTTGTCCGACTTGATGTTTTTTCCAGGTTGATGATGTCCGACTGGATGCTTTTCCCATTTCGATGATTGCATGGGTGATGAGTCCACTGTCCGCACGGATGAGCATCCCCAGGGCGATGATTGCATTCCATACATCTATGCACTTAATAAGACTGCATCTATTGTGTTTTGGATTACCTGTGTTTTTATGTATTCCTTGTTTAGGGCGGCGGTGTGTAATCTTGAGGGGAGATCACACTGAGCTGGCCACTCATTCATCAATGTCCAACCGTACAGAGGACGCAGGTATAGAAGCAGATGAATACGCGACTGACTTGGAGGCAGTGGCGGTCGAGGAGGAGTTCTGCATCGAGGAGCCGTAGCAGGAGGCGGCTGCCTACTTTGGGCTAAACTAGTAGATTAGCTCTTTACTTTAATTTTTAGTACATTTAGGAACTTAAGAAACATGAGGCTATATAATTGGCCCCCAGCTGAGTGGGCCATAATATTGTTCGTATGTTAGTTCAGATATATATTATGTTTCCTTTCCCACTATCTGCACTTTGATTTACTCGTTGATTAACATTATCTTTAACTAACTCATGGGTTCTTGGAATTCGAGTCGTGCACTCGGGTTCTGAAAACCAGGGCATTACAAGTTGGTATCAAAGTAGAGTATGAGACAGCCTGGTTATGGGATCAACATACCTACCTTAAGAGATTAACTTAGGCAAAATATAGAAACTTCCCTAAGAAAGATAGCTAGGATGAATGAACATAAAAATAAGAGCACTAAGGCCCCTTAGGCATGCAATTGTCAAGCTCTCTGACCCTTATAATGCTTCATACTGATTAGAACCGTTCTTCTCCCTTCTATTCCGTGAACCATGAAAATCTAATCTCATAGGAAGCCATGCCACTAGTAAGGCGATCCCGTCAGACCAACACGGTCGACATCCATCCCATCCTGTCAACGGAGCGCAAGCGGGAGCGCAGCCTGATCTACACGCCAGGCCTTCCGCCCGGAGTAGCAAATGGGGACACGAGGTCTGAGGCTGTAGGAGACTCTCTCTCCCCTCTGATAGTCACTTCTGGGATGCCCTCGCAGTACTTCGGGACACGAACCCTTTGGCCGAACCCTCAGAGAATGTACACGCAAATCCACCAATGGAAGCAGCAGCCTTTGCAACATTTGTGCAAAGGCCTGCCACTCTGCAGCAACAACAGGACATGTTCATGTGACAGCAGCAGGACATGAACACACTAATGATGGAGTCCTTGAGGAGCAGGGACCGTGGGGAGGCGTCTCGGGAAAGATATAGCAAGGGCGCAGATATCTTTGAGCTGTTCCAAAAGCTTCGGCCGCCAACATTTGAAGGGGCAAAAGACCCAGTGCAGGTGGAGCACTGGTTGGTAAGGATTTTCAAAATAATGTGACCCCTGGAATGTACTAACTCAAAGATGGTGAGCTTAACAACCTACTTATTAGAGGGGGAGGCAAAGAATTGGTGGCAAAGCTTGGAGCGGAGTGTCCCGGCCACTTACTCCTGAACATGGGCGGGATTCAAGGCAAAATTCCTAGAAAAGTATTTCCCGCGGTCATGCCGCGTTGAGAAGATCGCTCAGTTTTTACGGCTGGAGCAGGGGAGCCTTACATTTGCTAAGTACGAGGCCTGGTTCGACGAACTCTCCCGGTATGTGCCTAAAGCCTCGGAGGATGCCGAATACAAATTACAGAAGTTCAAGGAGGGACTTAAGCCAGGGATCCAGTCGCGGCTATGTGCCTGGGATTTTGAGGACTTCACAGAACTAGTAGATAAAGCCATGCGAATCGAGAAAGACTTCGAGCGGACCCCGAGGACCCGCCCTCCAGCTAGAGACACCCTGTTTAGACCAAGGTAGGCACCTCTCACTCCACCTACTCCTGCAGAGAGGTCCAGGCCTGTACTGGCGTGAGCTCCTCCCTTGCCCTCCGGTGGAAGTTGCGGCTACTATGGCAAAACAAACCACCTCACCCGTAACTGTTTCCAAAGGATGCGAGACCAGGGCATTCCACTCTCGGCAAATCGACCACAGTAGAACCAGGCTGCAGCTAGAGTAGCACTCAGGCCTCAGCAGCCCAGACAAGGGCCTCCAGCTTAGCAGAGAGCTCCCCAGGCTAGGGTATACGTCGTTGCTGCTACGGAAGCAGAGCAGGACCCCTTGCAGACCATCTACGGTACTGCCCACATGAATGGTACCCCTGTACTTACTCTTTTCGATTCCTGTGCAACTCTATCCTTTATTAATTTTGCTATTGTATCTTGACTAGCATTGAACACCACTAGGATGTATGTTCCCTTAGTTGTAGCATCCCCTATGGGCAAGTTTGTCGAAACTGATAAGGTATGCAGAGCATGTCCCATCATGCTCACAAATCGCGAGGTTACCGTGGACCTAATTGTCATGCCTGTCAGGAAGTTTGACGTCATCCTTGGGATGGACTGGCTCATGTTGGTGCGTGCGGTCATGGATTGTCGCGACAAAACAGTGACAATATCCATCCCAGGGAAGGCCTCTTTCACTTTGAAAGGGAGGAGCAGATGCCAAGAATTCTAGAGCTTGCAGGTTCTAGAGGAAGCTCAATCAGTGGAAGTCACCATTAGAAGGATACCGATAGTCCGAGATTTCCTCGAAGTATTTCAAGAAATACCAGGGCTACCCCCTAGAAGAGAGATAGACTTTTGCATTGACCTCAAGCCAGGGACTGCTCCTATATCACTCCCTCTGTTTCGCATGCCTCCTTGCGAGATGGAGGAGTTGACGAGTTAGATTGATGAGCTACTAGCTCAGGGCTTTATTCATCCCAGCGTTTCTCCCTGGGGAGCGCCGGTCCTCTTTGTTAAGAAGAAGGACGGGTCGATGCATCTCTGTATAGACTACAAGAGACTAAACGATGCAACGATCAAGAACAGATATCCCCTACCACGTATCGATGACCTATTTGATCAGTTGAAAGGCGCCAAGTACTTCTCCAAAATAGACCTGCATTCAGGATATCGCCAGTTGAGGATCTGAGATGAGGACATCCTGAAGACGGCCTTCAGGACTCGTTATGGGCACTAGAGTTCCTGGTGATGTCTTTCGGTCTCACAAATGCTCCGTCAGTTTTTATGGACCTTATGAACCGAGTCTTCATGCCTTACCTAGACCGGTTCATAATCGTGTTCATTGATGACATCTTGGTCTACTCCAAAAGCTAAGAGGAGCATGAGCAGCATCTGCGTATGGTCCTAAGTACGCTAAAGGATAACCAACTGTATGCTAAGTTGTCCAAATGCGAGTTTTGGGAGAAGGAAGTGAAATTCTTGGGGCACATAGTAAAACTAGAGGGAATAGCAGTCGATCCAGCTAAGGTGGAAGCAGTATCTAAGTTGGAGCAGCTCACTGCAGTGACCGAAGTTCCGAGTTTCCTGGTTATGGCCGGGTACTACAGACGCTTTATTAAGGAATTCTCTAGAATTGCACGACCACTCACTCAACTGACAAAGAAGAACGCCCGATTCATATGGGATGAGAACGCAGAAGCAGTGTTCCAGGAGTTGAAGATGAGATTAACTTCTACGTCGGTGCTCACTCTCCCACAAGAAGGGGAGAAGTTCGTGGTATATAGTGATGCCTCGAAGTTGGGCCTCGGCTGCGTTCTAATGTAGAATGACAAAGTGATCACTTACGCCTCTCACCAATTGAAGAAGCACGAAGAGAACTACTCGACTTACAACCTGGAACTGACAGTCGTGGTTTTCACCTTAAAGATATGGCGGCATTACTTATACGGAGAGAATTTTCAGCTATTCTGCAATCATAAGAGCCTGAAATACATATTCATGCAGAAGGATCTGAATATGCACCAGCGTCGATGGATAGAAACACTCAAGGACTTCCACTTCGCTATCTCATACCATATTAGCAAGGCAAACTCCATGGCCGATGCTCTGAGTCGGAAGAAGAAGCATGAGCTAGTAGCCACTCTGATGATCAAGGAGTGGGAGATGATGAAATTCGTATAGGACTTTGATATCCAGCTCACCCTCGACAAACCTGATGCTTACGTAGCTCTGTTAATAGCAGAGCCAACCCTGGTCTGACATCTGATCTTCGCGCAAGACCAGGATGAATGGCTCGTCAAGATGAAAGAAAGGTGTAAGAATGAAGAGATACCTGACTAGAGGGTTGGTAGCGACGGCGGTCTTCGGTATCAAGGGCGAGTGTGTGTTACAAATGACGCCGAAATAAGGAAGGTAGTAATGATAGAAGCCCACCATTCCAAGTTAGCCATCCACCCAGGAAGCACTAAGATGTACAACGATGTTAAAAGACAGTACTGGTGGAGCAATATGAAGAGGGACATCCCCGACTTTGTGGTAAAATGCATGGTATGCCAGAAGATCAAGGCCGAGCATCGTAAGCCTGTTGGCCTCCTTCAGCCACTACCCTTAGCTGAGTGGAAATGGGATAGCATTTCTGTGGACTTCATATCTGGTCTTCCTATGACGCAAAGGAAACACGATTCGATCTGGGTCATTGTCGATAGGTTGACAAAAGCCGCCAAATTCCTCCCGACCCGCATGACAGACTCCACCGATAATTTGGCAAAGCTATACATCCGGGAAGTCGTGCAATCCTACGGAGTTCTGCTAGAAATTATATCAGATCGAGACTCCAGATTTACTTCTCCCTTCTAGAAGAGGCTATAGGAAGAATTGGGTACGGAACTCAAGTTCAGTACGACGTTCCACCCTCAGATAGATAGACAGAGCGAAAGGGTAAATCAAATTCTAGAAGATATGATGAGAGCATGCATCCTGGACTTTCAGGGCAACTGAGATGATCACCTGGCACTAGTAGAATTCGCGTACAATAACAGTTTCCAGTCCAGCATTGGCATGACACCGTATGAGGCTCTCTATGGTCGCCCTTGCCGAGCCCCTCAGTGTTGGGCAGAAATAGGAGAAAGAAGCTTGTTAGGTCCCGAGCTGGTTCAGGCTACTACTCAGGTCATTGACGTGGTCAGAAAATGTCTACAAATCACCCAGAGTAGACAGAAGAGCTATGCGGATAACTGACGCCGTGACCTGGAATTTGCAGCTGGCGACCATGTATTCCTGAAGGTGTAACCTTTGAAGGGTCTGATGAGGTTCAGACAAAAAGGAAAGCTAGCACCACGTTTCATCGGGCCTTTCGAGGTTTTGGATCGTGTGGGAGCTGTAGCATACCGCCTTGCGCTCCCTACTGCACTGGCCAGTATTCACAACGTATTTCACATATCCATGCTGAAAACTTATACACCAGATGAGTCGCACATTATTAGTTGGGAGCAGATCGAGCTGACAGATAACGCCTCTCGCACTGAGGAACCTATCCACGTCTTGTAACGCAAGGAGCAGGTCTTGCAGACAAAGACTATACCTCTAATCAAGGTTCTTTGGTCACATCACGGGGAGGAAGAAGCGACGTGGGAACGAGAAGCAGAAGTTAGGGAAAAGTACCCTCACTTGTTCCATAGAACACCTTAGGTAATTTCGAGGATGAATTTTTTTTAAGGGGGTAGACTGTAACGCCCCGTACTTCTGGTACACGGGGGTTACCTTCTTAAACCCGTGTTAATAGAAGATGAAATGGCTAATTAGTTAGTTGCACATGGCGCATGTAGGGAATGGACTCCAGCCAGCATAAGAGCTATCCACCTGGAGGCCCACAGAGTTGATACATAATCTCATGGCAATCGAGCAGGTAATGACCAACTAATCTCCTTAGAATAAAACAGTCTTAGGTCATTTCGTAAGGAGATAGTGAACAAAAATCCTACTAGCTAGTCTTCGTAGGACAATAGGTGGCAAAATTAAGTCACAACTACGCCTGGGCACCACTTTTGACCGTTAGGACCAAAAGTCAAGTCGATCCGGCCAATGGATCAGTTATATTGACCATTAGATAGTCTGGAGAGCATGATATGGCCCACCTGGACTTCGGCCCCACCTCAAACTGGGTCGGAACCCTTATAGCTGGCCCACAAGGTAAATGAACGGTGTGGATTTGCTGTGAACATCATGATGGGCCCCATGTAGAGTGCATGTGCGCCCCATGCGTTCATGCACGATGTGCACTGGGATGGTCGGTTCGGTCAAAGTAGCCTTGACCGAACCAAAACAAAAACAGAAGAAATATCCCACCATTTGGAAAATTCGAACCGGCGATCCTTTGAGCTCCAAATTGGCCCACCCAGGCCACTTTCTGACAAATCTGAACCGTCCACCTTGTTCACAAGGCCTGTCTGACCACAACGGTATAGGCTCTCGGGCTTATGCTTAGGGACTAGAAAGATCGGGAATAAGCGTTCGAAATCCTTTGTGTGGCTGATATTTGAGATGGTGGGCCCATCTGTTACCACCTGGGTGGTCCAAGATCGCAATGATCAAGCAATCCAATCCATCCGACTATTGAATGGGTGTTTTGTCCTTTATCAAGAAAGGTCGGACATCTGCCTATAGTAGGAAAGGAGAGGGAATATTTTCCCCTTTTGAAAAGCCAATCCCGGACCGTCCGATGGACTGCATCTCACCGTTGGAGCTCTCTCCTCCACGTCTATAAATGGAGCCCTGTAGCTCTCGAGATTCGTGCCGAGAGGGGGGCAGAAATAGAGTGGAAAGAAGGAGAGAAAAGCAGGGAGACCAACCCCCCTGTTTCAATATAAGAAAAGCAGGCAGCGGCCTTTTCAGGTTAAACATCTTTCCATTTTCCTTGTAGCTTCAACTAGGTGAAGGTGATACTTACTAGGATCGAAACCAGGCCAAGCAATGGCTAAGTTCGGTCTAGCTGCAGTGGTGTTTGGATCGAACCAAGCAATGGGCCGCTTCAGACCACAACACAGTTGAGCAAAGAACTCTATTTCGGGCCCCATTTGGACTATGTTTTGAGCTCTCACTAGAGCTTCGAAACAACCTCGGGGAACAAGCCGAAACAATGGTTGTATTAGGCTAGAAAATGACTCTGTTTCAGTCTAGACCCAAGCCAATCAATGACTGCGTGGTGGACTGAGAAACCTGTTAGGATGGGTCTTTGTTTTGGACTAAGGCTGACCCAATCAATGGCTCTATTTTGGACTAAAAACAGACCCAACTGCAGCACCTGTTTCAGGCCGGGACCCGTCCAAACAATGGCCATGCGTCAGGCCAAAACTGAGAGGGTCTAAAGCTCTGTTTTGAGCTGAATATCGGCCAAACAATGGCCATACTTCTGGATAAAATCCCGGCCTAACAACACCTGCGTTTTGGCCCCAAAACCAGCCCCCTTAATGGCTATGATTTGGACCACGAAACGACCTGTAGCACGAGCTCTATTGAGCTGCAACACGGGCTGATATCAGTCCGAAAATGAAGGTGAAAATGACCCTGTTTCGGGCCATTCTTTGACGGTGAAAGTAGCAGCCATCGTGCCTCTGGTTGAGGGTTGAAAAACGGCCAGGGACGGGCCGTGTTTAGCTAAAAAACAGGGCCGAAAATGGCCTCCAAAATAGCCTGCAACAGAGGCTGTTTTCATGTCAGTTGCAGATGGGCTGCATTGACGTTAAGCCTCTCCAAAGCGCTGGTGGGCTACCCTAGTCATGGGCGCTGCACAAATGCAGGTAGGCTGCACTAGCCATGGGCCTCACCAAATGTAGGTGGGTCGCACCTGCATCAGTTGGTGGGCCACGTATGAGGCCCCCACCTTGATGATCGGGTTCATCCAAGCCATCCACGCCCCTGGATGAGCCACATATCCAGGCCGTCCATCAAGGGACGTCAGGCCCTAGACGTTCAATATATATATATATATATATATATATATATGTACAGTATATATAACACATACATGTAAATTTTATAATAATAAATAATGTTATATTCTATAAAAATGCATCTATATATGCATATAACCGGTGGGTCCCACACATGTGAACCCACCCCTAATATATGCATTCCTTCCACGCAATGTGATGTAAGTGGATTACATCTAGGCCGTCCATCAGGGGACGTCTGGCCCTAGACGATGCTGCATGCAATGGAAATATATATATATATATATATATATATATATATATATATATATATATATATATATATATATAAATGTATACTTAAATGTAATACATACATGATATATGGTAGGCTCCACATGGGGACCCGCCTATGTTATATATATTCACGCCTTCCACCATCCAGGGATCTGACGGTGGAGCCTAAACGTTCCACTCACGCCTTCCACCATCCAGGGATCTGACAGTGGAGCCTAAACGTTCCACTCACGCCGTCCATCCGTTTCTGGCATCGGACATGGGGCCCACCTTGATTTTTGTTTTCTACTTCCAGCCGTCCATCTGGATGATTCTGGTGGTAACCTCATGTATCAACGTCGGCAGAGTCTATGGGTCTGACCTGAGGCTTTCATCTAAACTGTCCATTTCTTGGCCCCACCAGTAGCTGCTGAATTGTCGACAGCAAGTTCTGCAGTCCCATCATGATGATGTGATGTATCCAAGCCATCCGTCCATTTAAGGGCACGAACCGAACACATGACGTGTTTATTTCATCCACACTGTTTAGACTACACTGGACGGTGCTGGACAACATTTGGGATAGTGCTGAACTATACTTGATAGCACCGAATTACATGAACTACACTAGACGGTGCCGATTTACACGATCTATGTTTGGTCTGCGCTGATTTACATGCCCAATGTTGGATGATGCTAATCATCATTAGTGAGCCATGTATGAGGGTGTATGGTGATACACATGTTACACTTACTACTATTAAAATGATTTTCGATGTAACCCAAGCCTTCACTTGGGCCTGTTCATGGAACCACCTTGATTGGATGAAAAAAAATGGTGGGGCCTGTTCCCTCTAACGAAAGCCAAAAAAAAGGTCCTTGTTATGATCCCTTCGGACCCTCACGTTAGTTTGATAGAACCATGAAAATACTTGACAACTATAAATTGTGATTTTAGGAGACTCTTTGGGTGACCTTGGGCAGCAAGAAGACTTGGACCGAGTTCGCAAACACGACCCTACAGGTGATGATTTTCCTCTCCTTAAACTTTCCATCCCTAACTAGACCAGAAATAGTAGCTTTATTTATGTAAATGGCTAGTTAGAATAGTGACAAACTGTGTGTGGGGATAGACTGCATTCGCTTTACTTGTCTATTCAACATGCTTACTATCGTTTAGACTCTTGATTACTCTGAACTGCCTAGGTGAATAATCTAACCGTTCATGTCATGTATCTTATGTTAACTTAGTGTGTACTGATAAAAATATATGTGTTGTTTCTTATTCCCTATTCATGATAAGATCTATGTTGGTGTTATGATGATGTGACACACATACTGTTGAAATCTCTCCATGGGAAGTTCTAAGCAAAGGAGAGTCCGTGCTTAGGGTGTAATTGAATTAGATGTGATGTGAGTAGGCCCTTGACATGGAGGTTTTGGTTGTTGGTATTTGAACATGGGGTTTACCATCCAATGTGGTTTCACCTAACTGACTTAGGATGAACTTCACAACCTTTGTAATACCACTATTTGCTCGTCTTTGAACCATTCATGCCGTCATGCTTTAATCTCCATGTTTAATGATTTCAACACTTCATCCTCCAGTTGGCATTGGTGGTGGCCCCTTTTTAATTGACTTGATTGATCACATGTTGGTGGGTACTACACACACCCTAAGACGGTAGCCTCATGGGCCGAGGATGATGGTCATGTGACACTATGCCCAAGCTGTCGGCCTACGCTGGGCCATGTGCTCCCCATAGTGACCGTGAGCTTAATGAAATTGGCTGAGTGTAATTAAACTAATGACGGATTGGCTAATCATGAATGCATGGCACAGACCAACATCTATTGCTATCGTACGTGATGTACGTATTTGTCCAACTGGATGTTTTTCCCAGGTCGATGATGTCCGACTAGATGCTTTTCCCAGGTCGATGATTACATGGATGACGAGCCCACTGTTCGCACGGATGAGCATCCCTGGGTCGATGATTGCATTCCATACATCCATGTACTTAATAAGACTGCATCTACTGTGTTTTGGATTACTTGTGTGTTTTTATGTTATTCCTTGTTTAGGGCGGCGGTGTGTAATCTTGAGGGGAGATCACACTAAGCTGGCACTCATTCATTAATGTCCAATCGTACAGAGGATGCAGGTATAGAAGATGATGAATACGCAGCTGACTTGGAGGCGGTGGCGGTCGAGGAGTTCTTCATCGAGGGGCCGTAACAGGAGGTGGCCGCCTACTTTGGGCTAAACCAGTAGATTAGTTCTTTAATTTTATTTTCAGTATATTTAGGAACTTGAGAAACTTGAGGCTATGTAATTGGCCCCCAGCTGAGTGGGCCATAATTTTGTTCGTATGTTGGTTCAGATATATATTATGTTTCTTTTTTCACTATCTGCACTTTGATTTACTCATTGATTACCATTATCTTTAACTAACTTCTGGGTTCTTGGAATTCTAGTCGTGCACTCGGGTTCTGAAAACTGGGGTGTTACATTTCTTTACTTGTGTATTTAGAAGTAAGTGTATGTTATTAGTTTAAATATATTTTGAAAAGTCCTATTCAGCCCCATGTAAGACATTAGACATAGCTTCAAGCTTCACTTGTAGCGGTATAGTTGTAATTTCATATAGTTGCACTTCTTCTTGTTTGTATTACTCCACATAAGTGTTTAGAAGTATGTGCATGCTTATCCAAATAAATTTAAAAAAGTCATACTCACTCCACTCTAGGACATTAACCATATAATCAAGCTTTGATTGCAGTGGTAAAACCACAATTTCGAGAAATACCCGTAACACCTGAGTGTGAGCCTCATTTTTCTCCCGGCCTGGTGAGCTCCACATAATCCTTCGTGAACCTCATTGTTGCGACTCAAATATTGCATATTATCCCCCATTTATTACTTGGTTTTATGAACATGGTAGTGCTTAATGATCTATTTTAATCATATTTGTGTTGCAAGGTGAATTTAAGAGCTTGGATTGAAAAGAGTGATAAAAGCATGGATTTAGTGCTCAAGAATTGCCAAAGAAAAGAAGGGATCTTTGGAATCCAAGATTGAAGATTTCAAGACTCCAAGATCCAAGAAAATAAGTGGAGAAGGAAGGAAGTCGAAAGAACAAGCGCAGAAATCACAAAGACTATTCCATTGAGAACAGTTCGATGACATTGAAGATCCGTTCGATAACATTGAACACTAGTCAATGACATTGAATTTATGAGGGAAAATCGAGTTGGTTGCTGGACATATTGGGTAATTTTCTCGATCAATCGAAGACATGTTTGACGACTCAAAGGAAGGCACTCGATGACATCGAAGACTGCTCGATGACATCGAATTTATTGAAGAAATTGAACCAACTCGCTGGACTGCTTTAGACACATTCTAGATGACTCGAAGACCTGTTCGATGAATCGAAGCTTTGCTTGATGACATCGAGGACGGTTCGATGACACAGAGACTTACGCAGTGCGAAAGAAGAAAAGGCACGACTTCTGGATTCAAACCCCTTCGATGACATCGAAGGCATTACGCGGACTGCGTCAATTCGATCCAGTTTTACAATTTTGCAGAACTTTGCTTCTAAATAGGGGTTTCCTAAGTCTTTCTAAGATATCTAGGGTTTAGAGGAGTAAAGAAAAAGGGCGGAGCCGCTTCCCACGAGTTCTTCTTCCATTCTTCTTAGTTTTTAATGCTTTCTTCTAGGGGTTTCAATTCAATTATGTCTATGGTTAGCTAGATCCCTTAGTTAAGGCTAAGGGGTGAAGCTTGTAGCGTGGTTAGGATGTATTCCTTGTTTGATTCTTATTACCGTTGAACTCCTTTGATTCTAGTTGATATTTAAGGAATACTTGTATTTTTTAATGGTTTGTTATAACTTAAATTATAATGGATTTGCAATAGCTTGAAGTATCTTCTTTTTCTGTTTGGAGTTTGTGAAAATATGAAATTTTGTTGTTCTCCATCATCCCTTGGGCATGGCTGAATGATGGAATCCCTTCTATTCTTCACAATTCTCCCATGATTGGTTGTTGGATCGGTATATCTTGTTGTCTACCATAGTCTCCTGGGCATGGTTAGGTAATGGAATCACTTCCAATCTTCACAACTTTCATCCGTTGAGAATTAGGTCAATGGAAGTTCAAATTTGAGTTTATTGAATATATTCCAATTGGATAGGATAGGACTCTAATTCCAATTGGGTGCCTTGCATCAAATAAGAAAACATCCTAATAGCTGTAAGTGGATCCCTGGAAACCCTAGTTCCCACCTTTAAATTCACAAGTTTCAATTACATTATTCACAATTTCTCTCTCAACAGTTATAGATTTAGATCTTCTTCTAGTTCTAATTCTAGCAACTTTCAGAAACATACAAGATTAGTCCCTGTGGATTCGACGTCGGTCTCACCGAAATTATTACTACATCGCGACCCTACACTTGGGGTTGTGAACAAGTTTTTGGCGCCGTTGCTTGGAACTAACGTTTGCGTTTTTCTAAGATTGACTAGTTTTGGAATTAGTTTAAGATTAGGGTTTTTCTATTTTCTATTTTTAGGATTAGGTTTTTTCTAAATTATTTTAGAAACTAACTTACCTTCTAATTCTAGGTTTAGAAACTTTCCTTTTCTGTTTTTAGAAACTAATTTTTTCTCTTTTTAGAAACTTTCTATTTTTTGTTTTTAGGAACTTTCTTTTAAAAAAATAAATAAATTAGAAACTAGGTTGCTTTCTTTTTTTTTTTTTTTTAGAATTTCTTTTGCAGGATCCTAACATAGATCTCCTCCAATCTGGTATAACTTCTAACTTCTCCCCTACTTACTTTCTATATTGTTGTAGGATTATTCTTTTATTTTTTTAGGATTAGATTCAGAGTTAGGGTTTCACCATGCAAGAGTGGGAACGTTAGTATGCTGAGATAGCTAAAAGATATTGGGAAGGGATGTATGATTATGACAGGAAATAGCCTAGGTCTCAAAATTTTTCTTGAAACATTATCGAGAACCAAACGTAATTCAATGCTCCACCGGTTAAGAAATCCTTACATGATCATATGTGGGAGAATAATTACACCCTACGGATTAAGAAAACAGTATGTGAGTGTTGGAGTTATCATAACTATGGGAATGAGAACATTATCACCCATTAGACATGATGAAAACAATGCGTGATTCTATTATGTGTGATAATGTGTACTACCAACAACCATCAGATTCTCCCACCTATGACCCGTATGACTATGATCAGTGGAAACATCGAAATTGGAAAGATTGACCAACAACATGTTATAGTGATTATTCTCTTGGATTTCCTACCTTTGATATCCAACCAGAAACAATCCAAGAGGATTCACGTTTGAATTTCACAGACTATGGAGAACAACTTAGCCAACTTGTCGCGGGCATGATGAAATCATTGGAAGCAATTGAATCGCACCTCGATAAGGTGGAAAAGATTAGGTTATCACAACATCAACCCAGTCTAGAAATACAATGTGAGGAAAGTGATCCTAATTTGCTTTTGGAGAACTCTGGAATTTGGAATGAAGAGTTGGATTGTGTTAATGAGCATATGGTTCAATTTTTCAAAGAGTCGATCTCGATGATGGTCCAAAGGAATGATCAAGAGATGTGGGTGTCTTTCAAATATAATGATACTGACACACTTCACTCACATGACACACTTGGTTCCAATGATGAGGAAGGGGATAGTTTATTCGAACCTCAACCTAATCTAGGAATAGAATGTGAGGAAAGTGATCTCATTCCACGTGTGTACTGTACTAAATTGGAATATGATGAGTATTGGGATGGTAATCATGAATGTATAGCTCAAATTCGCATGGATTCAATCTCAAGTTTGGCTCATATCAATGATCAAGATGTTCATGAAGTTGTCGACTATAGTGATCTACTCCACCCATCTGACATGACCAACTTAAATGTGGAGGATAAACCACTTTCAACTAACCCTTCCAACCTTTGTGAGGTATGTTTAGACCACTCCCCTAAATTGAATGATGATATGATTCGGGAGATGGACGAGTTGCTCAATATGACTCTGGAATTTGAAACCACCCAGTTGAGGCCACCATCTGAGTTGTACACTTTTGATGATTCAATGCCTTTACTGAGAAGCTTCAATGAACATAGTCTTTACATCAATGATTCACCTATTGATCCTCAATCTGTCTGTGAAGGGCAAGAGCAAGAAAGCATGCATCCATCCACTTTCAAAGATGATGAAATCCTTGAACAGATCATCACAAACTTCAATGAGAAAAATGAGTCACTCTCAGCTGAATTTTCTAACTCTTCGGAAGAATGCTTAGCACATTATGCAGATTCAAACGATCCAATTATACATGACATAGTGAATGCCTTGCAAGACAACATCTCGGCAGTTATTACTGACCAAGAGAACCCTTATTATGAAACCCTTCCCTCCATAGATCCTAAATGTTTACTATCACAAAAGGAGAGCTGACAATTGAATCGAAGTCCGAAACTTCGGAATGTGTTGAGACTACATCATCTGCTGAGAATTTTTCTGAATTTTATCTACTCGTAGTCTCGGATTCACCATGGGGTACTAACTCTAAAACTTTCTCTGTCACAGGTGAGCCATATATACTTTGGACACCTCAGGAGATTGAAAGGAAACCTTACGCTGAGGTCCATAAATTTCTTTGGAAATTCATGCTCCAGGCCATCCAAGCCTATTGCAAAAGGGGCTTTTGGATGATCTTGTTGAGAAACCTACTGAGAAATTTATTAAGAAATTGGCCAGAGGAGGAACCTTGTGGCATGACTGAGTAGTTGTTCCCATGTTTTCCTAGTTTAATATTAGTTTATTGTTTTCATAGGACTAGGGTAGTTTGCTTCTGCTGTTTTAGGATTGTTTGTTTACTGTTTGGTGCGTCCTCCTACTAACCCATCTTCACTTTGAGACCCTTGGAAAAGCCTCTAGATTCCTTCTTCAGGTACTACCTTTCCATCACTTCCCCTTTACTTTTGTTGTCTCATGTGCATTGCATGCTTATATCTTTTACATTGAGGACAATGTACATTTTAGGTTGGGGGTGTGAATTAGGCAAGCTAATCAGTGTTTTCTTAGTCTTTAAGCAAAAATTGTGAAAAATTTCTAAAAATTTTATAAATTCAAGTGATTTTGAAGTTCATCCATGATTTAGAACTATAAGATACTTAATTTTGGTGATTTATGACTCTTGGATTCAGTTACTTGTTAAATTTCACAGTTAAGTTCGAATTATTAATCCATGATTAGAAGTTTTAAAGATTGATTGAGTCATGATTTCACATGTCACATCTAGTTTACACATTAAGGTATCAGTTTGATACTGAATTGTTAACTTGGTGATTATTAAGCATGAACGGAACCAACTTGGGAAGTTTGTCCATTGTGTTCAATGAGAAGAATTAAAAAGAAAGAAAAAATATAAATATCTAGCTAAAAAAAAAACCCAGTTGTCGTCGAAAATGGCTACTTATCAAAGATCATTGAAAAGATTGAATATAGCATGAAAGCCATTGATGGAAAAATCAAAAGATGGAAGAATAGAAAGGCTGAACTGTAAGGCAAGTTTTCGTTTAGGTTTTGGTTTCCTGAATGCTTTTTTTTATTATCAATGTTATTATGAAAATTGAGAATTGGACCCTTGATAAGTCTAGGCTTCACTATTCACCTATCGAACTGAATGTTTAGGATCGTTCTAATTGGAGGATTAATGCTTTGAACTTGACTATGAGATTTACCATGTGCTAGAGTTTAGGAGGAAATACTACTCAATATTAATGTATCTTAGATTTCTATAAAATGGATTGTCTTTAGAACCGCTTTAGCTTATAGAAATTATACAGTGGTTTTTTGAAATATTTTTCGCATGTTTTGATTGGGACTATCAAAATGCTGGTTGGGAAGTGTGTTGAGACTCAAATATTGCATATTATCCCCTATTTATTACTTAGTTTTATCAACATGATAATGCTTAATGATCTATTTTAATCATATTTGTGCTACAAGGTGAATTTAAGAGCTTGGATTGAAAAGAGTGCTAAAAGTATGGATTTAGTGCTCAAGAATTGCCAAAGCAAAGAAGGGATCCTTGGAAACCAAGATTGAATATTTCAAGACTCAAAGATCCAAGAAAACCAAGTGGAGAAGGAAGTCAAAAGAACAAGCATAGAAATCACAAAGACCGTGCCATTGAGAACCATTTGATGACATCGAAGATCTGTTCAATGACATTGAACACTGGTCGATGACATCGAATTTATGAGGAAAAATTGAGTTGGTTGCTGGACATATTGGGTGTTTTTCTCGATCAATCGAAGACATGTTCGATGACTCGAAGGAAGGTGCTCGATGACATCAAATTTATTGAAGAAATTGAAGCAACTCGTTGGACTTTGGACACATTCTCGATGACTCGAAGACCTGTTCGATGAATCGAAGTTTTGCTCGATGACATCGAAGGATGGTTCGATGTCACAGAGATTTACGCAGTGCGAAAGAAGAAAAGGCACGACTTTTGGATTCAAACCCCTTCAATGACATCGAAGGCATTACGCGGACTACGTAAATTCGATCCGGTTTTGCAATTTTTTAGAACTTTGCTTATAAATAGGGGTTTCCTAAGTCTTTTTAGGATATCTAGGGTTTGGAGGAGCAGAGCAAAAGGGCGGAGCCATTCCCCAAGAGTTCTTCTTCCATTCTTCTTAGTTTTTAATGCTTTCTTCTAGGGTTTTCAATCCAATTATGTCTATGGTTAGCTAGATCCCTTAGCTAGGGCTAAGGGGTGAAGCTTGTAGCATGGTTGGGATGTTTTTCTTATTTGATTCTTGTTACTGTTGAATTCCTTTGATTCTAGTTGATGTTTAAGGAATACGTTTAGTTCTTAATGATTTGTTGTGACTTAAATTACAATGGATCTGCAATAGCTTGAAGTATCTATTTTTTTTTTTTTTTTTTTTTTTTTTTCTATTTGGAGTTTGTGAAAATAGAAAATTATGTTGTTCTCCATCGTCCCTTGGGGATGGCTGAGTGATGGAAATCCTTCTATTCTTCACAATTCTCCCATGATTGGTTGTTGGATCGGTATATCTTGTTGTTTACCATAGTCTTCTAGGCATGGTTAGGTGATGGAATCACTTCCAATCTTCACAACTTTCATTCGTTGAGAATTAGGTCAATGGAAGTTCATATCTGAGTTTATTGAATATCTTCCAATAGGATAGGATAAGACTCTAATTCCAATTGAGTGTCTTGCATCAAATAAGGAAACATCCTAATAACAGGAAGTAAATCTCTGGAAACCCTAGTTCCCACTTTTAAATTCACAAGTTTCAATTACAGTATTCACAATTTCTCTCTGAAATATTTCAGTTATAGATTTAGATCTTCTTCTAGTTCTAGTTCTAGATACTTTCAGAAACGTACAAGAATAGTCCCTGTGGATTCGACCTCGGTCTCACCGAGATTATTACTACATCGCGACCCTACACTTGGGGTTGTGAACACTCATCCATTGCTAGCAAGGCTTCCTTTTTGGCTAGGCACCTTATCAATACACCATCAACTCCTTTTTTGTATAATTGGTTATCAATCATGACATAATTAACGGTCGATCTCCTCAAATCCCTACTGGCTTTGGTCTATGGGTTTTGAAAATAGCTCATGAGAGGAGCTCTCCAGTATCTTCTTCTACTTTGACTTGGCATACTTCCATGATTATTTCTCTTTCAAAGACTGAAGGCAAAGTCCTCTTTTGTATGATGACTACGCTATCGGATGATCTCTTTAGTATATCCAGCCTTGCGGCTAGTTGTGGCATTTCATTGGCATCCATATTGTAGTCCCGCACAACATGCACCAATTCCACATGATGAAAGCCATCTAACATTTGGGAAGCCAAGGTGTAATATGGAAATTGTGTTGGGATAGTTCATTTAAACAATCTTGTCATCTAATTTATCACTAGTTGTGAATCACCCGTGATCGTTACATTTCGTGCACCTAACTCCATTAACAATTTTCAGCTGATTATCATAGCCTCATTTTTTGCCTGATTATTGGTACACTCGAATTCCAATTGAAATATTAATTTCTACCTATTTCCATTTGGTGCGATCAAGATAACCCCAGCCCCTGAAGCATTATGGATTTTCGAACCATCGAAAATCAGCTTCCATGGCGTTAAGTATGTACAATTAGATCCAAAACTTTCGAGGAAAGCTAACATTTCGGCTAGACGGATGATCGGGTAGAAAGTTGGCTATAGCCTGACAATTTACTGGCTTTTGGAAAAAATAACAAAGATCAAATTCAAATAAAACCATAACCCATTTGCCAATTCGACCATTTAAAATTGGCTGATTCAATATATATTTTACCAAATCGGTTAATGCTATTACATTTACTCTTTTGGCCAGCAAATATGCCTCAATTTAGAAGTCGCAAAGTACAGTCATAAACACAATTTTTTTTATGACAGAATAATGTCTTTTAGTATCGAGAAGCATCCGACTCAAATAGTAGACAACACACTATTTCCGATCGTCATGGGCTCGAAGGGCTCCAACTGACATTATCGATGTCGCAACATACAGCTTGAGCGATCGACCTTTAACTGGCGATATTAACACTGACTGCTTCATAAAATATTCTTTAATCCTTTCAAAAGCCCAGATGTTCTGCCTCCCACTTGAGTTCAATACACTTTCAATTGTATCAATAGAGAAAATTTATTACTCTTTCGTACATAATTAGATATAAATCTCCACATAAAATTATTATGGCTAATGAAACGCCACCTAAAATTAATATAGCCAAGCAAGCATTTATGATTACTCAAGTCTTATTCTAGTCCATCTTGATCCCTCATTTACATACCGGGAATCCTAAGAAATTACTAGACGACACCCCAAAAGAGCATTTAAGGGGGGTTCATTTTCATCTAATAAAGCCTCATTCGCTCAAACAACTTGCGTAAATGAGTAAAATGATCTCTCACGTCCGCCGACTTTATTACTACATCATCGACGTAAACTTTCATAAACTAGCTAATCATATCATGAAATATAGCGTTCATCACTCTCTGATACGTGGCCCTCACATTCTTGAGCCCGAATGGCATCACCACCCAACAATAGGTTCACAAAGGGGTAGGGCATTTAAAGACCATTTTCAGCACATCATCCAGCTAGACTGGCCATCCATGAATGACACCATCCGATGCCCGGCTACTCTTTTGTTTAGCTAATCAGCCACAAACATCGGATATTCATCCTTCACTGTTGCCAGATTTAAATTTATAAAATCAATGCAAACCCACAACTTACCATTCTTTTTAATAATTGGAACCACATCGATCCATTCGACATCTTTAATAGGCCTGATGAAACCATTCTTTAATAGCTACTTGATCTGTTCCTTTATTTTCCGAGTTACTTCTACTGTCATCGACCTCATCGGTTGCTTATGCAGTCGATACCCTTCCTTTTTTGGTAATCTATGCTCAACCAGACTTCGATCTAGCCCCAACATCTTATGATTGTCCCATGCGAAGCAATCAACAAAATATCTGAGCAGATTAGTGAGCTTAGCTTTGTCTTATGGCCAAAGCAGCCCACTGATAAAAGTTGGCTTAGGATCTTGCTCGGTTCCTAGGTTCACCTCAACCAGAGGGTCTTGAAGCTAGGCTTGAGAGTCTTATAACTTATATGGTGCTTCCTTCAACTCCATCTCTTCTTCATCGACTGGGACATTTGTGTCAACCAAAATCACGAAACAGTTATTGTCGACATCCCTCAGGCTTTCTTTAAACCTTCTCACTCTAGTTGTGAAGTTGGTCATTCTCTATGTGATGCCCCGTCACTGTGGTCACATGTGGTCGGGAGCGCATGTGGGCGGACCCTTAAAGGTGGTTGGCAGGATACTGTGTGGCTGGTAGGCTACTGTGCACATAGTGAAGGGGAAACTTTGTCCCACATCGAAAGTGTTGTCCTAAGTTGTGGTGGCTATAAGTGGGCTCCTTCCTCAATAGACAAGATGCATTTTAAAGTCGTGAACTTCAGCAAAACTGACAATATCTTGTGCTGTGGGGATGGGCCTTACAAGTGGTATCAATGTAAAGCCTGTATCCTATACCGTACCATTATGTAGACTCCCGCAATCCTCCCTGTCAAATTTCGGTAACCTGGACCCTAGACTTGTACCATTGTGACCGCGCTGTCTTTGCAGTTTCAGCGTAGCGTCTTGCGTACCGATGCGATACCCAGGCCAGGAGTTGTGGGCTCACGTTCATTTCGAGAGAAACACTGTGCGTTGTGAATTCTGAGAGAATCTCTACAATCCATCACTTCAATCAATCAATCAATCACAAGTTAAGTACAACCCATCACTCAACCCATCACACCCATACCTCACATGTCACCTCTCTTACACAACTCATAACTCTCTTACACAAGCTAACCCCAAAGTCAATATTTCTCTTACACAACTCATACCTTTCTTACACAAGCATCCCTCTCATCCCATCCTTCTTACACACATCACTCCTCTCTCATTTCACTCCATCCCATTTTATTCTTCACCATTTATAAGCAACTATGGAGAGAAAGAACCCAAGATCAAGGCCCGCTTCCTACCTCCAAATCCCTCATCCTAGCCCTTCAATCCTCATCATCTTCCATCAAAGAGAGAGCCAAGGAGTTTGGCATTCCATCGGACCAAGAAGATCGAACGGTGGGTGTTCTTATAGGTTTAGATTTTGGTTTTAATGATGGGCCAAGTGGGGCCTACCGATTGACGGTACGGATCTCACTTTGGACCCTAGGTAAGGCCGATGGCCCACCATGATTCATATGTTCATCCCATGATGGGGCCATTCTCCATAGACCCCATCATGATGTTTATTTTCCTAGTTTGGAAAGGTCCTCTAGACCTTGCATTTTGGTGGAGAAGGGATCTCCACCGTTAATTTTGATTGGTGGGCCCACATGTAATGGGACCCACTTAATGTATGTTGTAATGCATGGAAGGGAGGACCCATAGTGTCGGGGTCCCTCCATCTCACCGTTCTCTCTCTCTCTCTCTCTCTCTCTCATTTTCCCTATTTGCGGCCCACCTTGGCAAATGGATTAGATCCACACCGTCCGATTATCAAGCCCACCTTGCTGCTGCCCATTTTGGGCAGACCGTGGTGAAGGGAAATAACATATATCAGCTTGATCCATGTGGGGTGGTCACGTGTGGACCTCCCACCTTGACGTATACGTTGTATATCCACATCGTCCATTGCTTGGATGGTGGGATCCACCCCACGTGTGGGGCCGTACTTTGATGTATGAAGATCATCCAGGCCGTCCCAGGCCTGGACGCTGCTGCACGTTTTATATATATATATATATATTTATATTACATATGATAGTGGGCCCCACGTGGGACCCACCTAGATTGGCAGCGGATTGGCTAGTGTGTCTCATACCAGCTATATAGATGCTATAGTGACATCATCAAATTCAGTGGGACCCACCTGATGCGTGGATTCCATCCACACCGTCCGTCCATTTGGATGGAGCCCATCGTGATGTATGTGATGGTCCACACCGTCCATATGGTTGGACAGTGGGCCACATCGTGATGTATGTGATGGTCCACACCGTTCAGATGGCTGGACGGTGGGCCACGCCATTAGGTATGTTGTATATCCTAACCGTCCATCTGCTAGTGGGTCAGCATCCCACCAGTAATACAGGTGTTGTATATGATGTCAGCAAGTGTTGTGAAGCCCACGTGATATATGTATTTCATCTTTTGCTGTCCGTCCATCTGGATGGGATCCACACATGATGTATGTGTTTTATCCATGCTGTTTATCAACACCGTCCATTGCTGGACGGTGTCATGTAGGGCCACCGTGATGTATGGGTCTTATCCACACCGTCTAGCACTCTAGATGATGGGACCCACCTCTTTGGATGTGTTGAATCCACACCGTCTAACCAGCTGGTGAGCTCGTTTTAAGGCTTGAGACTAAAAATAAGGCAAATATGCATATCAGGTGGACCACACTACAGAAATTAGTGGGGATTGAACGCCTGCCATTGAATCTGTTCGGGTCACAGAAGTTCTGGATCAATATGAAATTGTTTTTCCTCTTAATCCAGGTCTTTATGACCTTATGAACAGATTGGATGGAAATAAACGTTGTAGTGGGCCCGACGAATTGTTTAAAAGTGAGAATCATTATCTCCACTACTATTTGTGGCATGGTCCAAATGATTTTCCAATCATCTTCTCCCCCGTTATTGGTGGTATGGTCCAGATGATCTTCCGTTGTGATTCATTTGGGTAATGCTCTAAAATAACCTCTTAAATAGATGAATGGTGTAAATGGTGAGGCCCATTGGTGCGACCCATTGATGTAGCCCACTTGATGAATATAAGGCCCATTGGTGCGGCCCATGTGATGTGGCCCACTTGATGTATATAAGGCCCATTGGTGCGGCCCATTGATGCGGCCCACTTGATGTATATGAGGCCCATTGGTGCGGCCCATGTGATGTGGCCCACTTGATGTATATGAGGCCCATTGGTGCGGCCCGTGGATGCGGCACACTTGATGTATATGAGGCCCATTGGTGCGACCCGTGGATGCGGCACACTTGATGTATATGAGGCCCATTGGTGCGGCCCATGTGATGTGGCCCACTTGATTATATGAGGCCCATTGTGATGTATTTGAGGCCCATGGGTTGAGGCCCAATGTGATGTATATAAGGACCATGAGTGAGGCCCAATGAGACGTATATGAGGCCTTTGTGTGGGGCCGAATGTGATGTATATGAGGTCCATTGCGATGTGTGATTCCACCATGATGTATGTAATGATGTTTATTGTTGAGGATCAAATATTACATATTAGACCTCATTTATTACCTGAAGTTACGAGTATGATACTGTTTAACGCCCGGTTTTAATTATGTTTTTACCATCAGTTTTCAGTCAACGCTCCTGATTGAATCCTGCAACAAAACACAATTAAAACCGGGCGTTAAACAGTATCATACTCGTAACTCCAGGTAATAAATGAGGTCTAATATGTAATATTTGATCCTCAACACAACCCCCAACTAGCATTTTGCTAGTCCCGAGCAAAGTATGCGAAAATTAAGTTGAGAATTACGAGATAATTCTTATGAAGCCGAGTGATATTTTGAAAAACAATCCAGATATGAGAAATCTTAAGATTCATGAATGTTGATTATCAATTCCTCCTGGCCTCTCATGCACGGTGAATTTCATAATCAAGTTCACATATTAATCCATAAACTAGAATAATAAACATTGAGTTCCATGGATGTAGAGTGTAATCCCGACTTTCAACATTAATATTCAATTCTTAATTTCAGGATATCGTTGATAACCAACAAGGGAATTCATGATAACCAAAGCTTGCCTCAAAGATCATCTTTTCTTTTCTTCTTTTTTTTTTTTTCTTTTTTTTTTCTTTTTTTTTTTCCTGTAATTCTCAGGAATCCCCGGTAACGGCGCCAAAAACTTGTTCACTCCCCAAGTGTAGGGTTGTGATGTAGTAATAAACTCGGTAAGACCGAGGTCGAATCCACAGGGACTGAAACCTGTACGTAATCTGAAACCAACTAAAACTAGAAATAGAATAAGATGAAATCTAAAATTGAGTGTAATTTGAAGAATAATGATAAAATATTTATCTAAACTGAGAAGAAAATTCAGAGAAGGGAAACTAGGGATTCAGAGGATCCACTTGTAGAGATCAGGGAGATCTTATACCTGGATTAAAGAATCATAAAAATTAACTGAACTGATGTAGATATAGTTTTCAAGAGATGAGAGGTATATGAATTAGAATGAATTCCATCACCAAACCATGCCCAGGAGACAAAGCAAACAACAGAATTAAACTAATTACCAACCAGTCAACATGTTTATGAAGGTTAGGAAGGGTACCGTCATCCAACCATGCCCAGGAGACGATGGTAAACAACAGGGCTTCCTGACATCATAAACATCAAAAGGAAAAGAACATGCTCAAAGCTATTGCAGACCCATTGTAATTTCAGTCACAACAGGCCATTAAAAACTAAAAACATTGCTTTAAATAAACTAAATCATTATCCGTTTAATTTAAATAAACAGGCACAAGCAAAGGTTCCCCCATCACACTACAAGTTTCACCCCTTAGCCCTAGCTAAGGGGTTTAGCTCAACATGATGAAGCTAAATCTTAACATAAATCATAAAGAAAATAAAAACATGAAAATTACTAACTCCAAAACCTCTCTCTCTCTGCTCCACAACCACCTTCCCGTTCGATCAGCTCCCAGCTCCAGCCGTCTATATCCCTCTCACGTTCTCTCTCTCCCTTTTTATAGGTTGCTGGAGTCCTTGCTGGAGTCCTTGCTGGAGTCGGAGAATCTCTCATACGCAAGGCAGTGAGAGTGTGCGAAACGTGAGGTCGGTGGAGAATGCGTAAGCTGTTCACGTGCAACATCTTTCGCAGCAGAACAACGATGCAACCGTTCTTCGTGGGGCCCAGTTTCTATAAAAAGAAAACGTCCCTACGGACGGTTTTTCATCCTGATCAAGATGGATGGAGTGGATCATCCTGGAAGCTCTTCTGCGTGGCCCGTGGAGATCGGCCTTAGGCTCTGTTGCGTAACAGAGCTTCGCCTGCGTCCTCCGCTGGTGATTGGTGGGACCCAGGATCAAATTTTAATCAGAAATCCACACCGTCCATTGAACTCCTGACGGAAAACCGTTAGGAAATGACGAGATTTATTTGATGTTGGTGTGGCCCACGAAATCATTTACTCCACCGTCCATCTTGCTTTTAACGGCTGGAAAATTACGGACGCCTACATCGGGACAAAAGGGCACCTAGGAGTTGGTCTTGAACGTCTCCTGAGACAATTGAACGGTCCAGATCATCGAAACAGGTGAAGAGTGGGGCCCACAATGATCGTCCGGTGAAAACGGCGTCTGACGCTGTTCGAATTCTGGTTGTAGTCGGGTCAGCCTAATTTTGACTGGGCTGGCCGTCCGATGCGGCGCGGCTAGTGTGCATGCTATGCACATGCATCGCAGGTGTGGATCCCTCGGTGATGTATTCGAGAGATCCGTTCTGTCCAAATGTTTTGTCGCCCCATTTAAGGGATTGAAACCAAATTCGGAGCATATCCAAATATCAGGCGGGCCCCAAATCGAGAATTTATGGGCTGATCTGTCTTTTGGGTGACTTCCACAGGGATCCAACGGATGAAATTCAACGTGTACGGTTACTTTATGTCCCTCAGACCATGTATGAAGTTTCGGGCCAATCGGATGGTGAAAACCCTGTGATCTTGCATTCTGGCTGACTTTTAGGCCACTTGAGCTTCAGTTTCTCAATTTTCTTAGATATCTGACGTGTATGTCCATTGATCTTGGTCCCCTGGAGTCCGTCCCTTGGTTTTGTGAAATCTGAGCATTAAATTTCGGCTTTTAGCATCTTTTTCAGTTCACGCTGGCAAATGTACCTTGCATCACAAATACGGTTAAAATAGGGCATTAAATGGTATCATGTTCGTAAATCCAAGCAATAGTTGGGGTCTGATATGCAATATTTGACCCTCAACATTTATGGCGGGCCATGCCTTAGGAGCAATTATGGTTTGACATCCACATTGTAAGAGCAATGATGGTTAAATGTCCGCATTGTAACTCTCCTTAGGGCCCATTGTTAGGCCCATACTTGTTGTGTGTAGGTCGTCTAGGCCCATCTTCGTTATGAAGATAGTTCATCACCATATAACATCCTTAGTATAACTCCATGATTCATGCCAATACGCATCATATGTATGCTTGATACGAGGAGTGACTGATCATAGCATATGTCATTGGGCAGATTGTTTTTAAGACTCACTGATAGGAGTTTCCCACATAAGCGCAGTATGTGCAGGATTACTGCATGACCGAACAGTGTGATTCATGCATCTCACATTTGTGTGACATGATCACTATACGCCCTAGCGACATCAGGGTCGTGGCCTCCACAGGTACATCATGGATGGCCAGATTGGATACCGAAAATATTGGCTCTAGCACTGTGGGCACATAGGATGTCCTTGGGTGAAAGTTCCGGAACCTTTTTGGTACCGGGAGATGCTCCAACATCTAGACCGAGCGAATACATGAGCGCACGAGTGCCGAATACCAGTAGGTCGCGTCTCCCACTGTGTCGTGGTGGGTTCGAAGGGGGTGTGGCCTTATCCGCCCAAGTGAGGGGTTATAAGCTAGGCTGAGTTTGACCAGCTCGTAAATGGGTCCGCTATCGACAAGCTGGGTAGGTATTAGGAGACTACTGGTCAGGCAGATAGTGTGGTCTCTTCCACTCGCTGGGCTGTGTGGCTATGGAGGCGACAGTCAGTGTGGAGTGTACTAGACCCTGATGATATCCTAGAGGGGAACTGTACTGATAAATGTACTTGATGAGGATTGACATGCTTGCATTGCATTCGCATTTGACATTTGGCTACGTAGGCCTCGCATCGCTTGGCCTTGATATGGCCAATAGCATTCATGCCTTACATCACATAGCCTTAGTACGGCTGATATTATTCATGGACTTACCAGCGCATTTTCGTATTACTCTGATATTGCATACTTGGCACTTGGCTTGCGCACACACTTACACCACCCTTTAAGATTTTCGTAAGTTTATGCATGACCGTTGTGCAGGTGACGTCGGATCACAGCAGCGTTGAGGCAGGAGCTCATGGCATATTATTTTGGAGTTTTTTTTATCACCTTGTATTTCCTTTTCTGCATTGTACTCAAAGTTTTTGATATAGTGGATATGTGGTGATGTTGTTTTGTGACTTGGTTATGCTTGTGGTTATGCTCCATTACAAAAAAAAAAAAATCATATTGAAATCCTCCTTATAGGATCCCAGCATCAGAATATGGCATATGTGTGCCGGGAGCCGAGAATGGGGCACTACGGAAGCTGTCGGCGTCGGATTTGGGGATCAGAAATTTTGTGAGCCCTGTTTTCGAGTTTGGGGCGTGACAATCAAAGCCGAGGACGGTTCTGCCCTCAGTGAGGGATATTGTGACGCCCCGTCACTATGGTCTTACAAGTCGTATCAAAGCCGAGGACGGCTCTACCCTCGGTGAGGGATATTGTGACGTCCTATCACTGTAGTCACATGTGGGCCGGCAAGCATGTGGCCAGACCCCTAAAGGTGGTTGGCAGGTTATTGTGCACACAGTGAAGGTGAAACTTTGTCCCACATCGGAAGAGATGTCCTAAGTTGTGGTGGCTATAAGTGGGTTCCTTCCTTAATAGACAAGATGCATTTTAAAGTCATGAGCTTGGGCAAAGCGGACAATATCTTGTGCTGTTGGGTAGGGCCTTACACGCTACTTATCTTTTGACATACTAATCATGGGATTTCTTCGATGATGCAGTCTGAAATCAATTGAAAAGGGATAATATCCCTCGACAAGTTAGCAACTGGATGGATTATTTTCATGATGTCTTACATTATATTTTTTGGATTCTTCTTTACTGATATCCCGGTCAGATGGCCGTGTTTATTTCTTCCGGTAAACCAAATCGGCGCTACTTCATCCCCATAGTAGTAGGCCTCATTTGTGTTCAAGGTGGGCGAAAGGGTTTTTTATCAGTCACGAACAGCTTGACTTTATGTTGGTTCCAAAAGATTATGAACTGATGTAAGGATGATGGGATTCACATAAACAAGTGAATCCAATCCCTTCCAAATAAAGCATTATAACTTGATGATGTGTCAACCATGAAGAACGAAGCCAACACCCATTTTGTTCCGACAATCAAGTCAATCGGCAAGGCCCCCGTGCATATTTGTGATGTGGTCAATGAAGTTGTTAACTGTTACCTCAGATGAAATTATATCGACCATAGTCTTCCCTAAATTTGGCATCATTCTTAATGAGAGCATATTAACGGCAGCTCCATTATCGACCAAAATCCTAGTGACTAGGCATCCTTTGAGATGAGCCGATATATACAACGGTTTAAGATGTTGTATCATGCCGTGGGTGGGCCTCTCTATAACCACCCTTTCAGATGTTGCTCCTAATTCTACTGTGACGATATTTACATTTGGCGCTTTGTCCATTCTTGACACTCCTACAATTGCCTCTTCCAGAGGAAATGAAGCATGTTGTATTACCACAGGGGGACTGAATTCTTTAATATTGCCCCCCATCTCACTTGACTGGGCTGGCTTAGCCTAAAAACTATAGGGTAAAATGAACAACATATTGCAATGAAAGACTATGGGTGGCAATGTTCAAAATACAATCTCCGAACCCACATTGCCCCCCTGTGGTTTCTGAACCAGCTTGTGTATTAAAACCCATATCAGTATGCCCGACGTTCTTGTCAGCAGCATCCAGCTGCATAGAAGTAGGTGAAGGCACCTATATGCTTCAGTCGTTGCAACTAGTCCCTTCATCAATCAATCATCCCTAGAGAAGCATTCATCATTAAGATAATCAGACAAATTATCATAGTCATCATTAACCCCAGGTGTTACTGACCCACTGGGTTGGGTAGCATCCTCCATGCCCTGATTGTACAACACAGGCTGCAAAACTACATTGACCATATTCACAGTCAGTTGTTCCTCCGACTAAGGAATTCTCCAGAATGGTCGTGTCAGCACGATTTTCAACCAAGATGCATCCTTAATCTCTACCAATTCCTTCTTCATAGTCGCTTTGTTCTGCCACCAGTGACGCTTCTAAGTTTGAGTTATCTCTCCAAGAATACATGGAAATTTGGGATGCATGACCCATTTCCAAACTCCCTTTGAGTTGATGGGGGTTTGATCATCCTTTGACTTGGAACTCTCTTTTGAGGGTGACGACTAAGAGGTGGAAACATTCATTATGGTCGATGGAGACCACCTTTTTCATCCATCCTTATAATTACACGTCTGTAACACCCTGTACTTTTCAGTACTTAGGTGAATGACCAAGCTTAATATGGACACAAACCCGATTTATCCGAACATTCACCTCCATTCCAACTTAAACCTGATTGTTGAGTGTAATCTTCACCCGTTGATTAAGCCACCCATCTATTGATGCTTAAAATGGACCACCACACTATCGAAGAAACATATTTTTAGGATTAAATCTCCTTGATAGATAGATATGATTGTTCACCTTAGATTTCGAAGCATGAACCACCAGATACACCGTTCGTCGCGTCCCCTAACAACCAAAGGACCTAAACCATACAACTACTTGATTAATGTTTAATAGATTGTCTAATACCACGTAAAGTCTTTTAGGCGTGCTTAAGATCATTAATAATCAACAAAGAGGCAACCATACATTCAGATTGTTATAAATCGATGGAGAATCCTACAAATTCAAGTTGTGTGGCCCACCTAAAGTGTAGGACTACCTCATTTTTTATCTGACTGCTGAGTTTGTATTAGTGGACATGTAAGATCTGAGATACATTTAATCTAGGCCATCCGAGCTTCAGATTTGCCTATTTTGGGGTGTTGGCCTATCAGGGACTGTAGAACCTGATGGATGGACTAGATCACAAAAAGAAGCATCACGGTGGACCCCATGTGATGTTGAATGTGCACAACAGTGAGTGCACTAGCGCCACACTAGACCGGGGAGCCCGGTCAATCGGGTTTGACCCGATGGAAATGGCAAAAACAACAGGAGGTTTTCTCGCCTGCGTCTAGACGAACAGACAACGTCTGTTTAGGAGGATCGTGGCCCATCATCATAGCCCATATGCTTGATTTGAACCATCCATATTATAAAGAACCCAAAGCCGTCCAATCCTTGCCCATTTTCACCCGTTCGATCGCACGAGTGTGCACACAACCTCGAGCACAAAATGCCTATGTGCGGCACGCGTTTCCAAAAATGAAAAGACTATGTTTTTCTTTCATTTCCAGGCTGGCAGTATGCATGCAACCTCTTCCTATGATCTCATCCCTCCACCTCAACAGATCTTATCCCTTCATGCTAGGGCTTTCACAAAGTTGTGGCTTGAGCTTTCTCACCGTCGCTGCCGCACGTAGCACTTGAACCCTTTAAGTGAAAATACCCACCACCATCATTTAGTGGGTCCCACCGTGTTCTCTGATCGTATCCACACCATCCATGAGTGATGGATAGGAAGAGTAGTCGTCCATCAATGAATTACCATTACAAGTGGAGTCATCTCTCCGTTGGCTGAAAGAACCTACCACCATTATGTGGGCCCTATTCTCTGATCTAGGCCATCAAGTAGGTGGGTCAAGCTCCCAACAATTCATTCCCAAGGTCTTATTGAAGCCATGCAAGGGTTTAAGGGTGATCAACATCCAACTGACATAATAACACCAAGTTTTCGTACGGATTAGAGCTCATGCTATAGCTAATCCAGAGATTAGTGGCAAACCGTTTTAGGATCGAGAAATGGCTATAAATAGCCTCCTTTTAGGGCATTCCATACCAAAAATAAAAATTTGTGAGGGGAGAGTGGAGCATCATTTTCCTGAAATCGATCCGCTGCCGCGCCAGCTTGACTCGGACTGAGTTCAATTTGGTTTGTTTGCACGACCTGTCTGGTCATAAGAGGAAGAACAAGAAGAAAAGAAGAAGGAGATTAGTGAGTGAGTTGCAGGTGCCATGTTATAACCAGGTTGTTGTTCACCCGGTGATGTTTGCTGCTGCTGGGTTTGGTTCGAGCCGGAGCTATTGCTAGACATTTCAACAAAAAGGGGTACATGAAGAAGATGGAGAGAAGGAATAAAGAAAATGTAGATGAAAGGAAAAAGAGGAATCAACGTCGGGTCAACTCAGTTGGCCGGCCCATATGCTGATTTATGGGGACTAATTTGGAATGATGTTGATCCCAGCATGTCGGGTCGGTAGCAGGGTGCCTGCAACTGGTTGGGTGCCGCTGTTTCAACATGGTGAGCAAGCTCAGGTCTGAAGCCGAGTTTTATCAGGGTCATCCCATGTTGATACCAAGTCCACTCGGTATCCTTCTCCAAGCCTAGCTTCAAGAGAGTGCTATGTTGGGCCTGTTACCATAAGTTTACATCAGAAAGCTTGGCTCGATGGCCAGATTCGTGGATGACTCAGTTTTCCATTGAGTCGAGCAACACCAAGTCAAGGTAATGTACTCTTAACTCAATGGGTTTTTCACTGAGTCCATTGGTTGTATATGGCTAATTGTTAGTGGTTTCCTTAGCATTTGGACGAGGTCATGAATGCACATGTAACGGCTATATTTGATTCTATCCGACTGCATTTCGTACTATAGTGGGCCACACTCAACTTGGTTGCTTGATTAAGGTGAGGACTCACCCTTTGGGCTTCTCACTTAAATTCATCAATCTAGTCATAGATGTTGCTTGATTTCTCTCGTGAATTACTTACCTCACTATTGAATATGCTAAATTTTGTGCAAATTTCATGTGTTAGATGATAGACATCTCTATTTAATTATAACAAGCATAAATGATTTGATGATAACATGTTATCTTTGGTTGTATATTTGTTAATTAATTGTATGTTGCTGCTTGTGATTAGGTGATGGAATGAATGGAACTTGTCAGGAACTTACCATCTTGCGGTCCATATTGACTCACGGGGCTTGGATCATACATTGCCTTACATGGCTTGAATCACATATTTGCCCTATGCAGCTTAGATCACTTATTTACCCTTTGTGGCTTTGATGGAACATTGACGCCCTTTTGTGGCTTATTAGTTATATTCACATATTTTGTTGATTTTCGGGTCATTGTGTGGAGTTTCTTATGATTTCTAGGTGGAGCTAAAGTTCACTTGTCTATTTTCTAGCTATCTTGTGGAGTTCATATGATTTTCGAATGACGCCAGAGTTCCCATGTTGATTCTCTCTTCATCTTCCGGAGTTCAGTGATACCATGATTTTCGATTGGAGCTAATGTTCGCTTATCGATTTTTTAGCCATCTTGCGGAGTTCACATATGATATGATTTCTGGGTGAAGTAGAGGTTTGTAAGTTGGTTTCCTAGCCATCTTGCAGTGTTCAGTCGTACCATGATTTTCGAGTGGAGTTGAAGTTTACTTATCTATTTTCTAATCATCTTATGGAGTTCACGTACGATATGATTTTCAGGTGGTCTAGAGTTTGTATGTTGATTATCTCTTCATCTCACGGAGTTCAGTCGTACCATGATTTTTGGGTGGAGCTGAAGTTCGCGTATCGATTTTCTACCCATCTTGCGGAGTTCGCGTACAATATGATTTCCAAGTGAAGTAGATGTTTGTATGTTGATTCCCATCATGTGGAGTTCCTTGTGATTTTCGGGTGGAGTTGAAGTTCGCTTATCAATTTTTTAGCCATCTTGTAGAGTTCATATGATTTTCGGATAATGTTGGAATGCCCCTGTTGATTCTCTCTTCATCTTGCGGTGTTCAGTTGATGCAGGTGTAGAGTGAGCCGATGCTATTCACTAGGTCGCTAGAGCAGATCGAGTAGCTGAGGAGCTAGACGGAGTCCCTGCGACCATATTGAGCTCCATCACTAGTTGATAGATTCTTGTTTTTGTTTAAATGAACTTGTTATTTGGGATTGTATAAGTCCTATATCAGCGTTACATTTGGAATTTTGTGATGATCAAAATGTTTTTATACAATGCATGGTTTACTCCGCCAACAATTGTTGCTAACTCTGATATTTGATACGATGGTTTAAAATTGGACTGAATTTTAAAGGCTAACACTCAGGTTTTTAGAAAACGAGTCATTTACTCGGGTTTCGAAAACTGGGGCGTTACAACGTCAAACTTGTCTTATTGGTCGATGTGGTCCTCCCCACCCCTGGATAGTCATTTTGGCACATTGGTCGATAAATTTTGAAACTCGACCGTCTTGCCAAGCCATGTTTGGCTGCCTAACAATTGAAATGAGAGGTTGATATCGCTTGAACCTTGGTTGTCGTGATGCGCCAACATGATTACTTGGACCAAGATCAATCCTCTATTCTGGTCGATCGACCTTTCATAAATTTATTGTAGCTATATTGACATCAACTTTAGGGAGGGAATGGATCAGTATTGATCAACATAGCTTCTTCACCCTCTTTAGGGAACTTCAATAATCCCCGATCGATGTTATCCTAAATGACGTTCCTGAACACACACATTTTTTAGTTGAATGGGGACTAGTTCTGTGCCATTTACAGTATTCTATCTTTTTCAATTCATCAATCGAGGGCATCTTGTGGTTGATAGGAACCTTGATAAACTTCTCGACCAACAAAATTTTGAATATTTCATTAGCCTGAGTAATATCAAAAGTATATACTTTTTGGACATTTTATGTTTCTGACACGATCGATTCTGCCTTAACCAACACCAAGCATATGAGCAACTTTTTCGCCACTAATTCGGCAATCGCGATCTTGTAAGGGTCATGATAATGTCCCAATTGACAAATTCTTTTTCTTAACTCCTTAAATAAGTTCTTCGTATCTTAAGACTTTCCTGGTCGGGTCATATATGAGCTCCATTTCGATAAATTTCTTACGGAGTTTGTCTTCCAGGTCATGTTATGCAAGTTG
>JAJHSJ010000003.1:27268087-27332296 GCA_021015155.1 Magnolia officinalis | reverse complement strand
CAGAAGAGGAGAGCTTCTCTTACAATCATGACATTGCTGGACGACAACTGTAAGGAAGCTTATCCTTAAAATTCATTGCCTTCATAACATAGTTTAGATTTTGATTCTCAAATGGTGGCTTCTGTCTTTCACAGTTACGGTCAGGCAATCAAGGTGAACTGGGCATATGTCAGTGGCCAGAGGGAGGATACTTAGGTTAGTATTTGCTTCCATACTTGTTTCCTTTCTCTTTTACTGTTCTTTATTTGTTGTTTCTGTTGGCGCACCGTGGTGCTTCTCTCTACTAATCATTCTTTGTTGTTGTTTTCATGTGCTTCAGGCCACTTCAATATCTTTGTTGGCGACCTAAGTCCTGAAGTCACTGATGCGACTCTGTTTGCATGCTTTTCAATGCATTCCAGTTGTCCGTGAGTTCCTCACTGCTTTTCAGAATACTGCATTTGATAGTTTATATTGTTTGCTGTTTTTTTTTTTTTCCCCTGATTTTTTTTTTTCTGGAGGAAAGATGAAATTCCATTTTTTTTTTCTTGTTTTGTTGCACACTTTTGAAGCTTTAAGCATGATGCTTGAGAAGGTGGCCTTATAAGTGAGTCACTGTTGAGAATGTCAGTTTTAAGGTTCACCTGCAGTGAGCCAGATGATATGTCACTTTTCTGTGATTCAATCTGTGATGAGAATGCCAATTTTAATGTTTCAACAATATGCATTACCATGCAAAGTCATGGCTTTGAAGGGAACCTTGTTTTTTTAGAAACTTTGTGAAATTAATGAGTTTATCCAGCTGAAGGAGCCTCTATAGAATTTGGGAATTTCAAGGAGTAACCAAGATATTGCTTGAATAAAAATTTTCAGCTGTCTATTGTGCAAAGTGAGAAACGTTGTTAATATAGGTGTTGTTATTCTTGGGCGCACGAGCAAGAAAACATTTTCATCTTCTCATGTCCTTCTACAATTCCATAAAATGTTCTCAAAATAATGAGTCCAAACGAAGAGGATGGTCTTGAAATCAAATTTAAGTGTTGTTTGTCTCTGTGATGTGTAGGAATGTGAAAGCGAAGAGGATGGTCTTGATGAAGATGACGAAGATGTTGGGGAAGAGCATGAACTGGAGCCTGAGGTTCCTGTAACTACTGAGCTGGTGGTAAAGAAGCCTCCATCAGCTTCTCTGGTACCCAAAGATACAGAAAGGAAGCTTTCAAAGAAGGAATTGAAGAAAAAGGAGCTTGCAGATCTTGAAGCGATCTTGTCTGAGTTGGGATCCCCAAGAAAGAGACAAATGGCCAAGCTGGTAATTTTTTGAACTGGAAGTGCTGTTTATAATCCAAGTCTTACTGGCATTGATTTCCGCAACTACCCTAGTTGGGTTTGCATACAACCATTTACATTTTGGGATTTGAGGTAGTATAAATGGGGTTTTATGCAAATCAGCATTGGTGGTGTGCAAAAATCAATTTTGTATACTCTTTTTCATATTTGTGTTGTGTACCTTTGTTTGAAAATGTTGCTGAAATTTATACATAAATTGTCTGTTCATTACAGCTTTTTCTTCATTGGAGGGGGAAAACGAAGAAATGTCAACATCTGAACTTTCTGGTGGAGCAATTTTCACTATAATTTTTAATCTATCTTTGTGAAGAGTTTGGAGGTGCATATCATTACATTTACATGTACGAGCAGCAGTCATTTTTCAGTCAATTTATTCCTTCTCGAATGCTTTTGACCAGTGACCATGTCAAAGTTTTTTGGTGATTCTATCTTCACATGTCATTGTCTAAGGTCTTAGTGTCTGTTTCTCTTGTTAACTATCACATATTTAGTGCAGTAATTCTTTATTTACTTTATTAATAGGCTCCTCAGTTACCTTTGCACTTACATGCACTACACCAAAATGTAACAACTTTTGATATGGTGGGCTCCATTGTGGATGGGGATGCCCTAAGTTCTTACAGATTGGAAGAAATGCAACAACTGTTTGGGAAAAAAGGCTATAAAAGGCTAAAGATTGGAAGGCTAGGATCTTCTGATGTGAAGATTTTGAGGCCTCTTCCTTGCACTGTACGGCCCATCAAGTCAGTGGTCTGGATCACAGAAACATGGATCCAACTTGTACAGACAGTCGCATCTGGACATTATGGATGTCATGATGCATCAGGATCCGGTACTTCTCTCTTGTAAAAAAATCCATCTGTTAATACTCTCAGATGTCTATTGAACAAATTACTTATTATCTGATTGGTTATATTGTTCTTGTAGCTTGGTTTCGATTCTCTATACTTTGCAAGGATTGATTACCAGGACAGGGCAAAGCCTAAGGTGCATAAATCACTTGAAGTTATATGGCGTGGGTCAAAGACTTTTGGTTCTTCTTCTCAGGTATGAGACTTCAAGTTCTTGTTCTGTTATTTATTTATTATTTTAAATTTTTATAGTTTGCTGACATATCATGTTGTCCAACCACCAGATTTTCACAAGTGCCTTGTACATGCATTTGGGATTAGCTAAACTCTATGAGCACTAACATTCAACTTGTCCTATGTTGATTTATACTTTTGGTTGATTTTGTGGTGTTTAAGTTGCTACATGTAGCCTTTTCCATCACTCTATTTCATGGGATCTGCTGACTGCTCTGGATCATGATTATTCTGCTGTCAATTTGATCATGGCTGGTTCTGAAATGTATGGGTTGCTTTGCGTAGGTTGTATTGATATCTGCAACTCTGCCTCATGAATTTTGGAGATAACAAACAAGTTTATGATAGATCCTGTTAGAATACTTGTGAAGCGTGATGAGTTGACCTTGGAGGTAAAATAATTTGTTTCCTTTCTCCTTTTTCTTTTTCTTTCTTTTCTTTCTTTTCTTTTTGGTTAAAAATGCTTGCTGAAATGTGTCTTTGGCGCTCTTGTTTTGTTTTGGCTTGAGTTTTCCATCCCCTTCTTACTGGAAGTATCTCTCTCATACTGACCCCTTGTTTTCTTGCACTGTTTTATGAAGAATAAGATATCACCCACGAAGAAAATGAACCTCTGATTGTTTGGCAGGACTAATGGGCCTCGTCATTTGTCCTAGCGTACCATTGCGTTGTTTTACGCATGATTGCGTTGTTTCTTGCAATAACTGGCTCCAAAGTTCAAATGTTTGTCTTGGATGGCGTCGCCTAGCCTTTAGATGTTCTTACAAAAACAAAAGGTAGCTTCTGTTGTGCAATCTGTCTTTTTTGATCAACTGCAATTACTTCACTTTTGATCTGACATGTATTTCTTGCAGGAAATGTTTGTCCATTGAGGGTTCCTCTTGGGTCCTTCGGAACTTCTGTACATGCGAAGAGGGTATCTCTTTCTTCTCATATTTCAGATTTGGATATATCATCATCTTAATTTACTTGAAATATGAGGTTGCTTGTACTTGCAAATTAAGTTCAAAACTTTATCTTGATTTGTGCTTGGGCAGGTGGATTGGTTAACTGAAAAGATGCGTAGCTACAACTTCACAGTCTCTTCAATGCACGAGGACATGCCTCAGAAGGAGCAAGATGTAATAATGGGAGAGTTCAGATCAGGAACAACCCGTGTTCTGATCACAATAGATGTTTGGGCCTAAGGTCTTGATGTTCAGCAGGCAAGTATTGGTCTGTCAGGTTGTTGTTTGCCTAGATGGGAAAGATTGGTGAAATAACATTGGATAACCCTCTTTGGAATGCCGCAGTTTAAATATATTGCTACAATTATTTTTATTCATAATTCTCTAGGGATCATACAGAATCAGCAAAAGCTCATCACAGGCAAGATTCTATATTCAGCAGGGTGACCTCTGACAAGGTTCGTATCTGGTCTTGTTATGGCTTCATGTGTTTTTGATGTATTAGATGGTGACCAGGGATACCGAATGGGATGAATTGATTTCCGAGGAGTGTAGTTACAAGTAGTTCTAAAACTGGCTGACTCAAATCAAAACTCAGCAGGTTATCAACCCTCTGCTTTTCCCCATGAAAAGCACTCTGTTCATTTTAGGTACTGCTCGAAAAAAATGAAATATTAATTTAACATATAAGCTTTGCATGTTTTTAGCCTGTTGAGACTTTAGAATTGATTGACATCTTTGTTAACATACATTTCATTGTTTCGGTGGTGTGGCCCACATGAGTTTTGGATTGAGCTGATCTTTGTCATCTACGGTGACAATGAGGTGAACAACTAATGGATAGCACACGTATTGTGGCTCCACAAATCTCAGGTGCTACACATTTCTTCCCACAACATGTGCAAATCTAGTAGATTTTGATGAGCAAATCTAGAAAGAAACATCGTGTGAGGGAACCCATTTTGCTGAAATTACAAGAGTTGCTTTCACCGTAATTGCAGGAACCTTCTCTTAGAGTGGATTTAAAGTTGCTACTTTGAAGGATCCTGGCCTCAATGCCGGCGAGGAGGTGCAGAAGATGGTCAATCTTCTTGACAAGCTGGACACCTCCATGAAGGTAAACTGCATTTCTTTCTAAAACTCAGAAGCTGTCTGTAACAGAAATTTAATTTTCTTTACAGCTTCTATAATTTTTTTGCCCACTACCTTCAGATGCATTCATTTTGATCAGATTGGTAGAATGCCCAGCATTCCCAAAACTTGTACTTGTATAGTATGCTTTCAGTTTTTTTTTTTTTTTAAACTTTCTGACCACTTTCTCGTACTTGTATAAGCAAGTTAAGACATTTCATGGTTTTCTGTCAATTAATTTGGAAGTCGGGGGTTGAATAAATTTTTTTCCTAGTTATTAGTGATTTGGTCAACTACCAGTAATTCAATTCCATCCCTTGACAGATAGATCGCAGAGATCCTCGATTATAGACCAGTTGAATCTCAAATTTCATAAGATTTGAGCTTCCTTAAAATTCCAAATGTTCATAGGGAAGTAGTTTAAAAATGAAAAGATATTGATGTATGGTTGGATGTTGTGGTTTCATCCGTATTCTGCATGAACAATCTAGGAGGCAAGATTATGGTGTTTCTAGGCATCTATAAGGTTATTTATCAGATTGAATTTTGTACAGGTGGCATGTGTGCCAGATCCGAGCTTATCACCTGATGGAGCATGCCTTAAGATTGGCTGGAGCCTGGAATTCATGCTGGTTGGACGGTCCTAACGCTTCATTTAGAGGAGCTGAGGAAGGTACATATGGGTCAAGAAACAGGTCGACCAAAGTTCTCTTAATTATACATGTTTTGTTCCAAAGAATCCTCCAGTTGGCACAGTTATATCTTCTTTTATATACTTTTTTCTTTCTTTTCGGATTTCACAGCGTTATGGATCCTCTAATGGCGGATTCTGATAACATGATCGCGAGTGGAAGACAAACCCCACCCAATGGTATGAGATTTGAATTAGAAACATATTTGGAAATATAACTATTTAGGAGTGATCTTATTTGTATGATTTCATATGGGTTTTTGAAATGAAATGAAAATAGCACTGTTTTGTTTTTGAATTCTGTTTCCCACAAAATCAATTGCCAAAAAACAGTTATTTTTTCTTTTTCTTTTCTTGTTTTCTCCTCTTCTTTGGGTCATCTGATTTAGATTTTATTGAAATGCATTTGGAAATAGAACTGTTTCTTGGTGATCTTAATTGGGTTTCTTTTTCTTTCTTGCAGGGAATCAGTTATGCGAAGTCATTCTTTTCTGAATTGGGTTTGTGTAGATTCAAGTTTTTGCAAGCTGGGCCACTCTATCCATAGCCCAGAGTGAGCGATTTTCTATTGTTTATATATTTTGAGTGTTATAATATCTGTTGATCTGCCCTCTCCCTTCCTTTCCGCGTTCGGGCATGTTTGGATGTGCTATGGAATTGGATTTCAATTTTAGTTTGATAAATTGAGATAACCAAATTAGAGTTTCTCTTGTCAACATTCATGTTGAGGATCTGGGTAGGTGACTTTGAAAATTTCTCTTATCCGAATACATTAAATCCGTGGAGACAAGCGTTTGTTGGTGAATAATCCACGGTAATTTTTATTTAAAAAAAAAAAAAAAACATATTGACATGTCATTCATAGCTTATTGCTTAGTCAATGGATTTCTTTTTCACTGCCCACAACTATGAACATTTTTGGGGTTGTTGAATGTATACTCCATCATTTATGGCTTGAAATGTACAGTTGAATGGATAACCATAGGCAACATAAGCAAGCACCATTTTCAAACTCCAATGATGGAACTTTACTTTTTCCATCTATTTCTTCCTCCTCTTTTTTTTTTTCTTCTTCAGGTCACACCGATGAATTTGCATAGCAAATTCCATATTGTTCTATAATGAACAATAACTTTTTGTTAATGTACCAGCTGTGTAGCTGTGTAGCATATTCGGATTACGGAACTCCAAAATAACAATTAAGCCTCTCCTCAAGAAGCATTGATCTTAATTTATGGAAAGGCCCCTTGATCAGATTTTTGTTGAAGATATACGGTTGTGGTTGTTCATGAATTCTAACGCTTCTATATCATTAGGAAATCTCTAATGCTTTTATTTCATTAGGAAATCTCAGATGATTTCCATGGTAGCAATGTTATGTTCATCCCTGGAGTAATGACTCCAATAGAAGTAGGATGGATTTTTTTTTCTTCACTTCTTTTTAAGCTTTTGCAATGTAAATTGGGTATTTGAGCTGAGTTCATTCTTTTAATGCTTATACAGGTTTTGAATGCATATAATGCTAGTGCAAGAATTCAAGGTCAACTTCATCACTATAAAGTAAAATACATGTTTGAGATGATCCCTGACATTGTGGAGCTCTTCATCTGCTTGACGACTTTCATTGAATTATATCTTTTTATTTTGAAATCTTCCATTGCAGATTTTAATTTTTCCTGTCAGGTTTACAAGACAGATAAATAATGTTTCAGATTACATCATGGTTGTTTTTACTATCTTTTGATTCTTAAATGAATATGGCTTCAAATATATTTGTTTCTTTATATATTTATTTTATTTTATTTTTTACAGCAGGTTTTTTTTCGTTTAAAATCGTTCCCAAATAAGAACAAAAAAAATCGTTCCCCAATATGACCGCTGGCACCAGAACGGTTTAAAACCGTTCCTAAATTCCGTTTCTAAAAATTGAAACGGTACCGAAAACGGTTCTAAACCATTCCTGTTTTTCTGCGACGCCTCATTTAGGAACGGTTTGAAACCGTTCCTGAAGCATTTAGGAACGGTTTTAAAACCGTTCTTAAATGACGATTTTTGGTGTAGTGCGTGTCCATTGGATGGACGGTCTGGATATATATCTGCTGCAACCGTCAAGCACCTGGACGGTGCAGATAGGACCATTCATCATGGTGCGGTCCACGTGGTGGTCCACCAATGCAATATCATTATAATATATATTATATATATATATATATATATATTATATATATATATATATATATATTATAATATAATATTATATTTTATATATCTGAACAATGGCAGAATGCTGCCTATCCTCACCACCGTCCAGATCCATCTGGACGGTGCAAATACCATATTAAAGGTAGGTCCCACGTGGGAGTGGCCCATCAATGTAATATAAAATATTAAATTATAATATAATATACATACATATATATATATATATATATATATATATAATATAGACACACACACACGTGTGTGAGAGTGGGAGTGTCAGCGTCTCAGGACACGCCCCACATGAATGGACGGTCTGGGTGCCTGGCTACATCAAGATCAGGGCCCACATGGCACCGTCCAAATGGACGGTGCAGTTACAAAATATTCATCAAGGTAGGCCCCACACGTGTGGCCCTCCAGATGGAAGGACGGTTGGATATAACACAGACATCAATGGTGGGGCCTATTGGCCGTCCAGCAAATGCCTGGACGGCATTGATAAAACACATGCACGGTGGTTTCCATCGTCCACTGCCGCGGATGGTGGAATAAAACACATACATCATTGTGGGTCCCACTTGGGGCCCACCATAACGTTTACTTTCCATCCAATCCGTTGAGAAGGTCACGCGAACCCAATGAATAGGAAAAACAAATTTCATAATGAACCAAAACTTCTATGACCACAAAACTAGTTTCAATGGCACCCGTTCAACCCCACTGTTTCCCATGATGTGGGCCACCTGAGCCATGTATACGGCTGATTTTTAGAGGGGGACCCACTGACCTAAGGGGCCCACCAATGCATGGTGTGGATGTTCAAGACACATCACGGTGGGGCCCACTGCTGGGGACCAAGGTCCCAGCCCGTCCGTCTGTGGCGCAGCAGCGCCTGCTGCACGTCCACTCGACGTCAGGGGCAGGGCTGGCAGATATATATATATATTGCAATCGCATTTTTTTTCACGATTTTTCGTATGTGGGGCCCACTTCAGAAGCATCCACCCCGTCCACTGCTTCCATAGCTTAAGACAAGCCAAACAAGCCCAATATTCGAGGTGTTTTGGAGCATAGAATCATCAGGTGGTTTTTCATCAACGGTAAAAATCTCATTTTCCTGTGTTGTGGCCCGCCAGAAGTTCGGATTAGCTTCATTTTTTGGCTCGACGCCTAAATGACTTGGGAAATGGAATGGACGGTGTGGATTAGTCCAATACATCAATGTGGGGCCTCATGAGCAGCCCACCCAAAGTTTGGAATCAAACTAATATTATTTTATTTTATTTTTTCTTTCTTTCATAGAGCACGTCCAGACGTGCTTTATACACCCCACTGTCTGTGCATACTTCACCGGTCCACGTCCAGCATCCAAGATGCTGGACGGACGGTGATATGTTTTCATCAAGGTGGGTCCCACATGGACGTGGCCCACTTGACTAGATCAACTGGATATGCATGTTTTCCCATCATCCAGACCCTCTAAGAGGGGTAGCAAAGTGGTTTGGTCCCCATGTTTGGACAACAGTGGGGTCCATCCGAGTGGGCCACACAGCTACATCATCACATAAAAAAGAATGAAGGGAAGAGGGAGAGAGAGAAAGAAGCACCCACTTTACTCATCTTCTTCTTCCCATATACTCTAATGCTTCAATGAAGTTCGTTCAACAGTGAAGATGATGATCCAGAGGTTGGATTGGTGGGGATCTAAGGTATGAGAGGGTTGAATTTTTTTTTTTGGAATGGGTTGGACTATAAGGCTCTTGTGAAGGAGAATGAGGAAGAAAGAGGGAGAGAGAGAGAGAGAGAGAGAGAGAGAGATAAGAGAGAGAGAGAGAGAGAGAAGTTATGGCTTAAATTAATGAAGTAAGGCCATCATTAATTGCTTGGTAAGGGAGGGTGTTGACTTTTGGGAAAAAGGAGAGGAAATGATTACCTAGCACATCACCCCATGATGGCTTAGAAAATCATGCCATTGCAATAGGTGGGTCCCGTAACGTGCGGTCTACAGTCAATATAATGCGTAGACCACAACTTATGATCTAAGCATCGCATTGACACACGAGACGCGGCGTTGGAACCGCGGCAACAATGCAGTCTGACGGTACAAATCTCGAGTCGAGCTGACTCAAATATACTAGACACGACTCAAGATCGTGCGCAAATGCTGATAACAGATCGCGGGTCGCCGGATTTTGACTAGGAGGATCGCGGAAGCCTACGGAACGATAAAGTATAGGATACGGGTCTTACAAAGTAGGTTAGGGATGGAACTCTTTGGACGGTTTAAATTGATGTGAGGATACATTGACTAGTTGATAAAGGTGAATACCATGAGATTTGAGTGGTCCAGATGGGTAGAGTATTTGGAATACCATGAGATTTGAGTGGTCCAGATGGGTAGAGTATTTGGAATATGAGATTTTGAGTGGTCCAGATGGGTAGAGTATTTGGAATACGATTATATTTGAGTGGTCTAGATGGGTAGAGTATTTGGAATACCATGAGATTTGAGTGGTCCAGTGGTAGACCATCTATTGGGAAGTAGGTCAGGGACCTTATACGTTTCTTCCAATACACTTTTTTTTTTCTTGTATTTATATCTACTTATTTCTTCCCTCTTTCGCATGTGTGTCACATGTGTGTGACATGTGAAGGGTGTATGGTGTGTATGGTTTGGTTTGGTACATGCATGAATGGATGGATTGGTTAAATTTTATCCAGGTTATTACACTAGGCGCTTGGGTTCATTGTTGTTCGGTTTAAATTGAGCTACACATTCAATTTTAACAAGACCGCATTTGTCACGTGACCAAAACGATAAATCAAACTATACATCTTTTTTGGCACACTCTGTGGGACTTTAAAATACTTAGTTGTAAAAAATATACACTTTGCACTGATCATGCAGAACAACAACAACTTTTTGGCATGCCCAGTGGGATCCTATATTTAACTTATCGGCGCGACATTGCCAATTGGGAATATGAATAGAATGAGTACTTGAATTGTTGGGTTGGGTTCTTACTCTTTCTCGGGTGGTAGACTCTTAGGGGTTTCAACTCCTGGTCAAGGGTTCGAGTACCCATAGGTGGTGAAATTTCACTAGCGTGAGTGTGTGGGGTGTGTGTGCGTGTGTTAAAAAAAAAAATTGTTGGGGTTGAGCCCTCCACACCGACCGCACTACCTCCGATCAAGGACGCGCCGGTTCAAGTGACCTTAAAATGTTAAATTTGAATAGTAGTCCGACACTCAGTACCAAAAATCATGAAGGAACCTCGACCTCTCAGACCGTCTTTTCTTAAGAGATAATAGTCGCACTTCATGACGTTCAACTGAGTATCCAACTTGTTCAAGAATATGGGAGAGCTCAGACGGAGTTGGTACATACCCAGGCCAAGAAGTTCCATATTCAAGTTGAGAATGTTAACGAATACATGGCGAGCTAGACCGATGCCATGCATCATTTGATGGCCATGCTTACTAAAACAGCACCTACGACAACACATCATAACACCAAAGGAAGTTCTATTAGTAACGCAGTATAACCGCCATCTATGCCTCCCCTGTAGGTGAATCCACTGGATTCCAAATCAAGAAGTACGAAATGTTCCGCTACCCATTGAGTTCAAGCGATTAGAGCGGGAGGTTAGGAATTTTGTTCTTGTGATTCAAAATTAGGGATTACCGGGAGAATAACCTCTTTAGCAATTCCTTAGGAACCTGTTGGTCCATGAGGGACAAAACTAAGTAGGTCCTGATCCACCACCAATCGCTAAACCTCAACAGATGAATCTCAACCAAATCATGCAAATGGTTCAAGAGGTAGCAGGCCAAGTCCTTTGTGAGACCCGACCCGAGTTCGCATGTGTGCATGTGTGTGTGTGAGTATGCATTTCGTTTCTCTTCGTCCCGCGGTCCTATTGTTTGAATCCCGGTGACCCACGACCATCGGATAGTGTTTGCGGTCATCCTTAAGTCTGGTCACATAGACCCGACTCGAATTGAGCCGAAACCTATGCCATCTTGTCCTCATCGTCGTTGCAGTTCCAATGCCGCGTCTTGTGCATCCATTCGACGTGTAGATCGTAAGATGTAAGCAATTCAATTCTAGCCCTTGATCATGATCATGTGACCCACCTAGTGAGGAGAGCACATTTTTCAAGGTAGCTCACTCCCTTTTTGGTGTAATTTTCAACAAACACCACACACACTACCTAAAGTTCCATCTCACACACCACATACCCTTAAACACCACACACATACTAACCTACTAAACCTAACCCTTTGGTTATAACTCCCTACTTGCAATCATCTCTCCTCTTTAACCAAGGTAAGAAAGCAATCATTACCTAGCTTAAAAGTGATTTCTCTCTCATTCTCTCTCATTCTCTCTACTCCTCTCTCTTCTCTCCCTCTCATTTTCTTCTTCCAAGCAATAGAGGGGTGGGACGTCCACCCCATTCCAGCCCCAATCCCCCTCTTTTCCTCTAAATCTAACCTTCCAAATCCCATCTCATCCCTTGATCCATCACCATTGGTGCACTAGGAGCAAGGAGGTCCAAGATTAGAGCAATTTAAGGTGGGTGTGTTCTTAGAATTTAGAACTTTCATATTTACATTCTTAAATCTCTTTTCTTTCATATGGGAAGTGAACGACCCACCAATCAATGTTGGAAATCCTACACCATCCCTTAATTGTGGCCAAATGGCCTCTTTGGTGCATGCATGCCCATGCATGGGGTTTTCCCCTCTATGGGCCCCGTCATGGAGGATTATTTGTATTTCATCATATGATAGGTCATTTAGACCTTAGAATCATGGTTGGGATGACATCCCAACCATTGATCTTGAATTTAGTACATGCATGTGGTGGATCTTTGTTGTAACATATGAACAAATGGAATGTATGGTGTGATTGATGAAGGGGAGGGCCTCAATGTGGCGGAACTCCTCCTCTTGTGGCCGATTCTTCATTTTTCCTTTATGATAGAATTATGATCTTGCATGTGTGGCCCACCTTGTGGGTCAACAAAAATCCAAATCATCCATGAAGCTTGAACGCCCATAGTGGTCTATCCTTGAACATGTGGCCCTAAAATCATCTTATTGGGGCACATGAAAAGGGTATTTGATGATGGGGAAGGTCTAGACATTTGTGGGGCCCACTAGGGTGGTCCACAACATAAATTCCTAGGGTTAAATCCCATGGCAAATGATGTTTATATTTTATTTCCTTCAATTACTTGTTGTTGTCCCAATCTATCTGGACCGATTTTTGGGCCAACTTAAGGTGTAACGACCTGTAAATTTCCATACATTGGGTCGAGTACCACCTCGACCAGAAATCACGTAGGATTAAATCCCTTAGAAATTTAATAAAGTTAACTAAGTACTAAACTCGGTTAGCCATGAAATCCGTTGGGATCGCTTTAAATACGATCTGCAAGACCCAAAACTTGCAGAGTTAGTGACTCTAGGTTACCCTAAAGTCTAAAGCCAAACTCATTACCCGTCTGCTCTTGGGACTGAAACGAAACTTCGTATGAGGTTTAGATCGCACATCGGGAGTCCGATTAACACGAAGCTAAGGAACCAGGACCGCCCCACTGGGCTTGACAATCATCTCAAAAATCAGACGATTCTGATGTCCCACGGCCATTTATTTCGATCCGGAGCGAGGGAGTGTGAAAAACACTATTCCCATCCAAATAAAAATATCTGGAATAGTGATCTGGCATCTTTCGGTTGCGCGTCAGTATTAAGCAACCTGACCGTCAGAATCAGACCAAATTACACCCTCGGATTAAGAAAAATTTCAGGAACATTTACATGTACTCAGAATTTCTGATCGTGGCCCACTGACCGTTGAACTGAAAGTGGTCCGCCACGTGCAATCTGGGAATCTGATCGACTCGAAAACGTAATCCCACGTAGATCCGTAGATGGTGAGCTTAAGTTTGACGTTTGGCTCAAGGAGGGCCACCAGAACACCCCTTTTGAGCTTGGAAAGTAGCGAACTGCCTATATATGCAGCCACCCTTGAACCTGAGTCTATTTTGGACATGTTCTTGGCTATAAAAGGGGCTTAGAACAGCCCCTCTCACAGCCATACGAATTTGGGAGCAAACCCTTAGAGAGAGAGAGAGAAAAGAGAGAGAAAGGCTTGGAGATCGAAGCCGATCTTCCTCCTGCTGCTTCCACTCATCCCACGGCCTACACCGCCTTATTCCAGGGGTTTTTCCGACAGTGTCCATCCCATTTGAAGGTAAGAAACCCTAACCCTAGGTCTGATTTGAGGTTGGATAGTGGTAGGTTATGCAAAGGCTAATCGGTTCCGCTCTTTAGGCTAGGAAACTCCCGTATACGGAAGCTCCAACACTCTTACTGATTCGTTGGAATTCCAAGGGCTGAGGTGAGGACTTTAAGTGTATAAGTTACGGTTTTCAACGCTTTCAATGTCAGATAATGATAGATTCATGATCTGCATGCAAATGCACATGTACAAAGTGTTTTCCGTTTCCTGTTTCGATTAGCGATAAAGAATATGGAATTTTACATACTCTAGATATACGTAGAAATACCGTATACGTATTTTTGTTGGGAAAATGTTTGACATGTTTATTTAATGTTTGATTATATCATGTGTGGATAAAATGCTAGTTTGGCGAAAGGGATCGCAAAAATACATGTTCATGTGTAAATGTCATGTATGTTGAAATTGCGTATTCTAGAAATTCCGCATACGTGCGGATTTTGGAAATGTAATTGTAATGATTATTTGTTGTATGATTACGATATACACGGGAAAAATACTCTCGTGGCGAAGGGATAGCCCTAACACGAACTTGGCTAACATACGTCATGTATGTTGGAATAGTGAATTCTAAGTGTTTGTGCAAATGCTTGTATGTGTACATGTGTATGTACTAGTGCCTTAGATAGGCGCTGATATGGGATTTCCGACTCCCTTAGAGACATGTAGGATCCCCTCCATGCGGTGGTTCACCGCAACCTCTCACTTATAATGCGCACACAATTGTATCCCTATGGGGGTAGTGTTTTATCACATGCCTTACAACATGCTTTACAACATGCATTGCAACATGCTTTACTTCATGTTTTACTTCACGCTTTATAACATGCCTACTAACATGCTTGTATTGCTTGTTTATCATGCTTTACTTCACATGCTATCAATGAAAACTGTTTGAGTTTGGGACTATGTATATAGTCCAAACTTTCGGTACCAGACTTGCGATTGTGGCTGAGATTCATGTCGCCACAAAGGACGTGTCTGGCGAACCCGAGTCGTACTTCGGTTGGCGGTAGTGGTTGGCCACACGGAGTGCTTTTGCTCTCCATATCGCTCAACTTGTGGTGCGCTCGAGCTAGTCAGGCTCGTCAAGTAAACCGAAATGTACTTATGTGTTCACCCTGTTTGGTCGCTACTGCTTGAACCTAGGGTACCAAACTTACCAGTGACGATTCCCGTTTAACCATGGTACCTAGATCCGCTAAGTCGCATGAGCCGGGCATGGTGGTATGGGACACCGTGGTCGAGCTGTCGGCCTATGCTGGGGCCATGTGCCTCCCCGTAGTGACCATTGCGCAACCAACTCGTGAGCCGAATACGGTGGTATGGGACACTGTATTCGAGCTGTCGATACTTCGGCGAGAGCCAAGTACGGTGAGATCTGTGCTCGTGCTGACGGGCGACGAGTCCTCCGTAGTATCATCGAGTACACTCCAAGGGTCTGTGATTGGCTACGAGTCTTTCACAGCAACTAGAGTGTGAGTTAAGCCGAGTACGGTGAGACCTGTACTCGAGCTGACGACTAGTGATTGAGCCGAGTACGGTGAGACCTGTACTCGAGCTGACAGCCAGCAATTGAGCCGCATACGGTGAGATCTGTATCCGCGCTGACGGGTGACGAGCCCTTTGCGATGCCTTCACTACGCTTCTCAAACCATAATATCGTATGAGATTATCTAGGATTGACGACCCTAGAATGGATCATGTTGGGAATGATACAAGGGAGGTACCTTAGTTTCCCAATACTGCTGGTTGAAATGGACTAATAAAAACTTGGAAATCATAAGCATCATCGCACCGCATGTGCTTTGTAGATGTGGCGTACTGAGGGAGTAAGCATTCGCGAACGTAAGATGATGTCGCTTGAGGGTGGTTTGGCAAGGGCATACAGCATCATGTCATATCATTTTTGCACTTAACAAGAGTAGTTAGAAATGTTTGATTTGTACTGCTTTATCATTACTGCTTGATTGATTTGATAACATGTTAACTTATGCTTTATTGTTCCACTGAGTTAGCTACTCACTCCCACGTTACGGGACGGTGTTTGCAACACCCACCAGACTCTGTCGCAGGTATAGAGGGCACCTTGGTTCAGGAGCCAGAGCCCGGCATTGATGAGGACCAGGAGGAGTTCTCCTTCATGCAGTACTCTGACGGCTTCGCTTAGGCCGGCTGCATCGCGGGATTCTCAGGGCCTCTTTTGAGGATTGTATTTTGGGTTTTGACTTAAAAACAATACATGTATATTGGTGCTCAGCTAGTACTCATACTCTGGAGTTCAGAAAATTTTGTTACTTTACATACTTGAATATAAAATTTCAGTCTTCCGCTTGCTTTTATATACAATTGAACTGGAGTATGAATTACTGTTTTGGTTTAATCTCATTCATGTTTATTGCGCTAACTCAGACAACATTTAACCGGCATTGTATATGTTGCATAAGTGATGCGTTGGAACTCGGGAGTTGAGTTCATACTCGACCCCCGAATTTCAGGGCGTTACATAAGGCCAAGATTTGGGGCTTTTGGTGGGGAATTTTGTACCAAGTGGAATATAATTTTTGAAGGTTCATATCCCACCTATAAGCATACAAAATTCCATCCTCAACCGACCCCATTTGGGTCAAAAGGGTGGGCCAATATGGGTACCTTGTTGGATTTTCTGCTGTAATTCTAGCAAGGTTGCAATTTGGAAACTCAAAATTTTAAAATAGTTTCTGATCAGGTGGGCCGCCTGGTGGACCCTACCTTGTACTACATATATATGGGAAGGTTGCAATCCAATTTCCCCAATTTTTAGACAACCTGGGCCCACCCCGTTGGGTACTCAATCATGGTCTATCCAGAATTCTGCACTTAGCAGAATTTATGGATAGATTGTATTTCTAAATTAAATTAAAATACTTTTGATCATCCAAAAATAGTAAAATTTTTTAGAGGTGTGGATCACCCATGGAAGGACTATCCTGCAAATTTTCAGGGCCATCGGGCCCCTGTACCAACCGTGGTGTGGCCTGGAGTGGCCCACCAGGCTGGGACACCCAGGTTGGGGCGTCCATCCTTGGCTAGCCGTCCAGGCCACCTTGTGGGCCCACTTTGATGTATTTTGTGTCCCACCATTCATCTAAGTGGGGTCCATAGGGGGCATGATCATTTCCCCCTTTCAATAGCATCCATTTGGGACCCATTTGGATGAGTTTTGGGCTAATTACCCCGGCCCATAGGACTGCTGACCCTTGGGACGTCCACACCCATTGGACCATTGCTAGACTTTCAGTCCAGCAGCATGGTCCACCTACTTTATGTGTTTAAATCAGTCCCTTCATCTGGTGGGACCCATAGAGACATATGTGGGCCACCAGGGGACTTATACTTACCCCTTTATGATTTTTTGTTGAGCCCTAACAGGCCCAAAATATGGGTGGGCTAAAATTTTAGTAAAAGGCCCAAACTGGCTACCCCTAATGGTTTGTTTTGGGGCAGCATGGCCCACCAGATTAAGGGTTGATTATGCACTTGATATTTCCTTCTTCTAAGATGTCCTTGGGCCTCATTTATGTATGCTTGGAGGCCCACCTCCATTGAACTTTATTTGGACCTATATGCAATGTGTTGATTAGCCTTGGTAGGCCCACTCATCTTGGACCTCCTAAGTTAGGCCCCATTGGATCTCTAGGCCTATACTTACCATGGTATTAAAATACTTCTGATCATCCAAAAATTGTGAAATTTTGTAGAGGTGTGGATTACCCATGGAAGGACTATCTTGCAAATTTTTAGGGCCATCGGGCCCCTGTACCATCCATGGTGTGGCCTGAAGTGGCCCACCAGGCTGGGACACCCAGGCTGGGGCGTCCAGCCTTGGCTAGCCGTCCAGGCCACCTTGTGAGTCCACCTTGATGTATTTTGTGTCCCACCGTTCATCCAAGTGGGGTCCATGGGGGGCATGATCATTTCTCCCTTTCAATAGCATCCATTTGGGACCCATTTGGATGAGTTTTGGGCTAATTACCCAGGCCCATAGGACTACTGACCCTTGGGACGTCCAGGCTCATTGGACCATTGCTAGACTTTCAATCCAGCAGCATGGTCCACCTATTTTATGTGTTTAAATCAATCCCTTCATCTAGTGGGACCCATAGAGACATATGTGGGCCACCAGGGGACTTATACTTACCCCTTTATGATTTTTTGTTGGGCCCCAACATGCCCAGAATATGGGTGGGCTAAAATTTCAGCAAAAGGCCCAAATTGGCTGCCCCTAATGGTTTGTTTTGGGGCAGCATGGCCTACCAGATTAAGGGTGGATTATGCACTTGATATTTCCTTCTTCTAAGATGTCCTTGGGCCTCATTTATGTATGCTTGGATGCCCACCTCCATTGAACTTTATTTGGACCTATATGTAATGTGTTGATTGGCCTTGGTAGGCCCACTCATCTTGGACCTCCTAAGTTAGTCCCCATTGGACCTTTGGGCCTATACTTACCATGGTATTGTGATGGGATTATGGGCCAAAATACATAAGAGGTTGGGCCCTTGGTTACCCACTAAATTAGCCACATGCTTGGGCCAAGATGTAAGGCCCAATTCACTTGCTTTAAAGATAAGAAATTTCCAATAAGGTTGGGTTACCAGGCTTCCCATTAGGCCCACCACAATATGTGGGATTGTGACTTTTATGGTTGGGCCCAAACCTAGCTTGAGGGCCCACCATATTGCCTACGTATCGGGCCATGTGTATTGCCCACTATGTCCTTGTATTATTTAAGGCCTTGGGCCTTAATTCAATCGAGTAATAGCGGGCTACCTTTTGGGACCCAGTTGAGCTTGGATGTCCTCCTTGGTGGCCCTATGGTAGGCCCATAGGGTGGATATAGGTGGTTGAAGGCCCACTTGGACCCTTGTTAGGACTGTTTCTTTCCTTGGGCTTTTATATGGCCCTTCCTAGCTCGTGGGCTACCCCAAAGTATTGGGCCCGCACTAAAGGATGATCACATAGTAAATTATCTAAGTACCTAGGCTTGTTTCCCTCCTCGGGAAGGAGGAGTATGTTCCAAGTCTTCATCGCCATATCACACACCCTCATGACCCATATGCATCATTTACGTGATTGGATTGCATTTGTGTGTGGTCATTGGGTTGATATGATAGAGGGATGGAGTTTCTCCCCTTGTGTACATCGAGTGCTTGGAGCTAGTGCATGATTTGTATGCGTGACTCATGCATTGCATCGCATTTCATGATAGTATCGCCCTTGCTTCGACAAGGCCTTGCCTCCACAGGGACATTCGTTGATGGCCGTATGTATGGACACCAAAAATGTATTACTTGAGCATATAGGGTGCATATGATGCCCATGGGTGAAATTTCCAAAACTTCCATGGTACCAAGGATCTGCTCTCATTGTCGTGTAGTCGGTTAGAATGGGGTGTGGCCTTACCTGTCTGTGAGAGAGGGCATTGCTAGGCTGAGTCCGACCAGCTCGTGAATGGGTCCGCTACCGTTAGGCCTTACTGGTGATTGGTTGTCCACAGGCAGGTAGTGAGGTCTCCTACGCTCGTTTGACTATGCGAGTCTGTAGAGTGGCAGTCATTCTACAGTGTACTAGACCCCGGTAGATTCCTTATGATGGAACTATACTGACATGTGGACTAGATATGAGGACTGACATTACTTCGCATTGCATTTGCATCGGCTATATAAGCCCTTTATGCATCACCTTGGTATGGCGTCCAGTACTCATTGCATTGTATTCATGACAGCCTTGGTTAGGCTTATGGCATTGGCATTGATCATATTTCCCTTTTGTATCTCCTATTACTCTTCTACAGACCATTGTCACACACTTTCACCACCCTCTAAGCTCTCTATAAGCTTATGCACGATTGATGCGTGCAGGAGATCCTAGGTCGGCAGCGCAGTAGTAGAGCTTGGATAGGAGTTAAGCCGAGAACTCAAAGTTGCATATCTTCTTTTCTTCTTCTCTTGTTAATAGATGTATTTCCTTCTTGTCATGTATCTTAAGGCTCAAATTTATAGCAGATTTTTGTGATGTGTGCCTTAGTTATTTCTGAGATGTACTTACTGTGATCTTGGGTATGCTCGTGTTAGATTGATTATATGATTATAAAAATCCTCCTTGTATGATTCCAGGATCGGAACCTACCTTAGGAGTCGAGAATGGGGTACTACGGAGGCTGTTGCGACCAGAACCGGCTATCAGGTTTCTTGTGAGTCCGGTCACCGAGTCTGGGGCGTGACATCCTCGGACGCAACACTATCCTGATTTATCATAAGCCATATTCCGAATGTATTGACTGACAACACCCTTTGCCAAGTAATTATTGACTAGATTTTGCCCTAGTTGTTAGGTGATCCTTATCAATCAACCATTGAGCACTTTGGTTGATACATAATGTAGTGTGGTGAACTGGCTAATAATAACTATCATAAACTATAATTATTTGGTCATTCACCGACAATAATGGCCTTTATATGGTATTCCAATTTATTGCCAAACTTAATCCATACCTGACAAGAAATGGAAGAAAATTTTCATGTTTAGTTCTTTTATAAGGACAGAAAAATGACCATGGTCGATCTCGCACGTTTCCAACAGTTACCAGGGGAATCTTGCAAGAGCTACATTGCTTGGTTAAAGAGAGGGAAGAGTCAGTGTAAGGTCGTGATGACCGAGGCTAAATTTGTACAACTTGCACAACATGACCTGGAAGACAAACTCCATAAGAAATTTATCGAAATGGAGCTCATATATGACCCGACCAGGAAAGTCTTAAGATACGAAGAACTTATTTAAGGAGTTAAGAAAAAGAATTTGTCAATTGGGACATTATCATGACCCTTACAAGATCGCGATTGCCGAATTAGTGGCGAAAAAGTTGCTCATATGCTTGGTGTTGGTTAAGGCAGAATCGATCGAGTCAGAAACACAAAATGTCCAAAAATTATATACTTTTGATATTACTCAGGCTAATGAAATATTCAAAATTTTGTTGGTCGAGAAGTTTATCAAGGTTCCTATCAACCACAAGATGCCCTCAATTGATGAATTGAAAAAGATAGAATACTGTAAATGGCACAGAACTAGTCCCCATTCAACTAAAAAATGTGTTGTGTTCAGGAACGTCATTCAGGATAACATCGATCGGGGATTATTGAAGTTCCCTAAAGAGGGTGAAGAAGCTATGTTGATCAATACTGATCCATTCCCTCCTAAAGTTGATGTCAATATAGCTACAATAAATTTATGAAAGGTCGATCGACCGGAACAGAGGATTGATCTTAGTCCAAGTAATCATGTTGGCGCATCACGACAACCAAGGTTCAGGCGATATCAACCTCTCATTTCAATTGTTAGGCAGCCAAACATGGCTTGGCAAGACGGTCGAGTTTCAAAATTATGCGACCAATGTGCCAAAATGACTATCCAGGGGTGGGGAGGACCACATCGACCAGTAAGACAAGTTTGACGTTGTAACGCCCCAGTTTTCGAAACCCGAGTAAATGACTAGTTTTCTAAAAACCTGAGTGTTAGCCTTTAAAATTCAGTCCAAATTTAAACCATCATATCAAATATCAGAGTTAGCAACAATTGTTGGCGGAGTAAACCATGCATTGTATAAAAACATTTTGATCATCACAAAATTCCAAATGTAGCGCTGATATAGGACTTATATAATCCCAAATAACAAAGTTCATTTAAACAAAAACAAGAATATATCAACTAGTGATGGAGCTCAATATGGGTCACAGGGACTCCGTCTAGCTCCTCAGCTACTCGATCTGCTCTAGCGACCTAGTGAACAGCATCGGCTCACTCTACACCTGCATCAACTGAACACCACAAGATGAAGAGAGAATCAACAGGGGCATTCCAACATTATCCGAAAATCATATGAACTCTATAAGATGGCTAAAAAATTGATAAGCGAACTTCAACTCTACCCGAAAATCACAAGGAACTCCACATGATGGGAATCAACATACAAACATCTACTTCACTTGGAAATCATATTGTACGCGAACTCCGCAAGATGGGTAGAAAATCGACATGCAAACTTCAGCTCCACCCAAAAATCATGGTACGACTGAACTCCGTGAGATGAAGAGATAATCAATATACAAACTCTTGACCACCTGAAAATCATATCGTACGTGAACTCCATAAGATGATTAGAAAATAGATAAGCAAACTTCAACTCCACTTGAAAATTATGGTACGACTGAACACTGCAAGATGGCTAGGAAACCAACATACAAACCTCTACTTCACCCAGAAATCATATCATATGTGAACTCCGCAAGATGGCTAGAAAATCGATAAGCGAACTTTAGCTCCAATTGGAAATCATGGTATGACTGAACTCCGCAAGATGAAGAGAGAATCAACATGGGAACTCTGGCGTCATTCGAAAATCGTATGAACTCCGCAAGATAGCTAGAAAATAGATAAGTGAACTTTAGCTCCACCTGGAAATCATAACAAACTCCACACAATGACCCGAAAATCAACAAAATATGTGAATATAACTAATAAGCCATAAAAGGGCGTCAATGTTCCATCAAAACCACGAAGGGTAAAGAAGTGATCTAAGCTGCATAGGGCAAATATGTTATTTAAGCCATGTAAGGCAATGTATGATCCAAGCCCCGTGAGTCAAATATGGACCGCAAGATGGTAAGTTCCTGACAAGTTCCATTCATTCCATCACCTAATCACAAGCAGCAAACATACAATTAATTAACAAATATACAACTAAAGATAACATGTTATCATCAAATCATTTATGCTTGTTATAATTAAATAGAGATGTCTATCATCTAACACATGAAATAATTGCACAACAATTTAGCATATTCAATAGTGAGGTAAGTAATTTAACGAGAGAAATCAAAGCAACATCTATGACTAGATTGATGAATTTAAGTGAGAAGCCCAAAGGGTGAGTCCTCACCTTAATCAAGCAACCAAGTTGAGTGTGGCCCACTAGATAGTACGAAATGCAGTCGGATAGAGTCAAATATAGCCATTACATGTGCATTCATGACCTCGTCCAAATGCTAAGGAAACCACTAACAATTAGCCATATACAACCAATGGACTCAGTGAAAACCCATTGAGTTAAGAGTACATTACCTTGACTTGGTGTTGCTCGACTCAATGGAAAACTGAGTCATCCACGAATCTGGCCATCGAGCCAAGCTTTCTGATGTAAACTTATGGTAACAGGCCCAACATAGCACTCTCTTGAAGCTAGGCTCGGAGAAGGATACCGAGTGGACTTGGTATCAACATGGGATGACCCGATAAAACTCGGCTTCAGACCTGAGCTTGCTCACCATGTTGAAACAGCGGCACCCAACCAGTTGTAGGCACCCTGCTACCGACTCGACATGCTGGGATCAACATCATTCCAAATTAGTCCCCATAAATCAGCATATGGGCCGGCCAACTGAGTTGACCCGACGTTGATTCCTCTTTTTCCTTTCATCTATGTTTTCTTTATTCCTTCTCTCCATCTTCTTCATGTAACCCCTTTTTGTTGAAACGTCTAGCAATAGCTCCGGCTCGAACCAAACCCAGCAGCAGTAAACATCACCGGGTTGAACAACAACCTGGTTACAACATGGCACCTACAACTCACTCACTAATCTCCTTCTTCTTTTCTTCTTGTTCTTCCTCTTATGACCAGACAGGTCGTGCAAACAAACCCAGATTGAACTCAGTCCGAGTCAAGCTGGCGCGGTAGCGGATCGATTTCAGGAAAAATGATGCTCCACTCTCCCCTCTCGAATTTTTATTTTTTGGTATGAAATGCCCTAAAAAGGAGGCTATTTATAGCCATTTCTCGATCCTAAAATGGTCTGCCACTAATCTCTGAATTAGCTATAGCATGAGCTCTAATCCGTACGAAAACTTGGTGTTATTATGTCAGTTGGATGTTGATCACCCTTAAACCCTTGCATGGCTTCAATAAGACCTTGGGAATGAATTGTTGGGAGCTTGACCCACCTACTGGATGGCCTAGATCAGAGAATAGGGCCCACATAATGGTGGTAGGTTCTTTCAGCCAACGGAGAGATGACTCCACCTGTAATGGTAATTCATTGATGGACGACTACTCTTCCTATCCATCACTCGTGGATGGTGTGGATACGATCAGAGAACACGGTGGGACCCACTAAATGATGGTGATGGGTATTTTCACTTAAAGGGTTCAAGTGCTACGTGCGGCAGCGACGGTGAGAAAGCTCAAGCCACAACTTTGTGAAATCCCTAGCATGAAGGGCTAAGATCTGCTGAGGTGGAGGGATGAGATCATAGGAAGAGGTTGCATGCATACTACCAGCCTGGAAACGAAAGAAAAACATAGTCTTTTCATTTTTGGAAACGCGTACTGCACATAGGCATTTTGTGCTCGAGGTTGTGTGCACACTCGTGCGATCCAACGGGTGAAAATGGGCAAGGATTGGACGGCTTTGGGTTCTCTATAATATGGATGGTTCGAATCAAGCATATGGGCTATGATGATGGGCCACGATCCTCCTAAATAGACGTTGTCTGTTCGTCTAGACGCAGGCGAGAAAACCTCCTGTTGTTTTTGCCATTTCCATCGGGTCAAACCCGATTAACCGGGCTCCCCAGTCTGGTGTGGCGCTAGTGCACTCACTGTTGTGCACATTCAACATCACATGGGGTCCACCATGATGCTTCTTTTTGTGATCTAGTCCATCCATCAGGTTCTACAGTCCCTGATAGGCCAACACCCCAAAATAGGAAAATCTAAAGCTCGGATGGCCGAGATTAAATGTATCTCAGATCTTACATGTCCACTAATACAAACTCAGCAGTCAGATAAAAAATGAGGTAGTCCTACACTTTAGGTGGGCCACACCACTTGAATTTGTAGGATTCTCCATCCATTTATAACAATCTGAATGTATGGTTGCCTCTTTGTTGATTATTAATGATCTTAAGCACACCTAAAAGACTTTACGTGGTATTAGACAATCTATTAAACATTAATCAAGTAGTTGTATGGTTTAGGTCCTTTGGTTGTTAGGGGACGCGACGAACGGTGTATCTGGTGGTTCATGCTTCGAAATCTAAGGTGAACAATCATATCTATCTATCAAGGAGATTTAGATCCTAAAAATATGTTTCTTCGATAGTGTGGTGGTCCATTTTAAGCATCAATAGATGGGTGGCTTAATCAACAGGTGAAGATTACACTCAACGATCAGGTTTAGGTTGGAATGGAGGTGAATGTTCAGATAAATCGGGTGTGTGTCCATATTAAGCTTGGTCATTCACCTAAGTACTGAAAAGTACAGGGTGTTATAGATGTGTAATTATAAGGATGGATGAAAAAGGTGGTCTCCATCGACCATAATGAATGTTTCCACCTCTTAGTCGTCACCCTCAAAAGAGAGTTCCAAGTCAAAGGATGATCAAACCCCCATCAACTCAAAAGGGAGTTTGGAAATGGGTCATGCATCCCAAATTTCCAGGTATTCTTGAAGAGATAACCCAAACTTAGAAGCGTCACTGGTGGCAGAACAAAGCGACTATGAAGAAGGAATTGGTAGAGGTTAAGGATGCATCTTGGTTGAAAACCGTGCTGACACGACCGTTCTGGAGAATTCCTTAGTCGGAGGAACAACTGACTGTGAATATGGTCAATGTAGTTTTGCAGCCTGTGTTGTACAATCAGGGCATGGAGGATGCTACCCAACCCAGTGGATCAGTAACACCTGGGGTTAATGATGACTACGATAATTTGTCTGATTATCTTAATGATGAATGCTTCTCTAGGGATGATTGATTGATGAAGGGACTAGTTGCAACGACTGAAGCATTATAGGTGCCTTCACCTACTTCTATGCAGCTGGATGCTGCTGCTGACAAGAACGTCGGGCATACTGATATGGGTTTTAATACACAAGCTGGTTCAGAAACCACAGGGGGGCAATGTCTGGGTTCGGAGATTGTATTTTAAACATTGCCACCCATAGTCTTTCATTGCAATATGTTGTTCATTTTACCCTATAGTTTTTAGGCTAAGCCAGCCCAGTCAAGTGAGATGGGGGCAATATTGAAGAATTCAGTCCCCCTGTGGTAATACAACATGCTTCATTTCCTCTGGAAGAGGCAATTGTAGGAGTGTCAAGAGTGGACAAAGCGCCAAATGTAAATGCCGTCACAGTAGAATTAGGAGCAACATCTGAAAGGGTGGTTATAGAGAGGCCCACCCACGGCATGATACAACATCTTAAACCGTTGTATATATCGGCTCATCTCAAAGGATGCCTAGTCACTAGGATTTTGGTCGATAATGGAGCTGCCGTTAATATGCTCTCATTAAGAATGATGCCAAATTTAGGGAAGACTATGGTCGATATAATTTCATCTGAGGTAACAGTTAACAACTTCATTGACCACATCACAAATATGCACGGGGGCCTTGCCGATTGACTTGATTGTCGGAAAAAAAAAGGGTGTCGGCTTCGTTCTTCATGGTTGACACATCATCAAGTTATAATGCTTTATTTGGAAGGGATTAGATTCACTTGTTTACGTGCATCCCATCATCCTTACATCAGTTCATAATCTTTTGGAACCAACATAAAGTCAAGTTGTTCGTGACTGATAAAAAACCCTTTTGCCCACCTTGAACACAAATGAGGCCTACTACTATGGGGATGAAGTAGCGCCGATTTGGTTTACCGGAAGAAATAAACACGGCCATCTAACTGGGATATCAGTAAAGAAGAATCCAAAAAATATAATGTAAGACATCATGAAAATAATCCATCCAGTTGCTAACTTGTCGAGGGATATTATCCCTTTTCAATTAATTTCAGATTGCATCATCGAAGAAATCCCATGATTAGTATGTCAAAAGATAAGTAGCGTGTAAGGCCCTACCCAACAGCACAAGATATTGTCCGCTTTGCCCAAGCTCATGACTTTAAAATGCGTCTTGTCTATTAAGGAAGGAACCCACTTATAGCCACCACAACTTAGGACAGCTCTTCCTATGTGGGACAAAGTTTCACCTTCACTATGTGCACAATAACCTGCCAACCACCTTTAGGGGTCTGGCCACATGCGTGCCGGCCCACATGTGACCACAGTGACAGGACGTCACAATATCCCTCACCGAGGGTAGAGCCGTCCTCGGCTTTGATACGACTTGTAAGACCATAGTGACGGGGCGTCACAATATCCCTCACTGAGGGCAGAACCGTCCTCAGCTTTGATTGTCACGCCCCAAACTCGAAAACAGGGCTCACAGAATTTCTGATCCCCAAATCCGACACCGACAGCTTCCGTAGTGCCCCATTCTCGGCTCCCGGCACACATATGCCATATTCCGATGCTGGGATCCTATAAAGAGGATTTTCAATATGATTTTTTTTTAAAATGGAGCATAACCACAAGCATAACCAAGTCACAAAACAACATCACCACATATCCACTATATCAAAAACTTTGAGTACAATGCAAAAAAGGAAATACAAGGTGATATAAAAAACTCCAAAATAATATGCCATGCGCTCCTGCCTTAACGCTGCTGTGATCCGACGTCACCTGCACAATGGTCGTGCATAAACTTACGAAAATCTTAGAGGGTGGTGTAAGTGTGTGTGCAAGGCAAGTGCCAAGTATGCAATATCAGAGTAATACGAAAATGCGCTGGTAAGTCCATGAATTCTATCAGCCGTACTAAGGCTATGTGATGTAAGGCATGAATGCTATCGGCCATATCAAGGCCAAGCGATGCGAGGCCTACGTAGCCAAATGTCAAATGCGAGATGCAATGCAAGCATGTCAATCCTCATTAAGTACATTTATCAGTACAGTTCCCCTCTAGGATATCATCAGGGTCTAGTACACTCCACGTTGACTGCCGCCTCCATAGCCACACAGCCCAGCGAGTGGAAGAGACCACACTATCTACCTAACCAGTAGTCTCCTAATACCTACCTAGCTTGTCGATAGCGGACCCATTTACGAGCTGGTCAAACTCAGCCTAGCTTACAACCCCCTCACTTGGGTGGATAAGGTCACACCCCCTTCTAACCCACCACGACACAGTGGGAGACGCGACCTACTGGTATTCGGCACTCGTGCGCTCATGTATCCGCTCGGTCTAGACGTTGGAGCATCTCCCGGTACCAAAAAGGTTCAGGGACTTTCACCCAAGGACATCCTATGTGCCCACAGTGCTAGAGCCAATATTTTCGGTATCCAATCTGGCCATCCATGATGTACCTATGGAGGCCACGACCCTGATGTCGCTAGGGCGTATAGTGATCATGTCACACAAATGTGAGATGCATGAATCACACTGTTCGGCCATGTAGTAATCCTGCACATACTGCGCTTATGTGGGCAACTCCTATCAGTGAGTCTTAAAAATAATCTGCCTAATGACATATGCTATGATCAGTCACTCCTCGTATCAAGCATACATATGATGCGTATTGGCATGAATCATGGAGTTATACTAAGGATGTTATATGGTGATGAACTATCTTCATAACGAAGATGGGCCTAGACAACCTACACACAACAAGTATGGGCCTAACAATGGGCCCTAAGGAGAGTTACAATGCGGACATTTAACCATCATTGCTCTTACAATGTGGATGTCAAACCATAATTGCTCCTAAGGCATGGCCCGCCATAAACATCATTACATACATCATGGTGGAATCACACATCGCAATGGACCTCATATACATCACATTCGGCCCCACACAAAGGCCTCACATACGTCTCATTGAGCCTCACTCATGGTCCTTATATACATCACATTGGGCCTCAACCCATGGGCCTCAAATACATCACAATGGGCCTCATATACATCAAGTGGGCCACATCACATGGGCCGCACCAATGGGCCTCATATACATCAAGTGGGCCACATCACATGGGCCGCACCAATGGGCCTCATATACATCAAGTGTGCCACATCCATGGGCCGCACCAATGGGCCTCATATACATCAAGTGGGCCGCATCAATGGGCCGCACCAATGGGCCTTATATACATCAAGTGGGCCACATCACATGGGCCACACCAATGGGCCTTATATTCATCAAGTGGGTTGCATCAATGGGTCGCACCAATGGGCCTCACCATTTACACCATTCATCTATTTAAGAGGTTATTTTAGAGCATTACCCAAATGAATCACAACGGAAGATCATCTGGACCATACCACCAATAACGGGGGAGAAGATGATTGGAAAATCATTTGGACCATGCCACAAATAGTAGTGGAGATAATGATTCTCACTTTTAAACAATTCGTCGGGCCCACTACAACGTTTATTTCCATCCAATCTGTTCATAAGGTCATAAAGACCTGGATTAAGAGGAAAAACAATTTCATATTGATCCAGAACTTCTGTGACCTGAACAGATTCAATGGCACGCGTTCAATCCCCACTGATTTCTGTAGTGTGGTCCACCTGATATGCATATTTGCCTTATTTTTAGTCTCAAGCCTTAAAACGAGCTCACCAGCTGGTCAGACAGTGTGGATTCAACACATCCAGAGAGGTGGGTCCCATCATCTAGAGTGTTAGACGGTGTGGATAAGACCCATACATCACGGTGGCCCTACATGACACCGTCCAGCAATGGACGGTGTTGATAAACAGCATGGATAAAACACATACATCATGTGTGGATCCCATCCAGATGGACGGACAGCATAAGATGAAATACATACATCACGTGGGCTTCACAACACTTGCTGACATCATATACAACACCTGTATTACTGGTGGGATGCTGACCCACTAGCAGATGGACGGTTAGGATATACAACATACCTAATGGCATGGCCCACCGTCCAGCCATCTGAACGGTGTGGACCATCACATACATCACGATGTGGCCCACTGTCCAACCATATGGACGGTGTGGACCATCACATACATCACGATGGGCTCCATCCAAATGGATGGACGGCGTGGATGGAATCCACGCATCAGGTGGGTCCCACTGAATTTGATGATGTCACTATAGCATCTATATAGCTGGTATGAGACACACTAGCCAATCCGCTGCCAATCTAGGTGGGTCCCATGTGGGGCCCACTATCATATGTATATATATATATATATATATATATATATATATATATATTAAACGTGCAACAGTGTCCAGACCTAGGACGGCCTGGATGATCTTCATACATCAAAGTACGGCCCCACACGTGGGGTGGGTCCCACCATCCAAGCAATGGACGATGTGGATATACAACGTATACGTCAAGGTGGGAGGTCCACACGTGGCCACCCCACATGGATCAAGCTGATATATGTTATTTCCCTTCACCACGGTCTGCCCAAAATGGGCAGCAGCAAGGTGGGCCTGATAATCGGACGGTGTGGATCTAATCCGTTTGCCAAGGTGGGCCGCAAATAGGGAAAACGAGAGAGAGAGAGAGAGAGAGAACGGTGAGATGGAGGGACCCCGACACTATGGGTCCTCCCTTCCATGCATTACAACATATATTAAGTGGGTCCCATTACATGTGAGCCCACCAATCAAAATTAACGGTGGAGATCCCTTCTCCACCAAAATGCAAGGTCTAGATGACCTTTCCAAACTAGGAAAATAAACATCATGATGGGGTCCATGGAGAATGGCCCCATCATGGGATGAACATATGAATCATGGTGGGCCATCGGCCTTACCTAGGGTCCAAAGTGAGATCCGTACCATCAATCGGTAGGCCCCACTTGGCCCATCATTAAAACCAAAATTTAAACCTATAAGAACACCCACCGTTGGATCTTCTTGGTCCGATGGAATGCCAAACTCCTTAGCTCTCTCTTTGATGGAAGATGATGAGGATTGAAGGGCTAGGATGAGGGATTTGGAGGTAAGAAGCGGGCCTTGATCTTGGGTTCTTTCTCTCCTTAGTTGCTTATAAATGGTGAAGAATAAAATGGGATGGAGTGAAATGAGAGAGGAGTGATGTGTGTAAGAAGGATGGAATAAGAGGGATGCTTGTGTAAGAAAGGTATGAGTTGTGTAAGAGAAATATTGACTTTGGGGTTAGCTTGTGTAAGAGAGTTATGAGTTGTGTAAGAGAGGTGACATGTGAGGTATGGGTGTGATGGGTTGAGTGATGGGTTGTACTTAACTTGTGATTGATTGATTGATTGAAGTGATGGATTGTAGAGATTCTCTCAGAATTCACAACGCACGGTATTTCTCTCGAAATGAACGTGAGCCTACAACTCCTGGCCTGGGTATCGCATCGGTATGCAAGACGCTACGCTGAAACTGCAAAGACGGCGCGGTCACAATGGTACGAGTGTAGGGTCCGGGTTACCGGAATTCGACAAGGAGGATTGCGGGAGTCTACAGAATGGTACGGTATAGGATACGGGCTTTACATTGATACCACTTGTAAGGCCCATCCCCACAGCACAAGATATTGTCAGTTTTGCTGAAGTTCACGGCTTTAAAATGCATCTTGTCTGTTGAGGAAGGAGCCCACTTATAGCCACCACAACTTAGGACAACGCTTTCGATGTGGGACAAAGTTTCCCCTTCACTATGTGCACAGTAGCCTACCAGTCACACAGTATCCTGCCAACCACCTTTAAGGGTCCGCCCACATGCGCGCCCGACCACATGTGACCACAGTGACGGGGCATCACATAGCGAATGACCAACTTCACAACTAGAGTGAGAAGGTTTAAAGAAAGCCTGAGGGATGTCGACAATAACTGTTTCGTGATTTTGGTTGACACAGATGTCCCAGTCGATGAAGAAGAGATGGAGTTAAAGGAAGCACCATATAAGTTATAAGACTCTCAAGCCCAGCTTCAAGACCCTCTGGTTGAGGTGAACCTATGAACCGAGCAAGATCCTAAGCCAACTTTTATCAGTGGGCTGCTTAGGACATAAGACAAAGCTAAGCTCATTAATCTGCTCAAATATTTTGTTGATTGCTTCGCATGGGACAATCATAAGATGTTGGGGCTAGATCGAAGTCTGGTTGAGCATAGATTACCAAAAAGGGAAGGGTATCGACTGCATAAGCAACCAATGAGGTTAATGACAGTAGAAGTAACTCGGAAAATAAAGGAACGGATCAAGTAGCTATTAAAGAATGGTTTCATCAGGCCTATTAAAGATGTCGAATGGATCGATGTGGTTCCAATTATTAAAAAGAATGGTAAGTTGTGGGTTTGCATTGATTTTATAAATTTAAATCTGGCAACAGTGAAGGATGAATATCCGATGTCTATGGCTGATTAGCTAAACAAAAGAGTAGCCGGGCATCGGATGGTGTCATTCATGGATGGCCAGTCTAGCTGGATGATGTGCCGAAAATGGTCTTTAAATGCCCTACCCCTTTGTGAACTTATTGTTGGGTGGTGATGCCATTCAGGCTCAAGAATGTGAGGGCCACATATCAGAGAGTGATGAACACTATATTTCATGATATGATTAGCTAGTTTATGAAAGTTTACGTCGATGATGTAGTAATAAAGTCGGCGGACGTGAGAGATCATTTTACTCATTTACGCAAGTTGTTTGAGCAAATGAGGCTTTATTAGATGAAAATGAACCCCCCTTAAATGCTCTTTGGGGGTGTCGTCTAGTAATTTCTTAGGATTCCCGGTATATAAATGAGGGATCAAGATGGACTAGAATAAGACCTGAGTAATCATAAATGCTTGCTTGGCTATATTAATTTTAGGTGGCGTTTCATTAGCCATAATAATTTTATGTGGAGATTTATATCTAATTATGTAGGAAAGAGTAATAAATTTTCTCTATTGATAAAATTGAAACAGTGTATTGAATTCAAGTGGGAGGCAGAACATCTGGGCTTTTGAAAGGATTAAAGAATATTTTATGAAGCAGTCAGTGTTAATATCGCCAGTTAAAGGCCGACCGCTCAAGCAGTATGTTGTGACATCGATAATGCCAGTTGGAGCCCTTCGAGCCCATGACGATCGGAAATAGTGTGCTGTTTACTATTTGAGTCGGATGCTTCTCGATACTAAAAGACATTATTCTGCCATAAAAAAAAATTGTGTTTATGATTGTACTTTGCGACTTCGAAATTGAGGCATATTTGCTGGCCAAAAGAGTAAATGTAATAGCATTGACCGATTTGGTAAAATATATATTGAATCAGCCAATTTTAAACGGTCGAATTGGCAAATGGGTTATGGTTTTATTTGAATTTGATCTTTGTTATTTTTTCCAAAAGCCAGTAAATTGTCAGGCTATAGCCGACTTTCTACCCGATTATCCGTCTAGCCGAAATGTTAGCTTTCCTCGAAAGTTTTGGATCTAATTGTACATACTTAACGCCATGGAAGCTGATTTTTTATGGTTCAAAAATCCATAATGCTTCAGGGGCTGGGGTTATCTTGATCGCACCAAATGGAAATAGGTAGAAATTAATATTTCAATTGGAATTCGATGTACCAATAATCAGGCAAAAAATGAGGCTATGATAATCAGCTGAAAATTGTTAATGGAGTTAGGTGTACGAAATGTAACGATCGTGGGTGATTCACAACTAGTGATAAATTAGATGACAAGATTGTTTAAATGAACTATCCCAACACAATTTCCATATTACACCTTGGCTTCCCAAATGTTAGATGGCTTTCATCATGTGGAATTGGTGCATGTTGTGCGGGACTACAATATGGATGCCAATGAAATGCCACAACTAGCCGCAAAGCTGGATATACTAAAGGGATCATCCGATAGAGTAGTCATCATACAAAAGAGGACTTTGCCTTCAGTCTTTGAAAGAGAAATAATCATGGAAGTATGCCAAGTCAAAGTAGAAGAAGATATTGGAGAGCTCCTCTCATGAGCTATTTTCAAAACCCATAGACCAAAGCCAGTAGGGATTTGAGGAGATCGACCGTTAATTATGTCATGATCGATAACCAATTATACAAAAAAGGAGTTGATGGTGTATTGATAAGGTGCCTAGCCAAAAAGGAAGCCTTACTAGCAATGGATGAGTGTTCACAACCCCAAGTGTAGGGTCGCGATGTAGTAATAATCTCGGTGAGACCGAGGTCGAATCCACAGGGACTATTCTTGTACGTTTCTGAAAGTATCTAGAACTAGAACTAGAAGAAGATCTAAATCTATAACTGAAATATTTGAGAGAGAAATTATGAATACTGTAATTGAAACTTGTGAATTTAAAGGTGGAAACTAGGGTTTCCAGGGATTTACTTCCTGTTATTAGGATGTTTCCTTATTTGATGCAAGACACTCAATTGGAATTAGAGTCTTATCCTATCCTATTGGAAGATATTCAATAAACTCAGATATGAACTTCCATTGACCTAATTCTCAACGAATGAAAGTTGTGAAGATTGGAAGTGATTCCATCACCTAACCATGCCTAGAAGACTATGGTAAACAACAAGATATACCGATCCAACAACCAATCATGGGAGAATTAATGTGAAGAATAGAAGGATTTCCATCACTCAGCCATCCCCAAGGGACGATGGAGAACAACATAATTTTCTATTTTCACAAACTCCAAATAGAAAAAAAATATATATACTTCAAGCTATTGCAGATCCATTGTAATTTAAGTCACAACAAACCATTAAAAACTAAAAGTATTCCTTAAACATCAACTAGAATCAAAGGAATTCAACAGTAACAAGAATCAAATAAGAAAAACATCCCAACCACGCTACAAGCTTCACCCCTTAGCCCTAGCTAAGGGATCTAGCTAACTATAGACATAATTGGATTGAAAACCCTAGAAGAAAGCATTAAAAACTAAGAAGAATGGAAGAAGAACTCTTGGGAAATGGCTCCGCCCTTTTGCTCTGCTCCTCCAAACCCTACATATCCTAGAAAGACTTAGGAAACCCCTATTTATAAGCAAAGTTCTAAAAAATTGCAAAACCGGATCGAATTTACGCAGTCCGCGTAATGCCTTCGATGTCATTGAAGGGGTTTGAATCCAGAAGTCGTGCCTTTTCTTCTTTCGCACTGCGTAAATCTCTGTGACATCGAACCATCCTTCGATGTCATCGAGCAAAACTTCGATTCATCGAACAGGTCTTCGAGTCATCGAGAATGTGTCCAAAATAGTCCAACGAGTTGCTTCAATTTCTTCAATAAATTTGATGTCATCGAGCAGTCTTCGATGTCATCGAGCACCTTCCTTCGAGTCATCGAACATGTCTTCGATTGATAGAGAAAAACACCCAATATGTCCAGCAACCAACTCAATTTTTCCTCATAAATTCAATGTCATCGACCAGTGTTCAATGTCATTGAACAGATCTTCGATGTCATCAAATGGTTCTCAATGGCACGGTCTTTGTGATTTCTGTGCTTGTTCTTTTGACTTCCTTCTCCACTTGGTTTTCTTGGATCTTTGAGTCTTAAAATCTTCAATCTTGGTTTCCAAAGATCCCTTCTTTGCTTTGGCAATTCTTGAGCACTAAATCCATACTTTTAGCACTCTTTTCAATCCAAGCTCTTAAATTCACCTTGCAGCACAAATATGATTAAAATAGATCATTAAGCATTATCATGTTGATAAAACTAAGTAATAAATAGGGGATAATATGCAATATTTGAGTCTCAACACACTTCCCAACCAGCATTTTGATAGTCCCAATCAAAACATGCGAAAAATATTTCAAAAAACCACTGTATAATTTCTACCAGCTAAAGCGGTTCTAAAGACAATCCATTTTATAGAAATCTAAGATACATTAATATTGAGTAGTATTTCCTCCTAAACTCTAGCACATGGTAAATCTCATAGTCAAGTTCAAAGCATTAATCCTCCAATTAGAACGATCCTAAACATTCAGTTCGATGGGTGCATAGTGAAGCCTAGACTTATCAAAGGTCCAATTCTCAATTTTCATAATAACATTGATAATAAAAAAAAAAGCATTCAGGAAACCAAAACCTAAACGAAAACTTGCCTTACAGTTCAGCCTTTCTATTCTTCCATCTTTTGATTATTCCATCAATGGCTTTCATGCTATATTCAATCTTTTCAATGATCTTTGATAAGTAGCCGTTTTCGACGACAACTGGTTTTTTTTTTAGCTAGATATTTATATTTTTTCTTTCTTTTTAATTCTTCTCATTGAACACGATGGACAAACTTCCCAAGTTGGTTCCGTTCATGCGTAATAATCACCAAGTTAACAATTCAGTATCAAACTGATACCTTAATGTGTAAACTAGATGTGACATGTGAAATCATGACTCAATCAATCTTTGAAACTTCTAATCATGGATTAATAATTCGAACTTAACTGTGAAATTTAACAAGTAACTGAATCCAAGAGTCATAAATCACCAAAATTAAGTATCTTATAGTTCTAAATCATGGATGAACTTCAAAATCACTTGAATTTATAAAATTTTTAGAAAATTTTTCACAATTTTTGCTTAAAGACTAAGAAAACACTGATTAGCTTGCCTAATCCACACCCCCAACCTAAAATGTACATTGTCCTCAATGTAAAAGATATAAGCATGCAATGCACATGAGACAACAAAAGTAAAGGGGAAGTGATGGAAAGGTAGTACCTGAAGAAGGAATCTAGAGGCTTTTCCAAGGGTCTCAGAGTGAAGATGGGTTAGTAGGAGGACGCACCAAACAGTAAACAAACAATCCTAAAATAGCAGAAGCAAACTACCCTAGTCCTATGAAAACAATAAACTAATATTAAACTAGGAAAACATGGGAACAGCTACTCAGTCATGCCACAAGGTTCCTCCTCTGGCCAATTTCTTAATAAACTTCTCAGTAGGTTTCTCAACAAGATCATCAAAAAGCCCCTTTTGCAATAGGCTTGGATGGCCTGGAGCATGAATTTCCAAAGAAATTTACGGACCTCAGCGTAAGGTTTCCTTTCAATCTCCTGAGGTGTCCAAAGTATATATGGTTCACCTGTGACAGAGAAAGTTTTAGAGTTAGTACCCCATGGTGAATCTGAGACTACGAGTAGATAAAATTCAGAAAAATTCTCAGCAGATGATGTAGTCTCAACACATTCCAAAGTTTCAGACTTCGATTCAATTGTCAGCTCTCCCTTTTGTGATAGTAAACATTTAGGATCTATGGAGGGAAGGGTTTCATAATAAGGGTTCTCTTGGTCAGTAATAACTATCGAGATGTTGTCTTGCAAGGCATTCACTATGTCATGTATAATTGGATTGTTTGAATCTGCATAATGTGCTAACATTCTTCCGAAGAGTTGGAAAATTCAGCTGAGAGTGACTCATTTCTCTCATTGAAGTTTGTGATGATTTGTTCAAGGATTTCATCATCTTTGAAAGTGGATGGATGCATGCTTTCTTGCTCTTGCCCTTCACAGACAGATTGAGGATCAATAGGTGAATCATTGATGTGAAGACTATGTTCATTGAAGCTTCTCAGTAAAGGCATTGAATCATCAAAAGTGTACAACTCAGATGGTGGCCTCAACTGGGTGGTTTCAAATTCCAGAGTCATATCGAGCAACTCGTCCATCTCTCAAATCATATCATCATTCAATTTAGGGGAGTGGTCTAAACATACCTCACAAAGGTTGGAAGGGTTAGTTGAAAGTGTTTATCCTCCACATTTAAGTTGGTCATGTCAGATGGGTGGAGTAGATCACTATAGTCGACAACTTCATGAACATCTTGATCATTGATATGAGCCAAACTTGAGATTGAATCCATGCGAATTTGAGCTATACATTCATGATTGTCATCCCAATACTCATCATATTCCAATTTAGTACAGTACACACGTGGAATGAGATCACTTTCCTCACATTCTATTCCTAAATTAGGTTGAGGTTCGAATAAACTATCCCCTTCCTCATCATTGGAACCAAGTGTGTCATGTGAGTGAAGTGTGTCAGTATCATTATATTTGAAAGACACCCACATCTCTTGATCATTCCTTTGGACCATCATCGAGATCGACTCTTTGAAAAATTGAACCATATGCTCATTAACACAATCCAACTCTTCATTCTAAATTCCAGAGTTCTCCAAAAGCAAATTAGGATCACTTTCCTCACATTGTATTTCTAGACTAGGTTGATGTTGTGATAACCTAATCTTTTCCACCTTATCGAGGTGCGATTCAATTGCTTCCAATGATTTCATCATGCTCGCGACAAGTTGGCTAAGTTGTTCTCCATAGTCCGTGAAATTCAAACATGAATCCTCTTGGATTGTTTCTGGTTGGATATCAAAGGTAGGAAATCCAAGAGAATAATCACTATAACATGTTGTTGGTCAATCTTTCCAATTTCGATGTTTCCACTGATCATAGTCATACGGGTCATAGGTGGGAGAATCTGATGGTTGTTGGTAGTACACATTATCGCCCATAATAGAATCACGCATTGTTTTCATCATGTCTAATGAGTGATAATGTTCTCACTCCCATAGTTATGATAACTCCAACACTCACATACTGTTTTCTTAATCCGTAGGGTGTAATTATTCTCCCACATATGATCGTGTAAGGATTTCTTAACCGGTGGAGCATTGAATTACGTTTGGTTCTCGATAATGTTTCAAGAAAAATTTTGAGACATAGGCTATTTCCTGTCATAATCATACATCCCTTCTCAATATCTTTTAGCTATCTCAGCATACTAACGTTCCCACTCTTGCATGGTGAAACCCTAACTCTGAATCTAATCCTTAAAAAATAAAAGAATAATCCTACAACAATATAGAAAGTAAGTAGGGGAGAAGTTAGAAGTTATACCAGATTGGAGGAGATCTATGTTAGGATCCTACAAAAGAAATTCTAAAAAAAAAAAAGAAAGAAAGCAACCTAGTTTCTAATTTTATTTTTTTTTTTTAAAAGAAAGTTCCTAAAAACAAAAAATAGAAAGTTTCTAAAAAGAGAAAAAATTAGTTTCTAAAAACAGAAAAGGAAAGTTTCTAAACCTAGAATTAGAAGGTAAGTTAGTTTCTAAAATAATTTAGAAAAAACCTAATCCTAAAAATAGAAAATAGAAAAACCCTAATCTTAAACTAATTCCAAAACTAGTCAATCTTAGAAAAACGCAAACGTTAGTTCTAGGCAACGGCGCCAAAAACTTGTTCACAACCCCAAGTGTAGGGTCGCGATGTAGTAATAATCTTGGTGAGACCGACGTCGAATCCACAGGGACTAATCTTGTATGTTTCTGAAAGTTGCTAGAAATAGAACTAGAAGAAGATCTAAATCTATAACTGTTGAGAGAGAAATTGTGAATAATGTAATTGAAACTTGTGAATTTAAAGGTGGGAACTAGGGTTTCCAGGGATCCACTTGCAGCTATTAGGATGTTTCCTTATTTGATGCAAGGCACCCAATTGGAATTAGAGTCCTATCCTATCCAATTGGAAGATATTCAATAAACTCAAATTTGAACTTCCATTGACCTAATTCTCAACGGATGAAAGTTGTGAAGGTTGGAAGTGATTCCATTACCTAATCATGCATAGGAGACTATAGTAGACAACAAGATATACCGATCCAACAACCAATCATGGGAGAATTGTGAAGAATAGAAGGGATTCCATCACTCAGCCATGCCCAAGGGATGATGGAGAACAACAAAATTTCCTATTTTCACAAACTCCAAACAGAAAAAGAAGATACTTCAAGCTATTGCAGATCCATTATAATTTAAGTTATAACGAACCATTAAAAAATACAAGTATTCCTTAAATATCAACTAGAATCAAAGGAGTTCAACAGTAATAAGAATCAAACAAGAAATAGATCCTAACCACGCTGCAAGCTTTACCCCTTAGCCTTAACTAAGGGATCTAGCTAACCATAGACATAATTGGATTGAAACCCCTAGAAGAAAGCATTAAAAACTAAGAAGAAGGGAAGAAGAACTCGTGGGAAGCGGCTCCGCCCTTTTTCTTTACTCCTCCAAACCCTAGATATCTTAGAAAGACTTAGGAAACCCCTATTTATAAGCAAAGTTCTGCAAAATTGTAAAACCGGATCGAATTTACGCAGTCCGCGTAATGCCTTCGATGTCATCGAAGGGGTTTGAATCCAGAAGTTGTGCCTTTTCTTCTTTCGCACTGCGTAAGTCTCTGTGTCATCGAACCATCCTCGATGTCATCAAGCAAAGCTTCAATTCATCGAACAGGTCTTCGAGTCATCTAGAATGTGTCTAAAACAGTCCAGCGAGTTGGTTCAATTTCTTCAATAAATTTGATGTCATCGAGCAGTCTTCGATGTCGTCGAGTGCCTTCCTTTGAGTCATCAAACATGTCTTCGATTGATCGAGAAAAGCATCCAATATGTCCAACAACCAACTCAGTTTTCTCTCATAAATTCGATGTCATTGACTAGTGTTTAATGTTATCGAACGGATCTTCAATGTCATCGAACGGTTCTCAATGGAATAGTCTTTGTGATTTCTGCACTTATTCTTTCGACTTCCTTCCTTCTCCACTTGTTTTTCTTGGATCTTGGAGTCTTGAAATCTTCAATCTTGGATTCCAAAGATCCCTTCTTTGCTTTGGCAATTCTTGAGCACTAAATCCATGCTTTTATCACTCTTTTCAATCCAAGCTCTTAAATTCACCTTGCAACACAAACATGATTAAAATAGATCATTAAGCACTATCATGTTCATAAAACCAAGTAATAAATGGGGGATAGTATGCAATATTTGAGTCGCAACAATGAGGTTCACGAAGGATTATGTGGAGCTCACCAGGCCGGGAGGAAAATGAGGCTCACACTCAGGTGTTACGGGTATTTCTTGAAATTGTGGTTTTACCACTGCAATCAAAGCTTGATTATATGGTTAATGTCCTAGAGTGGAGTGAGTATGACTTTTTTAAATTTATTTGGATAAGCATGCACATACTTCTAAACACTTATGTGGAGTAATACAAACAAGAAGAAGTGCAACTATATGAAATTACGACTATACCGCTACAGGTGAAGCTTGAAGCTATGTCTAATGTCTTACATGGGGCTGAATAGGACTATTCAAAATATATTTAAACTAATAACATACACTTACTTCTAAATGCACAAGTAAAGAAATGTAACGCCCCAGTTTTCAGAACCCGAGTGCACGACTAGAATTCCAAGAACCCAGAAGTTAGTTAAAGATAATGGTAATAAATGAGTAAATCAAAGTACAGATAGTGAAAAAAGAAACATAATATATATCTGAACCAACATACGAACAATAGTATGGCCCACTCAGCTGGAGGCCAATTACATAGCCTCATGTTTCTCAAGTTCCTAAATATACTGAAAATAAAATTAAAGAACTAATCTACTGGTTTAGCCCAAAGTAGGCGGCCACCTCCTATTACGGCTCCTCGATGAAGAACTCCTCCTCGACCGCCACCGCCTCCAAGTCAGCTGCGTATTCATCATCTTCTATACCTGCATCCTCTGTACGATTGAACATTAATGAATGAGTGCCAGCTTAGTGTGATCTCCCCTCAAGATTACACACCGCCGCCCTAAATAAGGAATAACATAAAAACACACAAGTAATCCAAAACACAGTAGATGCAGTCTTATTAAGTGCATGGATGTATGGAATGCAATCATCGGCCCGGGGATGCTCATCCGTGCGAACAGTGGGCTCGTCATCCATGTAATCATCGACCTGGGAAAAGCATCTAGTCGGACATCATTGACCTGGGAAAAACATCCAGTTGGACAAATACGTACATCACGTACGATAGCAAAAGATGTTGGTCTGTGCCATGCATTCATGATTAGCCAATCCGTCATTAGTTTAATTACACTCAGCCAATTTCATTAAGCTCACGGTCACTATGGGGAGCACATGGCCCAGCGTAGGCCGACAGCTTGGGCATAGTGTCCCATGACCATCATCCTCGGCCCATGAGGCTACCGTCTTAGGGTGTGTGTAGTACCCACTAACATGTGATCAATCAAGTCAATTAAAAAGGGGCCACCACCAATGCCGACTGGAGGATGAAGTGTTGAAATCATTAAACATGGAGATTAAAGCATGACGGCATGAATGGTTCAAAGACGAGCAAATAGTGGTATTACAAAGGTTGTGAAGTTCATCCTAAGTCAGTTAGGTGAAACCACACTGGATGGTAAACCCCATGTTCAAATACCAACAACCAAAACCTCCATGTCAGGGGCCTACTCATGTCACATCTAATTCAATTACACCCTAAGCATGGACTCTCCTTTGCTTAGAACTTCCCATGGAGAGATTTCAACAGTATGTGTGTCACATCATCATAACACCAACATAGATCTTATCATGAATAGGGAATAAGAAACAACACATATATTTCTATCAGTACACACTAACTAAGTTAACATAAGATACATGACATGAACGGTTAGATTATTCACCTAGGCAATTCAGAGTAATCAAGAGTCTAAACGATAGTAAGCATGTTGAATAGACAAGTAAAGCGAATGCAGTCTATCCCCACACACAGTTTGTCACTATTCTAACTAGCCATTTACATAAATAAAGCTACTATTTCTAGTCTAGTTAGGGATGGAAAGTTTAAGGAGAGGAAAATCATCACCTGTAGGGTCGTGTTTGCGAACTCGGTCCAAGTCTTCTTGCGGCCCAAGGTCACCCAAGGAGTCTCCTAAAATCACAATTTATAGTTGTCAAGTATTTTCATGGTTCTATCAAACTAACGTGAGGGTCCGAAGGGATCATAACAAGGCCCTTTTTTTTGGCTTTCGTTAGAGGGAACAGGCCCCACCATTTTTTTTCATCCAATCAAGGTGGTTCCATGAACAGGCCCAAGTGAAGGCTTAGGTTACATCGAAAATCATTTTAATAGTAGTAAGTGTAACATGTGTATCACCATACACCCTCATACATGGCTCACTAATGATGATTAACATCATCCAACATTGGGCATGTAAATCAGCGCAGACCAAACATAGATCGTGTAAATCGGCACCGTCTAGTGTAGTTCATGTAATTCGGTGCTATTAAGTATAGTTCAGCACTATCCCAAACGCTGTCCAGCACCGTCCAGTGTAGTCTAAACAGTGTGGATGAAATAAACACGTCATGTGTGCGGTTCGTGCCCTTAAACGGACGGATGGCTTGGATACATCACATCATCATGATGGGACTGCAGAACTTGTTGTCGACAATTCAGCAGCTACTGGTGGGGCCAAGAAATGGACAGTTTGGATGAAAGCCTCAGGTCAGACCCATAGACTCTGCCGACGTTGATACATGAGGTTACCACCAGAATCATCCAGATGGACGGCTGGAAGTAGAAAACAAAAATCAAGGTGGGCCCCATGTCCGATGCCAGAAACGGATGGACGGCGTGAGTGGAACGTTTAGGCTCCACTGTCAGATCCCTGGATGGTGGAAGGCGTGAGTGGAACGTTTAGGCTCCACCGTCAGATCCCTGGATGGTGGAAGGCGTGAATATATATATAACATAGGCGGGTCCCCATGTGGAGCCTACCATATATCATGTATGTATTACATTTAAGTATGTATATATATATATATATATATATATATATATATATATATATATATATATATATATATATATATTTCCATTGCATGCAGCATCGTCTAGGGCCAGACGTCCCCTGATGGACGGCCTAGATGTAATCCACTTACATCACATTGCATGGAAGGAATGCATATATTAGGGGTGGGTTCACACGTGTGGGACCCACCAGTTATATGCATATATAGATGCATTTTTATAGAATATAACATTATTTATTATTATAAAATTTACATGTATGTGTTATATATACTGTACATATATATATATATATATATATATATATATATATATATATATATATATATTGAATGTCTAGGGCCTGACGTCCCTTGATGGACGGCCTAGATATGTGGCTCATCCAGGGGCGTGGATGGCTTGGATGAACCCGATCATCAAGGTGGGGGCCTCATACGTGGCCCACCAACTGATGCAGGTGTGACCCACCTGCATTTGGTGAGGCCCACGGCTAGTGCAGCCTGCCTGCATTTGTGCAGCGCCCATGACTAGGGTAGCCCACCAACGCTTTGGAGAGGCTTAACGTCAATGCAGCCCATCTACAACTGACATGAAAACAGCCTCTGTTGCAGGCTATTTTGGAGGCCATTTTCGGCCCTGTTTTTTAGCTAAACACGGCCCGTCCCTGGCCGTTTTTCAACCCTCAACCAGAGGCACGGTGGCTGCTACTTTCACCGTCAAAGAATGGCCCGAAACAGGGTCGTTTTCACCTTCATTTTCGGACTGATATCAGCCCGTGTTGCAGCTCAACAGAGCTCGTGCTACAGGCCGTTTCGTGGTCCAAATCATAGCCATTAAGGGGGCTGGTTTTGGGGCCGAAACGTAGGTGTTGTTAGGCCGGGATTTTATCCAGAAGTATGGCCATTGTTTGGTCGATATTCAGCTCAAAACAGAGCTTTAGACCCTCTCAGTTTTGGCCTGACGCATGGCCATTGTTTGGACGGGTCCCAGCCTGAAACAGGTGCTGCAGTTGGGTCGGTTTTCAGTCCGGAATAGAGCCATTGATTGGCTCAGCCTTAGTCCAAAACAAAGACCCATCCTAACAGGTTTCTCAGTCCACCACGCAGTCATTGATTGGCTTGGGTCTAGGCTGAAACAGAGTCATTTTCTAGCCTAATACAACCATTGTTTCGGCTTGTTCCCAGAGGCTGTTTCGAAGCTCTAGTGAGAGCTCAAAACATAGTCCAAATGGGGCCCGAAATCGAGTTCTTGCTCGACTGTGTTATGGTCTGAAGCGGCCCATTGCTTGGTTCGATCCAAACACCACTGCAGCTAGACCAAACTTAGCCATTGCTTGGCCTGGTTTCGATCCTAGCAAGTATCACCTTCACCTAGTTGAAGCTACAAGGAAAATGGAAAGATGTTTAACCTGAAAAGGCCGCTACCTGCTTTTCTTAAATTGAAACAGGGGGGTTGGTCTCCCTGTTTTTCTCTCCTTCTTTCCACTCTATTTCTCCCCCTCTCTCAGCACGAATCTTGAGAGCTACAGGGCTCCATTTATAGACGTGGAGGAGAGAGCTCCAACAGTGAGATGCAGTCCATCGGACGGTACGGGATCGGCTTTTCAAAAGGGGAAAATATTCCCTCTCCTTTCCTACTATAGGCGGATGTCCGACCTTTCTTGATAAAGGACGAAACACCCATTCAATATTCGGATGGATTGGATTGCTTGATCATTGCGATCTTGGACCACCCAGGTGGTAACAGATGGGCCCACCAGCTCAAATATCAGCCGCAAAAAGGATTTCGAACGCTTATTCCCGATCTTTCTCGTCCCTAAGCATAAGCCCGAGAACCTATACCGTTGTGGTCAGACAGGCCTTGTGAACAAGGTGGACGGTTCAGATTTGTCAGAAAGTGGCCTGGGTGGGCCAATTTGGAGCTCAAAGGATCGCCGGTTCGAATTTTCCAAATGGTGAGATATTTCTTCTGTTTTTGTTTTGGTTCGGTCAAGGCTACTTTGACCGAACCGGCCATCCCAGTGCACATCGTGCATGAATGCATGGGGTGCACATGCACTCCACATGGGGCCCATCATGATGTTCACAGCAAATCCACACCGTTCATTTACCTTGTGGGCCAGCTATAAGGGTTCCGACCTAGTTTGAGGTGGGGCCGAAGTCCAGGTGGGCCATATCATGCTCTCCAGACTATCTAATGGTCAATATAACTGATCCATTGGCCGGATCGACTTGACTTTTGGTCCCAACGGTCAAAAGTGGTGCCCAGGCGTAGTTGTGACTTAATTTGCCACCTATTGTCCTACGAAGACTAGCTAGTAGGATTTTTGTTCACTATCTCCTTACGAATTGACCTAAGACTGTTTTATTCTAAGGAGATTAGTTGGTCATTACCTGCTCGATTGCCATGAGATTATGTATCAACTCTGTGGGCCTCCAGGTGGATAGCTCTGATGCTGGGTGGAGTCCATTCCTTACATGCGCCATGTGCAACTAACTAATTAGCCGTTTCATCTTCTATTAACACGGGTTTAAGAAGGTAACCCCCGTGTACCAGAAGTACGGGGCGTTACAGTCTGCCCCCTTAAAAAAAATTCATCCTTGAAATTACCTAAGGTGTTCTATCGAACAAGTGAGGGTACTTTTCCCTAACTTCTGCTTCTCGTTCCCACGTCGCTTCTTCCTCCCCGTGATGTGACCAAAGAACCTTGATTAAAGGTATAGTCTTTGTCCGTAAGACCTACTCCTTAAGTTCCAAGACGCGGATAGGTTCCTCAGTGTGAGAGGCGTTATCTGTCAGCTCGATCTGCTCCCAACTAATAATGTGCGACTCATCTGGTGTATAAGTTTTCAGCATGGATATGTGAAATACATTATGAATACTGGCCAGTGCAGTAGGGAGCGCAAGGCGGTATGCTACGGCTCCCACACGATCCAAAACCTCGAAAGGCCCGATGAAACGTGGTGCTAGCTTTCCTTTCTGTCTGAACCTCATCAGACCCTTCAAAGGTGACACCTTCAGGAATACATGGTCGCCAGCTGCAAATTTCAGGTCACGGCGTCGGTTATCCGCATAGCTCTTCTGTCTACTCTGGGTGATTTGCAGACATTTTCTGACCACGTCAATGACCTGAGTAGTAGCCTGAACCAGCTCGGGACCTAACAAGCTTCTTTCTCCTATTTCTGCCCAACACTGAGGGGCTCGGCAAGGGCGACCATAGAGAGCCTCATACGGTGTCATGTCAATGCTGGACTGGAAACTGTTATTGTACGCGAATTCTACTAGTGTCAGGTGATCATCTCAGTTGCCCTGAAAGTCCAGGATGCATGCTCTCATCATATCTTCCAGAATTTGATTTACCCTTTCACTCTGTCTGTCTGTCTGAGGGTGGAACGCCATACTGAACTTGAGTTCCGTGCCCAATTCTTCCTATAGCCTCTTCTAGAAGGCAGAAGTAAATATGGAGTCTCGATCTGATATAATTTCTAGCAGAACTCCGTAGGATTGCACGACTTCCCGGATGTATAGCTTTGCCAAATTATCGGTGGAGTCTGTCGTGCAGGTCGGGAGGAATTTGGCGGCTTTTGTCAACCTATCGACAATGACCCAGATCGAATCGTGTTTCCTTTGCGTCATAGGAAGACCAGATATGAAGTCCACAGAAATGCTATCCCATTTCCACTCAGCTAAGGGTAGTGGCTGAAGTAGGCCAACAGGCTTGCGATGCTCGGCCTTGATCTTCTGGGATACCATGCATTTTACCACAAAGTCGGGGATGTCCCTCTTCATATTGCTCCACCAGTACTGTCTTTTAACATCGTTGTACATCTTAGTGCTTCCTGGGTGGATGGCTAACTTGGAATGGTGGGCTTCTATCATTACTACCTTCCTTATTTCGGCGTCATTTGTAACACACACTCGCCCTTGATACCGAAGACCGCCGTCGCTACCAACCCTCTAGTCAGGTATCTCTTCATTCTTACACCTTTCTTTCATCTTGACGAGCCATTCATCCTGGTCTTGCACGAAGATCAGATGTCAGACCAGGGTTGGCTCTGTGATTAACAGAGCTACGTAAGCATCAGGATTGTCGAGGGTGAGCTGAATATCAAAGTCCTATACGAATTTCATCATCTCCCACTCCTTGATCATCAGAGTGGCTACTAGCTCATGCTCTTCTCCGACCAGAGCATCGCCATGGAGTGCCTTGCTAAGATATGAGTAACGAAGTGGGAGTTTGAGTGTTTTCATCCATCGACGCTGGTGCATATTCAGATCCTCTATATGAATATGTATTTCAGGCTCTTATGATTGCAGCTGAAAATTCTCTCCGTATAAGTAATGCCGCAATATCTTTAAGTGAAAACCACGACTGTCAGTTCCAGGTCGTGAGTCGAGTAGTTCTCTTCGTGCTTCTTCAATTGGTGAGAGGCGTAAGTGATCACTTTGTCATTCTGCATTAGAACGCGCCCCGAGGCCCAACTTCGAGGCATCGCTATATACCACGAACTTCTCCCTTCTTCGTGGGAGTGAGCACCGACGTAGAAGTTAATCTCATCTTCAACTCCTGGAACGCTGCTTCTGCGCGTTCTCATCCCATATGAATCGGGCGTTCTTCTTTGTCAGTTGAGTGAGTGGTCGTGCGATTCTAGAGAATTCCTCAATAAAGCGTCTGTAGTACCCGGCCATAACTAGGAAACTCTGAACTTCGTTCACTGCAGTGAGTTGCTCCAACTTAGATACTGCTTCCACCTTAGCTGGATCGACTGGTATTCCCTCTAGTTTTACTACATGCCCCAAGAATTTCACTTCCTTCTCCCAAAACTCGCATTTGGACAACTTAGCATAGAGTTGGTTATCCTTTAGCATACTTAGGACTATACGCAGATGCTGCTCATGCTCCTCTTAGCTTTTGGAGTAGACCAAGATGTCATCAATGAACACGATTATGAACCGGTCTAGGTAAGGCATGAAGACTCGGTTCATAAGGTCCATAAAAACTGACGGAGCATTTGTGAGGCCGAAAGACATCACCAGGAACTCGTAGTGCCCATAACGAGTCCTGAAGGCCGTCTTCAGGATGTCCTCATCTCAGATCCTCAACTGGCGATATCCTGAACGCAGGTCAATTTTGGAGAAGTACTTGGCGCCTTTCAACTGATCAAACAGATCATCGATACGTGGTAGGGGATATCTATTCTTGATCATTGCATCGTTTAGTCTCTTGTAGTCTATACAGAGATGCATCGACCCGTCCTTCTTCTTAACAAAGAGGACCGGCGCTCCCCAGGGAGAAACGCTGGGATGAATAAAGCCCTGAGCTAGTAGCTCATCAATCTAACTCGTCAACTCCTCCATCTCGCAAGGAGGCATGCAAAACAGAGGGAGTGATATAGGAGCAGTCCTTGGCTTGAGGTCAATGCAGAAGTCTATCTCTCTTCTAGGGGGTAGCCCTGGTATTTCTTGAAATACTTCGAGGAAATCTCGGACTATCGGTATCCATCTGATGGTGACTTCCACTGATTGAGCTTCCTCTAGAGCCTGCAAGCTCTAGAATTCTTGGCATCTGGTCCTCCCTTTCAAAGTGAAAGAGGCCTTCCCTGGGATGGATATTGTCACTGTTTTGTCGCGACAATCCATGACCGCACGCACCAACATGAGCCAGTCCATCCCAAGGATGACGTCAAACTACCTGACAGGCATGACAATTAGGTCCACGGTAACCTCACAATTTGTGAGCGTGATGGGACATGCTCTGCATACCTTATCAGTTTCGACAAACTTGCCCATAGGGGATGCTACAACTAAGGGAACATACATCCTAGTGGTGTTCAATGCTAGTCTAGATACAATAACAAAATCAATAAAGGATAGAGTTGCACAGGAATCGAAAAGAGTAAGTACAGGGGTACCGTTCATGTGGGCAGTACCGTGGATGGTCTACAAGGGGTCCTGCTCTGCTTCCGTAGCAGCAATGACGTATACCCTAGCCCGGGGAGCTCTCTGCTAAGCTGGAGGCCCTTGTCTAGGCTGCTGAGGCCTGGGTGCTACTCTAGCTGCCGGCTGGTTTCTACTATGGTCGATTTGCCGAGAGTGGAATGCCCTGGTCTCGCATCCTTTGGAAACAGTTACGGGTGAGGTGGTTTGTTTTGCCATAGTAGCCGCAAGTTCCACCGGAGGGCAAGGGTGGAGCTCACGCCAGTACAGGCCTGGACCTCTCTGCAGGAGTAGGTGGAGTGAGAGGTGCCTACCTTGGTCTAAACAGGGCGTCTCTAGCTAGAGGGCGGGTCCTTGGGGTCCGCTCGAAGTCTTTCTCGATTCGCATGGCTTTGTCTACTAGTTCTGTGAAGTCCTTAAAATCCCAGGCACATAGCCGCGACTGGATCCCTGGCTTAAGTCCCTCCTTGAACTTCTGTAATTTGTATTCGGCATCCTCCGAGACTTTGGGCACATACCGGGAGAGTTCGTCGAACCAGGCCTCGTACTTAGCAAATGTAAGGCTCCCCTGCTCTAGCCGTAAAAACTGAGTGATCTTCTCAATGCGGCATGACCGTGGGAAATACTTTTCTAGGAATTTTGCCTTGAATCCCGCCCATGTTCAGGAGTAACTGGCCGGGACACTCCGCTCCAAGCTTTACCACCAATTCTCTGCCTCCCCCCCTCTAATAAGTAGGTTGTTAAGCTCACCATCTTTGAGTCAGTACATTCCAGGGTCACATTATTTTGAAAATCCTTACCAACCAGTGCTCCACCTGCACTGGGTCTTTTGCCCCTTCAAATGTCGGCGGCCGAAGCTTTTGGAACAGCTCAAAGATATCTGCGCCCCTGCTATATCTTTCCCGAGACGCCTCCCCATGGTCCCCGCTCCTCAAGGACTCCATCATTAGTGTGTTCATGTCCTGCTGCTGTCACATGAACATGTCCTGTTGTTGCTGCAGAGTGGCAGGCATTTGCACAAATGTTGCAAAGGCTGCTGCTTCCATTGGTGGATTTGCGTGTACATTCTCTGAGGGCTCGGCCAAAGGTTCGTGTCCCGAAGTACTACGAGGGCATCCCAGAAGTGACTATCTGAGGGGAGGGACAGTCTCCTACAGCCTCAGACCTCGTGTCCCCATTTGCTACTCCAAGCGGAAGGCCTGGCGTGTAGATCGGGCTGCGCTCCCGCTGGCGCTCCATTGACAGGATGGGGTGGATGTCGACCGTGTTGGTCTGACGGGATCGCCTTACTGGTGGCATGGCTTCCTATGAGATTAGATTTTCGTGGTTCACGGAATAGAAGGGAGAAGAACGGTTCTAATCAGTATGAAGCATTATAAGGGTCAGAGAGCTTGACAATTGCATGCCTAAGGGGCCTTAGTGCTCTTGTTTTTATGTTCATTCATCCTAGCTATCTTTCTTAGGGAAGTTTCTATATTTTGCCTAAGTTAATCTCTTAAGGTAGGTATGTTGATCCCATAACCAGGCTGTCTCATACTCTACTTTGATACCAACTTGTAATGCCCAGGTTTTCAGAACCCGAGTGCACGACTCGAATTCCAAGAACCCATGAGTTAGTTAAAGATAATGTTAATCAACGAGTAAATCAAAGTGCAGATAGTGGGAAAAGAAACATAATATATATCTGAACCAACATACGAACAATATTATGGCCCACTCAGCTGGGGGCCAATTATATAGCCTCATGTTTCTCAAGTTCCTAAATGTACTAAAAATTAAAATAAAGAGCTAATCTACTAGTTTAGCCCAAAGTAGGCCGCCGCCTCCTGCTGCGGCTCCTCGATGCAGAACTCCTCCTCGACCGCCACCGCCTCCAAGTCAGCCGCGTATTCATCTGCTTCTATACCTGCGTCCTCTGTACGGTTGGACATTGATGAATGAGTGGCCAGCTCAGTGTGATCTCCCCTCAAGATTACACACCGCCGCCCTAAACAAGGAATACATAAAAACACACAGGTAATCCAAAACACAATAGATGCAGTCTTATTAAGTGCATGGATGTATGGAATGCAATCATCGCCCCGAGGATGCTCATCTGTGCGGACAGTGGGCTCATCACCCATGCAATCATCGACATGGGAAAAGCATCCAGTCGGACATCATCAACCTGGAAAAAACATCAAGTCGGATAAATACGTACATCACATACGATAGCAATAGATGTTGATCTGTGCCATGCATGCATGATTAGCCAATTCGTCATTAGTCCAATTACACTCAACCAATTTAATTAAGCTCATGTCACTACGGGCAGCGCATGTCTAGCGTAGGCTGACCGCTCGGGCATAGTGTCCCATGACCACCATCCCTGACCCATGAGGCTGCCATCTTAGGGTGTGTATAGTACCCACCAACATGTGATCAATCAAGTCAATGCAAAAGGGGCACCACCAATGCCGACTGGGGGATGAAGTTTTGAAATCGTTAAACATGGCGATTAAAGCATGACGGCATGAATGGTTCAAAGACGAGCTAACAACGGTATTATAAAGGTTGTGAAGTTCATCCCAAGTCAATTAGGTGAAACCACACATGGATGGTAAACCCCATATTCAAATACCAACAACCAAAACCTCCATGTCAAGGGCCTACTCACATCACATCTAATCCGATTACACCGTAAGCACGGACTCTCCTTTGCTTAGAACTTCCCATGGAGAGATTTCAACAGTATGTGTGTCACATCATCATAACAACAACATAGATCTTATCACAAATAGGGAATAAGAAACAACACATATATTTCTATCAGTACACACTAACTGAGTTAAGATAAGATACATGACATGAACGGTTAGATTATTCACATAGGCAGTTCAGAGTAATCAAGAGTCTAAACGATAGTAAGCATGTTGAATAGACAAGTCAAGCGAATACAGTCTATTCCCACACATAGTTTGTCACTAGTCTAACTAGCCATTTACATAAATATAGCTACTATTTCTGGTCTAGTTAGGGATGGAAAGTTTAAGGAGAGGAAAATCATCACCTGTAGGGTCGTGTTTGTGAACTCGGTCCAAGTATTCTTGCGGCCAAAGTCACCAAAGAGTCTACTAAAATCACAATTATATTTGTCAAGTATTTCCATGGTTCTGTCCAACTAACGTGAGGGTCCGAAGGGATAATAACAAGGCCCCCTTTTTTTTAGCTTTCGTTAGAGGGAACAAGCCCCGCCATTTTCTTCATCCAATCAAGGTGGTTCAATGAACGGGCCCAAGTGAAGGCTTAGGTTACATCGAAAATCATTTTAGTAGTCATAAGTGTAACATGTGTATCACCGTACACCATCATTTTATGAGGTACTTGGCTCACTAATGATGATTAGCATCATCCAACATTGGGCATGTAAATCGGCGCAGACCAAACATAGATCGTGTAAATCAGCACCGTCCTATGTAGTTCATGTAATTCAGTGCTATCAAGTATAGTTCAACACTATCCCAAAAGTTGTCCAGCACCGTCTAGTGTAGTTTGAACAGTGTGGATGAAATAAACACGTCATGCGTGGGGCCGTGCCCTTAATCGGACGAATGGCTTGGATACATCACATCATCATGATGGGACTGCAGAAGTTGTTGTCCACAATACAACAGCTACTGGTGGGGCCAAGAAATGGACAGTTTGGATGAAAGCCTCAGGGTTAGACCCATAGTTTCTGTTGACGTTGATACATGAGGTTACCACCAAAATCATCCAGATGGACGGCTGGAAGTAGAAAACAAATCAAGGTGGGCCCCATGTCCGATGCCAGAAACGGATGGACAGCATGAGTGAAATGTGTAGGCTCCACCGTCAGATCCCTGGATGGTGGAAGCGTGAATATATATAACATAGGAGGGTCCCATGTGGAGCCTACCATATATCCATGTATGCATTACATTTAAGTACATATATATATACTGAATGCGTATCGGTTCATGGATCATGGAGCTTATACAAGCATGTTATATATGATAATGTACTCTCTGCATATCAAGGATGGCCTAAACGGCCTATCATTCAAGAATTGGCGAATTGAGGCCTAAGTGAAGGTCACAAGGTGGACATTTAACCATCTTGCCATCAATGTGGACATTCACCAACATTGCTCCCAGAATGGCCCTCATCGGCTAACATATAGTGGAGCCCATGGCCTCACAGGCCTACATACAACTTAATGGGCCGCACACAAGAGCCCCAATAAACATCACAATTGACCTCACACAGGGCTAATATACTTCTCGACGGGCTTCATCATAAGTTGTAAGTGTTATGATCTCATGCTCCTTTGGTTGTCAAATTTTGTGTGCCAAAACATCTATCGGTGTTCTGTACTTGTATGATCATTTATTGGAATTCAAGACACCTCAAAAAGCTACATGTTGAAGCCTCAAAAAGCTACATGTTGAAGCCTCAAAAAGCTACATGTTGAAGCCTCAAGAAGCTACAATGTTGAAGTTCAAATCTGAAGAAACAACGCATGAAGTAGTTCTATGTTGATGAAGATCTCAAGCATGATATGGTTCAAGATCTCAAGCCTGATATGATTCAAATTATCTACATTCGTTGAATGGTTGAAGTTCAATGTCCATACGACATGGTTCAGGTTTGAATGACCTTAGGTTGACCCTTTAAGTAGGTCACTTTGGATACATTAATCAAATATTTAAATTACACAAGGTTGGTCTATTCTACGACCAGTCCTAGCTCTTGTTCGACCAGTCCTAGCATTGGTTCGACTAGTCCAAGAAATTCCACGACCAGTCCTAAGTAGTTGAAGATTTTTCAGAATTTTTGGTACGCCCACGACCAGTCCTGGAGGTCCTTCGACCGGTCGTAGGTGTGGCTTCGACTCGTCCACGACCAGTCGTGGAGCTACGACTTAAAGTCCAGCAACGAAATCACTGGTCCTACGACCAGTCGTAGGTGACCCACGACCAGTCGTAGGGTACTCACGACCAGTCGTAGAACGGCTTTCAAAGATCGCGCTTATTTTTTCAAAAATCTGTTAGAGCTACGACCAGTCGTAGGTTTCTAAGACCAGTCGTAGGAGCGATTTCTGCTTCTATAAATTGAACACGAAATTCAGAGTTTTCATAACTTCAACGCTATTCAATTCAAGAAATTTTCAAGTGATCACTCTGAGATAAGTTTGTGTTTATTTTAAGCTAGATTGTGCTTATTTAATATTCCTTTTTGCTAGCTTATTTAATTTGATTTTGTTTCTATATTCCAATCTTATTTGAAAAGAGGAATTATCTTATTCCTTCTTCTTGGAATCAAAATCAAATTTAGCTACGCCCAACGAGTTAAATCTAAAATCAATTAGAACTTAGAACCTTATGAATGTGAGTATTGGAAATTGAACTTTGACATTCAAATCATCTACTCCGATTGGTTCTACCGGGCTGCTACGAAAAAGGAGAAATCCAGGTATTTTACAATTCTGTAAAATTCATTTACTTTTGGTTTTGTTTGAGGTTAAGCCAGAAAAATCTCATTGTATTGGTTGTCTGAGGAAAACCAGAAAACTCAGAAAAGAGGGGTTTTTGATTGTGTAAGCCCAAGTGAAAAAGACACAATTGTAAAGGTTTTTGGTGAACCTGTGAAAACCTATTTGTTAGTGAACGCTAATATCCCCTGTGTGAGGATATTAGGAGTGGAGTAGCTTTTTGTGTGGCTGTTGGAAAACAGTTGGTGTACACACAAGCGAACCACTATAACTCTTTGACTTGTGGTTTGAATGCTTGCTTAATTTTCATATCTTTTATCATTCGATTTGTGGAATGTACAAGTGGATGTGAATGTTGTAATTATTTACATTTCAAGCAAGTGTGGGGATTGTTGTAATAATTTAGATCTTACTTCTGCATTTAATTCAATTCCTTGCTATTTCATTTACTTATATTAATATTGAGTCCTTGATCCAAAAGAGGTTCTAGAAATAAGGTTGTCCTACCATAAGCCCTTGTTGATTATGGTGTAAGGTTGTCCTTAGAACTGAATTTGCATCAATCTCTCGATATCTATTTATCAAGGTGATTTAAATTTAGCTTTGTGAATTGATTCAAGTTGTAAGGCTATTGGTTTATTTTATTTCCGCTGATTTTTATTTTAATTTGGCATAGTCCTATTCACCCCCCCCCCCCTCTAGGACATATAGCTTGGCCTTTTCAAGTGGTATCAAAGCCTAATAGCTCATATTTGTTGCTTTTTATTTGGATTTATTTCCTGAGCTAACGATCTAAGCTATATAAAAAGATGTCAAATTTTGATAGCCTTTCAGTTACTAGACCTCCTCCCTTTGATGGCTCCAACTATGCCTATTGGAAAGCCAGAATGAGGATCTTCCTCAAATCAATGGATGAAAGTGTGTGGCAAGCCACAGTAACTGAATGGAAACCTCCTATCATGGAAGTAACTGGTGTTGATGGTTCAAAATCTATGAAAATTACACCGTATTACCAATGGACCACACTTCAGAAAAATGAGAGTAGTGCTAATGCTAAAGCACTAAATGCAATCACTTGCGCACTATCACCGGATGAGTTCAAAAGAATCATATCCTGTGATACTGCAAAGCAAGCTTGGGATATTTTAGAAATGACACACGAAGGTACATCAATTGTCAAGAAATCTAAAGTCCAACTCCTCACAACTAAATTTGAAGAAATTCATATGGAGGAAAATGAAATGTTTATGGACTTTTACACTAGATTGAATGACATTGTGAACTCAATGTGGGGTCTTGGCGATAAGATCCCTGAAAGTAAAGTGTGTGCAAAATACTACGCTCTCTTCCTGAACGGTTCAATTCTAAGGTAACCGCAATCCAGGAACTTCGTGATACGGATAATATGAAGGTAGAGGAATTAGTTGGTTCTTTACAAACCTATGAATTAAGTTTTAAAGCTCCTAAAGGTAAGTCTATTGCTTTGAAGTCATCTAAAAGTATTATTCAAGAAAATTCAGATTCAGAAAAGTCTGAAGATGATATGGCCCTTTTGGCGAAAAAGTTTTATAAGATTTTCAAAAGTAAGAAAAGAGTCGATTTTCAAAAGGCAAATGAAAAGAAACGTTCCAAACCTAAGTCTAAAACTTGGAAATCATTGAAAGATAGTCAATGCTACAACTGTCAAGAATATGGGCATTTAGCAAACAAATGTCCTAAAAAGGACAGATTCAAAAGAAGGGTATGTTGGCTACTTGGGATGAATCGTCTGATTCTGAAGCCTCTTCTGAGTCAGAAAATTCAGAAACCGAGTCGGGCAATGAACTTAAGGCCCTTATGACTCTAGCCAAGTTTACTTTTTCCGATCACGATGATTCAACAAGTGAAGAAAATTTGGATAGTGATCATGAATATGATGAAGATCTTCAAGATGCTTACAATGCCTTATATAAGGAAAGTTGTAAAATTGCTGTCAAACTTAAACTTCAAAAAGAAAAGTTTTATAAACTTAAAGAATGTTTTGAAACTCTTATTTTAGAAAAATCTCAAATTTCAGATAGTTTTGAAAAGTCTAAGTGTGACCTAGAATTCAAAACCTCCCTAATTGAAAATTTGAAATCTGAAAATGAGAAACTTAAAAATGAAGTATCTTCTCTTTTGAGTTTGAAGGACACATGGAGATATGCCCAAGGTGATCCAAAATTAGAAAAATTGTTATCCGGATCAAGAAAATGTGGCGATCGATCCGGGTTGGGTTATGATAAAAACACATCTCCTAAACAGAAGAATACTCCTTCCAATTTTGTGAAAGGAGAGACTTCTAACTCAAAAGGAAAAGGTACTAGTCAAGTTTTTTCTAAAAATACAAAAACTTTTCCTAAACCCAAAAGCAGCTATTTTAAAAATCAGATTCGAAACCCACTAGCTGAAAAAATTATTGATTTACTTAAGGAGCTATTAAAATCTAATTCTGTAGGTCACTCCTACAACTATAAACATAAGAAGACCAATTATTCTCCTAAACCTAAAACTGTACTGAAATGGGTTCCTAAAGCTGTCTGTTTGGTTGCTCACACTGCTTTCAAAGCTACAAGCCATTCGAAATGGTACCTAGACAGTGGATGCTCCAGACATATGACAGGCGACAAAGCACTATTCACCGATCTTAAAGATATGACTGATGGGTCAGTCACATTTGGTGATGGTAGCAACTGCAAGATAATTGGCAAAGGTACGGTCCAACTCTATAACCTTCCCTTATTTAAAAATGTTTTATATGTTGAGGGTTTAAAACACAACCTGTTGAGCATATCTCAAATATGCGATAACAACCATAATGTTAAATTTTCTAATCAAGGTTGTGAAATAATAAATGAAAAGGGTTCTGTAATATTAACTGGTCGCAGAACTTCTGAAAACTGCTATATAGTAAGCGATAGTAGCTCATCTAAACAAACGTGTTACATGGTCCATACCGATGAGACAGAATTATGGCATAAACGCCTCGGACATGTACACTATCGAAATTTATACAGATTGAGCAAAGGTGAACTAATTAGAGGTCTACCTAAGATGCAAAAAGTAGACAAGATTTGTGGTGAATGCCAGTATGGTAAACAAACTAGGAGCTCTCACAAAAAGGTGAACTCCAATACCACCACAAGACCACTCGAGCTTCTCCACATGGATCTTATAGGACCAACAAGAACGGAAAGTCGAGGTGGCAAAAAATACATCTTAGTTATTGTAGATGATTATACAAGATTCACTTGGGTTTCATTCTTGAGAGACAAATCAGAAACCCTTGATGAAGTGAAAAAGATTATAAAACGGATTCAAACTGAAAAAAGTTCTCAAGTCAACAAGATCCGTAGTGATCATGGATCCGAATTCGAAAATAGCGGTTTTGAGAAATTCTGTAGCGATCAGGGAATATCGCATGAATTTTCTGCACCTAAAACTCCTCAACAAAATGGAATTGTCGAGAGGAAGAATAGAGTGCTTCAAGAAATGGGAAATGTTATGTTAAATAGCATGAAACTCCCTAGGAATCTATGGGCTGAAGCAGTGAATACAGCCTGCTACATTATTAACCGTGTTTATATCTGTAAATCTAATAATAAAACGGCTTATGAAATGTGGTTTGAGAAAAAGCCTTCTGTCAAATATTTTCGAGTTTTTGGCAGTAAGTGTTATATTTTGCGTGACCGTGAAAATTTGGGAAAATTCGACACTAAAAGTGATGAAGGGATCTTTTTAGGGTATTCTTTAAACAGTCGTGCATATCGTGTTCTGAACAACAGGACCGGTGTGATTCAAGAGTCAATAAATGTTGTGATTGACGATCTTTTGAATACACCTGTTCCTAGTTCAGATAATGATGAAGTGCTTATACTTGAAAAACAAGAAACTTCACCAAGTGAACCTAATTCTGAATTTAGGACTGTTAAAGATCATCCAACTTCTCAAATACTTGGAAACCCTCTCACTGGTGTGCGCACTCGTAGACAATTAGAGGACATATGTAACTACGTATGCTTTACATCCCAGATTGAACCGGTTAACGTAAAAGAAGCACTTTCGGATGAAAACTGGATTCTTGCGATGCAAGAAGAGCTTAATCAGTTTGTCAGAAATGATGTTTGGTATCTTGTTCCTAGACCTAAAGATAAACATATTATTGGAACAAAATGGATTTTCAAAAACAAATCTGATGAACTTGGAAATATATTCGAAATAAAGCAAGACTAGTTGTACAGGGATATACGCAAATTGAAGGTATTGACTATAATGAGACATTTGCCCCTGTAGCTCGTCTTGAATCAATCAGACTTTTTATCTCCATTGCATGTTTTAGAAAGATTAAAATTTATCAAATGGATGTAAAGAGTGCCTTTCTGAATGGTGATTTACATGAAGAGGTATATGTTGAACAACCAACAGGGTTTGAAGATCCTAAATTTACTGATCATGTGTATCGTCTTAAGAAGGCTCTCTATGGTCTGAAACAAGCTCCCAGAGCATGGTACGAAAAACTGACTAAGTTTTTACTAAGTCATAATTTTCAGATGGGATGTGTTGATAAGACACTCTTTGTTAAGAAGTATAACGATGATATTCTAATGGTTCAAATATATGTTGACGATATTATTTATGGATCAACCTGTACTAATATGACTGTTGAGTTTGCAGATTTGATGAAGTCTAAATTCGAAATGAGCATGGTTGGTGAATTAAACTATTTCCTAGGGTTGCAAGTAAAACAACAACCTGATGGAATTTTTATCTCTCAAACCAAATATGCTCAGGGCTTAATCAAGAAATTTGGATTTGAGAAAGGTAAAAATTTTGATACTCCTATGAGTACAACTTTGAGACTCTCAAAAGACTCTGCAGGTAATGATGTGGATCCTAAATTGTATCGTAGTTTGATTGGTAGTTTACTTTATCTGACTGCTAGTAGACCAGATATAGCCTTGAGTGTTGGTATTTGTGCTCGTTATCAATCAAATCCTAAAGAATCTCACTTAACTGCTGTTAAGCGGATTATGCGATATGTCGCAAGTTCTACTAAACTTGGTCTCTGGTATCCACATGAAACTAATGTTCAATTAGCCGGGTATGCAGATGCTGACTGGGCTGGAAACATTGATGATAGGAAATCAACCAGTGGTGGTTGTTTCTACATTGGAAATTGTCTTGTTTCTTGGTTTAGTAAGAAGCAAAGTTCTATATCGCTATCAACAGCTGAGGCTGAATACATTGCTGCTGGAAATGCATGTACTCAACTTGTTTGGATGAAACGAATGTTGAGCGATTATGGAATTACTCAGGATTCTATGATTTTATTTTGCGATAATTCCAGTGCAATAAATATCTCTAAAAATCCAGTTCAGCATTCACGTACTAAGCATATTGATATTAGATTTCATTACATTCGTGAATTAGTGGAAGAAAAGGTAATATGTTTGGATTACATTCCAACCGAGACTCAACTTGCCGACATTTTCACTAAACCGCTCGACAAAAGCAGGTTTAATAAATTAAAGTTTGATCTCGGTATGTGCAATTTAAATTGAATTTGCATGATTTAGTGTATCATAATGAACATAAGGTTGATGATTTATTTGCTTAAATTTGAAATTTATTTGAAAAAAAATTGCAAATTTTGAGTCGTACTCGACCAGTCGTGAGTGTACACGACCGGTCGTGCTACGACCGGTCGAACACGTACACGACCGGTCGTGAAACTCGGGTTTCACTTTAATTTGGGGATTTTGACTCTTCTTCCTCATTTCTTTTTTTCCACCAACGGCTCTAGCTACGACCGGTCGAACCCACCTTCCTAGTTCTTCAAGGTTAGTGGTTCCTTTGCATTTTTATTATAGATTCTTCATATTAGTGTTTCAAATCACTTTCTTGTTGAATCTATTGGGTCGTTCATTGCAAGATTGGGGTTTTATCTTGAAAAATCTGATCTATTAAAACCTCATCTTTTCTATCTTGCATCTTGTTGTTTCATTGAAATCCTCCATTAAAAATGGATGCTAGAGGTAAAAAGAAAACTACTAGAGGTCCCTCTTCTTCTAGATCAACTTCTATTGTACAACGTCATCTTCGGTCTCCCGAAAATGATCCTCAAATGTTCGGGATTTGCGTATGCGAAATATTATTGTTGAGCGTCCTGTGAATGTTAATCACATTGCTTCATATGGTATCCCTCCTCTGTTGGAATCTGTGGGATGGGATAACATCTTGCATTGGGGTGGACCTGCATACCAGTCCATTGCCCAATCCATGTTTGCATGTATCTGTGATTTTTCTCTTGAGAATTTAATTTTTAAAGTTGATACTCAAGAAGGATTGTTTGTAGTGGATCGACATTTGATTGCTGATATTATGGAAATACCTGTCAATGATGAGAGCATTCCAATTGGTATTTTACATGACAGTCTCTCTGAATCTGAACGTAGAATGCTTACTAGAGATTTATGTAATTTGGATGTTCATTGGACTCATAAAGGTCATGCACTTCCCTCAAGATTTTTGTTACCCAGACACAGAGTACTACATAGGATTTTCATCTCTAATCTTTATCCTCGTGCTGGCAATAAAACCGAACTCACTGCTTTTATGGTTCGTGTTTTGCATTCTGTCATCTCTGGTGCAAAAATATGTTTACCTTCCTTAATTTGTCATTCCATTATTCTGTCTCGTCAACATCCTGGACATAGTGATATACCCTTTGGTTATTTGTTGACTATGCTGGCAAATCATATGCTCGTTGCTATGCCTACTAGAGAAAAACCCATCCATCATCTCCCTTCAATAATTCCAATCTTAACAAGATGACTTTAGAATTGGCTGATGGCCAAGTGGATGCTGGTGGCGGTGGTGCTGAAGCAGGAGATGCAGGACAAGCTGGTGATCCTACTGAAGACGTGAATATGGATGATTTATTTGAAGAACTTGAATCAGACTCGGCTGATGATCCTGATTTTCAGCCCTCTGATTTTGATGAGAGATTGAATTCCCTTCAAGAGCAAGTGGCTCAAATCCGTGTTACCCAAGATACGCAATTCTCTTATCTACGCAAATATATGAGGCGTATTGCTAAGGGTTTACACAAAATTGATCCTTCTAATCCTGCTCCATCCTCTGGTTCTGACTGAATGTTTTTTAAGTCTGTAATATTTGTTTTAACTTTACATACTCACTGACTTTTTGAATTATGCACTAAAGCTCTCTTGAATCTATATTTAACTGCTATATTCATTATCATTGCTGCCCTTCTTCCTTTGTCATTTTGTGACAAAAAGGGGGAGAAGTTTTGGGAGATGTGCTCCTATTATCTATTACTCAGGGGGAGTTAAGCTTCTTTGAGAATGATGCGGTAGTTATGAGAATGATGCTAGTTATTTCTTATCATATATATCTGTGCATGCTTCTCTATTGTTGAACTTGTTGTGAATATGTAGTGAGTACTTCGTTTCAATTCGTTTCAAATTGAAGTATTATTATTTGGGTGTTTTGTCACAAATTTGACAAAGGGGGAGATTGTAAGTGTTATGATCTCATGCTCCTTTGGTTGTCAAATTTTGTGTGTCAAAACATCTATCGGTGTTCTGTACTTGTATGATCATTTATTGGAATTCAAGACACATCAAAAAACTACATGTTGAAGCCTCAAAAAGCTACATGTTGAAGCCTCAAAAAGCTACATGTTGAAGCCTCAAAAAGCTACATGTTGAAGCCTCAAGAAGCTACAATGTTGAAGTTCAAATCTGAAGAAACAATGCATGAAGTAGTTCTATGTTGATGAAGATCTCAAGCATGATTTGGTTCAAGATCTCAAGCCTGATATGATTCAAAGTATCTACATTCGTTGAATGGTTGAAGTTCAATGTCCATACGACATGGTTCAGGTTTGAATGACCTTAGGTTGACCCTTTAAGTAGGTCACTTTGGATACATTAATCAAATATTTAAATTACACAAGGTTGGTCTATTCTACGACCAGTCCTAGCTCTTGTTCGACCAGTCCTAGCATTGGTTCGACTAGTCCAAGAAATTCCACGACCAGTCCTAAGTAGTTGAAGATTTTTCAGAATTTTTGGTACGCCCACGACCAGTCCTGGAGGTCCTTCGACCGGTCGTAGGTGTGGCTTCGACTCGTCCACGACCAGTCGTGGAGCTACGACTTAAAGTCCAGCAACGAAATCACTGGTCCTACGACCAGTCGTAGGATCTACGACCAGTCGTAGGTGACCCACGACCAGTCGTAGGGTACTCACGACCAGTCGTAGAACGGCTTTCAAAGATCGCGCTTATTTTTTCAAAAATCTGTTAGAGCTACGACCAGTCGTAGGTTTCTAAGACCAGTCGTAGGAGCGATTTCTGCTTCTATAAATTGAACACGAAATTCAGAGTTTTCATAACTTCAACGCTATTCAATTCAAGAAATTTTCAAGTGATCACTCTGAGATAAGTTTGTGTTTATTTTAAGCTAGATTGTGCTTATTTAATATTCCTTTTTGCTAGCTTATTTAATTTGATTTTGTTTCTATATTCCAATCTTATTTGAAAAGAGGAATTATCTTATTCCTTCTTCTTGGAATCAAAATCAAATTTAGCTACGCCCAACGAGTTAAATCTAAAATCAATTAGAACTTAGAACCTTATGAATGTGAGTATTGGAAATTGAACTTTGACATTCAAATCATCTACTCCGATTGGTTCTACCGGGCTGCTACGAAAAAGGAGAAATCCAGGTATTTTACAATTCTGTAAAATTCATTTACTTTTGGTTTTGTTTGAGGTTAAGCCAGAAAAATCTCATTGTATTGGTTGTCTGAGGAAAACCAGAAAACTCAGAAAAGAGGGGTTTTTGGATTGTGTAAGCCCAAGTGAAAAAGACACAATTGTAAAGGTTTTTGGTGAACCTGTGAAAACCTATTTGTTAGTGAACGCTAATATCCCCTGTGTGAGGATATTAGGAGTGGAGTAGCTTTTTGTGTGGCTGTTGGAAAACAGTTGGTGTACACACAAGCGAACCACTATAACTCTTTGACTTGTGGTTTGAATGCTTGCTTAATTTTCATATCTTTTATCATTCGATTTGTGGAATGTACAAGTGGATGTGAATGTTGTAACTATTTACATTTCAAGCAAGTGTGGGGATTGTTGTAATAATTTAGATCTTACTTCTGCATTTTTCAATTCCTTGCTATTTCATTTACTTATATTAATATTGAGTCCTTGATCCAAAAGAGGTTCTAGAAATAAGGTTGTCCTACCATAAGCCCTTGTTGATTATGGTGTAAGGTTGTCCTTAGAACTGAATTTGCATCAATCTCTCGATATCTATTTATCAAGGTGATTTAAATTTAGCTTTGTGAATTGATTCAAGTTGTAAGGCTATTGGTTTATTTTATTTCCGCTGATTTTATTTTAATTTGGCATAGTCCTATTCACCCCCCCCCCCCCCTAGGACATATAGCTTGGCCTTTTCAATAAGG
>JAJHSJ010000003.1:27209058-27267987 GCA_021015155.1 Magnolia officinalis | reverse complement strand
CCTTTTATGGCTTATTAGTTATATTCACATATTTTTGTTGATTTTCGGGTCATTGTGTGGAGTTTGTTATGATTTCTAGGTGAGCTAAAGTTCCTTCACTTTCTATTTTCTAGCTATCTGCGGAGTTCATACGATTTTCGAATGACGCCAGAGTTCCCATGTTGATTCTCTCTTCATCTTGCGGAGTTCAGTCATACCATGATTTCCATTGGAGCTAAAGTTCGCTTATCGATTTTCTAGCCATCTTGCGGAGTTCACATATGATATGATTTCTGGGTGAAGTAGAGGTTTGTATGTTGGTTTTTCCTAGCCATCTTGCAGTGTTCAGTCGTACCATAATTTTCAAGTGGAGTTGAAGTTTGCTTATCTATTTTCTAATCATCTTATGGAGTTCACGTACGATATGATTTTCAGGTGGTCAAGTTTTGTATATTGATTATCTCTTCATCTCACGGAGTTCAGTCGTACCATGATTTTTGGGTGGAGCTGAAGTTTGCATGTCGATTTTCTACCCATCTTGCGGAGTTCGCGTACAATATGATTTCCAAGTGAAGTAGATGTTTGTATGTTGATTCCCATCATGTGGAGTTCCTTGTGATTTTCGGGTAGAGGTTGAAGTTCGCTTATCAATTTTTAGCCATCTTATAGAGTTCATATGATTTTCGGATAATGTTGGAATGCCCCTGTTGATTCTCTCTTCATCTTGTGGTGTTCAGTTGATGCAGGTGTAGAGTGAGCCGATGCTGTTCACTAGGTCGCTAGAGCAGATCGAGTAGCTGAGGAGCTAGACGGAGTCCCTGGTGAACCCATATTGAGCTCCATCACTAGTTGATATATTCTTGTTTTTGTTTAAATGAACTTTGTTATTTGGGATTATATAAGTCCTATATCAGCGCTACATTTGGAATTTTGTGATGATCAAAATGTTTTTATACAATGCATGGTTTACTCCGCCAACAATTGTTGCTAACTCTGATATTTGATATGATGGTTTAAATTTGGACTGAATTTTAAAGGCTAACACTCAGGTTTTTAGAAAACTAGTCATTTACTCGGGTTTCGAAAACTGGCGTTTACAACGTCAAACTTGTCTTACTGTCGATGTGGTCCTCCCCACCCCTGGATAGTCATTTTGGCACATTGGTCGCATAATTTTGGAAACTCGACCGTCTTGCCAAGCCATGTTTGGCTGCCTAACAATTGAAATGAGAGGTTGATATCGCCTGAACCTTGGTTGTCGTGATGCGCCAACATGATTACTTGGACTAAGATCAATCCTCTGTTCCGGTCGATCGACCTTTCATAAATTTATTGTAGCTATATTGACATCAACTTAGGAGGGAATGGATCAGTATTGATCAACATAGCTTCTTCACCTCTTTAGGGAACTTCAATAATCCCCGATCGATGTTATCCTGAATGACGTTCCTGAACACAACACATTTTTTAGTTGAAGGGGGACTAGTTCTGTGCCATTTACAGTATTCTATCTTTTTCAATTCATCAATTGAGGGCATCTTGTGGTTGATAGGAACCTTGATAAACTTCTCGACCAACAAAATTTTGAATATTCATTAGCCTGAGTAATATCAAAAGTATATAATTTTTGGACATTTTGTTTTTCTGACTCGATCGATTCTGCCTTAACCAACACCAAGCATATGAGCAACTTTTTCGCCACTAATTCGGCAATCGCGATCTTGTAAGGGTCATGATAATGTCCCAATTGACAAATTCTTTTTCTTAACTCCTTAAATAGTTCTTCGTATCTTAAGACTTTCCTGTCGGGTCATATATGAGCTCCATTTCGATAAATTTCTATGGAGTTTGTCTTCCAGGTCATGTTGTGCAGGTGTACAAATTTAGCCTCGGTCATCACGACCTTACACTGACTCTTCCCTCTCTTTAACCAAGCAATGTAGCTCTTGCAAGATTCCCCTGGTAACTGTTGGAAACGTGCGAGATCGACCATGGTCATTTTTCTGTCCTTATAAAAGAACTAAACATGAAAATTTTCTTCCATTTCTTGTCAGGTATGGATTAAGTTTGGCAATAAATTGGAATACCATATAAAGGCCATTATTGTCGGTGAATGACCAAATAATTATAGTTTATGATAGTTATTATTAGCCAGTTCACCACACTACATTATTATCAACCAAGTGCTCAATGGTTGATTGATAAGGATCACCTAACAACTAGGGCAAAATCTAGTCAATAATTACTTGGCAAAGGGTGTTGTCAGTCAATACATTCGGAATATGGCTTATGATAAATCAGGATAGTGTTGCGTCCGAGGATGTCACGCCCCAGACTCGGTGACCGGACTCACAAGAAACCTGATAGCCGGTTCTGGTCGCAACAGCCTCCGTAGTACCCCATTCTCGACTCCTAAGGTAGGTTCCGATCCTGGAATCATACAAGGAGGATTTTTATAATCATATAATCAATCTAACACGAGCATACCCAAGATCACAGTAAGTACATCTCAGAAATAACTAAGGCACACATCACAAAAATCTGCTATAAATTTGAGCCTTAAGATACATGACAAGAAGGAAATACATCTATTAACAAGAGAAGAAGAAAAGAAGATATGCAACTTTGAGTTCTCGGCTTAACTCCTATCCAAGCTCTACTATACTGCGCTGCCGACCTAGGATCTCTCCTGCCGCATCAATCGTGCATGCTTATAGAGAGCTTAGAGGGTGGGAAAGTGTGTGACAATGGTCTGTAGAAGAGTAATAGGAGATACAAAAGGGAAATATGATCAATGCCAATGCCATAAGCCTAACCAAGGCTGTCATGAATACAATGCAATGAGTACTGGACGCCATACCAAGGTGATGCATAAAGGGCTTATATAGCCGATGCAAATGCAATGCGAAGTAATGTCAGTCCTCATATCTAGTCCACATGTCAGTATAGTTCCATCATAAGGAATCTACCGGGGTCTACTACACTGTAGAATGACTGCCGCTCTACAGACCCGCATAGTCAAACGAGCGTAGGAGACCTCACTACCTGCCTGTGGACAACCAATCACCAGTAAGGCCTGACGGTAGCGGACCCATTCACGAGCTGGTCGGATTCAGCCTAGCAATGCCCTCTCTCACAGACAGGTAAGGCCACACCCCATTCTAACCGACTACACGACATGAGAGCAGATCCTTGGTACCATGGAAGTTTTGGAAATTTCACCCATGGGCATCATATGCACCCTATATGCTCAAGTAATACATTTTTGGTGTCCATACATACGGCCATCAACGAATGTCCCCTGTGGAGGCAAGGCCTTGTCGAAGCAAGGGCGATACTATCATGAAATGCGATGCAATGCATGAGTCACGCATACAAATCATGCACTAGCTCCAAGCACTCGATGTACACAAGGGGAGAAACTCCATCCCTCTATCATATCAACCCAATGACCACACACAAATGCAATCCAATCACGTAAATGATGCATATGGGTCATGAGGGTGTGTGATATGGCGATGAAGACTTGGAACATACTCCTCCTTCCCGAGGAGGGAAACAGCCTAGGTACTTAGATAATTTACTATGTGATCATCCTTTAGTGCGGGTCCCAATACTTTGGGGTAGCCCACGAGCTAGGAAGGGCCATATAAAAGCCCAAGGAAAGAAACAGTCCTAACAAGGGTCCAAGTGGGCCTTCAACCACCTATATCCACCCTATGGGCCTACCATAGGGCCACCAAGGAGGACATCCAAGCTCAACTGGGTCCCAAAAGGTAGCCCGCTATTACTCGATTGAATTAAGGCCCAAGGCCTTAAATAATACAAGGACATAGTGGGCAATACACATGCCCGATACGTAGGCAATATGGTGGGCCCTCAAGCTAGGTTTGGGCCCAACCATAAAAGTCACAATCCCACATATTGTGGTGGGCCTAATGGGAAGCCTGGTAACCCAACCTTATTGGAAATTTCTTATCTTTAAAGCAAGTGAATTGGGCCTTACATCTTGGCCCAAGCATGTGGCTAATTTAGTGGGTAACCAAGGGCCCAACCTCTTATGTATTTTGGCCCATAATCCTCACAATACCATGGTAAGTATAGGCCCAAAGGTCCAATGGGGACTAACTTAGGAGGTCCAAGATGAGTGGGCCTACCAAGGCCAATCAACACATTACATATAGGTCCAAATAAAGTTCAATGGAGGTGGGCATCCAAGCATACATAAATGAGGCCCAAGGACATCTTAGAAGAAGGAAATATCAAGTGCATAATCCACCCTTAATCGGTAGGCCATGCTGCCCCAAAACAAACCATTAGGGGCAGCCAATTTGGGCCTTTTGCTGAAATTTTAGCCCACCCATATTCTGGGCATGTTGGGGGGCCCAACAAAAAAAATAAAGGGGTAAGTATAAGTCCCCTGGGGCCCACATATGTCTCTATGGGTCCCACTAGATGAAGGGATTGATTTAAACACATAAAATAGGTGGACCATGCTGCTGGATTGAAAGTCTAGCAATGGTCCAATGAGCCTGGACGTCCCCAAGGGTCAGTAGTCCTATGGGCCTGGGTAATTAGCCCAAAACTCATCCAAATGGGTCCCAAATGGATGCTATTGAAAGGGAGAAATGATCATGCCCCCCATGGACCCCACTTGGATGAACGGTGGGACACAAAATACATCAAGGTGGACTCACAAGGTGGCCTGGACGGCTAGCCAAGGCTGGACGCCCCAGCCTGGGTGTCCCAGCCTGGTGGGCCACTTCAGGCCACACCATGGATGGTACAGGGGCCCGATGGCCCTAAAAATTTGCAAGATAGTCCTTCCATGGGTAATCCACACCTCTACAAAATTTCACAATTTTTGGATGATCAGAAGTATTTTAATACCATGGTAAGTATAGGCCTAGAGATCCAATGGGGCCTAACTTAGGAGGTCCAAGATGAGTGGGCCTACCAAGGCTAATCAACACATTGCATATAGGTCCAAATAAAGTTCAATGGAGGTGGGCCTCCAAGCATACATAAATGAGGCCCAAGGACATCTTAGAAGAAGGAAATATCAAGTGCATAATCAACCCTAATCTGGTGGGCCATGCTGCCCCAAAACAAACCATTAGGGGTAGCCAGTTTGGGCCTTTTACTAAAATTTTAGCCCACCCATATTTTGGGCCTGTTAGGGCTCAACAAAAAATCATAAAGGGGTAAGTATAAGTCCCCTGGTGGCCACATATGTCTCTATGGGTCCCACCAGATGAAGGGACTGATTTAAACACATAAAGTAGGTGGACCATGCTGCTGGACTGAAAGTCTAGCAATGTCCAATGGGTGTGGACGTCCCAAGGGTCAGCAGTCCTATGGGCCGGGGTAATTAGCCCAAAACTCATCCAAATGGGTCCCAAATGGATGCTATTGAAAGGGGAAAATGATCATGCCCCCTATGGACCCCACTTAGATGAATGGTGGGATACAAAATACATCAAAGTGGGCCCACAAGGTGGCCTGGATGCTAGCCAAGGATGGACGCCCCAGCCTGGGTGTCCCAGCCTGGTGGGCCACTCCAGGCCACACCACGGATGGTACAGGGGCCCGATGGCCCTGAAAATTTGCAGGATAGTCCTTCCATGGGTGATCACACCTCTATAAAATTTTATGATTTTTAGATGATCAAAAGTATTTTAATTTAATTTAGAAATACAATCTATCCATAAATTCTGCTAAGTGCAGAATTCTGGATAGACCATGATTGAGTACCCCCAACGGGGTGGGCCCAGGTTGTCTAAAAATTGGGGAAATTGGATTGCAACACTTCCATATATATGTAGTACAAGGTAGGGTCCACCAGGCGGCCCACCTGATCAGAAACTATTTTAAAAATTTTGAGTTTCCAAATGCAACCTTGCTAGAATTACAGCAGAAAATCCAACAAGGTACCCATATTGGCCCCCTTTTGACCCAAATGGGGTCGGTTGAGGATGGAATTTTGTATGCTTATAGGTGGGATATGAACCTTCAAAAATTATATTCCACTTGGTACAAAATTCCCCACCAAAAGCCCCAAATCTTGGCCTTATGTAACGCCCTGAAATTCGGGGGTCGAGTATGAACTCAACTCCCGAGTTCCCACGCATCACTTATGCAACATATACAATGCGGTTAAATGTTGTCTGAGTTAGCGCAATAAACATGAATGAGATTAAACCAAAACAGTAATTCATACCAGTTCAATTGTATATAAAAGCAAGCGGAAGACTGAAATTTTATATTCAAGTATGTAAAGTAACAAAATTTTCTGAACTCCAGAGTATGAGTACTAGCTGAGCACCAATATACATGTATTGTTTTTAAGTCAAAACCCAAAATACAATCCTCAAAAGAGGCCCTGAGAATCCCGCGATGCAGCCGGCCTAAGCGAAGCCGTCAGAGTACTGCATGAAGGAGAACTCCTCCTGGTCCTCATCAATGCCGGGCTCTGGCTCCTGAACCAAGGTGCCCTCTATACCTGCGACAGAGTCTGGTGGGTGTTGCAAACACCGTCCCGTAACGTGGGAGTGAGTAGCTAACTCAGTGGAACAATAAAGCATAAGTTAACATGTTTATCAAATCAATCAAGCAGTAATATAAAGCAGTACAAATCAAACATTTCTAACTACTCTTGTTAAGTGCAAAAATGATATGACATGATGCTGTATGCCCTTGCCAAACCACCCTCAAGCGACATCATCTTACGTTCGCGAATGCTTACTCCCTCAGTACGCCACATCTACAAAGCACATGCGGTGCGATGATGCTTATGATTTCCAAGTTTTTATTAGTCCATTTCAACCAGCAGTATTGGGAAACTAAGGTACCTCCCTTGTATCATTCCCAACATGATCCATTCTAGGGTCGTCAATCCTAGATAATCTCATACGATATTATGTTTTGAGAAGCGTAGTGAAGGCATCGCAAAGGGCTCGTCACCCGTCAGCGCGGATACAGATCTCACCGTATGCGGCTCAATTGCTGGCTGTCAGCTCGAGTACAGGTCTCACCGTACTCGGCTCAATCACTAGTCGTCAGCTCGAGTACAGGTCTCACCGTACTCGGCTTAACTCACACTCTAGTTGCTGTGAAAGACTCGTAGCCAATCACAGACCCTTGGAGTGTACTCGATGATACTACACGGAGGACTCGTCGCCCGTCAGCACGAGCACAGATCTCACCGTACTTGGCTCTCGCCGAAGTATCGACAGCTCGAATACAGTGTCCCATACCACCGTATTCGGCTCACGAGTTGGTTGCGCAATGGTCACTACGGGGAGGCACATGGCCCCAGCATAGGCCGACAGCTCGACCACGGTGTCCCATACCACCATGCCCGGCTCATGCGACTTAGCGGATCTAGGTACCATGGTTAAACGGGAATCGTCACTGGTAAGTTTGGTACCCTAGGTTCAAGCAGTAGCGACCAAACAGGGTGAACACATAAGTACACTTCGGTTTACTTGACGAGCCTGACTAGCTCGAGCGCACCACAAGTTGAGCGATATGGAGAGCAAAAGCACTCCGTGTGGCCAACCACTACCGCCAACCGAAGTACGACTCGGGTTCGCCAGACACGTCCTTTGTGGCGACATGAATCTCAGCCACAATCGCAAGTCTGGTACCGAAGTTTGGACTATATACATAGTCCCAAACTCAAACAGTTTTCATTGATAGCATGTGAAGTAAAGCATGATAAACAAGCAATACAAGCATGTTAGTAGGCATGTTATAAGCGTGAAGTAAAACATGAAGTAAAGCATGTTGCAATGCATGTTGTAAGCATGTTGTAAGGCATGTGATAAAACACTACCCCCATAGGGATACAATTGTGTGCGCATTATAAGTGAGAGGTTGCGGTGAACCACCGCATGGAGGGGATCCTACATGTCTCTAAGGGAGTCGGAAATCCCATATCAGCGCCTATCTAAGGCACTAGTACATACACATGTACACATACAAGCATTTGCACAAACACTTAGAATACACTATTCCAACATACATGACGTATGTTAGCCAAGTTCGTGTTAGGGCTATCCCTTCGCCACGAGAGTATTTTTCCCGTGTATATCGTAATCATACAGCAAATAATCATTACAATTACATTTCCAAAATCCGCACGTATGCGGAATTTCTAGAATACGCAATTTCAACATACATGACATTTACACATGAACATGCATTTTTGCGTTCCCTTTCGCCAAACTAGCATTTTATCCACACATGATATAATCAAACATTAAATAAACATGTCAAACATTTTCCCAACAAAAATACGTATACGGTATTTCTACGTATATCTAGAGTATGTAAAATTCCATATTCTTTATCGCTAATCGAAACAGGAAACGGAAAACACTTTGTACATGTGCATTTGCATGCAGATCATGAATCTATCATTATCTGACATTGAAAGCGTTGAAAACCGTAACTTATACACTTAAAGTCCTCACCTCAGCCCTGGAATTCCAACGAATCAGTAAGAGTGTTGGAGCTTCCGTATACGGGAGTTTCCTAGCCTAAAGAGCGGAACCGATTAGCTTTGCATACCTACCACTATCCAACCTCAAATCAGACCTAGGGTTAGGGTTTCTTACCTTCAAATGGGATGGACACTGTCGGAAAAACCCCTGGAATAAGGCGGTGTAGGCCGTGGGATGAGTGGAGCAGCAGGAGGAAGATCGGCTTCGATCTCCAAGCCTTTCTCTCTCTTTTCTCTCTCTCTCTCTAAGGGTTTGCTCCCAAATTCGTATGGCTGTGAGAGGGGCTGTTCTAAGCCCCTTTTATAGCAAGAACATGTCCAAAATAGACTCAGGTTCAAGGGTGGCTGCATATATAGGCAGTTTCGCTACTTCCAAGCTCAAAAGGGGTGTTCTGGTGGCCCTCCTTGAGCCAAACGTCAAACTTAAGCTCACCATCTACGGATCTACGTGGGATTACGTTTTCGAGTCGATCAGATTCCCAGATTGCACGTGGCGGACCACTTTCAGTTCAACGGTCAGTGGGCCACGATCAGAAATTCTGAGTACATGTAAATGTTCCTGAAATTTTTCTTAATCCGAGGGTGTAATTTGGGTCTGATTCTGACGGTCAGGTTGCTTAATACTGACGCGCAACCGAAAGATGCCAGATCACTATTCCAGATATTTTTATTTGGATGGAATAGTGTTTTTCACACTCCCTCGCTCCGGATCGAAATAAATGGCCGTGGGACATCAGAATCGTCTGATTTTGAGATGATTGTCAAGCCCAGTGGGGCGGTCCTGGTTCCTTAGCTTCGTGTTAATCGGACTCCCGATGTGCGATCTAAACCTCATACGAAGTTTCGTTTCAGTCCAAGAGCAGACGGGTAATGAGTTTGGCTTTAGACTTTAGGGTAACCTAGAGTCACTAACTCTGCAAGTTTTGGGTCTTGCAGATCGTATTTAAAGCGATCCCAACGGATTTCATGGCTAACCGAGTTTAGTACTTAGTTAACTTTATTAATTTCTAAGGGATTTAATCCTACGTGATTTCTGGTCGAGGTGGTACTCGACCCAATGTATGGAAATTTACAGGTCGTTACACCTTAAGTTGGCCCAAAAATCGGTCCAGATAGATTGGGACAACAACAAGTAATTGAAGGAAATAAAATATAACATCATTTGCCATGGGATTTAACCCTAGGAATTTATGTGTGGACCACCCTAGTGGGCCCCACAAATGTCTAGACCTTCCCCATCATCAAATACCCTTTTATGTGCCCCAATAAGATGATTTTAGGGCACATGTTCAAGGATAGACCACTATGGGCGTTCAAGCTTCATGGATGATTTGGATTTTTGTTGACCCACAAGGTGGGCCACACATGCAAGATCATAATTCTATCATAAAGGAAAAATGAAGAATCGGCCACAAGAGGAGGAGTTCCGCCACATTGAGGCCCTCCCCTTCATCAATCACACCATACATTCCATTGTTCATATGTTACAACAAAGATCCACCACATGCATGTACTAAATTCAAGATCAATGGTTGGGATGTCATCCCAACCATGATTCTAAGGTCTAAATGACCTATCATATGATGAAATACAAATAATCCTCCATGACGGGGCCCCTAGAGGGGAAACCCCATGCATGGGCATGCATGCACCAAAGAGGCCATTTGGCACAATTAAGGGATGGTGTAGGATTTCCAACATTGATTGGTGGGTCGTTCACTTCCCATATGAAAGAAAAGAGATTTAAGAATGTAAATATGAAAGTTCTAAATTCTAAGAACACACCCACCTTAAATTGCTCTAATCTTGGACCTCCTTGCTCCTAGTGCACCAATGGTGATGGATCAAGGGATGAGATGGGATTTGGAAGGTTAGATTTAGAGGAAAAGAGGGGGATTGGGGCTGGAATGGGGTGGACGTCCCACCCCTCTATTGCTTGGAAGAAGAAAATGAGAGGGAGAGAAGAGAGAGGAGTAGAGAGAATGAGAGAGAATGAGAGAGAAATCACTTTAAAAGCTAGGTAATGATTGCTTTCTTACCTTGGTTAAAGAGGAGAGATGATTGCAAGTAGGAGTTATAACCAAGGGTTAGGTTTAGAGTAGGTTAGTATGTGGTGTGGTGTTTAAGGGTATGTGGTGTGTGAGATGGAACTTTAGGTAGTGTGTGTGGTGTTTGTTGAAAATTACACACAAAAAGGGGAGTGAGCTACCTTGAAAAATGTGCTCTCCTCACTAGGTGGGTCACATGATCATGATCAAGGGCTAGAATTGAATTGCTTACATCTTACGATCTACACGTCGAATGGATGCACAAGACGCGGCATTGGAACTGCAACGACGATGAGGACAAGATGGCATAGGTTTCGGCTCAATTCGAGTCGGGTCTATGTGACCAGACTTAAGGATGACCGCAAACACTATCCGATGGTCGTGGGTCACCGGGATTCAAACAATAGGACCGCGGGACGAAGAGAACGAAATGCATACTCACACACACACATGCACACATGCGAACTCGGGTCGGGTCTCACAAAGGACTTGGCCTGCTACCTCTTGAACCATTTGCATGATTTGGTTGAGATTCATCTGTTGAGGTTTAGCGATTGGTGGTGGATCAGGACCTACTTAGTTTTGTCCCTCATGGACCAACAGGTTCCTAAGGAATTGCTAAAGAGGTTATCTCCCCGGTAATCCCTAATTTTGAATCACAAGAACAAAATTCCTAACCTCCCGCTCTAATCGCTTGAACTCAATGGTAGCGGAACATTTCGTACTTCTTGATTTGGAATCCAGTGGATTCACCTACAGGGGAGGCATAGATGGCGGTTTATACTGCGTTACTAATAGAACTTCCTTTGGTGTTATGATGTGTTGTCGTAGGTGCTTTGTTTTAGTAAGCATGGCCATCAAATGATGCATGGCATCGGTCTAGCTCGCCATGTATTTGTTAACATTCTCAACTTGAATATGGAACTTCTTGGCCTGGGTATGTACCAACTCCGTCTGAGCTCTCCCATATTCTTGAACAAGTTGGATACTCAGTTGAACGTCATGAAGTGCGATTATTATCTCTTAAGAAAAGACGGTCTGAGAGGTCGAGGTTCCTTCATGATTTTTGGTACTGAGTGTCGGACTACTATTCAAATTTAACATTTTAAGGTCGCTTGAACCGGCGCGTCCTTGATCGGAGGTAGTGCGGTCGGTGTGGAGGGCTCAACCCCAACAATTTTTTTTTTTTTTTTTTAAAACACGCACACAACCCCCACACACTCACGCTAGTGAAATTTCACCACCTATGGGTACTCGAACCCTTGACCAGGAGTTGAAACCCCTAAGAGTCTACCACCCGAGAAAGAGTAAGAACCCAACCCAACAATTCAAGTACTCGTTCTATTCATATTCCCAATTGGCAATGTCGCGCCGATAAGTTAAATATAGGATCCCACTGGGCATGCCAAAAAGTTGTTGTTGTTCTGCATGATCAGTGCAAAGTGTATATTTTTTACAACTAAGTATTTTAAAGTCCCACAGAGTGTGCCAAAAAGATGTTATAGTTTGATTTATCGTTTTGGTCACGTGACAAATGCGGTCTTGTTAAAATTGAATGTGTAGCTCAATTTAAACCGAACAACAATGAACCCAAGCGCCTAGTGTAATAACCTGGATAAAATTTAACCAATCCATCCATTCATGCATGTACCAAACCAAACCATACACACCATACACCCTTCACATGTCACACACATGTGACACACATGCGAAAGAGGGAAGAAATAAGTAGATATAAATACAAGAAAAAAAAAAGTGTATTGGAAGAAACGTATAAGGTCCCTGACCTACTTCCCAATAGATGGTCTACCACTGGACCACTCAAATCTCATGGTATTCCAAATACTCTACCCATCTAGACCACTCAAATATAATCGTATTCCAAATACTCTACCCATCTGGACCACTCAAAATCTCATATTCCAAATACTCTACCCATCTGGACCACTCAAATCTCATGGTATTCCAAATACTCTACCCATCTGGACCACTCAAATCTCATGGTATTCACCTTTATCAACTAGTCAATGTATCCTCACATCAATCTAAACCATCCAAAGAGTTCTATCCCTAACCTACTTTGTAAGACCCGTATCCTATACTTTATCGTTCCATAGGCTTCCGCGGTCCTCCCAGTCAAAATCCGTCTACTCGCGATCTGTTATCAGCATTTGTGCACAATCTTGAGTCGTGTCTAGTATATTTGAGTCAGCTCGACTCGAGATTTGTACCGTTATGACTGCATTGTTGCCGCGGTTCCAACGCCGCGTCTCGTGTGTCAATGCGACGCTTAGATCATAAGTTGTGGTCTACGCATTATATTGACTGTAGACCGCACGTTACGGGACCCACCTATTGCAATGGCATGATTTTCTAAGCCATCATGGGGTGATGTGCTAGGTAATCATTTCCTCTCCTTTTTCCCAAAAGTCAACACCCTCCCTTACCAAGCAATTAATGATGGCCTTACTTCATTAATTTAAGCCATAACTTCTCTCTCTCTCTCTCTCTCTATCTCTCTCTCTCTCTCTCTCTCTCTCTCTCCCTCTTTCTCCTCATTCTCCTTCACAAGAGCCTTATACGTTCAACCCATTCCAAAAAAAAAATTCAACCCTCTCATACCTTAGATCCCCACCAATCCAACCTCTGGATCATCATCTTCACTGTTGAACGAACTTCATTGAAGCATTAGAGTATATGGGAAGAAGAAGATGAGTAAAGTGGGTGCTTCTTTCTCTCTCTCCCTCTTCCTTTCGTTCTTTTTTATGTGATGATGTAGCTGTGTGGCCCACTCGGATGGACCCCACGGCTGTCCAAACATGGGGACCAAACCACTTTGCTACCCCTCTTGGAGGGTCTGGATGATGGGAAAACATGCATATCCAGTTGATCTAGTCAAGTGGGCCACGTCCATGTGGGACCCACCTTGATGAAACGTATCCACCGTCCGTCCAGCGTCCCTGGACGCTGGACGTGGACCAGTGAAGTATGCACAGACAGTGGGGTGTATAAAGCACGTCTGGACGTGCTCTGTGAAAGAAAGAAAAAATAATAATAATAAAATAATATTAGTTTGATTCCAAACTTTGGGTGGGCCGCTCATGAGGCCCCACCTTGATGTATGGGACTAATCCACACCGTCCATTCCATTTCCCAAGTCATTTTAGGCGTCGAGCCAAAAAATGAAGCTAATCCGAACTTCTGGCGGGCCACAACACAGGAAAATGAGATTTTTACCGTTGAAAAACCACCTGATGATTCTATGCTCCAAAACACCTCGAATATTGGGCTTGTTTGGCTTGTCTTAAGCTATGGGAAGCAGTGGACGGGGTGGATGCTTCTGAAGTGGGCCCCACATACGAAAAATCGTGAAAAAAATGCGATTGCAATATATATATATATCTGCAGCAGCCCTGCCCCTGACGTCGAGTGGACGTGCAGCAGGCGCTGCTGCGCCACAGACGGACGGGCTGGGACCTTGGTCCCAGCAGTGGGCCCACCGTGATGTGTCTTGAACATCCACACCATGCATTGGTGGGCCCCTTAGGTCAGTGGGTCCCCCTCTAAAAATCAACCATATACATGGCTCAGGTGGCCCACATCATGGGAAACAGTGGGGTTGAACGGGTGCCATTGAAACCAGTTTTGTGGTCACAGAAGTTTTGGTTCATTATGAAATTTGTTTTTCCTATTCATTTGGGTCCACGTGACCTTCTCAACGGATTGGATGGAAAGTAAACGTTATGGTGGGACCCAAGTGGGACCCACAATGATGTATGTGTTTTATTCGCACCATCCACGGCAGTGGACGATGGAAACCACCGTGCATGTGTTTTATCAATGCCGTCCAGGCATTTGCTGGACGGCCAGTAGGCCCCACCATTGATGTCTGTGTTATATCCAACCGTCCTTCCATCTGGAGGGCCACACGTGTGGGGCCTACCTTGATGAATATTTTGTAACTGCACCGTCCATTTGGACGGTGCCATGTGGGCCCTGATCTTGATGTAGCCAGGCACCCAGACCGTCCATTCATGTGGGGCGTGTCCTGAGACGCTGACACTCCCACTCTCACACACGTGTGTGTGTGTCTATATATATATATTATATATATATATATATATGTATGTATATTATATTATAATTTAATATTTTATTTACATTGATGGGCCACTCCCACGTGGGACCTACCTTTAATATGGTATTTGCACCGTCCAGATGGATCTGGACGGTGAGGATAGGCAGCATTCTGCCATTGTTCAGATATATAAATATATATTATATATAATATATATATATATATAATATATATATATATATATATATATATATATATATATTATAATGATATTGCATGGTGGACCACCACGTGGACCGCACCATGATGAATGGTCCTATCTGCACCGTCCAGGTGCTTGACGGTGCAGCAGATATATATCCAGACCGTCCATCCAATGGACACGCACTACACCAAAATCGTCATTTAAGAACGGTTTTAAAACCGTTCCTAAATGCTTCAGGAACGGTTTCAAACCGTTCCTAAATGAGGCGTCGCAGAAAAACAGGAATGGTTTAGAACCGTTTTCGGTACCGTTTCAATTTTTAGAAACGGAATTTTAGGAACGGTTTTAAACCGTTCTGGTGCCAGCGGTCATATTGGGGAACGATTTTTTTTGTTCTTATTTGGGAACGATTTTAAACGAAAAAAACCTGCTGTAAAAAATAAAATAAAATAAATATATAAAGAAACAAATATATTTGAAGCCATATTCATTTAAGAATCAAAAGATAGTAAAAACAACCATGATGTAATCTGAAACATTATTTATCTGTCTTGTAAACCTGACAGGAAAAATTAAAATCTGCAATGGAAGATTTCAAAATAAAAAGATATAATTCAATGAAAGTCGTCAAGCAGATGAAGAGCTCCACAATGTCAGGGATCATCTCAAACATGTATTTTACTTTATAGTGATGAAGTTGACCTTGACTATTCTTGCACTAGCATTATATGCATTCAAAACCTGTATAAGCATTAAAAGAATGAACTCAGCTCAAATACCCAATTTACATTGCAAAAGCTTAAAAAGAAATGAAGAAAAAAAAATCCATCCTACTTCTATTGGAGTCATTACTCCAGGGATGAACATAACATTGCTACCATGGAAATCATCTGAGATTTCCTAATGAAATAAAAGCATTAGAGATTTCCTAATGATATAGAAGCGTTAGAATTCATGAACAACCACAACCGTATATCTTCAACAAAAATCTGATCAAGGGGCCTTTCCATAAATTAAGATCAATGCTTCTTGAGGAGAGGCTTAATTTGTTATTTTGGAGTTCCGTAATCCGAATATGCTACACAGCTACACAGCTGGTACATTAACAAAAAGTTATTGTTCATTATAGAACAATATGGAATTTGCTATGCAAATTCATCGGTGTGACCTGAAGAAGAAAAAAAAAAGAGAGGAAAGAAATAGATGGAAAAAGTAAAGTTCCATCATTGGAGTTTGAAAATGGTGCTTGCTTATGTTGCCTATGGTTATCCATTCAACTGTACATTTCAAGCCATAAATGATGGAGTATACATTCAACAACCCCAAAAATGTTCATAGTTGTGGGCAGTGAAAAAGAAATCCATTGACTAAGCAATAAGCTATGAATGACATGTCAATATGTTTTTTTTTTTTTTTTTAAATAAAAATTACCGTGGATTATTCACCAACAAACGCTTGTCTCCACGGATTTAATGTATTCGGATAAGAGAAATTTTCAAAGTCACCTACCCAGATCCTCAACATGAATGTTGACAAGAGAAACTCTAATTTGGTTATCTCAATTTATCAAACTAAAATTGAAATCCAATTCCATAGCACATCCAAACATGCCCGAACGCGGAAGAGGGCAGGATCAACAGATATTATAACACTCAAAATATATAAACAATAGAAAATCGCTCACTCTGGGCTATGGATAGAGTGGCCCAGCTTGCAAAACTTGAATCTACACAAACCCAATTCAGAAAAGAATGACTTCGCATAACTGATTCCCTGCAAGAAAGAAAAAGAAACCCAATTAAGATCACCAAGAAACAGTTCTATTTCCAAATGCATTTCAATAAAATCTAAATCAGATGACCCAAAGAAGAGGAGAAAACAAGAAAAGAAAAAGAAAAAATAACTGTTTTTTGGCAATTGATTTTGTGGGAAACAGAATTCAAAAACAAAACAGTGCTATTTTCATTTCATTTCAAAAACCCATATGAAATCATACAAATAAGATCACTCCTAAATAGTTATATTTCCAAATATGTTTCTAATTCAAATCTCATACCATTGGGTGGGGTTTGTCTTCCACTCGCGATCATGTTATCAGAATCCGCCATTAGAGGATCCATAACGCTGAAATCCGAAAAGAAAGAAAAAAGTATATAAAAGAAGATATAACTGTGCCAACTGGAGGATTCTTTGGAACAAAACATGTATAATTAAGAGAACTTTGGTCGACCTGTTTCTTGACCCATATGTACCTTCCTCAGCTCCTCTAAATGAAGCGTTAGGACCGTCCAACCAGCATGAATTCCAGGCTCCAGCCAATCTTAAGGCATGCTCCATCAGGTGATAAGCTCGGATCTGGCACACATGCCACCTGTACAAAATTCAATCTGATAAATAACCTTAATAGATGCCTAGAAACACCATAATCTTGCCTCCTAGATTGTTCATGCAGAATACGGATGAAACCACAACATCCAACCATACATCAATATCTTTTCATTTTTAAACTACTTCCCTATGAACATTTGGAATTTTAAGGAAGCTCAAATCTTATGAAATTTGAGATTCAACTGGTCTATAATCGAGGATCTCTGCGATCTATCTGTCAAGGGATGGAATTGAATTACTGGTAGTTGACCAAATCACTAATAACTAGGAAAAAAATTTATTCAAACCCCCGACTTCCAAATTAATTGACAGAAAACCATGAAATGTCTTAACTTGCTTATACAAGTACGAGAAAGTGGTCAGAAAGTTTAAAAAAAAAAAAAAAACTGAAAGCATACTATACAAGTACAAGTTTTGGGAATGCTGGGCATTCTACCAATCTGATCAAAATGAATGCATCTGAAGGTAGTGGGCAAAAAAATTATAGAAGCTGTAAAGAAAATTAAATTTCTGTTACAGACAGCTTCTGAGTTTTAGAAAGAAATGCAGTTTACCTTCATGGAGGTGTCCAGCTTGTCAAGAAGATTGACCATCTTCTGCACCTCCTCGCCGGCATTGAGGCCAGGATCCTTCAAAGTAGCAACTTTAAATCCACTCTAAGAGAAGGTTCCTGCAATTACGGTGAAAGCAACTCTTGTAATTTCAGCAAAATGGGTTCCCTCACACGATGTTTCTTTCTAGATTTGCTCATCAAAATCTACTAGATTTGCACATGTTGTGGGAAGAAATGTGTAGCACCTGAGATTTGTGGAGCCACAATACGTGTGCTATCCATTAGTTGTTCACCTCATTGTCACCGTAGATGACAAAGATCAGCTCAATCCAAAACTCATGTGGGCCACACCACCGAAACAATGAAATGTATGTTAACAAAGATGTCAATCAATTCTAAAGTCTCAACAGGCTAAAAACATGCAAAGCTTATATGTTAAATTAATATTTCATTTTTTTCGAGCAGTACCTAAAATGAACAGAGTGCTTTTCATGGTGGAAAAGCAGAGGGTTGATAACCTGCTGAGTTTTGATTTGAGTCAGCCAGTTTTAGAACTACTTGTAACTACACTCCTCGGAAATCAATTCATCCCATTCGGTATCCCTGGTCACCATCTAATACATCAAAAACACATGAAGCCATAACAAGACCAGATACGAACCTTGTCAGAGGTCACCCTGCTGAATATAGAATCTTGCCTGTGATGAGCTTTTGCTGATTCTGTATGATCCCTAGAGAATTATGAATAAGAATAATTGTAGCAATATATTTAAACTGCGGCATTCCAAAGAGGGTTATCCAATGTTATTTCACCAATCTTTCCCATCTAGGCAAACAACAACCTGACAGACCAATACTTGCCTGCTGAACATCAAGACCTTAGGCCCAAACATCTATTGTGATCAGAACACGGGTTGTTCCTGATCTGAACTCTCCCATTATTACATCTTGCTCCTTCTGAGGCATGTCCTCGTGCATTGAAGAGACTGTGAAGTTGTAGCTACGCATCTTTTCAGTTAACCAATCCACCTGCCCAAGCACAAATCAAGATAAAGTTTTGAACTTAATTTGCAAGTACAAGCAACCTCATATTTCAAGTAAATTAAGATGATGATATATCCAAATCTGAAATATGAGAAGAAAGAGATACCCTCTTCGCATGTACAGAAGTTCCGAAGGACCCAAGAGGAACCCTCAATGGACAAACATTTCCTGCAAGAAATACATGTCAGATCAAAAGTGAAGTAATTGCAGTTGATCAAAAAAGACAGATTGCACAACAGAAGCTACCTTTTGTTTTTGTAAGAACATCTAAAGGCTAGGCGACGCCATCCAAGACAAACATTTGAACTTTGGAGCCAGTTATTGCAAGAAACAACGCAATCATGCGTAAAACAACGCAATGGTACGCTAGGACAAATGACGAGGCCCATTAGTCCTGCCAAACAATCAGAGGTTCATTTTCTTCGTGGGTGATATCTTATTCTTCATAAAACAGTGCAAGAAAACAAGGGGTCAGTATGAGAGAGATACTTCCAGTAAGAAGGGGATGGAAAACTCAAGCCAAAACAAAACCAAGAGCGCCAAAGACACATTTCAGCAAGCATTTTTAACCAAAAAGAAAAGAAAGAAAAGAAAGAAAAAGAAAAAGGAGAAAGGAAACAAATTATTTTACCTCCAAGGTCAACTCATCACGCTTCACAAGTATTCTAACAGGATCTATCATAAACTTGTTTGTTATCTCCAAAATTTCATGAGGCAGAGTTGCAGATATCAATACAACCTACGCAAAGCAACCCATACATTTCAGAACCAGCCATGATCAAATTGACAGCAGAATAATCATGATCCAGAGCAGTCAGCAGATCCCATGAAATAGAGTGATGGAAAAGGCTACATGTAGCAACTTAAACACCACAAAATCAACCAAAAGTATAAATCAACATAGGACAAGTTGAATGTTAGTGCTCATAGAGTTTAGCTAATCCCAAATGCATGTACAAGGCACTTGTGAAAATCTGGTGGTTGGACAACATGATATGTCAGCAAACTATAAAAATTTAAAATAATAAATAAATAACAGAACAAGAACTTGAAGTCTCATACCTGAGAAGAAGAACCAAAAGTCTTTGACCCACGCCATATAACTTCAAGTGATTTATGCACCTTAGGCTTTGCCCTGTCCTGGTAATCAATCCTTGCAAAGTATAGAGAATCGAAACCAAGCTACAAGAACAATATAACCAATCAGATAATAAGTAATTTGTTCAATAGACATCTGAGAGTATTAACAGATGGATTTTTTTACAAGAGAGAAGTACCGGATCCTGATGCATCATGACATCCATAATGTCCAGATGCGACTGTCTGTACAAGTTGGATCCATGTTTCTGTGATCCAGACCACTGACTTGATGGGCCGTACAGTGCAAGGAAGAGGCCTCAAAATCTTCACATCAGAAGATCCTAGCCTTCCAATCTTTAGCCTTTTATAGCCTTTTTTCCCAAACAGTTGTTGCATTTCTTCCAATCTGTAAGAACTTAGGGCATCCCCATCCACAATGGAGCCCACCATATCAAAAGTTGTTACATTTTGGTGTAGTGCATGTAAGTGCAAAGGTAACTGAGGAGCCTATTAATAAAGTAAATAAAGAATTACTGCACTAAATATGTGATAGTTAACAAGAGAAACAGACACTAAGACCTTAGACAATGACATGTGAAGATAGAATCACCAAAAAACTTTGACATGGTCACTGGTCAAAAGCATTCGAGAAGGAATAAATTGACTGAAAAATGACTGCTGCTCGTACATGTAAATGTAATGATATGCACCTCCAAACTCTTCACAAAGATAGATTAAAAATTATAGTGAAAATTGCTCCACCAGAAAGTTCAGATGTTGACATTTCTTCGTTTTCCCCCTCCAATGAAGAAAAAGCTGTAATGAACAGACAATTTATGTATAAATTTCAGCAACATTTTCAAACAAAGGTACACAACACAAATATGAAAAAGAGTATACAAAATTGATTTTTGCACACCACCAATGCTGATTTGCATAAACCCCATTTATACTACCTCAAATCCCAAAATGTAAATGGTTGTATGCAAACCCAACTAGGGTAGTTGCGGAAATCAATGCCAGTAAGACTTGGATTTATAACAGCAGCTTCCAGTTCAAAAATATTACCAGCTTGGCCATTTGTCTCTTTCTTGGGGATCCCCAACTCAGACAAGATCGCTTCAAGATCTGCAAGCTCCTTTTTCTTCAATTCCTTCTTTGAAAGCTTCCTTTCTGTATCTTTGGGTACCAGAGAAGCTGATGGAGGCTTCTTTACCACCAGCTCAGTAGTTACAGGAACCTCAGGCTCCAGTTCATGCTCTTCCCCAACATCTTCGTCATCTTCATCAAGACCATCCTCTTCGCTTTCACATTCCTACACATCACAGAGACAAACAACACTTAAATTTGATTTCAAGACCATCCTCTTCGTTCTGGACTCATTATTTTGAGAACATTTTATGGAATTGTAGAAGGACATGAGAAGATGAAAATGTTTTCTTGCTCGTGCGCCCAAGAATAACAACACCTATATTAACAACGTTTCTCACTTTGCACAATAGACAGCTGAAAATTTTTATTCAAGCAATATCTTGGTTACTCCTTGAAATTCCCAAATTCTATAGAGGCTCCTTCAGCTGGATAAACTCATTAATTTCACAAAGTTTCTAAAAAAACAAGGTTCCCTTCAAAGCCATGACTTTGCATGGTAATGCATATTGTTGAAACATTAAAATTGGCATTCTCATCACAGATTGAATCACGGAAAAGTGACATATCATCTGGCTCACTGCAGGTGAACCTTAAAACTGACATTCTCAACAGTGACTCACTTATAAGGCCACCTTCTCAAGCATCATGCTTAAAGCTTCAAAAGTGTGCAACAAAACAAGAAAAAAAAATGGAATTTCATCTTTCCTCCAGAAAAAAAAAAATCAGGGGAAAAAAAAAAAAACAGCAAACAATATAAACTATCAAATGCAGTATTCTGAAAAGCAGTGAGGAACTCACGGACAACTGGAATGCATTGAAAAGCATGCAAACAGAGTCGCATCAGTGACTTCAGGACTTAGGTCGCCAACAAAGATATTGAAGTGGCCTGAAGCACATGAAAACAACAACAAAGAATGATTAGTAGAGAGAAGCACCACGGTGCGCCAACAGAAACAACAAATAAAGAACAGTAAAAGAGAAAGGAAACAAGTATGGAAGCAAATACTAACCTAAAGTATCCTCCCTCTGGCCACTGACATATGCCCAGTTCACCTTGATTGCCTGACCGTAACTGTGAAAGACAGAAGCCACCATTTGAGAATCAAAATCTAAACTATGTTATGAAGGCAATGAGATTTTAAGGATAAGCTTCCTTACAGTTGTCGTCCATGCAATGTCATGATTGTAAGAGAAGCTCTCCTCTTCTGCACAATCAGCTTTTGGCTCCATGAGCTGTTCTCCCACTTGTTCTTCACATCTGCAACTTCCATAGTAGTAATCAGAGACTTCATTTTCGAGATTCTAGGAATGTCAATCTTGAGACTGTCTCATTTATATTTGGATTACATTCTATATTCTTTTCCACCTCCCCATTCACTATGGCATTTTAACAAGCATCTAGAGTGCACTCTGCCCACGTCATAGTTGAATGGGTTGCATGCCATGCTACCACCCCCCCTGCACATTGTAGAAAACAATCGCCAGCTGTGAGCCACCTAAGAAAATCAAGCCTATCCAACCATCACATGGCCCACACCATAGAAATATTTTTAAAAAAATGCAGTCCAAGAGACAATGTTCCTCTCAGGCATATTGTCGAATAGCTTATGGGCATGTACCAAATCCTCACACCTTGCATACATATTTATTAATCCATTCATATATAATAATAAAAAAAAAGACATTGAAACTGAACATTCTGTAGATGATGTACCGTTCACATGGTTTCAAAGTTCGGCAGCAACCAATGCCCAAGCTTCGATTCTCCGAGCCCACCACGATACCACATCGACTTCATAATGCACAGGACGATCTCATTAGTGCTCGTGATTTTCTCTAGTTTTACGTTGCTGATTTCTAGAAGGATTGATTCTAGGGCTTTGGTATATTTGATTGGAGGAAGAGAATGCCCTGAATCCAGTGCGTATAGAAGGGAATAGTGGTAAAACCTAGATTTCTAGGGTTTCTTCTGCAAGCGGGATGCAGAGAGGAGGCGCTGAAGGAAATATTTGAGGATTCGTGAGAGGGAAATATTTGAGGATTCGTGAGGAGAGGTTTTGGGAGAGGAGAGGGTTCGTGAGAGAGAGAGAGAGGAGAGGTCCGTAGGTTTTTTATTTTTTATTTTGTTCCCGACTAATCTACTTGGTGGCCGTACGAATGTTTCAAACGGTGGTCACTCAATCCCCACATTTCCTTCCGTGAGGCCCACTTGAATTTTCGATCCAACTCAATCTTAGCCTAATGTTCTAAAATGATCTCTCAAAACAGATGCATGGTGTAGATCTCTCGTAAACATCTTGATGGGCCTGATCTTAATTAAGTGTTTAGAAACGTACTCGATCTCTGTACTCAAGTACGGTTCAAAACCGTTTTGTATTAAAAAGGGCTTAAAACCGTTTCTGAACCAAAACTATAGCCGTTCCTGAACAGTAATTTTGGTGTAGTGACGGTCGCGGATCCCCACCGTTCATGCATGTGTTGCATCCAAACCGTCCATGCATTGGTAAGCTCGTCCTTGGGCTTGAGACCAAAAATAAGACAGATCCAGTTATTAGTGGACCCCACCATCATGCATGTGTTGTAGCTACAACGTCCAACCATTTTGACAGATAATTTTAAGGATTGAGATAAAAAATAAGACAAATCTAGTATCATGTGGACCACATTGGAGAAACAGTGGGATTGAACTTCAACCATTGAAACCCTTTGGGTTCTAGAAATTTTGGACCAATATGATGTGTTTTTCCTCTCATCCAGGTCTTTGCGACCTTATGAAAAGACTGGATGGAAAATAATTACTATGATGGGCCCATCGAGGTTTTAACAGTGGAAAATCATTACCTCTACTGTTATGTGTAGTATGGTTTAGATGATCCTTGGATATGATTCAATTTTTCTGAATAATATTCTTAAATAATCTCTAGGTGAATGGTGTGGATGATCTTTGCCCATTTGTATCGGCCCATTTGTATCAACCCATTTGTATCGGCCCGTTTGAATCGGCCCATTTGATTCGGCCCATTTGATGCGGCCCGTTAGATGTATGTTGGCCCATTGGTATGACATATATGATGCGGCTCACTTGATGTATTCGCGGCCCAGATACGTGGCCCATTTGATGTATATGACACCCATGTGTAGGGCCCGCATACTGTGTATTTGAGGCCCATGTGCAGGGCCCACCTGTCGTGTACATGAGACCCATTAATGGGCCCACTTGATGTATGAGGCCCATTGGTGCGGCTCGTGGATACGGTCCACTTAATGTATATTTAAGGCCCGTATTTGAGGCCCAAGTGCAAGGCCCACCTGTTGTGTATTTGAAGCCCGTGTGATGAGGGGCCAATGTGATGTATTTGAGGCCCAGGTGCAGGGCCCACCTGTTGTATATTCAAGGCCCGTTGAGATATGTGATTTTGCCATGATATATGTAATGATGTTTATGTGGGCCACTCCTTGGGAGCAATGTTGGTTGAATGTCACATTGATGGGCAATGATGGTTGAATGTCCACATTGTGACCTTCCATCAGGCCTTATTAGGCCCATTCTTAACCAATTTGCCGACTCTGATTATCGATCGATTCCGATTGTCATGACCGATTGCCAATTCCGATTGACATGACCAATTTGCCGACTCTGATTATCGATCGATCCCGATCGTCGTGACCGATTTACTGACTCTGATTATCGATCGATCCTAATTGCCGTGACTGATTTTCCGATTCTGATTATCGATCGATCACGATTTGTTGTGGCCGATTGTCGATTCTGATTGACGTGACCGATTTACCAACTCTGATTATCGATCGATTCCGATTGACGTGACCGATTTGCCATCTTTGATTATCGATCGATCCCGATTGTCGTGACCGATTTGCCGACTCTGATTATCGATCGATCCTGATTGTCATGATCGATTTGCTGATTCTGATTATCGATCGATCTTGATTATCGTGACCGATTTGTCGATTCTGATTATCAATCGATCCCGATCTGTCATTGCCGATTGTCGATTCCAATTAACGTGACCAATTTGCCGACTTTGATTATCGATCGATCCTGATCGTCGTGACTGATTTGCCAATTCTGATTATCAATCGATCCCGATTGTAGAGGCCAAGTATTGAGGCCGACTTCGATTATCGAGGCCCATTGTGATGTATTGAGGGTCAGGAAATGGAGCTCATGGTTATGTATGTTAGGCCCATTGTGATGTATTAAGGGTCAGGCAATGGAGCCCATTGTGATGTATGTTATGCCCATGTGAAATGCCCATCATGATGTGTATTAAGCTCTTGAGTGAGGCTCATGGTGTTGTATATGTGGCTCTTGTGTGAGGTCATGGGTCCACTATATGTTAGGATCTATGAGGACCATTCCTCGGGGTAATGTTGGTTAAATGTCCACATTATTGAGGTCGATTGTCGATGCCGGTTGTTATACTGATTATGCGTATGTGACAGCATAGCATCATGATACATGCCCATATGCATCATCTGCATGTTTGTTATGAGATGTGGTTGATCATTACATATGTCATTGAGCATGTTGTTATGAAAATCCCTGATAGGCGGAGGTTATCTCACATGAGCGCACGGTATGCGCAGGATTGATGCATGACTTGATTGTGTGACTCATGCATCTTGCATTGTGTATTGTGATTACTGTACGCCCTAGCGACATCAGGGCCGTAACGTCCACAGGCATATCGTGGATGGCCAGATGGGATACCGAAAATGTTTGGTTCGAGCATCAGGCTACCATAGATGGCCCTGGGTGAAAATCCCTAAAACCCTCTTGGTACCTGAGGATACCCCAACGTCAAGACCGAGTGGATACATGAGTGCCCGAGTGTCGAATACCAGGAGGCCGCGTCTCCCATTGTGTCGTGGTCGGTTGGGAGGGGGTGTGGCCTTACCCGCCCGAGGGAGTAGGCATAACTATGCTGAGTTTGACCAGCTCGAGGAATGGGTCCGCTATCGACGAGCCAGGTAGGTATTGGTAGACTATTGACCAGGTAGATAGTGAGGTCTCTTCCACTTACCCAGTTGTGCACTTGATGGGGCAGCAGGTGGTGTGGAGTGTACTGGACCCCGGTGATGATCCCAGATAGGAACCGTACTGATATGTGGACTTATTGAGTAGGAGTTGCATACTCATTCATTCATTTGTTCACTATCCACTCGGGCTGGTGGTACGCAACTATTTGTTACGTGTACTTTCGCAATGGCCAGGATTTCGGTTGGGGCGCGCAACTACCCTGAGATTAGGAGTCTACCACATTGAGGCTGACTATCCAAATTTAGGTATGGGACTGGTTTAGATAGAAGTCCCTTATGATGGACCCCATAGCCTGCGATACTACGTACTATCATCCCGACTTCACACTCTAGCATGGTCATTCCATTCGCACATCATATTGCATTATGTCCACGGCATATGACATTTTGGGTTACTGTGTTTCTATATTTATATGGTCTAGATACGGCTGGCGCTATTCGTGAACTCATCAGGAATTGTATATTGCATTGCATCCCCGACATCTGATATTTGACTCTTTATGACTCCTCATTTGCATAGCTGATATGTATTGCGTACAATGATATTGTATGACTCATTTACTTGTCAGTATTTCCGCTTACTCTGTTATCGTATGATTTATGATCTTGTCAGTATTTCTATTTACTCTGATAATTCCTGCTCTTGTCAGTATTTCCGCTTACTCTGATAATTCATGATCTTGTCAGTATTTCTGCTTATTCTGATATTGTATGATTTATGGATTACCATTATTTCCGGTACTATATGATGATGGCATTGTACTAAATACTTGACATTTACCTTGTGCACACACTTACACCACCCTCTAAGCTTTCTATAAGCTTATACACGATAGATGCGTGCAGGTGATGTTAGGTTTCAGTAGTGTTGAGCTTGGAGCGTGCAACGGTCTTCTAGAGCTTGATTTTCGATTTATGTATTTTCCTTTCAGCATTGTACTCAAATGATTATATTAGTGGATATGCGATGATGATGTTGCCTTTGTGAAGTGGGTAATCTTGTGGTTATGCTTATTACGAGTTAAATGTACATAAAACACAAAAAAATCCTCCTTGTAGGATCCCAGTATCGAAACCTGGCATATGGACGCTGTTCCGATCCTGGGATCTTACAAGGAGGATTTTTCAACGCTAGATTCCGATCCTGAGATCGTACAAGGAGGATTTTTCAACGTACATTTATCTCGTAAGAAGCATAACTACAAGTTTACACAAATCACAAAGGCAACATCATCATCACATATCCACTAATATAAACAATTGAATACAGTGTTGAAAGGGAATATACATATATCAAAAATCAAAGCTCCAGAATATAGCAGCACGCTTCAAGCTCAACGCTGCTGCAACCTAACGCCACTTGCACACATCTATCGTGCATAAGCTTATATAAAGCTTAGAGGGTAGTGTAAGTATGTGCGCAAGGTAAGTGCCAAGTATGCAATATCAAAGCAATGCGGAAACATGCTAGTAAGTCCATAAATACCATCAGCCTTATCCAGGTTATGTGATACAAAAACATCATAAACCAATATCATATACTGAGGAAACAATGTAATGCGGAGACATAGTAAACCAGATATCATATACTGAGGACACAATGCAATATGCAAATCCTGAAGAGTCCACGAATGTCGTCAACCTAATCTAGGCCATATAAATGCAGAAACATAGTAACTCAAACTGTCATATGCCGCGGATGTAATGCAATATGCGGTGCGAATGAAAGGACCAATTTGAAGTGTGAAGTCGGGATGATAGTACGTAGTATCACAGGCTATGGGGTCCATCATAAGGAACTTCTATCCAAACCAGTCCCATACCTAAATTTGGATACATAGACTCAATGTGGTAAACTCCCGATCTTAAGTTGGTCGCACACCCCAACCGAAATCCTGGCCATTACGAAGGTACACATAACAATTAGTTGCGCACGACCAGCCCCAGTGGATAGTGAATGAATGAATGAATGAGTATACAACTCCTGCTCAATAAGTCCACATATCAGTACAGTACATCTCTAGAATCATCACCGGGGTCTAGTACACTCTACACGCGATCGCCGCCCACTGTAAGCGCAACCATGCAAGTGGAAGAGACCTCACTATCCGCCTGGCCAATAGTCAGCCAATATCTACCCGTCATGACGATAACAGACTCATCTACAAGCTGGTCAAAATCAGCCTAGCTATTCCCCCTACCCTCGGGCGGGTAAGGATACACCCCTTTCCAACCGACCACGACATAGTGGGAGACGCGACTTACTGGTTTTCGGCACTCGAGTGCTCATGTATCCACTTGGTCTAGACGTTAGAGCATCTCCTAGCTACGAAGGTTGTAACATCCCAGATTTTTTCCAACCTGGAATTAGACGTCCTTAGGCGATGGGTCAATCCTAACACAGGTTTAACTTCCCAAACGCTCAATTAAAGCTTCAAATCCCTTTTCAAACCATTTTTTTTACGAATCCCACCCTTCACTACCTTGTGCTTTCAATTTTTCAAAGTACTTTCATCCTAGACACTATCCTAAACTAGCTAAGTAGTATAACTTGGATCACTTTATATACAAACTACAAAGGCCCAGGTACCACCTCAGACAAAAATCTTACAGGACTAAACCCTTTAGAAATTAAGTGAGATTTAGCTAGTGTTAAACTAGAGTGCCTGTGAAATTAGCACCAATCGCTTTAAATACGATCTGCAAGACTCAAAACTTGTAGAATCATTGACGCTAGGTTACCCTAAAACTTAGGATCAATCTCATTACCCGGCTGCTCACGGGAGCATCTCGAAACTTCGCATTAGGTCTAGACCGCACATCGGAAGTCCGATTAACACGAAGTTAAGGAACTAGGACCGCCTCACTTGGCTTGACAACCACCTAGGAAATCAGGTCCAGCCGATGTCCCACGGCTATTCGCTTGAGTCCGGAGCGAGGGAGTGTGAAAATCACTCTTTCCTTTACAAAATAAATATCTGGAATAGTGATCTGGCACCATTCGCTTGCGCATCAGTATTAAACAACCAGACCGTCAGAATCAGACCAAATTACACCCTCGGATCAGGAAAAATTTCAGGAACATTTACATGTACTTGGAATTTCGGATCGTGGCCCACTGACCGTCGAACTGAAACTGGTCCGCCACGTGCGATTTGGGAATCCGATCGAGTCGAAAGCGTAATCCCACGTAGATCCATGTGTTGAGAGCTTAAGTCTGACGTTTGGCTCGAGGAGGGCCACCAGAAACCCTCTTTTGAGCTGGAAAGTGCCGAAATACCTATAATAGTCGTACCCCTTGAACAGGAGTCTATTTCGGTGAGTTTTGAGACTATATAAGGACCTTAAACCCTCTCTCATGGCAGCCATACGAATTTGGGATTTGAGAGAGGGAAAAGAAGGAGAAAGTGTGGGAGTTGTGGGAAGATCTCCCCGCCGCTCTACCCTGCTGCTATCGGTGCTTAACCACCTCATTCTTGTCGCTTTCCCGGCGATTTCGGCGTCATTTCTAGGTAATAAACCCTAACCCTAACCTGTTTGGGGGATTTTATTGTTGTAGGTTATGAAATAGCTAACCTATTTCGTTCTATAGGTTGCCAAACTGCCATATACGAAAGCTTAGCAAACCCATTGACTTCGTTACGATTCTACAACAAAAGGTGCGGACTTTAGGTGTTTAGGTTATGGTTTTCAACGCTTTCAATGTCAGATAATGATAGATTTATGATCTGCATGCAATTGCACATGTACAAAGTGCTGTCTGTTTTCCGTTTTGATTAAGATGAAAAATATGGAATTCTACATACTCTAGGTATTTGTAGAAAGTACGGTATACGTATTTTTTTTTGGAAATGTGTTTGACATGTTTATTTGTTATATGGATATACGATATATGGATAAAATACTTATTTGGCAAAAGGATTCGCCTAAATGCATGTTTTACTTATATACACTATGTATGTTGAAATTGCGTATTCTAGAAAATACTGTATACGTATAAATTTTGGAGATGTATTTATCATGATTATTTGTTGTAGTAATATATTATATATGGATAAAATACTCGCTTGGCTAAGGGATAGCCCTAATACATGTTTTGCTAACATACACCATGTATGTTGTAATAGTGTATTCTAAGTGTTTGTGAAAATGACTGAATGAGTATAGAATTCTCATTTGTGCTCGCCTTGACTAAGTGTCATGGATTCATGATTGTTGTATTGGCGATACCCCCTTTGACGAAAGGATTTGCTCTAAATCACGCCACGGCCAATATACACTATATATGCTAAAATGTGTGGCCCAAGTGTTTGTGGAAATGACTGCATGAATATGGAACTTGGATTCCTGCTTGCCATGACTATCTGTCGTGGGTGTACGCGTGTTATGATTGGGGCAACTCCCTAGTAAAAGGATTTGGCCTAATGCCTATGTGATCGACATATGTCATGTATGTTGATGTATGTTTGTTTAAGTGTTTTTTGAAATGTCTAAATGAGTAGTAGTTAGCACATGGTAATGTATAAGGGTGTTGAGATATGATTCTCAACCTCTTTTAACTATGTGTATGATCTCCTTGGATAGTTGTGTGATTAGGAATTGAACATGTACAAACTCATGCTTGTGTTGTGATTCATAACATGCTCAACTGCTTTATGATTTTAACTATGTAATGCATACGTTTAAATTTATATTTACGTTGTATGATCCGTCATGGGTGATGGGGGAGCGGAGTAACGAGTGCGTTCAACAGCCCTGACAGCCCTAAACGGAAAATACCATACTTTGATTGTATGATTTGAATCTTGATCCGTTACTGCTTTATCTGTCTGCAAGTTATTATGTTTGGGGCTATGATTATAGTCCAGACAATCAGTACCAGAATTGAATTCGTGGCTGTGATTCATTTGCCATGTGAGATGTGTTCGACGAACCCGAGTCGTACTTCGGTTGACGATAGTGGTTGGCCACGCGAAGTGCTTATGCACTTCATGTCGTTCAACTTGTTGTGCGCTCGAGCTAGCCGAGCTTGTCAAGTAACCCGATTTGTCTAATGTATGTTCACCATGTTTGGTCGCCTCTGCTTGAACCTAGGGTACCAAACTTACCAGTGAAATCCCTTTTAACCATGGTACCTCGATCCGCTAAAACTCATGAGCAGGACATGGTGGTATGGGACACCGTGGTCGAGCCGTCGGCCTACGCTGGGGTTGCGTGCCTCCCCGTAGTGACCATTGAGCAACCAACTCGAGAGCCGAATACGGTGGTATGAGACACTGTATTCGAGCTGTCGATACTTACGGCGAGAGCCGAGTACGGTGAGACCTGTACTCGTGCTGACGGGCGATGAGTCCTCTGTAGTATCTTCGAGTATACTCTAAGGTCTGTGATTGGCGACGAGTCTTTCACAGTAACTAGAGTATGAGTGGAGCCGAGTACGGTGAGACCTGTACTCGAGCTGACGGCCAACAATTGAGCCGCATACGGTGAGATCTGTATCCATGCTGACGGGTGACGAGCCCTTTGCGATGCCTTCGCTATGCCTCTCAAACTAAAATATCGTATGAGATTAACTAGGATTGACGACCCTAGAATGGATCATGTTTGGGAATGATACAAGGGAGGTACCTTAGTTTCCCAATACTGCCGTTTGAAACGGACTAATAACAACTCGGTAATCATGCGCATCATTGCACCGCATGTGCCTTGTAGATGTGGAGCACTGAGGGAGTTATGCATTCGCGAACGTTAGATGATGTCGCATGAGGGTGGTTTGGCAAGGGCATACATACATCATGTCATTTCATACTTGCATTAAATAAGAGTAGTTAGAATTGTTTGATTGTACTGCTTTATCATTATTGCTTGACTGAGTTGATAACATGTTAACCTATGCTTTACTGTTCCACTGAGTTGATCACTCACTCCCACGTTACGGGACGGTGTTGTCCACACCAACCAGATTTGTTGAGTTTCAGGTGATGGCGATGCTTGTGAAGCAGAGCCGGACTACTTCTATGATGATAGGAGGAGTTCTCCTATCTGTATCTCTCTGGCGGGTCAATGAAGACCTGATATTGTATTGACGGGGCTATGGCACTTGGGATAGGAGACATTACATTTCCTCACATTAGGTATATTTTAGAACTATACTTGTAATTATTTAACCTGGTAATGTTATCACACTCTGGAGACTCATCATAGTTTATATATTTTATCTATCTATCACAGTCTTCCGCTTGCAAATTTAACTGTCTCTGGAGTATGATATGCTGTTTTGGCTTAATCTCACTCATGTTCAATGCACAAATACAGTCAACATTCAATCATCATTCATTTTGTTGCATAAGTGATGTTTTAGAACACGGGAGTTAAATTTATGCTCGACCCCCGATTTTCAGGGCGTTACAAAGGTTTAGATATTTTCACCCAAGGACATCTATGGCGCCTGTATGCTAGAACCAAACATTTCTGGTGTCCCATCTGGCCATCCATGATATACCTGTGGAGGCGACGGTCCTGATATCACTAGGGCGTACAGTAGTCTTATTATAAAATGCGAGATGCATGAGTCATATCATCCAGTCGTGCATCAAACCTGTGCATACTGCGCGGTCATATGGGATGACTCCGCCTATCAGGGAGTCCCATAAACAACCTACCCTGCAACATATGCAATAGTCATCCACATCTCATAACAAACATGCAGATGATGCGTATGGGTATGTATCATGATGCTATGCTATCACATACTCATAATCGGTATTGATAACCGGCACCGATAATCAACATCGATAATCGGCCTCGATAATCGACCCCGATGAGAATAGGCCTAACAAGGCCTAAGAGAATGTCACAATATGGACATTTAACTATCATTGCTCATCAATGTGGACATTCAACCAACATTGCTCCCACGAAGTGGTCCACATAGAGCCGAACATATGGTGGGCCCATGGCCTCATATAAGGGCCTCATACCCAACATAATGGGCCTCACACAAGGGCCTTATATACATCACGATGGGCCACAAATACATCACGTTGGGCCCATATATACATCACAATGGGCCTCATACACGGGCTGCAATTACATCACAATGGGTCCTATACGCGAGTCATAAATACATCAAAATGGGCCACATCCATGGGCCACAAATACATCACATCATGCCTCTCACACGGGCCTAAAATACATCACAATGGGCCGTATACACGGGTCGAAAATACATCGAAATGGGCCACATCTATGGGCCACAAATACATCACAATGGGCCTCATACACGTGTTATAATTACATCACAATGGGCCCTATACACGAGTCACAAATACATCACAATGGGCCACATCACATGAGCTCATATACGACATGTCGGGCCTCACTCAAATGGATCACAAATATGTCACATTGGACCGCACATATGGGCCTCTCATACACCACATCGGGCGTCATCAAAGGCCACAAATACGTCAATGTGGGGGCACCGTCCACGTAATGGATGGGGTGGATTAAAACATGCATCAGGGTGCATCCAACACCATCCCAAACAACTAGTCAGTGTGGATGTACAACACATATATCACGTGTGCCCCACATCCGTTGGATGGCATGGGAGCAACACATACATTAAGTGGGTCCACACGTGTGGCCCACCAGTCTAGCGAATGGATGGACGGTATGGGATATACAACACATGCAGTAAGGGGCCCACCATCCATAGCAGGTGGACGGCGTGGCAATATAATTCATATATCAAGGTGGACCACACATCCAACCTGATGGACAGCTGGATGTAGGGCACATACATCAGAAAGGTGGGCCCCACCCCACATGTGCCAGGCAGGTGCATCCAGCACCATCCTTTGCTGGACGATGCGGATGAAGCAGATACAGCATGGTGGGCCTCAGAACTTGCTGACCTCAATACATGTCATCAGTTATTTTTGCTGGTGAGGGGTCCACAGGTGTGGACGGTGTAGATACAACACCTCCATCAAGGTGCGTCCCACGTGTGGATGGCACGTACATCACAATAATCCCCACCGTCCCAAGCATTTGGATGGTGGAGGATATACAATGCATACATCATTGTGGGGTCACGTCCCACATGTACGGCCACCATATCGGGGCCCCACCGTCCCTACGTGGACGGTGTCGATGACATAGATGAAACACATACGTCAGAGGTGGGTCCCACCGTCCCAACATGGACGGTGTGGATACAAACAAATACATCACGTTAGGTAGGCCCCACCAACACTGTCCAGCGATGGACGGTGTGGACACAAAATAAATACACCAAGGTGGGTCCCACCCCCACACGTGCCACACGTGTGGGGTGGGCCCTCACCACCTAGCAGATGGACGCATGAAGTGGATTGAACATACATCACGGTGACCTCGAGCTACTGCTGCACGTACTGTAGCTACTTGCAGCGGCTGCTGGCCCACTGTTCATCAAATGGACGGTTTAGATTCAAAACAGATGGACGGAGGGGGTACAATACATGCCTCATGTGGGGGGGGGGGGGGGTCTGCATTGATGGGTGACGTGGATGGAATCCACACATCAGTTGGGTCCCACAGAGCCTGCTGATGTCAATACAGCAGCTATATAGCAACTGTTTGACACATCTACTGGCCATCTTCCAGATAGAAATGGTGGGTCCCACGTAGGGCCCATCAGATTATATATATATATATATATACACACACACACACACACAACAAACAACGTCCAGGCCTATGGCCCTTTCCAATCTGGACGGACGGTGCAAATTTAACACATCCATCATGTGGGACCATGATCTAGACGGTCCAGATGACCCATGTACGTCACGGTGTGGGTCCACGGACGGCGTGGATCTAGAATACATACTTCGTGGTGGGTCGTAACAGGGAGAGAGAGAGAGAGAGAGAGAGAGAGAGAGAGAGAGAGAGAGAGAGAGAGAGAGAGAGAGAGAGAGTCGTGTGATGGAGGGGCCCATCCATTATGGGTCCCTCAATACATGATACAAAGCATACATCAAGATGGGTCCCAATAGGATCCATACCATCAATCGGTATGGCTCACTTGGTCCATCATCAAAAATAAAATCTAACCTACAAATCACTCACCAATTGCAAATCTTCTAGGCTCCTTGGGATGTGAAGTTCCTAAGCTCCCTCTTTGATGGAAGATGATGATGATTGAAGGGCTATGAAGAAAGATCTTGGGGTAGAAAGTGGGCCACACTTGGCTCTCTTCTCTCCTTGAGAATAGCTTGGACGGTCACCTCCTTGAGTTGCTTTGGAATGAAGAGATAGAAAGAGAGAGAGGGAGGAGTGATGTAAGGGAGAGGGATGGGTGTGATGGGTGAGTGATGGGTGTACTTGAGTTGAGGGGTATGAGTTGTTTGACTTTGGGGAAAAGAAAGGTATGGGTGAGTGATGGGTGTACTCGACTTGATTGGTGTGATTGATTTGACATTTGGTAGAGATTCTCTTACGCGGCGTTTTCCTCGAAATAAACGCGGGCTCACAACTCCTGGCCTAGGTATTGCATCGGCCCGGGGGAGGCAGTGTTGGAACCGAGGCGACGACCCGATCGCTAGGGTACAAATCTTAGGCCAAGCCGACTCAGATCGACAGAATGCTACTCAGGGTCGCGCACAAATGTTATCAACGCGTCGCGGGAGTCTACGAAATGGTACGGTCTAGGATACGGGTCTTACAGCTCTCCCCTCCTAATAAAAATTTCATCCTCGAAATTTGTAAAATTGCACAACTAGACATAACTCATAAGGGAAGGGAGGAGAAATCATAGTATTTTATATATACAATCAAATAATGCTTGCTAACCGCGGGCTCTTACTCCCAAGATGCCTCATCTATGCGGTGATGACCTCACTGATCCTCGGATCCCGGACAGAAACGATCGAGACTGGAATACTATGTAGCCTCACAATCTCAATGGTAGGGAGTTATATCAGAAAGTTCTAGGTTATTCGAACTCGGGGATTTAACCATTCTAAGTTCTCAACAATCATAAAGTTTAGGGTAGCTATCAACAGATATGTAACGCCCTGAAAATCGGGGGGTTGAGCATAAGCTCCACTCTCGAGTTCCAACGTATCACTTATGCAACATAAATAATGATGATTAAATGTTGTCCGTGGTAGTGCATTAAACATGAGTAGGATTATACCAAAACAACATATCATACTCCAGAGACAGTTAAATTACGCAAGCGAAAGACTGTGATAGATATATAAAATATATAAACTGTTGTAAGTCTCCAGATGTGAACACGTTACCAGGTTAAATATATACATGTATACTCCAAAAATGAACAAAAAGAATATACATGGGTGATCCAAAGGTGCAAAAATAACAAGTGTAATAGCGTCTAATCAGCATCCCTGTAATCCCGATGATCAGAAGATGGTCGACATAGACCCACCTGATAGCAGCATATAGGAGAAACTCTCATCATCATCATAAAAGTCTGGCTCCGCTTCGTAAGCATCGCCATCATCTGAAACTAAAACAGGGTCTGGTTAGTGTTTAAAACACCGTCCCGTAGCGTGGGAATGAGTGATTAACTCGGTGGAACAATAAAGCAAAGGTTAACATGTGATCAACTCAGTCAAGCAGTAATGATAAAGCAGACATATTAGACATTCCTAGATACTCTTATTAATGCAAGGATGAAATGTATTCATGATGCATGCCCTCGCCTACACTCCCTCGTGCGACACCATCTTACAGTCGCGGCATGTTTTCTTCCCTTTGTGCTCTTCAACCTGGGGCACATGCAGTGCGATGTTATGAGCGTGATTACCAAGTTCTTATTAATCCTTTTCATACAGCAGGATTGGGAAACTAAGGTACCTCCCTTATATCAATACCCAAACAATGATCCATTCTAGGGTCGTCAGTCCTAGTAAATCTCATACGAAGTTGTGGTTCTAGGTCACTACAAAGGGATCGTCGCCTCGATGCAGTGTAGGCCTAGTTTATACTCTAGTTGCTATGGAAAGGCTAGTCGCCTCAACGCAGGCTCAGAGCATGCTCGAGGTCACTATAAAAGGCTCATCACCTTATCAGTGTAGGCTGACAGCTCGAATACTATAACACCCCGGATATTTACCACTTGGAATTAGACGTCCTTAGGCAATGGGTCGATCCTAACACCTTATTAATTTCTCAAAACTCAATCCCAAAGGCCAAAATTCATTTTTAACCCATTTCCTTCCAAATCACCCATTTCACCTTTCACCACCTTGTTCTTTAAATGTTTTTAAGTACTTTCATATTAGGTAGGAATCCTAAAGTTTAGGTGATGAAGAACAATACTTTAAAAATCTGTACAAGAACCCGAATATCACCTCAGGCAGAAACCACTCAAGATCAAATCCTTTAGGAATTTGACAAAATTAACTAAGTGTTAATCTAGATTAGCTACGAAATTCGCTTGATCCACTTTAAATATGATCTGCAAGACCCAAAACTTGTAGAATCAGTGATGCTAGGATACCCTAAAATCTAGGATCAATCTCATTACCCAGTTGCTCTCGGGAGCACATTGAAACTCGGTATCGAATCTGAACCGTACGTCGAAAGTCCGATGATCACGAAATTATATAATTAGGATGACCTTGCTGGGCTTGACAACCACCTCGGAAATCAAGTCCAGATAGTGTCCTGAAGTAATTCGGTTGAGCCCGGATTGAAGTGTGTGAGAAAACGTGGTTTCTTTTAGAAATTAAATCAATCTGAGACTTGTCAATTGTGGGCCGAATATAAGCAATCAGACCATCAGAATCTGACCCAAATACACCCTCGGATCAGGAAAAATTTCATACACAGGTCAGTGTACTTGTGGCCCTGATCGGTGATTGTGGACCGTTGAACTGAAACTAGTCCGCCACGTGCGATCTAGAAAACCCGACTGAAATGAAAACTTAACTCGGCCTAGATCCATGGTCAGTGAGCTTAAGTCAGACCTTTGGCTCAAGGGGGGCTCTGAAAATGCTCCGTTGAGTCGAAACAGACTGATTTTGGACAGAATCTAAGTATACCTTGGCCCTAGGGTCATTTCCATCAGTTTTAGGCCTATATAAGGGCCTTAAGCCCTCACTCTCTCATCCCATACGAATTTGGGAAACTCTAGGAGAGAGAAGTGAGAAAAGAGAGAGAAAGAGAGAGAGAGAGAGAGGTGGAGTTCATCCCTGGGATTCAATCTCATCATTCCACGGGCTGAATCAGCTCTTCCGTATCACTCTATTGGCGATTCTGGCTCCGTTCTTAGGTAAGAAAATCTAAACCTAATCTGTTTTACGGTTTCAATTATTATAAGTAGTGAAATAGCTAACTTAACGAGTGATATAGGTTGTCAATCCGCAGTTGACAAAGACTTCGTGTTTAAAAATGAATTCGTTATGCTTCTAGGGCATAAGGTGAGGACTTTAAACGTATTGGTTATGATTTTCAAGGCTTTCAATGTCAGTTAATGATATATTACTGACGTGGATGCTATTACACATGTACAAAGTGCTGTCCGTTTCATTTTTCAGATATACGTTAACTATGTTGATTATACTGTATTCCTCGTATTTGTAGAAAATACTGTATACGTATGAAATACGGATTTGTGCTTGCCATGATTAATTGTTGTCTATGTATGCTAGACGCATGTGTATCAACTTCTGTGTGGACGGATTAGCCTAATACATGTTATCCTAACATACGTTGTGTATGTTATAACGTGTAGCCTAAGTGTTTGTAGAAATGTTCAAATGAATATGGAACTATGATTTATGCTTGCCATGACTATTGGTCGTGAATGCATGATCGTGGTTCATGTGGCAAATCCTTTGTGAAAGGATTCACTACGACAGGTGTTTTAACTAGCATATTACAGGTATGTTGGAAAGTGTAGTCTAAATGTTTGTAAAATTGTCTGAATGAGTAGGTAGTCAGTGAATTGAAATGTATAAGGGTGTTGAGATATGACTCTCAACTACTTTAACTATGTGTATGATTTCCTCCATGTATCGTATATTATAGTGTCTGTTTATCTACGTAATGCATATGTATAAATCCATGTTTAAGTTGTGCCGTAAAGGGTGATGGGGGAGTGGTGTAATGATTCCGTGCAACAGCCCTGGCAGCCCTAAAGCGAACATTATTGGACCTTTGATTATATGATTTGCAATCTTGATTCATAACTGCTTTAACTATCTTCTAGGATATTTTGTTGTAATTGAATGTGATTGGGGCCATTGTATAGTCCAGGCAATCGGTAACAGGCCTTGATTTTGTGGCTAAGGTCATTTCGCTACAAAAGACACGTTCGATGAGTCCGAGTTGTACAATGGTTGTCGACAGTGGTACCTTGTCGGTTACTTCAGCGTACGCTCTTACCAGTCGAACTTGTCTAATAACCCGATTGGCTATTGTATGTTCACCATGTTTGGATGCTACTGCTTGAACCTAAGATACCAAACTTACCAGTGAAACCCCGTTAACCTTGGTACCTCGATCCGCTAAGACTTATGAGCCGGATATGGTGGTATGGGACACCGTGGTCGAGCTGTCGACCTACGCTGGGGCGATGATCCTCCCCGTAGTGACCAGTGAGCAACCCAGACTCGTGAGCCGAATACGGTGGTATGGGACACTGTATTCGAGCTGTCAGCCTACACTGATTTGGTGATGAGACCTTCGTAGTGACCTCGAGCGTACTCTGAACCTGCGTATAGGCGACGAGCCTTTCCGTAGTAATCAGCATATACACTAGGCCTGTACTGATTTGGCAACGAGCCCATTGCAGCAACCTAGAACCGCAATATCGTATGAGATTTACTAGGACTGACGACCCTAGAATGGATCCTTATTTGGGAAGGGATATAAGGGAGGTACCTTAGTTTCCCAATCCTGCTGTATGAAAATGACTAATAAGGAACTTGGTAATCACATTCATGCACCGCATTACGTGTGCGTTTGACGTTGATGGTCAAGCACTGAGGGAGTGTGGCATGCCGCGATCGTAAGAAGGAGTCACTGAGGGAGCGTAAGCGAGGGGCATGCATTATACATACATACCATACTTGCATTAATAAGAGTACTTAGGGATATGTGATTTACTGCTTTATCATTACCGCTTGATTGAATTGATAACATGTTAACCTTTGCTTTATTGTTTTACTGAGTTGATCACTCACTCCCACGTTACGGGATGGTGTTGTACACACCAACCAGACCCTGTTTGAGTTTCAGATGATGACGATGCTTGCGAAACGGAGCCGGACTTTTATGATGATGAGGAGGGTTTCTCCTTTATACAATTATCAGGCGGGTCTATGTAGACCATCTTCTGATTGACGGGATTACAGGGATTACTTAGTTTGCACTTTTAAAACACCCATGTATATTCCTTCTGTTCATTTTTGGTGTATACATGTCTATATTTAACCTGGTAACATGTTTATACTATGGAGACTTACAACAGTTTATATATTTTATATATCTATCACAGTCTTTCGCTTGCGTAATTTAACTATCTCTGGAGTATGATATGCTGTTTTGGTATAATCCTAATTATGTTTCAATGCACTCATCATAATCAGCATTATCTATGTTGCATAAGTGAAGCATTGAACTCAGGAGCTGAGCTTTGCTCAACCTTCGATTTTCAGGGCGTTACAAGATGGTATTAGAGCATGATTTGGATTAAACTGGACCTGGGTTATGGTTACACGACGCACACTGATGTACTCTGACTTAGGAGGGAGTGACGGAATGTAGAGACAAACTTAGGATTTCCCATTTCGCCAAACAGTGAAATCAACCGAAGCGGACTATAGGAATCGTACCCGTAGGCTTTCCCGATCGGGTGAAATGATCCCAATACCATTCTAGACCGTTAATCGACGGGTTTAGGTGACACTTTCAGGTCCTACACTCAGCAAATTGAAAACACATGAATATACGCGAATGGGAGCTTGAAACGACTCAAAACGGAGTCGGGGCCAAATCGGTGCACTTCGGGGGGATCCATAGTGGACCTGTAAACCATCGGCACCCAGGAGGGGGGTGGCCACCACCCCACCAAGGCGGCACCGCGCCCAGTCCAGAGGACCGCGGTGGACCGCAGTCGAGTTCGGCCGGGCCTGTCGGGCCACTGCGGGCCGGCATCGGGCCGACCCCTAGACACATGTGGGGCCCACCGAATCACGTGGGCACCCCCTTTTCCTGCTCATATACGCCCCTCTTCCGTCACACACCCTTCCAAGCTCTCATTTCTCCTTGAAAATTTAGTTTTTCCCTCTCAAATCTCCCCTCCATTCTCATATCTCTTTCTTCTTCTTCTCTACATAACCGTCTCCACCGTCTTCATCACAAACCTCCAAATGTTGGGACATTTAGGGCCCGTTTGGCCAACTGCATATGGTGAGATTAAGGTTGATAGAATTGTAAAAGTAACAATAAATTTATGTGTATCCCATGGTTTCCAACACCATCATCGTGGGATTTGGAAATCCCATCTCACGCTTTCCTTTCCAACACAAGGCTCATTTTCCAAAGCCTATGAAATTGATTTTAATCCCATCCCACCCTCCTACCAAACATGCCACTCCCAATCCCGAGGTGGGATTAACAATGTAATCCCATTTAACAAGCCCTTAAAGATTTGGACCTAAAGTTGGTAGTCTTAGATTTTGAAAATTTTGACAGTATAGGGAATCTAATAAAGTAATAACGTGAACTCTAGAACCTTCTTAGCTAGTATGAGCATGTGTGTAGTGCTCGAGTGTAGTTAAATTCAAGTTCAGGCAACTCAATTCCAATCAGACAACATTTAACCCTAAGCGATAAACAATTTCTTGTATTAGAAAGGGTATGAAATCATCTAGCGTATAAGCATAGACCTTGGATTACAACTATTGGTTGGTTATACTAAGGAATGTAAAACACTGATTATGCTACGACAATTGAAAGATAGACTTAGTTAGTTGGCTTGATTAGGTTGGAGTGAGATCTCATTCCTTCGTTGAATCCCTATAATACTTATAGGCTTATTTAATAACTCTTAGAAAAGTTGTTTTAACTTAGAAACTATTCACGCTTAGAGAAACATTATATATCCCTCTGGTTGAATGTTAGATCAAAACAACACACCCCCTAAGATTGTCCTATCAAGGGCTTATTACAATTGGAAACACGGAGTAGAGAACTATCTATAAGCGAGGTATCCACGGTTTGAATCGAATTCTCAATCTTGGTGGTTCCCAATGAACTCACTGCTCTGATCAAGCAGAAGATCGGGATCAACGAGGATTAAGAACTGATACGACAATTTTCTGTCCTAGCTAGGCAGAAGGTCTATGTATCTGGCTCAAACCCACTACACAACTTTCCTTCCGTATTGGCCGAACCACTTACAACCAAAAGTTTGTTACTTCACCTTTGAGAAGTGTTAAGAACATATAGCCAATAGGGATACTTTGTTCGGGCCTAAGAAATTTCTCAAATGGGCAACAGAGAGTTAGGAATTAGGTCCCAAATTACACCTTGTTCTGACATACGGAGCGAGACACAGATTCTTGAGCCTTGAGACTAGAAATATTTTTTCAAGGGGGGTAGAACATTACGAGCCCAATCTAGTTAGGTCGGCTAATACACCTCTTTGATAAAAGTGGCGCAGCGAAAGCATGGTGGACCCTTGCCCCACTGGCCCAAGATCGAAGGGGATTGATCCAGGATACACGTAAGGATAGGTAATTAAATAGGATATAAATCTTCCTTAGAAAGTCAACGTTGAAGCTACTGAAATAAAAGCAATTAGGGTCCAAGTGCTAAACTAATTCATATTACAGAATAGGCCTAACAATGGGTACGAACTGAATTACAATAGCTAAGGTCGATGTATCTACAACTGTGCTCATTGAATACGAACTTAATAGGAGCCTTAGCTAAGTTTAGGGCGAAACATTTTTAAGGAGGGTAGACTATAATGAGCTAGACTAGCATAGATAGTGTACACCCTGCCACGCGTATAAACTTGAAATCGATAAAAATTTAGGCAATTGCACTAATAAAATCTTTACTTACCCTTAGCCAATTTCGGGGATGGAATTATTTTTTAAGTGGGGTAGATTGTAACACCCCGGATTTTTGCCACTTGGAATTAGACGTCCTTAGGCAATGGGTAGATCCTAACACCTTATTAATTTCTCAAAACTCAATCCCAAAGGCCAAAATCCCTTTTTAACCCATTTCCTTCCAAATCTCTCATTTCACCTTTCACCACCTTGTTCTTTAAATATTTTTAAGTACTTTCATATTAGGCAGGAATCCTAAAGTTTAGGTGATGAAGAACAATACTTTAAAAATCCGTACAAAAATCCGAGTATCACCTCAGGCAGAAACCACTCAGGATCAAATCCTTTAGGAATTTGACAAAATTAACTAAGTGTTAACCTAGATTAGCTACGAAATCTGCTTGATCCACTTTAAATACGATCTGTAAGACCCAAAACTTGCAGAATCAGTGACGCTAGGATACGCTAAAATCTAGGATCAATCTCATTACCCTGTTGCTCTCGGGAGCACATTGAAACTCCATATCGAATCTGGACAGCACGTGAAAAGTCCGATGATAACGAAATTATATAATTAGGATGGCCTTGCTGGGCTTGACAAGTCCAGATAGTGTCACGAAGTAATTCACTTGAGCCCGGAGTGAAGTGTGTGAGAAAACGTGGTTTCTTTTAGAAATTAAATCAATCTGAGACTTGTCAATTGTGGGCCCAATATGAGTAATCAGACCGTCAGAATCTGACCCAAATACACCCTCGGATCAGGAGAAATTTCATACACAGGTCAGTGTACTTGTGGCCCTAATCGGTGATCGTGGACCATTAAACTGAAATTGGTCTGCCACGTGTGATCTGGAAACCCGACTGAAACGAAAACTTAACTCGACCTAGATTCATGGTCAGTGAGCTTAAGTCTAACCTTTGGCTCAAGGGGGGCTCCGAAAATGCTCCGTTGAGTCGAAACAGACTAGTTTTGGACAGAACTTAAGTATACCTTGGCCTTGGGGTCATTTCCATTAGTTTTAGGCCTATATAAGGGCCTTAAGCCCTCACTCTCTCATCCCATACGAATTTGGGAAACCCTAGGAGAGAGAAGAGAGAAAAGAGAGAGAGAGAGAGAGAGGTGGAGTTCATCCATGGGATTCAATCCCATCATTCCACGGGCTGAATCAGCTCTTCCGTATCGCTCTACCGGCGATTCTGACTTTGTTCTTAGGTAAGAAAACCTAACCCTAATTGTTCTAGGGTTTCAATTGTTACAAGTAGCGAAATAGCTAACTTAACACGTGATATAGGTTGTTAATCCGCCGTTGACAAAGACTTTGTGTTTAAAAATGAATTCGTTACGCTTCTACGGCATAAGGTGCAGACTTTAAACGTATAGGTTATGGTTTTCAAGGCTTTCAATGTCAGTTAATGATATATTACTGACGTGGATGCTATTACACATGTACAAAGTGCTGTCCGTTTCATTTTTCAGATATACGTTAACTATGTTGAATATATTGTATTCCTCGTATTTGTAGAAAATACTGTATACGTATGAAATACGGATTTGTGCTTGCCATGATTACTTGTTGTCTATGTATGCTAGATGTATGTGTATTAACTTCTGTGTGAATGGATTAACTTAATACATGTTATCTCAACATACGTTGTGTATGTTATAACGTGTAGCCTTAGTGTTTGTAGAAATGTTCAAATGAATATGGAACTATGATTTATGCTTGCCATGACAATTGGTCGTGAATGCATGATCGTGGTTCATGTGGCAAATCCTTTGTGAAAGGATTCGCTACGACATGTGTTTTAACTAGCATATTACGGGTATGTTGGAAAGTGTAGTCTAAATGTTTGTAAAATTGTCTAAATGAGTAGGTAGTTAGTGAATTGAAATGTATAAGGGTGTTGAGATATGATTCTCAACTACTTTAACTATGTGTATGATTTCCTCCATGTATCGTATATTATGGTGTCTATTTATCTACATAATGCATATGTATAAATCCATGTTTAAGTTGTGCCGTGAAGGGTGATGGGGGAGTGGTGTAACGATTCCGTGCAACAGCCCTGGCAGCCCTAAAGCGGACATTATTGGACCTTTGATTATATGATTTGCAATCTTGATTCATAACTGCTTTAACTATCTTCTAGGATATTTTGTTGTAATTGAATTTGATTTGGGCTATTATATAGTCCAGGCAATCGGTAACAGGCCTTGATTTTGTGGCTGAGGTCATTTCGCCACAAAAGACACGTTCGATGAGTCCGAGTCGTACGATGGTTGTCCACAGTGGTACCTTGTCAGTTACTTCAGCGTACGCTCGTACCAGTCGAACTTGTCCAATAACCCGATTGGCCATTGTATGTTCACCATGTTTGGACGCTACTGCTTGAACCTAAGATACCAAACTTACCAGTGTAACCCCGTTAACCTTGGTACCTCGATCCGCTAAGACTCATGAGCCGGACATGGTGGTATGGGACACCATGGTCGAGCTGTCAGCCTATGCTGGGGCGACGAGCCTCCCCGTAGTGACCAGTGAGCAACCCAGACTCGTGAACCGAATACAGTGGTATGTGACACTGTATTCGAGCTGTCGGCTTACACTGATTTGGTGACGAGCCCTTTGTAGTGACCTCGAGCATACTTTGAAACTGCGTAGAGGCGACGAGCCTTTCCGTAGTAATCAGAGTATACACTAGGCCTGTACTGATTTGGCAACGAGCCCATTGCAGCAACCTAGAGCCGCAATTTCGTGTGAGATTTACTAGGACTGACGACCCTAGAATGGATCCTTGTTTGGGAAGTGATATAAGGCAGGTACCTTAGTTTTCCAATCTTGTTGAATGAAAATGACTAATAAGGAACTTGGTAATCACGTTCATGCACCGCATTACGTGTGCGTTTGGCGTTGATGGTCAAGCACTGAGGGAGTGTGGCATGCCGCGATCGTAAGAAGGAGTCACTGAGGGAGCGTAGGCGAGGGCATGCATCATACATACATACCATACTTGTATTAATAAGAATACTTAGGGATGTGTGATTTACTCCTTTATCATTACCGCTTGATTGAATTGATAACATGTTAAGCTTTGTTTTATTGTTCCACTGAGTTAATCACTCACTCCCATGTTACGGGACGGTGTTGTACACACCAACCAGACCCTGTTTGAGTTTCTGATGATGACGATGCTTGTGAAGCGGAGTCAAACTTTTATGACGATGAGGAGGGTTTCTCCTTTATACAGCTATCAGGCGGGTCTATGTAGACCATCTTCTGATTGACGGGATTACAGGGATTACTTTAGTTTGCACTTTTAGAACACCCTTGTATATTCCTTCTGTTCATTTTTGGTGTATACATGTCTATATTTAACCTGGTAACATGTTCATACTTTGGAGACTTATAACAGTTTATATATTTTATATATATATCGCAGTCTTCCGCTTGCATAATTTAACTGTCTCTGGAGTATGATATGTTGTTTTAGTATAATCCCATTCATGTTTCAATGCACTCATCATAATCAGCATTATCTATGTTGCATAAGTGATGTGTTGGAACTCAGGAGCAGAGCTTTGCTCGACTCCCGATTTTCAGGGCGTTACAAATATAGTGTCTCATACCACCGTATTCGGCTCACGAGGCGATGTTGCTCACTGGTCACTACGGGTGGACTCGTTGCCCCGGCGTAGGCCGACAGCTCGACCACAGTGTCCCATACTACCATGTCCGACTCATGAGTCTTAGCGGATCGAGGTACCAAGGTTAACGAGGTTTTCACTGGTGAGTTTGGTACTTAGGTTCAAGCAGTAACGTCCATACATGGTGATCATACATAGGGTCAATCGAGTTACTTGACGAGCTCGACTAGTACGAGCACACATTGAGTTGATCGACATGAAGTACGTAAGCACTCCGTATGGCCTAACCACTGTCAACATCCCAAGTACGGCTCGGATTCATCGACCACATCTTGTGTGGCGAACCAACTTCGGCCACCAGTTCGAGGCCTGTTACCGATTGCCTGGACCATAGCATAGTACCATACACATTCAACCTTAACCAATAAGCATGTGAAGTAGTCGGAACAGGAATAACCAAGTAGTCCAATCATATTATCGAGCATGTTATAAGATGCAACATAAACAAGAACGCGTACACATGCCTCTCACAAGTAAAGCGAAGAAACTAAACAACTTGCATGGAGGAAATCATACACATCCCTAAGGTAGTTGAGAATCCTATCTCAACGCCCATATACAGTACAATTCACCAAATACTTACTCATACAAACATTTTATCAAACACTTATACTACACCTATCAACCTACATGACATATGTCAATTTTTAACATATACTTGGACAAATCCTTCGACAAGGAGTTGTCACATATACAATCATCATGTACTTGCATCCCATAGCCACTGTAGGTACAAATCATGATTTCATATTCATTCAGTCATTTCAACAAACACTTAGACTACACCCTCCATCATACATATTATATATTAGTTATCATACATATTAGGGCAAATCCTTTCGTCAAAGGGTTGTCGCTTATACGACAATCATATATCCACGACAGTTAGTCATGGTGAGCACGAATGTAAATTCTATACTCATTCAGTCATTTTCACAAACACTTAAGCTACACATAATAACATACACAACGTATGTTGATATAACATGTATTAGGGCTAATCCTTTCGCCCAGGAGTTATTATACATACATCTAGCATACATAGATGGCAGTTAATCATGGTAAACACACTTTCGAATTTCATACGTATACGATACTTTCTACAAATACAAAGAATACGCTAAACTCCACATAGTTCGTATATAACTGAAACGCAAAACAGACATCGCATTTTGCATGTGAAATAGCATCCACGTCAGGAATCTATCATTAACCGACATTGAAAGCTTTGAAAACCATAACTTATACGTATATAGTCCGCACCTTACGCCGTAGAAGCGTAACGGATTCGATAGAAATGTTAAGGCTTCGTCAACGATGGTATATCAACCTATAACACGAGTTAAGTTAGCTACTTCGCTACTTGTACCAATTGAAACCCTAAAACAGATTAGGGTTAAGTTTTTCTTACCTAAGGACGATGTCAGAATCGCCAAAATAGCGATCGATAACGATGGTTAAGCACGTATGATGGTAGGATAGAGCACCAGGATCCTTCTCCCACTTCTCTCACACTTTCTCTCTCTTTACTCTCTTCTCTCTCCAAGGGTTTTCTCAAATTCATATGGGAGGAATGAGAGAGGGTTTAAGGTCCTTATATAGGCTTAGAACTCACGGAAATAGCCCCAGGGCCATGGTAAACTTAGGTTATGTCCAAAGGGAGGCTGTTCCGTCTCAACGGAGCACTTCTGGAGCCCCCTTTTCTGCGTGCGGTCGGACTTAAGCTCACTGACCTTGGATCTAGGCCAAGTTAAGTTTTCATTCCAATAGGGTTCCCAGATCGCACGTGGCGGACCAGTTTCAGTTTAACGGTCACTGAAACTCGATCAGGGTTACAAGTATACTGACCTATGTATGAAATTTCCCCAGATCCAAGGGTGTATTTGGGTCAGATTCTGACGGTCTGATTGCTTATATCTGACCCGCAAGCGACAAGTCTCAGGTTACTTAAATTAGATATAATTTCTAAAGGGAACCACATTTTCTCACACTCTTCGCTCCGGGTTCAAGTTGTGCATTTCTAGACACTGTTAAGACTTGATTTCCGGGGTGGTTGTCAAGTCCAACTAGGCGGTCGTAACATTTTAGTTTTACGGTAATTGGACTTTCGACGTACGATCTAGGTCTGATACGGAGTTTCAATGTGCCCCAAGAGTAACTGGGTAATGAGATTGATCTTAGATTTTAGGGTAACCTAGCATCAATGATTCTACAAGTTTTGGGTCTTGCAGATCGTATTTAAAGTGATTCAAGCGGATTTCACAACTAATCTAGTTTCACACTTAGTTAATTTTGTCTAATTCCTAAAGGATTTGATCCTGAGTGATTTCTGCCTGAGGTGGTACTCGGGTCTTTGTATGGAATTTTTTCGAGACGTTACAAGATATGTGATGTTATCCTCAGGTATTCCCAAGTTATGCACTAATACCAACTTCTGTCACGCCCCAAATTCAGAAACCAGTCTCACAAAATTCCTGATTACCGAATCCTGTGTCGATAGCCTCCGTAGTACCCCATTCTTGGCTCCCAGCACCCATACGCCAAATTTCGATCCTGGGATCTTACAAGGAGGATTTTTCAACGTACATTTATCTCGTAAGAAGCATAACCACAAGTTTACACAAATCACAAAGGCAACATCATCATCACATATCCACTAATATAAACAGTTGAATACTGTGCTGAAAGGGAAATATATATATATCGAAAATCAAAGCTCCAGAATACAGATGCACGCTCCAAGCTCAATGCTACTGCAATCTAAAGCCACCTGCATCATCTATCATACATAAGCTTATAGAAAGCTTAGAAGGTGGTGTAAGTGTGTGAGCAAGGTAAGTGTCAAGTATGCAATATCAGAGCAATGCGGAAACATGCTAGTAAGTCCATAAATACCATTAGCCTTATCCAGGTTATGTGATACAAAAACATAATAACTAATATCATATACTAAGGAAACAATGTAGATTAGTTATGCAATGCGAAGACATAGTAAACCAGATATCATATACTGAGGACACAATGCAATATGCAAATCCTGATGAGTCCACGAATGTCGTCAACCTAATCTAGGCCATATAAATGCAGAAACATAGTAACTCAAACTGCCATATGCCGCAAATGTAATGCAATATGCGGTGCGAATGAAATGACCAATCTGGAGTGTGAAGTTGGGATGATAGTACGTAGTATCACAAGCTATGGGGTCCATCACAAGGGACTTCTACCCAAACCAGTCCCATACTTAAATTTGGATAGATAGACTCAATGTGGTAAACTCCTAATCTCAGGTTGGTTGCGCGCCCCAACTGAAATCCTAGCCATTACGAAGGTACATATAATAATTAGTTGTGCACCACCAGCCCCAGTGGATAGTGAATGAATGAATGAATGAGTATGCAACTCCTGCTCAATAAGTCCACATATCAGTACAGTACATCTTTAGGATCATCACTAGGGTCTAGTACACTCTACACGCGATCGCCGCCCACTGGAAGCGCAACCATGCAAATGGAAGAGACCTCACTATTTTCATGGCCAGTAGTCAGCCAATATCTACCCAACACGTCGATAGCGTACGCATTTACAAGCTGGTCAAACTCAGCCTAGCTATGCTCCCTACCCTTGGGTAAGGCCATACCCCTTTCCAACCGACCACGACACTGTGGGAGACGCGGTCTACTGGTATTCGGTACTCGGGCGCTCATGTATCCACTCAGTCTAGATGTTGGAGAGTCTCTTGACCACGGAGGTTTAGGGATTTTCACCCAGGGACATCTCACTACCAAAAAATCGAGCAAAGGCCACGGACTTTGAAAGCTTTTAGCCACGGATTAAATCCGTAGCAATTTAACTATGGATTTAATCCGTAGCTAAAGCCTAATTGATCTGTAGCTAAAGCATACCTCCTCACCTAAACCTTATTAAACATAGCTGGTCCTTAAGGGGCTCCATGGGGTCCATTGGAATATATGTGTTTGATCTAAGTCGTCCATCAATTCTGATATATAATTTCAGTGGATGAGCTCAAAAATTAAATTTCTACTGTTAATATCTTGTGTGGTCTCCTTAATGATTCGATTTGACTCATTTTTTATATCAGGACTTAAAATAATAATTTAAAATTAATGGATGGAGTGGATATATAAAATGTATCACAGTGGACCCCATGGTCCTAAAACCCAACGTCCCAAAGGGGCCGTCCGTTACGCGCCCCTCCAAAGCCCAAACCGCCCTCCCAAAAACCAAAACCCGTTCGTCCACCATTTTCTCCCGCGCGTGGCAGACGAAAACCATCTCTCTCTCTCTCTCTCTCTCTCTCTCTCTCTCTCTCTCCCTCGCCCTCCCTCGCCCTCTCCCTCCCTCCCTCCCTCCCTCTCTCTCAACCTCTCTGCCACTCTCCGGAGGATTTCTTCCCCAAATCCGACGACGCATCTTTCCAGCAAGCATCCCCTAAGTCAACCTCTCGACGTTGTTAGTATCACTCTCTCAAACATTGAATGTTCAAGCCATAATATAAAGATTTTCATATTTCTTTATTATTTATTTATTTCCGCATCTGTATATCTGGATATTATTATTTTTTCATATATTTTGGATTTTTATTTTTTTCTGCTTGGGATTGGTTTATGGGTGGATGCCCTAAATCTCTTGGTGAATGGTATGATATGCCAAATCCATTTTTAATCCTTGGTTTTTGTTGTTATATCTGTTTCAATTATTTTTGTTTGATTGGTAAGGCAATGGAAAATACAATGTGGACATGCACACCCCCTGTTTGATGGTTGGTGTATGAGAGAGAAAATTCAGTCTGGGTGAAAATTTGATGTTACTACACAAAAATTGCAGTTTATGTAGGTAATGGATCAGTTCAGTCATATTTGTAGTTTGTTTGCAATTACACACTTACTCTACTGAGGTATTGTTTAGTTATAGATTTATATATATATATATATATATATATTTTTTTTTTTTGCCTCTGGAAATTCCCAGTTATCAATGCCAACAATCAGTTTTGTGGTATTCTTTGCTTAGATATGCGGGATGATTTTAGCACATCCTGGAAACTTATTTCTGCAGCCCATTTTTCATTTTAGTCTTAAGCCATTTCGGGAACTATTGTTTTGATTGAAATGTTGTCTTTTTTAAATAGTTTTTATTGAAATGTTTTAACAGTGTATCATTTAGCAACCATGGGTCTTATTGATATGCATCGTTCTTTTTCCCATTTAATTATCTGGCATCTCCTCTTACATTCAAGTCTTGGCTGTGCCCATGTAGCTCTTGTGAGGAAAGGGATTTCAGATGAGACTGATCGAGAGACAAGACACACCAAACAAGTGTCCACTGTCCCAATTCATCTTAGCATTTATTCTCCAAATGGTGAGCTTTTATATACCTTTTGGTTTTTTCTTCCCCCATTTCTCTTTAATATTGACGTCCCATTTAAACTTGGCATAGTACACAGTCATGTTTTTATGACATTCTAAGAACGTTTTCATGGATGAGGGTATATACTGGTAGTAGAGAAGGGTAAGTGTGTCTATCTGTATTCTTTTTAAATTTTACTTGTGAAACTCCGTACAAGGAGTAACAAGTCCGCTCTCCATGGCAAACCACATTTTATCTATTCAACCAAGAGGTTCTACAATTGTAAATTGGAAGGTGAGCATTGGATGATTTTTCCCTAGCCCTGATCTTCATGTTCTTTCAAGTCAATGGAACAATGGGACATGCTAAAGTCTTTGGAACATCCTCTAAGCCTCCAATACTCTTCCAACTTGAGTGTATTGATTAGATGGTTTGCATCATTTGATAGAGGTGAATTTTGAGAGAGATGGACCATCAAGGTGGGTCTTAATGATGGATGGTCCAAATCAATGATTGAGCCTTTTTCTTAAATGATCAGTATGGACAACCCATTCTCCTAACCATTAATCATGTACCTAGGATCCTACAATCAAAGTTATTTTTTAAAGAGATGAGAGCCATCAAAGGTGGGTTGTACATGATGGATGGTCCAAATAAATGATTGGATCTTTTCTAGTATAATCAATATAGAAGAACATTCTCCTAACGATTGTTAATATTGTTACGATCATCTGATTGAGGCAATTTAAAGAGAGGGGGGCCATCAAAGATGTTGTCACATATATGATTTTGTTGATGGTTGTTGTCACATATTTGAAGATCTGTTGTATTGTATTTATATGTGGTGTCCTCAGGTCTTACATGAACTAATTGATGACTTCAATTGGACATGCCAAATTTGGATGATTAATGATTAATATACTATTCTATCAACCATTTCTCAAAGCACTTGCATCCATTAGTAGCTATCTATCATCCTTAGCTTTTAAGCCCTTCCAGTGGGGTTGCAATTGGTTTTGTTTCACAATAAACCAAACTTTACAACTAAGCTAATAATGAGCTTCTTTCAAAGGATCAAAATTGATAGCACTCTTACCTAAAAAGTATTGAAGGCCTTTAAAGTCCTTTATTTTAAATTTTTGAGAGAGATTTTTCAAAATTTTCACATATCCTACAACACCACTTGTGATGATCAAATTATCTATGTCAACAACACAAAGTTTCATTTATATATTTCTTCACAAAAGTGCATGTATTAGTAAAAGGGAAAATAAAATCACTTGAAGAAAGTATTCTCTAACCTTTGTAACCAAGCTTTAGATGCTTGTTTTAGATTATGGAGTGCCCTTTTTGGTTTGCATGCATGCCTCAGCTTCATATGATCATAAAATTCCATAGGTTGATCAATATATGTGATGAAACCCTACTCTCTCACAACAATGTGAGAATAACAGCACTCCAGATATGCATATCCTTTATCTTTCTTGTATGTAGTTACATGTCGAATTTCTTCGTTCTTTGATTCATTACACTCAATTCAGGTATGGTTTGCACCAATTCAAGAGACTGTACATTAGGCATTCAATATATAAAACTGGAGTGAGACTGATTAGGCAATTAAATGTGTTGCAGGAAGTTGTTTGAATTGCTTGTCCTAATAGGTGCACAAGTTGGTATGGATTGGACCTCTATCTTGAGAAAACGCCATGATTTCAGGTAGTTATTATTGTAATGGAAAGTTAAAGAATTAAAAGAGAGAGAGATAATGAATTTATGGAAAGAAATGTTCTTTATCATTAGGGATACTTTCGGCGGGTTTGATGCAGAAATCGTCGCCAACTTATAGAAAGACAAATAGCATCAGTGGCCACAGATTGCAACCTGGATTTAAACAAGGTTCGAGGTGCCGTCAACAATGCTAACAGAATCCTCCAGGTCAGATTGTTGATTGGACCTGATTTTATTTAAATGATCTTGATAATCCATTTTATTTAAATGAGCAGATCCAGATGTGTGTCGGAGCTATCCGGATGTTGAGCGGGGGTCCCTGGAAGGTGGGAACCGCTGTTATGACCATGATGAAGCTGTCCATTTTCTATGGACAACATTGGAGTAGCCCAGCCATTTGGACCGGCCGTGTTTATGTATTTTCTTGAAATTAATGGAGCAGACCCGGATGTGCGTCGGAGCTATCCGGATAAGTGGGGGTCCCTAGAAGGTGGGAACCGCTGTTATGACCATGATGAAGCTGTCCATTTTCTATGGACAACATTGGAGGGGCTACCCATTTGGACAGACCGTGTTTATATATGTATTTGTAGGGGCCACACCCTTAACCTATAACCTAAACCTATTCTCAAATCCCAAAATCTATAACTACAACCTAAACCTTAACCTAAACCTATAACCTATAACCTAAACCTATAAGATAAACTCAATTCCCTAAACTCTAACCGGCAACCTAACCTAAACCTATACTTATAACCTAAACCTATTCTCAAATCCCAAAACCTATAACCTAAACCTAAACCTATAACCTATAACCTATAACCTATAACATTAACCTTAACCTATAACCTATAACCTAAACCTAAACCTTAACGTATTCTCAAATCCCTAAACCTAAACCTACACCTAATCCTAATCTCAACTCCCTAACCTAAACCTAAACCTAAACTAGAAAACCCAAACCTAAACTCGATCCTGAACCCGAACCCGATTTCCTAAACCTAAACTTATAACCTTAACCTAAAACTATTTTCAAATCCCAAAACCTATAACCTAAACCTAAACCTATAACCTTAACCTAAACCTAAAACTTAACCTATAACCTAAACCTTAACCTATAACCTTAACTTATAACCTAAACCTATAACCTAAACCTATAACCTAAACTCAATTTCCTAAACCTTAACCTATAACCTAACCTAAACCTAAACCTATAACCCGAACCCGATTTCCTAAACCTAAACCTTAATGTATTCTCAAATCCCTAAACCTAGACCTACACCTAATCCTAATTTCAACTCCCTAACGTAAACCCAAACCTAAACTTGAAAACCAAAACCTAAACCCGATCCTGAACCCGAACCCAATTTCCTAAACCTAAACTTATAACCAAAACCAAAACCTAAACCCGATCCTGTTGTAGGAAGTGACTTTGTCATTATTAGAGTTGCATTTCGACACAACTCTTCAAAGTACTATATAAATGACCGTGGAAGTAATTTTACAAAGGTCACTAAGAAATTGAAAGGAAAAGAAGTGGATTTGGACAACAATTGGTTTTTGATTTTTCAGGTGGGTGATGGGTTGATGGCTGAAAAAGGCCTATGTACTTGTGAAAAAAATATCATACCGCCAAAATATATCTTCTCTTTCGATTCTTTATCATTGAAATTTCAGGGTGAAGTCGAGCAAATTTCTCTAATGAAGCCAAAGATTTGTATTTTCAGCATTATTGTAATTGTAATTGTAATTGATTGAATGAAGGATTGTAATTGATTGTAATTGAATGAATGATTGATTGTAATTGATTGTAATTGAATGAATGAATGATTGTAATTGATTGTAATGGAATGAATGAACGATTATGCAGGTGGTAATTGAATGAACAAATGATTATATATTTTTTTTGCATGAAATAGCTACAGATATTGATCGTAACTGGTAATCTGACAGTTGTAGCCATTATTAAATTTGACAAATTGCTACAGACTTTTAGCTACAAATAATATCCGTAGCTGTTTGTAGTTTTCGCTACAGATATCATTGCTACGGATTATATCTGTAGTTATTGTGATCTATGGCTATGGATTAAATCCGTAGCCATAGGTTCAAGACTTATTGTTACAGCACCTACGACTACGGTCGTGCTACGGACTAAAACCGTAGCCATATGTCTATGGCTACGGATTTCATCCGTAGCCTTTGCCCAGTTTTTTGGTAGTGTCTATGGCGCTCGTATGATAGAACCAAATATTTTCGATATCCCATCTGGCCATCCACGAGATGCCTATTGATGTTTTATTTAAACCAACCTGATTTAAATTGATTTTAAACTCGCAAGTATACGAATCATGAGTAGACACTGTACATATTACGAGATTGTTCCCACGATGATTGGTTGTCACAATTCAAATTTTATGATTCTTCTTAATTAATCCAACAAATAGTTTAGCTAGTTATTAAGTAAACTAACAAAAATCGCTGAAAAATAATTGAGAAGAAGAAGGAAAATTCACTCAAGGAGAATACTAGGACTTTCGAATCCACCCCTAATTATCCTAACTCTTGTTTTACCTATTGATTCACCCTAATTCAGAATGACATAAATTCAATAAATAAAGCACAATTTGTGTCCTTGGTCAGGCACACAGGATGTATAATTCCCTTGAAGCACAAATGATTTTTCCCTTAACATCAGTTGTCCCTAATGTATGCACATTAATTGTCATGTATATATAGACATTAAGAATCAACCAAACCACTTAAATCGACATCCACTATCTAATATCTTAATTATGAATCACATAAGATGAAATTGGAAAAATCTCAAGGATCTCATCTTTCCATCCATGTTCAGGCACGAATAGATGTAGATTCCTATTTCTTTCTCTGTAGGAAAACCTGTTCATGGTCAGACACAAGCACACCTAGAATAAGATTTCAAACAACATCCACTTCTCAACTTTGGTTAAGCTCATAGATTGGAGAGATATGGAGTTTTCATTTAATCATGATAGAGAAAGAAATAAATAAATCAATTAATGATGAAATCAATAAATAACAAGAATCATTCAAATTAGGGGCTTCATCTCAGCCTTAGCCAAGAAGTTTAGCCTGACCTAAACATGATTAAGCTAAAAAAATATAAGAGAAAAGGAAGAAAAAAAACTCTATTAAAAAAGTTGCTCCACGTTCCAGCTCCAGATTGAATGCCTCACTCTCTCTCTATTCTCGTTCTTTTATAGGAGGGAGGTCGGTGGAAGCTTGCAGCGGGCGTGTTCTTTACACACAGCAGGTGCAGAAGTGTTTCGTACTCCTTGCGTAACGGTCTTACGCTGTACTGAAAGTGGGGCCCATAATTGATTTCTACAGAAGAATCCAAGTCGCCCATTAGATGCAAGATGAAAAATCCATCCGGAATGGACGGTTCTTGACTGATTTCAGTGTGGTCCACGGAGTTCTTCTTGCACCGTTCGTCTTCCTTTTAGACGGTTGAAAACCGATCTTCATTGCTTCCTGCAATTCAGTCATCTAGGATTAGATTATAGGAAGCGTGGGCTTCTGATGGACGGTCCAGATTAGACCGATGAAGCACGGTGGTGGCCCACAAGATTCGTCCGCAGGCTCTATTTACGAAACAGAGCCTTCGCAATGTGTCTTCTGTCATGGTTGCTGGGGCCATGATCGATACATACGGAGAAATCCATTCCGTCCATTAGATTCCTTGTGAAAAACCATTCAGGAATGGATTATTTTGGCTCATATTAAATGTGGCCAATGGAACTTTGCTCGCTGCCATCTATCCTGCGATTTACGGTGGAGATTGCCTGAGTGCATGCATGGGACCAAGAAGAAAGCTAGGCGAGGGTTATGCCCCACTTCTGGAGGGTATGGATGGTCCAGATCATCTAAACGGATGATGGGTAGGGCCCACTAGCCAAAAACGGCCAGCCTGCGTCCGTCCGTTGGACGCTGGCTACGTGAGAGAAGGAGGTGCGGGTCAACCTCAGTTTGACCGGCCTCGCTATTCAGTGCATTTTGAGTGCACAGCCACGCCCAATGGGGTCCACTCGTGATGTATGTAGGAAATCTGCTCCGTCTATCTGTTTTAGAATCTCATTTAAGGGGTTGAGACTAAAACCGAAGTATATCCAGATTTCAGGCGGGCCGCAAATCATGATTTTAGGGGCTGATCTGTCCGTTGGGCCACTTCCATAAGGATCCAATGGTTCAAATTTGACGTGTACGGTTAATTTATGGTCCTCAGGCCATGTATAGAGTTTCAAACCAAATGAATAGTGGGAACCTTGTGATCTTTCGTTTCGGACAACTTTCAGGCTTCTTTAACGTGAACAGCTTGATTTCCTAGTATCTCTGACGTGTAAATCCTTCGATTTTGATCCCATGGAGTCATGTCCATTGCCTTGGGGATGCTTGAGCCTTAAATCCATGTTTTTTGCATCCTTTCCAGTCCACACTCCTAGATTCACCTTGCATCACAAACACGATTAAAATGGGGCATTAAACAGTATCATGTTCGTAAAAGCAAAACTGGGGTCTAATATGCAATATTCGACCCTCAACACCTATGAAGGTGACGACCCTGATATCGCTAGGGCGTACAGTAGTAATATCACAAAATGCGAGATGCATGAGTCATACCATCCAGTCGTGCATCAAACCTACGCGTACTGCGTGCTCATATGGGATAACTCCGCCTATCAGGGAGTCCCATAAATAACCTGCCCTGTGGCATATGCAATAGTCATCTACATCTCATAACAAACATGCAGATGATGCGTATGGGCATGTATCATGATATTATGCTGTCACATACTCATAATCGGTATCGATAACCGGCACCAATAATCAACATCGATAATCGGCCCCGATGAGAATAGGCCTAAACAAGGCCTAAGGGAAGGTCACAATGTGGACATTTAA